>CM060731.1:13094632-14294632 GCA_030704615.1 Takakia lepidozioides | reverse complement strand
CTCTTAACAAAAGGATTTTGGACTTGACCCTTGGGGATGGATAGGGCGCGAGCCTCGTGATATGTCTCCCATGGAATTTCCTTTGATGCATGCTAACATAAAGTGTAACCAGCTAACTTAAGGCAGGGGGAAGAACAGAAAAGCATAGATCGCTGGAGAATATAGGGGAAGAGGTCCAAAAACTTCCTACGGTTTCAGTGTATGGAAAATCGAATGATCAGGCCCAGATAGACACCCAGAGCTACATTCCAAACAACCAACAAAACAACCAACAAATGCCCTGTGAAAGAGCAGAGATGTGCACAAAAGCTTTCCAAAGAAAACTCAATTTGGAAGAAACGGTCACCGACCAGAATTACGAGAGAGGATGGCGACGATGCAAAGTGCCCAGCCCCGGGCCGACACCCACGACAGCCACCACGCCCACCATTGCTTAAGCCAACTCTCACTGCTCTCGGCTCTCTAAATAACATGGAGTGTGGCCCCACGGAAGAATCTTGCGCTGGATCATCCCTTCCATACTGCAGCTCACCAAAACATGAACTGGAAGCTGTTCATGCGGCTTCGTGGAGGCAAACTGCCGCCACACGTCGACAGTTCACCATTCCTCGGATCCTTTCTTCTTAAATCTTTCGTTGATCCGCGGGTATGATTTACTGATGACTACCGACTGATGACTACGTACTTGTGTACTAAGCTTAGAGGGCTTTTGTGATGATGCAGGATTCCAATCTCTTTGACAAAATGAAAATTGTCGCGCTTGTCAGATCGGTCGTGTACGCATAGAAACCCACAATGCAGAACATTCTTCAAAGAGCAGAGAACTCTGCTCTTTGTCCAACTCGTGTGATTGTACGATTACAATTAGTAACCTGTATGATTATGCTCGAAGAAGGTTAGGGGTTACGATTTCAAGGTACAATGGGTACTCGGCTGTTCGGTGTGTTTGAATGCTAAAGTGGTGATGAAGCTCGCAGTGGGTAGTATGGAGAGAGAAAAAGTGGTGCTGCATCGTTGGGCTTTACGGAGGCGGATTAGTGGAGTAGTGTGAGCAGTTGCTTCCATTTCGATGACTTAAACTTGGGTTCCGTATTCTAAGCGTTGGTCTGTGCAATTTGGCTCTCGGGACAACCGAGAGACTTATTATATCAAGGCAGAATTCTGTTGTGTGTTGGGTTTGTTTGGATCCTTCACCGGAAGCTTGCATGGAGAGAGAAGAGGAGGTGCAGCATCATGATCTCTTGTGGTCTAGTGTAAGCAATGCATTACCATGATTTGATGTTGGGTTATTTGAAGAAAGTCGTGGAGAAGGAGCAGGAATGGCAGCGCATGTAGTAAACATGGCGCCCTCCACATGTTCTCCAGGTGTGTCGGAGTTCACTCGCAAGCCTCCCCAAGGCTACGCTGCTTGCAAGCCTGACCCCGTGCTGAGAGTTTCAGGAAGGTGTGGCCTGTATTCTCTGTACGGGTTCCCCGTGCATTCTCCGAACTGGATTGCAGGCAGATTTGCTTCAAGCAGTTTCGGGATGATTGCGGGGCAGTGGAGAGCAGAAAATGAAGATTCAATTAGTGGAGAGGAAGATGAGAAAGGAGACCATGAATGGAGACTAGAAGGTAAGGGAGAGGGGGAAGAGCGAGGAGGCCAGAAACGCCAAGTTTCAAAAAGCGAAATTACAGACTTGAAGAAGCGTTGGAACGAATATTTTGCAGACCCCAATCAATGGTTGGACAATCGAGGTAAAAAGGTGAACGCCTGTCGTATTGAGATTCCAGGTCTTCTCAATACCCTGGTCGATCCACCCCCAACTATCTCTGAGGAGGATTATCCTGCTAGGATGAAGCTGTGGAGGTGGCACATGCCAACAGTCAATATTCTCTACCTGGTTTGAACTTGTAGGAAATTGGTATTGCAACCACAGCCACTAGACTTATATCTAGACTGGAGGGCCAATGTAGCAATGCTGACTCTGTGAAACACCGCACTTTGCACCAATACGTAATTCTCAACACTGAATCCCTTATGACTGTTTAGTTGGCTGTGTGCAAGCAGTATGAGGATTTTGATCTACGTGGTAGTTCAAACCTAACTCACAACTCTCGGAGGTTTAGGTTCCAGCTGGAAAGGTCCCGAAAGATTATGCCAGAGCCAACGTTGGCAAGGAGGTAGGGGTAGTATGTTTTATGTATAGATTCGGGTTCACTGTTAGTCACTTGCTGTGGGGCCTAGGATCCACATGATTCTGGCTGTGGAGGCAAGGATGGCTGAAGGAGCCCAGGACGGAGTGTGGGTGCAGATCCATCAGAGAGGACTAGATTCCAAGCACAAGAGTACCAAAGAGGTACTGTCGACTGATAGCAACAAGAAGCCTCCATGGGTGGATGATCGATTGAAAGCACGAGCAGCACAGTTGCTTGGATCAGACACATACAATGTCACGACTGTATTTGGAAGAGGACCAAGCAAAGGAGTCGACAAGAATTCTTTGGGCACTTGTGGGGATGTTAGGTCACTATGTAAGGCGGGACGACTGAAAGATGCATTGAACATTTTGAACCAAGGGGCCATATTGGCAGACTGCAATACTTATGCCTGTCTCTTGCAGGAGTGTATCAAGATGAAAGGCCTAGCAGAGGGAAAGCAGGTTCATGCCCACATTATCAAAAGTGGAATCAAGCCAGACATCTTTCTACTCAACACGCTTGTCAACATGCATGCCAAGTGTGGAACCATTGTAGATGCACGTCAGGTGTTTGACAAAATGCCTGAACGAGATAGGTGTACATGGAATACAATGGTGGCAGGATATGCCAAGCATGGTAATGGTAGGGAGGCTTTGGAGACCTATGAGCAAATGATAGAGGAAGGTGTGACCCCCAACCACGTCACATTCGTTTGCATTCTCAAGGCCTGTGCTAGCCTGGCAGCCCTGGAGAAGGGCAAACAGGTCCATGCTGACATCATGAAAGTTGGGATTGTGTCCGATACCATTTTGGACACTGCCCTGGTCGACATGTACGCCAAATGTGGGAGCATAAGGGATGCAAGACAAGTGTTTGACAATATGGCTCAAAGAGATGTGGTCTCGTGGAGTGCGATGATTGCAGGATATGCCCAGCATGGGTGTGGTAGGGAGGCTGTAGAGACCTATGAGCAAATGATAATGGCAAGGGTGACTCCCAACCATGTCACGTTCATATGTGTGCTCAATGCTTGTGCCAGCCACAGTTTCTTGGTAAAGGGGAAAGAGGTCCATGCTGAAATCTTGAAAGCTGAAATTGTGCCAGGTATCATTCTGGAGAATACACTGGTTAATATGTATGCCAAATGTGGGAGCATAAAGGATGCACGTGGTATATTTGATAATATTGCTCAACGAAATGTGGTCTCATGGAATGTAATGATCGCAGGATATGCCCAGCATGGGTGTGGTAGGGAGGCTCTGGAGACCTACGAGCAAATGAAACATGAAAGGGTGATACCTAACCAGGTCACATTTGTTTGCGTTCTCAATGCATGTGCCAGCCTGGCAGCCCTGGAGAAGGGTAAAGAGGTCCATGCTGACCTCTTGACATCGGGAATCGTGCCAAATACAATTCTGGGCACTGCCACGGTCGACATGTATGCCAAATGTGGGAATATAGAGGATGCACGTCATGTGTTTGACAACATGGCACAACGAAACATTGTCTCCTGGAACGCAATGATTGCAGGATATGCCCAGCATGGGTTTGGTAGGAAAGCTCTGGATTTGCTTAAACAAATGCAACAGGAAGGGTTGAAGCCAAATTGTATCACATTTCTGTGTGTTCTCTCTGCATGTAGCCATATGGGCCTAGTGGATGAAGGAAGACAGTATTGGGATACTTTAAGTCAAGATCATGGCCTCAGTCCTACAGGGGAGCATTTTGGCTGTATGGTGGACCTTCTTGGTCGCGCAGGGCATTTGGATGAGGCCGAGGACTTCATTAAGAACATGCCAACCGAAGCAGATGCTGTGGTGTGGAAGGCCTTGCTTGGTGCCTGCAGAATTCATGGCAACGTCGAGGTGGCCGAACGTGCAGCAAAATGCAGTCTCAAGTGGGATCCACAGGATGCTGCAACTTATGTGCTGCTGTCGAATGTCTATGCTGCAGCTGGCAGGTGGGATGATACAGCAAAGGTAAGGAAGATGATGAAGGCCAGAGGGGTCAGAAAGGAGCCAGGTCGCTGCTGCATTGAGGTCAACGAAGGGGCGCACACATTCCTTGTAGATGACAAACTTCATCCACGAATTGAAGAAATCCATGCTGAGCTGGAAAGGTTGTCTGAGCAGATGAAGGAGGCAGGGTATGTGCCTGACACACGCTTTGTATTGCATGATGTGAAGGAGGAGCGAAAGGAATCCTCTCTGGGGCACCACAGTGAGAAGCTGGCCATCGCTTTTGGGCTGATCAGCACATCCCCTGGGACACCTTTGTGTCTCATCAAGAACCTTCGTATGTGTGGTGACTGCCACACGGCCACCAAGTACATCTCAAAGATTGCTGGGCGAACAATTGTTGTAAGGGATGCGAACCGGTTTCACCACTTCCGAGATGGAGTGTGTTCTTGTGGGGATTACTGGTGATATGAGCAAAGTGCTCAATCCCTCATATACAGCAGTTTATACCTCAGGTGAAGACACGGTCATGACCACACCGATTGGCATTGAAAGAAGAAAGTAACATCCATAGGGGCCCTCGGGACAAAGTAGAACAATATGAATAGCCTGTTATGCTAAAACCAAATTTAACTGCTACAGTAAAATCTGGGCAAGTAGATAGAGAACTTCATTACCAAGAAAAGAAAGAGTTGGAAAGAGGACGCCTATTGCTCTACTAACCACCAGTCATTTCAATGAGAATGCAGGTCTCAACATGCAGGTCTCAACGTGCAGACTACAGTTTGAAAGTAGCTGCCAAGGTGCCCACAAATTGAGGAAATTCTGTAAAGATTGTCTGGGCAGATGTAGAAGTCAGGGTACGTGCCTCACATGATGTGGAGGAGGAGCAAAAGGAATATTCTCATTGTCACCGCAGTGAGAAGCTGGTCAGTCGGCCATTGCTTCTGGGCTAATCAGCACATCTGGGATTCCTCTCTACATCATCAAAAGCCTCGTGTGTGTGGCGACTGCCATACACTCACCAAGTACATCTCGAAGATTGTTGGGTGAGCAGTTGTACGGGATGCCTTTCACCGCTTCCAAGATGGAGTGTGTTTTTGTGGGGAGTTACTGGTGGAAGGAGCATGTTCTTAAATGCTGAAATGTTCAGATGATGGAGGAGAGGGTGTCTTTTCCATGTACAATGACATGGCAATTCGTTCAGTGCTCCATCAGCTTTTGTATGAGGAAACTAGCAGAAAGTAGTCCTTCGATTTTCCACCTGTTAGCCATGGTGCAGGCATAGTGACCCATATACCTATGCTACTAAAAGCTAGAGGATTTCTGGACAGCAACACCGGGATTACTCTCTTTTCTCTTCTTCTTTCTTTAGTAAAGAAGGGGGCGGAGCCCTGTGAGTCAAATTGATTCAAGGTAAAATAGCCTTACATTGCCATGAGGCTTACAAAGAGATGGGTACACAACCCCATTGCCACAACAGGGCTGCAATGCAGCAAAGATCAAAGCAAGCGCAAGCTAACAGGAACAATCAGCATGCTGTCCGTCCATCCCCAACCTCTTTTGTAGCTAGTACTTCCTGCATTTGAGTTACCCACTGACTGCTGGAAATTGGCAGCTTCACAGGGCTTCATGACGCGGTCTTCCTGACTGCGTAAAGAACTGCTCAAATTTTCTAGGGGATGTTGGAGGGTAGCTTACTGGGTGCAAGGTACCCTACCAAATCCCGTAGGAAATTTGAGCCAGTTCTTTGTTCCTCCACATACCCTCCCGCTTAAAGTTCCTGCTCTCCAGCCACCGTACCCTATACAAAAGCTTCGTTGATAAAACTGGGACCTTTCCCCCCACCAAATATGCAAAAATACATGAATAAAGAATTAAACAGAAATAATTTACTTGTCTATATTTGGACTATCTGGACTATATTTACCTGATTATATTTGGCTATTTGGTTTGGCTATATTTGGCTATTTGACTATATTGTTTTGTTTTGGTTTTATAAAGGAAACCTGGGAATTATTCAAGAAAAGAAAAAAAGAAAACAACCTGAGAGCGATTCAGGCCCTTGAGGAGGGGGGAAAATTAACCCCCTTTCAGATAAGCCATGGAGACACTCAGGGCGATAACATCCAGAAACGACCAATCCACACACCGGGCAGGGAAGCGGGATTGAACCCGGAACCACCAAGGCGACACATTGTGCACTTTCCAGCTGAGCTAACTATTATTGGACTATAGTTGGCTATCTATTGAAACCCTAAATCTTAAACCCTAAACCCTGATTCTAGCCTGATTCCTGTGTGAAAACAGGATGAGGATTGTGCAGTGATGAGAGTAGTAGTCTATGCGAGACTGTAGAAAGCACAAGTCGTGTGTGGGCTTTGTTATGTGTTGACTGAGGAGCGACGATGAGCTCACACACAAGCTATCAAGCACGGATCCTGCATGCGGCAGCTGACGGGGTTGGCCCCGCGCTCTTGCTGTCAGCGCCCGCAGGGGCTGCACAATATCTCATCAATGTGCCGGAAGGCTTTGCGCGCCTAGCTTTGGAACACAAGCTGCGCCCTTCTGCCCGCCTCTCGTGTGTGCTTCTCACATCTCTTCTTCCCCAATCAGCTGTGAGTTTCTCCGGCTGTCTATACATCTCTCCGACACCCGTACTGACCAGCTCTTCATTAAGGTAGCTGCCAGTTCTCATTTGAACCGTTAATCAATCCTTTAACTGATTGCATCGGCTGTTTCTGAACGCAATGGCAATTGCGGACCAAGTTTACACCTTGGTTGGTTGAACTGTACAACTGGGTCTGCGAGGGTTAATATCCTGTGCCCTCAAGAAAATGCCGTATCTAACATTCACCTGGGAACACATTAGGTTTGAACACTCACAGCACTATCCTCAAGAAGGGAGTTGTTCCTGAAATCTACTTTTCAGGAACATGGGTTTATGCCTTATTGTCACTTACAGGGCTGGACGAAAATTCTTCCTCCCAAAAACCTTCCACATGCCAGGTCATGAATAATTGTTTTGGAGAGCCTGGCCAAATCCACAAGTTCTTTTTAAACTGACCTTCATCTGAAATCTCTCAATGCTAAACTCAAATCCAGCCCTAAACTTGTAGCCCTGAACTCCTTGCACTCTCCATCAGTGTCCGTTTGATACAGACAACAAGCAGGAGAGAGACCTTATAAACTCCACAGGAGCCTTGAAGAACTTAGGACAGGAGTCTGGAAAAAGTTAACTGAAGGATCTATGGAAAGGAGACAAACAGAATAAATTGTTGTACAGTAACTCCAACATGTTCAGAAGACAGATCCATGTGCATTCAATTCCATTCCAAGCTAGTAGCCGAGCAACTATACCATTCAAAACTGCATACTTCTGATAGGGAGTAGTTTTGAAGAAGACCAGAGTATCTACTTCGTCCCATAAAACACTCTAACAGCAGACAAAGAATTGAGGAAATGAGTGTTCGTCCTTGCTTCATGAATCTTTCCAACTAGAGAAAGAATGTACTCATAAGACGTTTTCTGCCGTGACTACAAGCCTGTGGTCACAGACCCAGTTTTGGGGGGAACAAAAGGGAACAGGCACTATCTTTGTGAGGGGCTCACTCCGGTAGTGGGACTTACCTTGGTATAGACAATTAGTTTGGGCTTTCCAGATATCAGCCCCTCAAACAAGCATAGATGTGTTGTGTGTGAGCTGCGCAGCAATAGACCCCAACAGGGCCAGGGCTTTAGCTCAGCCTAGAGATTTTCAAAGTTGGTGAAATGGAGGTGCAGGAACAATGTTCTTGATGTTCCTGAGGAGGGTCATTCTCTGGTGAGAATACCCCGGACAATGTATCAGGAAATGTACATTGTCTTCAGGCTGCCCACCCATCGGGGAATTACGATCTCCTTTTCCTCTCTGCATCTGTTTATTTGTTTGGGCGGAAGAGAATGTACTCATAAGACGTTGTTTGGGTGGAAGATAGGAAGAGAGAGAAGAGAGTTCTAATGCAGGCTTCTGGATCTATGTGCCAGGGAGGGCTAGGGGGTCTGCTGTTGAGGCTGGCTCAGGATGGGCATGGGCAGATGCAGCTCATAGGACCACCCGGCACAGCTGCTTATGCACACTCACTGCGTCATATATTTTGCTGGCGCCATCCCAAGGTCCTGCTTGTTCCTTTGCAAGTTCTTTTGAAATACAATGCTTCTGCTAGGCATCTGCCATTTCTCTTTGGTTTACCTATCATTTGTTGTGCTATATGCATTTTTTGGGCACAAATTAATAGATGCCCATCAGAGTACCATTCATATCCTAGTCTCTGCAGAATACCAGGTCAGTTGTGTGGTGCTTTGATCCGGCTGGGGGATATATGGCCATATTGCAATGTAAAGATGTTCATACAATCAAGGAGAAAAATCACATGCATTTCAAGTGAGTGGTGTATCATGGTTTTATTTATACTTGTACTCACACTTGGCACCAATTGGTATGTGCACGTTCCTTGAGATTCACTTTCAAATTACATTTTTTGGTCTGCAGGTTTTGGTGAGTGATTGCAGATGTAGTGGCCAGGTCCCTGTGTTTGAGGATGAACACATTGTTGTCGTGCCTCTTCTGGCAGGTAATTCCTCTCTCGGTTGTCCATGGTGCCTTTACGCCCCCACTGCTATTTTCAAGGAGAAAGTGCCAGAACAAGCATGCCCTACTATCCGGGCTACAACCAGCAGCGGGAGCAGCATCCAGGAAGAGAGTTCTATGGAGTCTCACTCAACAAACTCAATGGGCTCTGATGGAAAGCATGACTCTCTTGGAAGCCCCACCAACCATGGAAGAGTTCTGAAAAGTGAAGTAGGTTTTGACTGTAGGGTTGAAAGTGTTGCTACGGTCAGCCAGCCCAGAGTTGGTGGAGATGAAAGTGAAAGTTTGAGCAGCAGCTGTGACAGTGCCAGTACCAAACAAAGCCGAGATAGAAAGCTCACTACTGATTGCTTGCAAGACTGTCCAAAGAGAAGAAAAAAGGATGATGCCCTGGCTGGGGACTCAGCTAGCAGCCCATATCGTCTTTTCTCTCAACTGGATGCCATTTTTACAAGGAGTGGGGGGGCTCGAGGATTAAAAAATGTGGCACTTTCACATCTCAAGGAGGCATGTCGGAGTGATAGCCAGGTAAGTGAGTCCCTTCTGCACTCTGACCAAGTTGCAATGACCTCGGGCACTCATTGCCCTTGTGGCCAGCCTGCTCAAGTTTCAGACTCAGGAAGGCAGATGAAACTGGATGAACCAGTAAAGGTGGACTCTGGTGGAATCCTTGACACAGGGATAGGTCTGAGCCCGGTCTCCCATGGTGCAAATGGTGCCAAAGCTCCTTCTCTCAGTGTCTTGGATTCCTTCAATGGCTCATCACCTGTGCATGCAGCAACAGCATATGGCTGGTTGGTTCAGAATGCACCCAGACTCGAGCTGCCTGACATTGCAGATGATTCAAACCCCGTGTTTGCGAGAGACCCTTGTGGAAAGGTGAGTCCAATCGTCAGTGCCGAGTTCAAATTGCCGTCAGAGCAAAAGGAGACTTTGGCCAAGACATCCTCTAATTCAGTGCTTGGCTTCGTTTGTATCTTCAAGAAGTTGGGTACCGGTCTCCTTGTGGTTGACTGTAAGAGCCCAGAGTCATTGGAGAGCCTTCTGTCACATCCTGTACTACGGTGTGTGCAGGCATGCACTTACAGACGTTGTCAAGGTACTACTTCAGCATCGGTCACTAAAGATTCTTCATTGCTGCAAGGAAGCAAAAGCAGCAGTGATGGCACGTCTCACTCAGTCTCTGCAGTCATTCATCTATCTCCTTATTCTGTTATCAAATCGGCTCGCTATTCTGAGTGGACGCAGGGGGGCGGTGTGTTATCTCCACATGTTTTTGTTCAAGGGTGCTCCCCAAAATTTGGATTTTGCTCTTCTTTGGAGACATTAGCAAAGCTGAATGTTGTTGACCGACAAATGTTCCCTCTACCTTTTGATGTGGCTCCTTCTACCTCGGCCCCCTGTCACAACAGTTCAATCGAGGAGGCTGATGGCAGCAAATTGATATGGGAGGCTTCTATGCTTATGCGCATTGTTTTTGATTCCGGGGTGGATGGGGTTCGAACTATTATGGACTACTCAGAATGCCCAAAGGATCTGAACACCCAGGTAATCCAGGAGGGTCTAAAGCAGACCATACCCCACCTACAGGCAGCAATCACTGTAGCAAAGACAAAAGATATGGCGTCCAGTGTTGTGCCCAAGGTTGTTATTAGTGCTAACCAGCTGGCTGCTGCCTCCATAAGAGAGAAGCTTTTGCAGGGGGAGAAGATGGTGTTGTCAGAAAATACAGCTACACAGAGCAAATATGGTGATCTGCGAGTCAGGAATTTGTCTGGGGGAAATGACAGCTATAGATATAACCTTTCAACTGGCGCATGTAATGGTGACTACCCCCACGGATGTTTATCCTCTGGAATACCTTGCAGACATGACAGTGTTGAGTTTGCGAATGAGGGCAAGAGGCTTACAGCTGGAAATGGTTGTCATGCCAAGCAAAGGGGATCATCGTCAGCTCTCCGTGGCCCCACACAACAGGTTGCCAACTCAATCCTTGGGCAGGATTGTCAAGCAGAGACTGATTTTGAGATACTGTTTTTGGGAACAGGCTCGGCAGAGCCCAGCAAATTTAGAGGGAGCAGTGGAATTCTTCTTCAGATTGGCAGTGGCAAGCATGCCATGTTGCTGGATGCAGGGGAAGGAGTGCTCGGGCAACTTATACGTAGATTTAGTGAAGAAGGAGCCTCTGCAGTGGTGGCATCTCTGGAGTGTGTGTGGTTGTCTCATAAGCATGCGGACCATGTGTTGGGAATCTTGTCTCTTATTCAGGCCCGGCCTATGGGAGCCACACCATTGGTTATCGTGGGGCCCTCTGCTGTAAGGAACTGGGTATTTGAGGTACATCCAGATCCATCTACCTATTGTGTCATGAGATGCCCTCAGGCTTGTTTGAATAACTTTGGCTTCGACAATTCAGTGTTTATAGCTGGCAAGGATCAGCTTCATCCCTTGCGGATTGTAAATTTGCATTAGTCACTCTGCTTTCGCTTCAAACTATGGATGAATAAAGCCTAAGACTAGTTGGAAAATAGTGGCAGAAAAGCACGTCTTATTAGAGGTAAGCTGTCCTCTTCATTTTTTTTCTCTGTGATCCATCATGACGTCAAGTTGGATGCGAACAGCCAAATCTATTTGTAGCCGCTGACTTTGCTTTGCAACATGCTATGAGTTGCAAATTTCTAGGGTCAGATCAACTTATAAACTTGTGGATATCCAGGTGGCCTGCGTATGGGAGGCCATGGGGCACCGTCTCCCAAGTTTCTCTTTTGTCAACTGCCACAGACTCTCTGGGGCGTATAACAAGTGTGTCGACCATCAAGATGCAGCAAAAGCTCAACTTCAGGGGGTGCTCAATCAAATGCAGCTTCAAAGCATGTGTAGTGTTCCGGTTGACCACTGCTATGAAGCTTACGGCTTGGTAGTGCATGGCAAGAGCGGGTGGTCTGTGGTCTATTCAGGAGATACAAGGCCATGTGCACGATTGGTCCAAGCTGGGGCTGGCTGCACTCTTCTTATACATGAGGCTACCTTTGAGGAGAGTTTGGCTGATCATGCACTGCGCAAGCGCCACAGCACTGTACTGGAGGCCCTTGATATTGGCCTGCGAATGGCAGCTCAACATGTTATCCTTACCCACTTCAGTCAGCGCTATCCACAGGTATGCGCTGCTATTTTGCGGAGCTGCTTGTGGATGTTATCAGTTCTTTTGAGTATTATGAGACACTCCGAACGTTGGGATGGATTTAGACTGCCTTCTAATGAGGGGACTGTGATATTGTATGGCAGGTTGTGGAGATGGATACCTCAAAACACAAGAACGTAGGCCTGGCTTTTGATGGTATGGTTGTTCACAGCTCCATGCTGAGTTTGAGCTCTCTTTTATTACCCCTTCTCACCCTTACCTTCTCACCTCCTGAGAGGAGTGCCCAAGATGTGGATGCCCAGCTTGTCTCCTCCAACTTAGTATATCATAACCAGGCTGTATCTTTCCCTAAAACTAGAGCTCGTCAAAGAAAGGTAATAATACCATCACAATTTAACAATCAAAGCAGTTGGTTGCTGAATTCTCCACGAGATAACTCGTTTGTCAGGAAAGCAGAAACTAGGGCTAATCGAATTAGAGACATGAAAGGGTTTACTTCAACTTTCAAATGTAGTGAGATTGAATCACCTGTGGGTAGTAGGGCAGTTGGAACCCAATCCATGCCCCCAGAGAGGAAAACCTCCACACACATAAGGTGGCCTAGTTCAGATTCTGACTGTGGGAAATCAAGTGAGGATCATAACACCGGCTGACACCTATGATCAAATGATGGGGGAGGGGGTGAAGCCCGGCCACTTTGTGTGCATTTGCAATGCTTGTGCAAGCCTGGCAGCCCTGGACAAGGGCAAAGAGGTACATGGGGATATCATCAAAGCTGGAATTGTACCAAATGTCATTCTGAACACTGCCCTGACAGCTCTGGAAAAGGGGAAAGAGGTCCATGGCGACATCTTCAGAGCTGGAATTGTACCAAATGTCATTCTGAACCATACCCTGGTGGAAATGTATGCAAAATGTGGGTGCATCGAGCCTGGACAAGGGCAAAGAGGTGCATGGGGTATCATCAAAGCTGGAATTGTACCAAATGTCATTCTGAACGATATCCTGGTGGACATGTATGCAAAATGTGGGTGCATTGAGCCCTGGACAAGGGCAAAGAGGTGCATGGGGTATCATCAAAGCTGGAATTGTACCCAATGTCATTATAAACACTGCCCTGGCAGCTCTGGAAAAGAAGAAAGAGGTCCATGGCGACATCTTCAGAGGTGGAATTGTATCAAATGTCATTCTGAACCATACCCTGGTGGACATGTATGCAAAATGTGGGTGCATCTAGGATGAAAAGGGAGTGTTCGACACTATGGCTGAACGAGATGTGGTGTCGTGGAGTGCGATGCTTGCAGGGTATGCACGGCAGGGACATGGGATGGAGGCTTTGGAGACCTATGAGCAAAAGATGGGGGAAGCACATCAATGGAATGAATCCGATGGGGAGGTTGGCTAACTGTTCTTTCCAGTCATCTCCTGCCCCCTTTCCTGTAATATCACTGATATCTAAGCCTAGAAAAGCATGAACTCTAGATGGATATCATGTTTTGTACCATGCATATGATGACAAAGCGCCTTCTTCAGAATTCATCAACACACCTGTACATACCTATAATAAACAAGATAAGGTCAGTCCTCCCTCTTACAGAAAGCATATTGCATCTAGCTTGGCAGTCTTGGCAGTCTTAAGTCCGAACATTAGACTGCCTTCCCTTCCTGTAGGAACTAGAGAAGCCTGTCAGATGTGTGTTGCTATAAATGGGAGCACACAAATCTTTGATTAGAGGGAGATCTATCATGGAGGTATCACTTTAGGACTCTCACAAACCTGGTGTGCAAGAGAAATATTGAGCACCCTCCATACTAGTCACATCCCGCAAACTGTTTATCAGGCTTTATCTCTACATATGTGTCCATTCGTGAGATTGTCTTTCCTGAAGTTTTGCACTGTGAATTAGGGTGGTGTGACCGGAATGGCCTCCGCGCAATGTCATTTCTAGACTGCTTCAAGCTCTGGATTAAAATCCTGCAAAGGGGGAGCTTCAATAAGGAAACTTGAAACTTTGAAAATCAAAATCCCTAGTTGAAGAGTGCATTTCAAAGAAGCAAATACAACAGTGGTATACTGGTCCTTGGAATATGTAAACTTTGAACATTATCTGAACATTATTCACGGTGGAAAACAAAGGAACAACAAAGGAACAACAAAGGAACAAAGGCCCTAAACAGGCCATAAGGGTTGAATTTGTTTTTCAATATCAAAGCCTATTACCTTACGCTATCATGAAATGGGTGTGCACTCATGCTCATGGAATATCTAACCCTCCTACCAAAGACCTTCAGGGCATTCATAATGGACTGGAATTGGTTTAGAATAAGGTGGTGATCTTGAAGCTTATGCTGTTTTGTGTTGAATTGTTGATGCAGGAAATGCAATGTTTCTCACCTTGACCCATGTGACGGATTAATCAACATTTGAACCCCTACTGTGCTAACTAGCAATCCGTGTCAGACGAGACAGTCATTGTCAACAATAGGAAGCCTGACCTGAATTCATCACCCATATCAACATACTTTCGCCAAGCATTAGATGGGGCCCTGGAGTTGAATGCGAGGGAGCCGGTTCAGCCGTGTGGACCCCCTGCCACCCCACGCCCACCCCCCACTCCATCGCCCGCAGACCGGGAGGCCGCTACCGCGCGGCACGCCCTCCCATGCCTCATGTTCCCGCTGCCGGGACATGAGATGTGCCCTCTCATGCATCCTCCCATCCCGCCCTCATGCATGGCATCGCCCTCCATCCCCCATGCATGCCTTCATCCTCCCCATGCATGCCATTGCATGTAAAATGATGAGGGTAGGTGGAGAATACACGTACCAGCTCTCGCTTTCGTTGCTATTGTTGGGGTTGGCGTACTGCGTCCCGTCGTGCACGTCAATTTTGTGGACAGCAGTGGGCAATCCTGCTACGATGCAGGATGTGGTCGCCATGTTCAGAGGTTCCAACGCTTGCGCTCCAAACGTTTCTTGCGTGCAGGTCCTTATTATCGCTCCAAAACGATCGACTTTGTCATTTGTCTTCTCCGGATCTTCATTCTGCTCTTCCTCCAGGTTGTACTTTGCAGGTGAGTGAGCTTTGCAATGAGCATTTGAAACCCAATCGTTCTTTGTTGGTTCTTTCACATATATTGAATGCATAGGTTCACAAATCTGCATATTGTGACTCGGGTCTCATTTTCTCACTATAGTAGTTAGCAAAGTGCAAAAGTGGGGCTATTTTGCTAGTTTTGGGCACTTCATGCAAGCTTTTACATGGAGCTAAGGTGGAGAGTGGGTTTCATATGGAGCTGAGGTGAAGAGTTTGTTACTTTGCTGATACTTTCGGGACTTGGGGAGACTGGTAAGGCATAAAGCTGCCGACCATGCAATTTTTTATTAATGTTGTATTACAAGAATTGAAGGCGACCTCGGGCATCACTTTCCATAATTCAATGGCTCGCTCCAAGGATGTACACATATGTTCTATCGTTTTTTTTTCCTTCCAGAACAACTTAGGTCACTACTTTGGTCCATGATCACTCTCCATATTGACATATTTCATATAATCTGCAGTCCACTCATGATGTTTTGGGGTTTAGGGTTTAGGATAAATGACATGCACACCATTGTCAAAGGTTTAGGGTTGGGTTCAGTTGCAACTATGCATGCAATTACAGTAGGCATCATTTATACCTTGCTGAGGATTTATGCTAGGCATTGGCTGTGTAGGTTTTCACACTGCTACAAGTGCTGGCAGAAGTAGCTATCACGATGAAGGAGAGCAAAATGATAGAGAACCGGAGGGAATACCACGAGACATATGATACTGATGAATACGAGTCCCTCATATGCGAGGTCTACACGAGGGCAAGGGTACATAAACCTGGTGCGTCAAAGCTGAAAAACTCTGTTAAACTTTATTAAAGAAGATGATTCAAACATGTGAAGCTGAAAAACTGGCTACATTTTTAAAAAGCTGCCAGAAGATATTAGCCACTTGCTTCAGCTTCCTATGAATCACTGGCAAAAGAAAAACACAACCCCAGAGACAACAAATGAGGCGTTCATACAAACTATGTGCGCTCCCATTATTAATTAAATGTACAATTGATTTGTGTCTCCATATGCACCATTTCCATAATGTGTTGCTCTGAACTCCATCTCATTGATTAGGCACCTATGGTCATCCACTGTCTCTCACAATCCTCCAAAGGTGCCTACTATTTGGCAGCCAGCCCATGGAGGTCATTGCAAGAAAATCCGGTGATGGCATTGCTGATGTAATTCCAGGTCGAGCCCCATGGTCACCAGGGACCAAGGGACTAGTAAGCCTTACAGACCAACGCGGGTAACTGATTTATGTACCACAGCAATTTCCCTGCCTTTAATATAAATCCATCTTATAGATACCAACTCATTTGGAACTCTTTGAGCCATCGTTGGTGGCATTTGGAACCAACAGTGATAGTGCATGGTGACTTGCCTCATGCCCAGAATGTGAGTGGCAACAAGGGGTCAAAGCACGATCTTTTTTATCAAGCCAATGCTTGGACCCTTCAAACCCAGTAACAAACCAACCTAAGATAGGGCCAGATGGTTTCAGTCACATGTGTGTTGGTTGTAGGTTTGGTACTCATTTGGGGTTCCAAAATGGGATGAGATTTACCTGTAGGGCAGCTTCCTGAAACTGTTTGAAGACATTGGCTGTTGGCATGGTGGTCATCCATGACCCATTCCCACCAATGTTTGCTACTGCATTCTCTCTGGAATCTGGCCATATATTCCCCACGTTTCCTACACTATCTCATGTGAGACGTGAAGTCGTGAATTCTGCACATGAATTTCATGGAGGGGATCTCGGCCTGGTGAGGGTTGATGCCACTGCTGGCCAACAGCTACTCTTCCTCTGTTTGTGGGTCATCACCATTTCCGTGCTTCTCCGGCTGCAATGAATTATAAAGAGAACAGAACCTTGGATTTCGACTACTTTATTCTTACTACAAATAGCACAGTGTGCAGACAACACTCATAAGTCAACATCAGTGTATAGGCACTATATGCACATATGCACTCATACTTTCTGTATGTGTTTCATTCATAGTATGATAACTTCTAATCTTCATTCATTCCCAATATACATTATGTACGGTATGATTCATCCTAAAGTTGTTGTGGCTCTCCAACTTGGATGTAAAAACAATCATGCATGGATCCATTCCATGATTTTATCTGCTGACAATCGCAAGTCCATGAGACTGTTGCATGCCAGTCCAAGCCATGAGCAACCCCACGTATATTGTTCTTAGGCATCTTCACATCCTTATGAGGATGGAAGTCCATAAGTGGTTCTCTTAGGTAGTGACAAGGACATAGTATGCATATCATGAACACAAGCATGATATCCCAGTGGAAGCAAGGAAAACCAGACATGCCACCTTTTGGTCAAATAATTCAGTTGAAAACCTTTTATGGGTGCATGATACTGACAAAAAAATGGATTTAATGTGCCAGTTGAGCCAATGCAGCAAGTCAAAGTTGAGTCCATTAAAATATCTCCCTCCCACATTGAACAATGGGGGTTAACAATCGTACGCCCACCTACTATAAGGATAGGTATCTAAAACAGCTATGCCCTTGAGGAGGCATGCATTCACAAAACCCATGCACTTGCAGTATATGTTGACAAGGGCATTGGCCACCTGGCCAACCGACTCGAGTCCAGCCTCAACTATGTCCGCATGATTCCAGGGCTAGTGGGTTGGCCCATGAATTGAGGATGCTGATCAATTTAGCTTCAAGCCTTCTCGTTGCATTCGCTGCCAGAATTCAGTTGCCTTTTGGAATTGCCCTTGCTGAACTAATCCTGCAATCATCACATTCCATCATATCGCATCTCGCCTAGGCATTTTGTCAAACACTTGGCTTGCACCCACCACATCCCCACACTTGTAGTACATGCTGACAAGGGCAGTGCCCATAAGGAAATCTGACTCAAATCCAGCCTTGATGATGCTCGCATGGAAATGCTTGCCCTCTTCCAGAGCTGCTGGGCTGCCACATGCTTTGAGGGTGCTCATAAAGGTGACGTTGTTAGGCTTCACGCGTGTCTGTTGCATTCGTTGAAAGTATTCAATTGCCTCACCGCTATGCCCTTCCTTAGCTAGTCCTGCAATCATCGCAGTCCATGAAATCACATTTCGTGTATGCATATTGTCAAAAACTTGGTGCACATTCACTATATTCCTGCATTTGCAATACATGCTGACAAGAGCGCCATTGCTTACTTGGGAGATCTGACTCAAATCCAATTATCTTGATTTCGGCATAGACTCGCTTGTCAACTCTGCATGGATCCCCTGTATTTGCATATACACTTTGTCTTCTGCAATGTATGCACCTGGTTGTTGACCTCGATGCAGCTGCGCCCTTGCTCTTTTCTGACACCTTTCTCCTCCGTCATTTTTCTCACAATTGTTTTTTCCTCCCACCGACCAGCTGCACATTGTGCTAGCACCACATTACCATGAATTCTACAGGCACCAAGTGTGGGCCCCCACACCGAAGCACTTGGTTCAATTGGCGCCATTTTGTTAATGGAGTCCTCAGCCTCATCTAATCGTCCTGCATGACCAAGAAGTCCACCATGCAGACAAAATGCTCTAATGTATCGGCTATGATTTTGACTCCTAGAATCGAAGTAGTGACGGCCTTCTTTCACTAATCCTGCATGACTACATTAAGAAATAAGAGATATAAATGTGACACCATCTTGCTTCAAACCTCCTATTGAATTTGTTCAAATTGTTGGAGGGCTTCCTCACACCATCCATGTTATCCATATCCTGCAATTGTAGCATTCCATGAGACCAAATCTCGTTGAGCCACATTGTTGAATACTTGGTGTGCTTCCTCCAAGCTTCTGCATTTTGCATACATGTCAGCAAGGGCAGTTTCCAGAACGATGTCTAACCGGTTTTCATTTTCGATGAGGCCAACATGGACCAATTCACAATGCATTGAGAACACAATGAAAGTGACCCTACCAGGTGCCACCCCTTCCTCTTGCATTTTCCATACATATGGAAAGCTTCCCGTGCATACTCATGTGCATTCTTTATGTTCCACATTTGGCAAACGTGTCAACAAGGGCAGTATCCAGAATGATATCTGGCACAGTTCCAGCTTTGATAATATCAACATGGACTTCTTTGCCCTTTTCCACCGCTCTTAGGCCAGCACACAAATTTAGAACACAAACAAATGTGGCCCTGTTGGGCAACACCTCTTCCCATTGCATTTGCTCATAGATCTGGAAAGCATCCCTACCAAACCCATGTTGGGCATATTCTGCAATCATCATGTTGAAAGGGATCACATTTCACTTATGCTTATAGATCTCAAATTCTTCTTTACCACATTGATGTCTGGCATATCCTACCATTCTCATACTCCAAGTAACCATATCTCGTTCACAAATTCTCTCAAACACTTCGTGTGCATCCACCACACTCCCACAATTGGCATACATGTTGATGAGGTGTTCTATATACAGACATATGGCTTGAATCCATTTCAGATAATGTGGGCATGCACGTGCTTTCCAGCTGCAAGGTCTTTTATATTTTGTGCGTTCTTGCAAATGATGGACATATCTGGAGCAATTCTAGCTTTGATGATGTTAGAATGGACCTCTTTATCCTTTTCCAGGGCTTCAAGGTTGGCACATGCATAGATTGCGACCTAATCGGCTATCACCTCTTCTTGTACCATTTGCTCGTAGATCTTGAAATCCTCCGAACCACACTGATTCTAGGTATATCCTCCAATCATCACATTCCATAAGACCACATTTCGTTGAGACATGGTGTTGATCAATCATGAAGTCGGACCATCTGATTCAGCTTCATCTTGTGCAACAGTGACAAGCTGTGACCATTCCCCACCAGCTTCATAGCTCCCACAGTAGTTGTACAACACATATAACAAAAGTGGCAGAGGAACAGTGGCAGTGGTAGTGACAGACCACTTTCAAAGAACATATGGAAAGTTATTCTCATGGCCCATGAAGAGACCCACAGCCGTGGGGCTGGCACATGCATTGATCCAGCTCATGAAGGTGACATTGTTGGGCTTCAAGCCTTCTCGTTGCATACTTCGGAAGTAACGAGAAGCCTCTTCACTTTGCCCGTGCCGAGCTAATCCTACAATCATGGCATTCCAAGAGATCACATCTCGCTTAGGGATTTTTCCAACAAACTCCTTCTGAGTTTCTAGAGGATATCTGGAAAACCCGGATTAATTCTATATATGATGGTAAGTCACACTACCAACGTCAGCCCCTGACAGAGGTAGGTTCTGTACCTTTTGTTTTCCCTGCCCTATCCTCACATAAACCTCCTACTCTTTTGTTCTGCTGGCAGATTGTGGGCATGTATAGCTGCAAAGGAAATTCATGCATCAGACAACAAATTGTGCCCTATGCAAGCACAATTTTTTCAGGTGGGCCAGACATCCACACGATTGCAACTTACAATGGTATGCAACATATGTAGGCAACATACAAACACAATTCAATATGGAAGGTGAACGCAGAGTGCCAAGGTGGGGATGCGTTTGGAAGGTGGGGATAGAACTGTTGTACGAGGAAATGCACGATGAGGGTAGCAAAACCCTAGATTGGGGTGGCAATGCATGTGACGACGTGGCATATATCCCAACGTCCATTGTTTCTTCAAATTTGCCATTTGAAATTTAAATAGATGTCAGAATTTTTGAAAGAGGGCATGATGTATGCTTGGGATACCATGTAGCATGGGGAGGATGAAGGCATGCAGGGGGGATGGAGGGCGATGCCATGCATGAGGGCGGGATGTGAGGAGGGATGGGGATGCGGGAGAGGGCACGTCTCATGTCCTGGCAGCGGGAACATGAGGCACGGGAGGGCGTGCCGCGCTGCGGGTGACGGAGTGGGGGGTGGGCGTGGGGTGGCGGGGGGTCCACGCTGGCTGAACCGGCTCCCTCGCATTCAACTCCAAGGCCCCATCTAATGCTTGGCCATACTTTCAAACTTCCCCGCGTCACTAGATTACATCTGTACATTTAGGAATGCTTCTAGGAGTCTGTTTCTCTCTCGCCGCTACTATGTAATCTGTCTCTTCTTGCCGCTGCAGTGTCAGAGTAAGTTAGAGCATTCTTTGATATAGAATGAAGATACAACACCACATACTTAGTGACCCTCAAGAAGGCTTCAGGGCACACGCATCACCACCAGACAAATACAATGCGTTATCTCAGCACTCGAAGATGCCAAATTGACCAAACAAGATATCTATCTCCTCTGTAGTGTGAAAAGAAGGGGCATAAATCCCCTTATGGATAATTTTAATTTTGTCTCTTCTAGTGTAGCAGCAACTTGTTATCCAAAAACCGACCCCTATTTAATTCCCTATGTACTGTTCATGATCAGAGTTCATGTGTCCTCATCCACGCCGCAGCGGAAGGGAAGACATGAATGGGAATAAGAAACCTCTCTTGTTCATAATTTTACACAACCTTAATACAAATGCATCACTAGTCACGCACACCCTTTTGCTGTGCAGCTCTCTCTTTTCTCAAACCTTCTCTCCCCTTTCAGATACAAGTACCCTAGCTCTAATTATCCAACAAATCAGCCTATCTACATGCAATGTAGATGCGCCCAGCCAGATATCCAGTGAAATCCATCTTGGAAGTTTAACCAGGAACACACAATCATAACCACATCCTACATATGTCTTTCTCTCATCCCAAACAAACCCCCATTGACTATACAGACATTCCACTAAGCTTCACTTTTGTATTCAGCTTGCAATGAACAGATTGCCCCAAGCTGAATCATCTCTCACTAATAATGCAGATGCACTAAGCAGTTTGCAGGAAATTAACCACCCATCACTCATCTGTGTGTATGCGGCAAATGTCAAACCCCCTTAACTATGATAGAATTATAGAAGCATCCCTCATTTGTACACTGTGATGAAAGACAGCAGACTCCTCTTTTTCTTTGTTTCTACTGACATCAGAGCTCTAATACAACATTGTACCATCAAAGTGTTAAAACCAGATAATCAAAAGCAAAACAAGCATCACACACTCAGTAACTTACGCTTCTTTCGCAAGGCGGGAGGGTGAGATACTTTCTTTTTCACACAGTCTCTTACAAAAGATTAGTGACAAAATAAAGAACTAAATTAAATTAGAGTGAAAAGCCGGGACGTACGAGGCATGCAGTAGTAGGTCAACCCTTCCAAAAATAAAATGAACCCATTGCTCATCGCAACATCCATTGTCCACTCTCGATTCCTGAAATATCAACGGCTATGAGAATTCTCAGGAGCATTGGCCGCTTAATTAGTTCCTCGATAAGGCCCCGCCTTAGTACTCGATGTAGTTGGTTTCTTTAATGACGGTAACTGGTGACCACCGGTTGACGTAGAGAGGTGACTTGTGGTCACCAGTGGGAAGAGCCTCTCAAGCGTGTGGTCTTTGAAGGATTGTCAGGTTCTTCTCCAGAGTCTGTCTGCGAGGGTATTCCTCCCTTGTAAGCAGGCAGCCATTAATACTCCGTCTCCTGCACAGAGCTCTGCAAAAGGTCCAGGTTCTGTACAACACCACATGGCTCTTGCCTCATTAGAATGCCAAAGACAGATTGTTGGGTCCGTGTTGCAGCCCAGTGCAGAGAGCGGTGAGACGATTCTGTTATACTCCAGCTCCAGGTCGAGCAGTTTCTACTCCACTAGAATCTGCGTGCAACCTCCTCTCTGCTTCGGACAGGGTCTGTGTTTTTTGAGGCGATCGCAGTCTCCAGTGGTGGTGGCTGGCATTGTTTCACGCTGGAGGGATTCTTCCTCACGAAACCCACATATCTCAACCGGATGCTTAGGGAGCTTAAAATTCTTGTCTGAGAAACCGATCTTTTCTCCAGTTAAATGTTCTCAACACCCACACTCTCATGACTGTTGCGAGCTTCTTCAGGAGTCTGGACCAACTTCTTACCCTGCTGACAAGCAGATAGGAACACCCGAAACCCATTTGGACATTATCCCACACGGGCCCCACAGAGGACACCCCATCACCTTCAACCTTCCCCACGCTCCTGTTCGAATGCCTATCATCACTGAATCTTTCGCCAGATTTGTGTCTCTCAAAGATTTCTGTTCGCGTTTGTGCTTGCAGAAATCGGAAGCTCACTCCCAAGGTTTCCATTCCAAGCAAGCAAACAGCTTCCCAGCTAGATTGCTGTGCAACTGCGCATTAATGACACCGGGTCTCACAACCTCTGTCACTACCACTCAATCGCTCCCCATGGTGGACTTTGTGGCGGCCAGCATCACCCTGGCTGGAGCACTTGGGATTTTGCAGTTTTTTGACGAGCTGGCCAAGCGGAATGTGCTTGACAAGGTGCTGTCTCTCTACCGGAGTTCCGGAGTTGTTGCCTCGAGTGAGGAATTCGCAAAATTTGATAGTTTGTGACGGGCTTGCCGGGCTCTCTGCCGTCACTCCGTACTTACAGCAGCAGACGGAGATTAAGAAGGGAGGCTTGGTGGGGTGCAGAAATTGAGCCGAAAGTTGGTGCACATTTTGTCGGGTCTGGTGTTCATGCTATTCTGGCCTCTCTTCAGGTACACATTTCATTTTGGAAAAGCGACTATCTATTTTGAGGTCTTCAACTGTAAATTCCTCCTACGCAGCAGGGAGAGTGCAAGGGAGAGAGAGAGATCATGCGTGCACCATCGCTCACTCCGTGAGCCTCAATCTGGAGAATATCTCCATATGAAAGAGTTGGATTTAGACCATTTTTTTCTTGTTCCTTGTTTCTCTTTCCATTTGTAGGACCCGCCTGTAAAACTGAAGTCTATCTTCAGATTGCACCTGAACCATGGCATATTTTCCCCACAGCTCGGGTTCCCTGTTTCCCTGCAGGGTTAACTGACTTTAAGTGGTGGGAATTCTACTTTTAAGTTACTTCAGCCAATGTTCAGAAGGAGAAGCCCCTGTAGGTGGTCCATGAGTCCCATTTGTTCATCAAAGCCCAGAAGAAGCTCAGAGGAGGCTTGTGCTTCTTGTGGTGTGCACTTTGAGATGTTCAGAGACTTGAAAGTCCACCTGGCAACGTGGGCTCTTTGATAGGTTGGTCTTGCATCCATGTGGCAGAGTTACCAATCTTGTTTTGTACTTCACCAGCTCGGCATGGAAGTCTCAAGGGCATGGAGCTGTGTGGCTCCGGGCTAGACTACGTCTATGCCTTGGAGTTGCCCTCCCTGACATCAGACCCAGGCTCTGAGGCTCATGAAGGACCTGGAGTAAGGTAGACATTATCATGATGAATTAATCCCCTGCAGCATCAAAATGTAGACATTCACATCCCTGCCTGTCTCAAGAACTTTTCGAATTTGGACCTCCAGTGGCAGCTTCAGGTTGGTGGAGGGAGAATCATAGACTTTCCCAGCTGTCCCTGTGACTGATAAAGTCACTAAGGAACACCAGTGCAAGGACGATAGTTTCGCCTAGCTTCCATCACAAAGGCTGATGGCTTCCACATCTTCAAGCAGCCACTCAAAACAACCTCAAAAGGATGGGTGAGAAAGTGCTGTCTGATCTACTGCCTAAGCTATGATTGAACACTCCCCTACAGAATCTATGATGAGGCAATGTGATCAACCACATCCTCTAATCATCATAAATGCTAATGTCTTTTAGCATATAGAAATGTATGAAGTATTTTAGTCATATTCTCTCCTCATTTGGTGTTCAGGTATTGGGGTTGTTACTGGGTCCCCTAAGGCGGAGGCAAGAAGTAGGATCTGGGTTTATATCGTTGTCGATTTTGCAGCATGGCCCCGCAAGCAAAGTATATGGCAGCATTTGCTCCTGCGGTCAATGGGGTGCGTATGCTTTGCTTGGGGCTGGGACTATGGCGAAATGAAGCTCTTGTGAAGGCCGTGAGCAGGGAAGGCAGCCAGAGGTAAGCTGTAGCCACTTCCATCTACACTGTTTTCAGCTGAAGTAATGCATACTCCCTCAAATCATGTCAGCATTGCCCTTCAGGGCATTTACATCTGGCAAACATAAGTGTAGAAAATGACCTTCTCTGCGACCTCATAAGTCTTTTTAAATTTTCCTTAGTGGGTTTGCTCCAGATGACCTCTTTGTCTTCATTCTAACTGAACAGTACTTTGTTGACAGGGAGTTGCTGCAGGGGCCACTCTATTATGCAATAAGCATAGCAATTGTCACACTCTGCTTTTGGCGCAATTCACCCATTGGTGCTGTTACAATAGCAAATTTGTGTGCAGGAGATGGTATGTTTAAGCCATGACAAACTTACTCTTTGTTTCACTCAGAGACCAGGAGCAAGAGTGACTGTCCTGAGCTAGGAACCCTAAGTCAAGTTTTTGGAGAGTATGTAAACTTTTGAAATTTTCCATTCCAAAGGTTTTCCAACAATCCACCACTGAGGCATACAGATTGTTTGTTGCAGGTTTTGCAGATATCTTGGGTAGAAAATACGGGACAGTGAAGCTTCCCTACAACAGGAGCAAGTCATGGATGGGGTCACTTGCCTTCTTTGTTCTGGCTTCTATAGCGTCAATTGGGTAAGTTAAAAAGAATACTGTCAGTTTAGCAAGAAGGGGTTGCTGGGGTGAAGGACAGGCAGTGACAATTATGTTCAAATGTCCAAGAACATTACTCACTCTTGCATCAGCTTTCTTCGTTCTTTCTCTGGGATGAAAAGATACCACTCTATGTGTTTTTTGCTCCAACATTCTCGAGTTGTTGAATCAAACTTGTGTGTGTGCAGATATCTGGCATATTTTTCAGCATTTGGTTACTTTGAGGTGACTTGGAGAACGATTCTTGGAACATTAGGGGTGTCACTTTCTGCTACGATTGTCGAATCTCTGCCACTTCACCTCGATGACAATTTCAGTGTCCCATGTACAGCCATTTTAGTTGGCATGTTATTGCTACCATACTGAAGTGCTGAAATTTTTATCATGCTTAGAATTTGCTCTCATTGCAGAGGCCAGTGAAGCGATTAGTCAGCCAGTTTGAACAGTTTTGTCTGAAATAGTCTAGCCAAGGACATGCTCCCTCAGTCAAATTCTTTAGCTTTCATGTTATGTAATTGCTACCTTCCAGCAGTCCAACTAGAGTTCTCACAACATGGGTCTCAAACTCTTATCCACAGGTAGAGACTTCATTAATATTTCTTGCGGAACATTTCACGAACTTAGTAGAGAGATCTACTCAGCTTGCCTTTCCTGATCGCCGGAGGGATGATTCGACATGAAATCTCAGATATTGAGTTCCAGCTGACTAATCTGTTGCTGTCTAACTGAAGCCATCATGGACAATTATCATTTTTACCCCAGCTCGAGCCTCTTGTTTGTCTCTATAGTTGATACAACGCTTATAAGTTACTTGGCTTTCCAAAAGGAGCTGTAGGGTGAAGATACGAAGTGGCACACTATATTGTTGTTGTTTACCCACGGTTCCAGGTGAGCACACCAGTCCAATTGATGGATGGCCACTTGCCATTGACACCCCATTTTCAAGCGCGAGAAGTGCAAGGTAAGTCGCAGTAGATGTCAAACTGCACTGAGGGGCAGTACGAGATGCAGCGCACGTGAATGCGATTATTCCCAGACAGATGATACTCATCTACACATCATATGCCCTGTCTACATAACATTATACGATTCGCTAATGCATTTTGAAATGGCTGAGATGGACTCACTGTAAGGCGCAGACTGCAGGCACTAGTATTCCAACTTCCAAGTCCAAGCCATGCTTACCAGAGTCCTCTGCAAATATGTGCGGTATGCTAGATGGTGGAATGCGAGACCTGATCCGCTGGGTGGTGCCTGCAAACACTTCATCCGAGTTCTCATTCTTACCTCAACACTAACTTACTGCCAAGGTGCAGAAGTATCGAAGCTTCCTCAGTCACATGCCACATATGTTTACGTTGAGCTATGGAACCTTACAGAACCACGTTAAAAATTCAAGAGATTTCATGAGCAGAACGGACAAAGTAGTATTAGAATTTTCACTGTCATGTCAAAAGGGGCGAAAGGAGATGGCAGGTTTGATGATAGTACACAGGTACGTGTGTCTACGAAATCTTACTTTTTTAAATCATATAGTGTAACATATAATTAGATAGCGCAGATCAAAGCTAGGAACAATGCACGAGGATCTGAGATAGGACCTAAACGAATTGTTCCAGAGATGAACAAATAGCAAATGACAAATGCATTAATTTTGTGCACAACTTGTCCAGAAACCCAGTTTTCGAATGAGGAAATTCTGTACATCTAGCAGTTTCGCCCGGCCTCAATCTAGTCTAAAGGTCAAGCATAGGTAGTGCAGAAAAGTGGACCTTGAACACAGTTTTCAACTGGAGTGACGGGAGGCCGTTTTCTTGTTTTTTGAATGTTAAGACCACAAGAAGCTTGAATGAAATTAAATTGGGCGGTTCAGGTGGGTATACTTTTTCTAAAACTGAAAACATCTTTCGGGCTACTGCAAAAATGGCACGATCAGATCATGATTCATGACTTCATTGTTAGGACTTGTTCCGATAGCACTGGGAAGTAGAATTGCTTCAGAAAGAGGACTTGCTTTAAAATTGGAATTTGATGGATCGAGTGATGCGGATAGGCATTGCGAAAAGCATGTCCAGAAGAATTAGGCGTGTAATTGGCATTCGGCAGCTCCACGGTGTAGGTGCCATCCGGATCTAAGGTGCTCCTCAGGCCCTCCACATTTTCTGGGCCTTGTGCCTCCAATCATCTTCTGAAGGTACGTAAAAGGATGCCGCCATCTAGCGCGCAAAGGAGGGGTGTGGTATATACCAGTGTTGGGCGGTTACCCACCTGGGCCCCGGGTAACCGCTGGTTCCGGTTCCGGTTATGTGGAACCGGACCGGAACCGGACCCGCCTGTGCGGAACCGGAACCGGAACCGGAACCGCTCATTGGGGATTGTGTGGGAACCGGAACCGGCGGTTCCAGCTACGACCACATGTGTGGGAACCGGCGGTTCCAGCTCCAAAGCGGTTCTGGTTCCGGTTCTTGGTTCTTGACCCCTTCGTGGGGCTGGTGGGCCCAGGGAAAAACTTATTTAATGCTCTTAAGCTCCTGAGATCCTGGGTTCAATGCTTGAAGGCCATGAGATTCTATGTTCAATGCTTCAGCGCCATGAGATCTTGGGTTCAATCTCCAGCTCCATGATATCCTGGCTAAGTTCATTAATAAAATGTTTGAAGATGCCAATACTTGCCAGGTAGCTGAATAGTACTTTCAACCCATAAAATTTTACCCATTTTCTTCTACCAGTTTATTTAGAGTATTTTTGTTTGTTTTTTTGTGTTAGTGAAAACTAACAAAATCGTTGGATTTTAGTTCAAATATGTGAATACACTGCTATTTAATCTACCGGACTGATAAAATATTTTAAATCTAATTAAATTAAACAAATATATTTTTAAAATAGAACCGGAACCTAACCGGAACCGATGGTTTTTATCAGCAACTAACCGGTAATCGGAACCGCCCCCATGTTTAAAAGTTGGATCCGGAACCGGACCGGAACCGGCTCAATAAAAAAAAACCGGAACCGGATCCGGAACCGTCTCTTGAAATAATTTTGGAACCGGAACCGAAGGTTCCTTCACAAATGCAAGAACCGCCCAACACTGGTATATACATCATGGTGCGTAGGTGATCAGTGCCTTGCCTCCCAGCAGGAGCGTTCTTTCTAGCTAGGAATTTCCATGATGCTAGCTCATGGTTCTTCCGATCTTTGATGTAGGACGTCGACATATCGATCTTGAATACCGCTGTACTGATGAACAGGTGGAGGGAACAATTCAACAATAGAGAAATTTCAGCTTCCGAGGACGGTAAGGACCAAAGGAACCATTTGAGTCCCCCTCATCGCAGTTTCTTGGACGAACCAAACGCGTGGCCTGCCACAGCAGGCTTCAACTGCATATATTGGCTCGAGTCCAAGGATCTCAACAATTTCTCACTAGTGGGTCCAGGAGTGATCAATGGCGGAAACGATGGTGGACCATCGGCAAGCTTGAGCTTTGTAGGTGCTGCTTCCCTGCGATGAAGGAGTTAAGCAATAAACACGGCTTATTAGGGTGTCACAGCGAAAACCCATCGGCAGTATTGTTTTTGAATCATACAAAGATCAACAGAACATGTCCAAAAGTCATACTCTATGTAAGATTCTTGTTCCTGGCTCTAGTAGCACTGCGATTATAACGTCTCTAGGGTTTTTGAACCTAATATGATTTGAGGTAAAGATATAAAGGGAGAATTAATAGATGGAGTACTATAGGAGGAAAGATGTGGTTATCTAAGATAGAAAAAGATGTGACAAGAACAGAACTGTGACAAGAAAAGATGTGCGGGGAGCCATAAGTGGACGTGTTGGCTATGACCTTTCTCATGGCAAGTAAAGCAGAGGCATTCCTCTATGGTCTTCTTGCTTCTTCTTTGAAAGACGTCTACTCTGAGGGGCATTCTTCTTTGGCCTTTCCATGCAGTTGCTAAGAATTAGATGTACAGATCTTGTAGGCTGATTACCCACAGTTTGTTCGGGATGAGTTGCCACATGGACTCCATGTGTTGCGTTGGCTTTCACGCCTATATTAGCCAATCCATCTCGAAATGCCACCTGCTACTTCACGAAGAGTTTGAGCAAGTAAGGAAGCTATTATTACCACTTGATCGTCGGGAAAGCAAAACAATTAAATTGAGCATCACAGGGGACTAGGGGACCCAAATCTTGCCGCGTGAGATCTACGCATCAAGTAACTAAGTAACTCCGAAGACTAAGAAGAACAGGCTTCTCAGCAGTTGCACAGTTTTAAGTGCTGGAAACAACATTTCCACTTATTGAAATAGCCCCCAAATGTAGATTGCTTGAAGTTATCCTAAGCTCATAATATCTACTATGTCCGTAAGTATTCCAAACAGACATTGTTACAAATGGACATTTGGAATATCTCAAGTCTCAACCGGGACGCATGAGAGTTGAGTTGAACAGATACAGGTGACTATCAATTCCAAAACTGTATTGCCACAATATGCATGTTGGAAGAAATTTTACATTTCTAGAAGACTAAAAGTCTTGAAGGCCAAAGGTTTAGAAGTCTAAGAGACTATCCTGTTTAACTCACCTTTGGAAGGTGAATGGCTAGAAGGTGGATGATCACCATAGTGGAAGTGGAAGTGACCAAGTAGGACTTTCTAGAGACCTTCTTGTACAAGCTCGGGGGTGAAGCCACTAGTCTAAGGGTAAGAGTATGATGGTGGCTTCTATGGTTGGGAGGAGAGCTTTAGTTTTAGCTTTAGTCTAAGACTTTAGTTCTTGTTCATGTTCTTGCTCAATTCTAACATGGTATCAGAGCCATTCTTCTCTAGGTGAGAGTTGGTAGTTGAGATTGAAAGAACTTGATTATGGCTGGAGCGTCGTCTTCTAGCAATCCTCCTTATATGTCTATAACGAGTGCATTAGATGTGAGAGTGGAAGATCGATTCAATGGAGCTAACTATCAAACCTGGAAGTTTAGGATGGAGATGGTCCTTCTAGACAAAGATCTATGGGGAGTGGTTGATGGATCAGTCCCAAGACCTGACACTATTGTTGGCCAAGCCATATGGGATAGGAAAGATCAGAAGACAAGAGCTAGCATCATCACAAGCTTGAGAGACAATCAGTTGCATCTCATTATAAGTGCTAAGAATGCTAATGATGTTTGGGACAAGCTAGCAAGCATATATGAGACGAAAGATGTCACATCGCAAGTGTATGCGACGCAAAAGTTCTATGGTCTAAAGATGACCGAGTCAGACTCAGTTGAACAATACTTGAATTTGTTTTGTGTGTTGCGAGATCAACTAGTCTCTGTGGGAACTAATGTGACTGATGAACACGCCGCAGTGGTGTTATTGGCAACCTTACTTGAATCCTATGATGGTTTTGTGGTGTCTCTAGCAGGACAAACCAACTTAACTATTGATGTTGTCATAGGACTTCTCCTCAAGGAGGAAACAAGAAGAAAAGGTCAAGGTACATCTACAGAGGTAGACAGAGCTTTGTTCACAGGCAAGACTGGAGTGGTCTTGAATAGAAGACTCGCTTCACATATGTCTCAGAAGTCCCAGAGGTTTCAGAAACCTCAATCTAGCTCAAAGATCAAAAAAGCCAAAGTGAGGTGCTTTTATTGCAAGAGACTTGGTCACATGATCAATGATTGTAGAAAGCGCATTGTAGATGAGTGCAACAGAGAGAGTGAAGGGAACATAGCTACTCATCAGATGAATGTTATTCTATTTGTTGTGTCTCTCTCAACCACTACTAGACAGAAGCATGTGTGGTATGTTGATTCAGGAGCATCTCAACATATGAGTTCAGATAGAGAGCATTTCTTATCCTATAGATCTCTTTCACCTACACAATATGTTCTTTTGGGAGATGATAGCAAACATGTCATTGGTGAGGAAGGCTCAGTCTCTCTTATGCTCAATGAAAGGGAAACCATAGAGGTGGAAAATGTCCTACATGTCCCTACTTTAACAAAGAACCTACTGTCTGTAAGACAAATTGTTGCAAAGGGATACAGAGTGGTATTCCAAGATGAGAGTTGTACTATCACAAATAGCTCAGGAGCTGTGGTAGCAAAAGCTATTCTTGATAATTGCTTGTATAGATTACAACATCATGTCTCTAGTGCTCTTACTACATTTTCACCACAGCTGGGATCTACACCTGTCATGTCAGAAACAAAGTTGTGGCATAGAAGGTTAGGTCATGTGAGTATTAAGAAGTTGAGACAGATGCAACTCTCAAGCCATCTTGTGGAAGGACTACCATTGAAGGAGATGAGCGATATGCGTTTATGCAAAGGTTGCTTGGAAGGGAAGCAACATCGAGGTCAATTTCCTAAGGATGGTGGACGAAGAGCCACAAGTATATTGGAGTTTGTACATTCTGATGTGTGCGGGCCAATGCAAACCACATCACTTGGAGGAGCAAGGTACTTTGTGACATTCATTGATGATTTGTCAAAGAGGGTTGTGGTGAATTTCCTAAGGCAGAAAAGTCAAGTGCTAGAGAAATTCAAGGAGTTCAAAGTACTTGTAGAAAAACAAACTGGAAAGCCTCTTAAGATTTTGAGATCTGACAATGGTGGTGAGTACATCTCAAAGGCTTTCAATCAATTTTGTCAAGAGAATGGAATAGCTCGACAGCTTACTGTTCCATATACACCTGAGCATAATGATGTAGCTGAGTGGATGAATAGATCACTACAAGAATCTGCAAGGAGTATGTTGAAAGAAGTGAATCTTTCAAATCATTTTTGGTCAGAAGCTGTTGGCACTGAAACATATCTTCACAACATAATACCTACCAAATCAGTGTTGGGAAAAACACCAGAAGAGGTATGGAGTGGTCAGAAGCCTAGTATGGCTCACTGTAGGATTTTTGGATGTTGTGCATATGTCCATATCCCTACTTAGAAGCGAAGGAAACTTGACTCCAAATCAGAAGGATGCATCTTCATTGGCTACACAGAAGGTGTGAAGGGATATAAGTTGTTCAATAAGACAACTAAGGTTGTCAAACACAGTAGGGACGTAGTGTTTGATGAAGGCTTCATACCCTCTTTGGTAGTGGGAGAAGATGACATAGGAATGAGCTTAGAGCCATAACACCATTTCCAAGAGGAGTCTTATGAGGAGCCAATACAAGAGATGATTGAAGCAAATGATGGAGGTGTTCAACTTGATGGAGTTGATCAAGGAGTCGAAGTTGGTGAATCACTTGTTAATATGGACTCTAGAGATGAAGTTGAAGATGTGCCAATTCTAAGGAGATCTCAGCGGGAAAGAAAAGCTCCTAGTAGGCTGATTACATCTATGAGTGCCATTGAAGCTATGGAAGAAGCATCACAAGTGGTTGAGCCTGCTACATATGAGGAAGCGATGTGCTCTCCAGACAAACTACAATGGGAAGAAGCAATCAACTCAGAGTTGGATTCATTGATGCAAAACAAAGCATGGACACTCACTAGGTTGCCTGTAGGACGAAGAGCTATTGGTTGCAAGTGGATCTTCAAGTTGAAGTACAAAGCTGATGGATCTATTTACCGGTACAAAGCTCGTCTTGTAGCTAAAGGCTATGCACAAATTCAAGGAGTGGATTACAATGAAACCTTCTCACCAGTGGTGAAGATTTCTTCTATTAGAGTGTTGTTAGCTCTTGCAGCTCAACATGATCACGAAGTTCATCAAATGGATGTTAAGACCGCATTCCTGAATGGAGAACTACAAGAAGAGATCTACATGAGACAACCTGAAGAATTTGTACAAGGAGAAAGTGATATTGTGTGTAAGCTGCAAAAGAGTTTGTATGGACTCAAACAAAGTCCTCGAGCTTGGTATGCTAGGATCGATGCTTACCTCTTAAAGACAAGATTTGAGCGAAGCATTGCTGACACAAACGTCTATGTGAAAAAGATGGGAGAGCAATTTGTGGTCATAGCTCTATTTGTGGATGACACAATCATTGTCACCAACGATCATCAAAGGTTGTTGCCAGAATCCAAAGCACTGTTGAGTGCTGAGTTTGCCATGACTGACATGGGTGAGATTCGGTTCTGTCTTGGTATTCAAATCAGCAGAGATCGAGTGAACCATTCAGTATTCATACATCAACGACAATATATTGAGACAATTCTACAAAGGTTTAAGTTGGAGATGAGTAAGCCAACATCAACTCCTCTCGAAGTTGGTTTGAAACTTACGAAGGATATGGCACCTAAAACTCAAGAAGAGCAAGAGGATATGAGGAAAACTCCTTATCAAAGCGCAGTCAACAGTTTGATGTATTGCATGGTTTGTACTAGGCCAGACATTGCACATTCAGTGGGAGTGGTCTCACAATTTCTTTCAAATCCCGGACAAACCCATTGGAAAGCAGTGAAGAGGATATTTTGATATCTAAGAGGAACATCAACCTCTGGTCTACTCTACAAGAGAGTGGAAGATCCAAGTTTGTTGGGGTTTGCTGATGCTGACTGGGCAGGAGACGTTTTTTTATAGTAGAAAATCAACTTCAGGCCATTGTTTTCTCCTAGCAGGTGGAGCTGTATCTTGGTCTAGCAAACGACAAGTTGCAACAGCGTTGTTATCAACAGAAGTTGAGTACATGTCTCTTGTACAAGCTCGGGGATGAAGCCACTAGGCTAAGGGTAAGAGTATGATGATGGTTTCTATGGTTGGGAGGAGAGCTTTAGTTTTAGCTTTAGTCTAAGACTTTAGTTCTTATTCATGTTCTTGCTCAATTCTAACAATGCAAGTTTTGCCTGTAATTGAGAACAACGCACCATTCATATGATCTAACTTGCCAAGAAAAATCGAAGGGTACTATGTAAAAGACAATGTTTGCATGGAATCAACAAGTATACGTTACATGTTGTCTGGGATCCCGATTTTCAGAAGAAGACCTATGCCATATATGGGATTCAAAAGGAAGATGTCATGGCTCCTATTTGTATGGGTGCTGTCAATTTTACAGAAACTGGCGCTAGTAACACTGCTGAAGAAAGTTTTGGGGTTATAACCCTCTAAGGTGAGGGAAGCTTGACCTGAAAATGCTAGCACAAATGCCTCTGGCCCAGGCTAAGCATGATATGTGGTGACCTCTGCTACAAAACTGAGACTTTTATTGGCATGAGCATGAGACCTTGATTGGCCAACACAAGTGTCCATCTTTTGAGATCTACCTTGAGACCATTAAGTCCCACATTGCGTCATATCTGCTCAAAGAGTGCACATTTTCCCAATCTGTAACAGCTTGCAAGTACACGAGCTCTTCTGGTAATGCTGATGGACTTCACTACCATATATTCAGGACTTGCACAACTTTCCAGGTTATTATAAGGACTGCAATGAGATTCAGCCAAATCCTATGACTCTTGTAATCACGTTGCATATTCAGAACAATTGGTGTTGGGGACAATCCTCCAAGATACATGTGCATTATAATTTTTTCTACACTTTCAGTTTATGTTGAATCCGTCTTGATAGTCGTGGCACAAGTGTGGTCCAGGTCAATCAAGTACTGTCTCAAAGTGACAGATCAGACCTCTTGTCACCAGCCAATTCATGAGGTTGCTATTTCCAGGATGGCGCCCATAGCTGTTAGAATTAAGCAATAACATGAACAAGAACTAAAGTCTTAGACTAAAGCTAAAACTAAAGCTCTCCTCCCAACCATAAAAGCCACCATCATACTCTTACACTTAGACTAGTGGCTTCACCCCCGAGCTTGTACAAGAAGGTCTCTAGAAAGTCCTACTTGGTCACTTCCACTTCCACTATGGTGACCATCCACCTTCTAGTCATTCACCTTCCAAAAGTGAGTTAAACAAGATAGTCTCTTAGACTTCTAAACCTTTGGCCTTCAAGACTCTTAGTCTTCTAGATATGTTTAATTACTTCCAACACTCCCACTCAATTAAACCATATCATTGAGCTACTTCATTTGTCTTTGGAGAAGAGACACCAAGTAAGGCTGAACACTTCATGTATTTTGTTTGTGGTAGACTCTTCTTCAAAACATCCGCAACCATATCTCCTGTAGCACAATAAATCATCTTGATCTCTCCCTTGCATACAACTTCCCGTATATAGTGATGTTGCACTTCAATGTGCTTCGTCCTTGAATGATACTTCGGATTCTGACTTAGTGCAATTGCACTTTGATTGTCACAATAGAGAGTCGTAGGTAGTGATTGAAGATGATCCAAATCTCCAAGCAACTTCCGTAACCAAATAGCCTCCTTTGCTGCTTGTGTAATAGACATGTACTCAGCTTCTGTTGATGACAACGCTGTTGCAACTTGTCGTTTGCTAGACCAAGATACAGCTCCACCTACTAGGAGAAAACAATGGTCTGAAGTTGATTTTCTACTATCAACGTCTCCTGCCTAGTCAGCATCAGCAAACCCCAACAAACTTGGATCTTCCACAAATATCCTCTTCACTGCTTTCCAATGGGTTTGTCCGGGATTTGAAAGAAATTGTGCAATGTCTGACCTAGTACAAATCATGCAATACATCAAACTGTCGACTGCGCTTTGATAAGGAGTTTTCCTCATATCCTCTTGCTCTTCTTGAGTCTTAGGTGCCATATCCTTCGTAAGTTTCAAACCAACTTCGAGAGGAGTTGATGTTGGCTTACTCATCTCCAACTTAAACCTTTGTAGAATTGTCTCAATGTATTGTCGTTGATGCATGAATACTGAATGGTTCACTCGATCTCTGCTGATTTGAATACCAAGACAGAACCGAATATCACCCATGTCAGTCATGGCAAACTCAACACTCAACAGTGCTTTGGTTTCTGGTAACAACATTTGATGATCGTTGGTGACAATGATTGTGTCATCCACAAATAGAGCTATGACCACAAATTGCTCTCCCATCTTTTTCACATAGATGTTTGTGTCAGCAATGCTTCGCTCAAATCTTGCCTTTAAGAGGTAAGCATCGATTCTAGCATACCAAGCTCGAGGACTTTGTTTGAGTCCATACAAACTCTTTTGCAGCTTACACACAATATCACTTCCTCCTTGTAAAAACCCTTCAGGTTGTCTCATGTAGATCTCTTCTTGTAGTTCTCCATTCAGAAATGCGGTCTTAACATCCATTTGATGAACTTCGTGATTATATTGAGTTGGAAAAGCTAACAACACTCTGATAGAAGAAATCTTCACCACTGGTGAGAAGGTTTCATTGTAATCCACTCCTTGAATTTGTACATAGCCTTTAGCTACAAGATGAGCTTTGTACCGGTAAATAGATCCATCAGCTTTGTACTTCAACTTGAAGATCCACTTGCAACCAATGGCTCTTCGTCCTGCAGGCAACCTAGTGAGTGTCCATGCTTTGTTTTGCATCAATGAATCCAACTCTGAGTTGATTGCTTCTTCCCATTATAGTTTGTCTGGAGAGCACATCACTTCCTCATATGTAGCAGGCTCAACCACTTGTGATGCTTCTTCCATAGCTTCAATGACACTCATAGATGTAATCAGCCTACTAGGAGCTTTCCTTTCCCGCTGAGATCTCCTTAGAAATGGCACATCTTCAACTTCATCTCTAGAGTCCATATCAACAAATGGTTCACCAACTTCGACTCCTTGATCAACTCCATCAAGTTGAACACCTCTATCATTTGCTTCAGCCATCTCTTGTATTGGCTCCTCATAAGACTCCTCTTGGAAATGGTGTAATGGCTCTAAGCTCATTCCTATGTCATCTTCTCCCACTACCAAAGAGGGTATGAAGCCTTCATCAAACACTACGTCCCTACTGTGTTTGACAGCCTTAGTTGTCTTATTGAACAACTTATATCCCTTCACACCTTCTGTGTAGCCAATGAAGATGCATCCTTCTGATTTGGAGTCAAGTTTCCTTCGCTTCTGAGTAGGGATATGGACATATGCACAACATCCAAAAATCCTACAGTGAGCCATACTAGGCTTCTGACCACTCCATACCTCTTCTGGTGTTTTTCCCAACACTGATTTGGTAGGTATTATGTTGTGAAGATATGTTTCAGTGCCAACAGCTTCTGCCCAAAAATGATTTGAAATATTCACTTCTTTCAACATACTCCTTGCAGATTCTTGTGTGATCTATTCATCCATTCAGCTACCACACACCATTATGCCAGGTGTATATGGAACAGTAGCTGTCGAGCTATTCCATCTCTGACAAAATTGATTGAAAGCCTTTGAGATGTACTCACCACCATTGTCAGATCTCAAAATCTTAAGAGCTTTCTAGTTTGTTTTCTGCATGTACTTTGAACTCCTTGAATTTCTCTAGCACTTGACTTTTCTGCCTTAGGAAATTCACCACAACCCTCTTTGACAAATCATCAATGAATGTCACAAAGTACCTTTTCTCCTCCAAGTGATGTGGTTTGCATTGGCCCGCACACATCATAATGTAACAATCTCCAATATACTTTGTGGCTCTTCGTCCACCATCCTTAGGAAATTGACCTCGATATTGCTTCCCTTTAAGCAACCTTTGCATAGACGCATATCGCTCATCTCCTTCAATGGTAGTCCTTCCACAAGATGGCTTGAGAGTTGCATCTGTCTCAACTTCTTAATGCTCACATGACCTAACCTTCTATTCCACAACTCTGTTCTGACATGACATGTGTAGATCCCCCTGTGGTGAAAATGTGGTAAGAGCACTAGAACATGATGTTTAATCTATACAAGCAATTATCAAGAATACTCTTGCTACCCCAGCTCTTGATCTATTTGTGATAGTACAACAACTCTCATCTTGGAAATCCACTCTGTATCCCTTTGCAACAATTTGTCCTTACAGCATTAGGTTCTTTGTTAAAGTAGGGACATGTAGGACATTTTCCATCCCCTTCCCACCTCTATTGTTTCCCTTTCATTGACGCATAAGAGAGACTGAGCTTCCCCCAATGACAGCTTGCTATCAATCTCCCAAAGAACATATTGTGTATGTGAAAGAGATCTATAGGATAAGAAATGCTCTCTCTCTCTCTGAACTCATATGTTGAGATGCTCCTGAATCAACACTACCACACATTGCTTCTGTCTAGTAGTGGCTGAGAGATACACAACAAATAGAATAACATTCCTCTGATGAGTAGCTATGTTCCCTTACCTCTCCTGTTCGCTCATCTGCAATGGCGTTTCTACAATCCTTGATCATGTGACCAAGTTTCTTGCAATAAAAGCACCTCACTTTGGCCTTTTTGATCTTTGAGCTAGATTGAGGTTTCTGAAACCTCTGGGACTTCTGAGACATATGTGAAGGGAGTCTTCTATTCAAGACTACTCCAGTCTTGCCTGTGAACAAAGCTCTGTCTACCTCTGTAGACGTACCTTGACCTTTTCTTCTTGTTTCCTCCTTGAGGAGAAGTCCTATGACAACATCAATAGTTAAGTTGGTTTGTCCTGCTAGAGACACCACAAAACCATCATAGGATTCAGGTAAGGTTGCCAATAACACCACTGCGGCGTGTTCATCAGTCACATTAGTTCCCACAGAGACTAGTTGATCTCGCAACACACAAAACAAATTCAAGTGTTGTTCAACTGAGTCTGACTCGGTCATCTTCAGACCATAGAACTTTTGCGTCGCATACACTTGCGATGTGACATCTTCGTCTCATATATGCTTGCTAGCTTGTCCCAAACATCCTTAGCATTCTTAGCACTTATAATGAGATGCAACTGATTGTCTCTCAAGCTTGTGATGATGCTAGCTCTTGCTTTCTGATCTTTCCTATCCCATATGGCTTGGCCAACAATAGTGTCAGGTCTTGGGACTGATCCATCAACCACTCCCCATAGATCTTTGTCTAGAAGGACCATCTCCATCCTAAACTTCCAGGTTTGATAGTTAGCTCCATTGAATCGATCTTCCACTCTCACATCTAATGCACTCGTCATAGACATAGAAGGAGGATTGCTAGAAGACGACGCTCCAGCCATAATCAAGTTCTCTCAATCTCAACTACCAACTCTCACCTAGAGAAGAATGGCTCTGATACCATGTTAGAATTGAGCAAGAACATGAACAAGAACTAAAGTCTTAGACTAAAGCTAAAACTAAAGCTCTCCTCCCAACCATAGAAGCCACCATCATACTCTTACCTTAGACTAGTGGCTTCACCCCCGAGCTTGTACAAGAAGGTCTCTAGAAAGTCCTACTTGGTCACTTCCACTTCCACTATGGTGACCATCCACCTTCTAGCCATTCACCTTCCAAAGGTGAGTTAAACAAGATAGTCTCTTAGACTTCTAAACCTTTGGCCTTCAAGACTCTTAGTCTTCTAGATATGTTTAATTACTTCCAACAATAGCGAGGATCGTATGGCCGAAGTGCATTTTAGGTCGGCAATTAAAGTAGTTGTTTCTATGACTCTTCTAAGAATCACATAAATTCATGGATTTCTTCTCGGATTTGGAACACTTGTTGCAGGAGATGCACTATCGCGCACCTCACTTCGGTAAACTCCCCTTCAAGTCATTGTTACTCGCTTGATGCGCGCGGCGCTGACTCCCAACCTAGCCGCCGGGCCAACTTGGAGCTTCGGCTGCTCACCGGGACATAACGGTCCCCCTTCACTTTCCCACTAAACCCTCCACCTATTTGGGCCTAGTGGAATTCCCTTTGGTAGATGGCAGTCCGGAACAGCTCCCCACTCTTTGGTCGCTTTCCGGCTCGCTCGCTTACTCACTAGTTTTTGGTCACCAACGGGCTTGCACCGTTCTCGGGGTCACTACTCCCCTTATATATACTTCTGTAGCTGTCCGCGGGGGTTTCACAACCAGCCATGCCATTTTATGGCGACCACCCCACGAAAACCTCGACTCCCGGTGATGAGTCGCGGTGAGTCTTGGCCCACTCACCACGGCCCCTATGGACCGTGATGAGTCCCAAGACTCTCCACGACTCAGGGAGTCGATGTCCTCATCGACTTGTCCATTTTGTAGAAACGAACATCCAAGTTGTGGCGTCCCACATCAAGGAGTTTGTTTCTGTACCATGGCGTCCCATGACAAAGAACCAAACCCCACCCTTGACTCTACTCTCCACTAGCTAGTTCGGCCGACTTCCTCCAAGTCCCGGCCAAGGGTGGAGCCTCTCCAGCTCCTCCAAGTGCACTCTTCTTGGCCTACTTCAAGGCCAGGAACGATCCTCCCCGAGGATCGAATCGCTTTACTGCAACAACATTGCTTGCGACCGCTCATGATGCCGCTTCTGGCATCACCTTGAGCAAGGGTTCCCTGGAACCCTCTTTGACTAGGAAGATAAACTTGAACCAACCGTGCGCCCCAATCACTACAATTGGGTCCGCCTTGGAATGCTGGCCTGAGGTACGGGAACATGCCGAAGCCGCACTACGACTTCGTCCGAGGCTACACGATTATAGTACGTGAACGGAAGCACGTAGCTTCCGCGTTAGCCCGCACTACAAGGCAACCCCCTCGGTAGCGCAGTTATAGTACGCGTACGCGCCAGGTGCGCACTAGCACGTGAACTCCCAAAGAAGGCGTAAGTTTCTTTGCCCCTTGGATGGGGGTCACCCGATTTCGGCACTACGCAAACACACGATTAACCCAATTTACTTCTCCCACTTTTATAAGCTAGCATGCATTCTACACACTAGCCAACCATACCATGCATCACCATTCCAAACAAAATAGGACGCACAACATTTGGAAGCCATTTCATTTATAGCACGTTTTGTACAATACAAGTTTTTGCAATCGGATTCCTAAGCTAGCTAAGCCGGGCTAAGCATGCATTTCCTCCCCCACGCTCCAAGGTTGATGTCCCCATCAACGCTTCTTCCGCTTTTGAGGTCGCCCTTCGAAAGCTGCAACCGCCTCGGATGCGTTTCCCATTTCTGAGGCACACACCCAAGATGCCTCCACATGATGATAGCCCTTACGAGATACTCCGTTTCTCGGTTCTTGAACCTCCTCGACTTAAGTATTGCCTCCACCTCGTACTCAGGTTCATTTTCATGATCCAACAGCATAGGTGGCGGATGCAACACTTGATGCCGATTCGGACGCGCTTTATCTTTGAAGTAAGGTTTCAAAAAGGAGACATGGAATACTGGGTGCACCTTGCTGTTTGCCGGCAGCTCCAATTCATACACATCCTCATTCATAACCTTCCGAATGCGAAAGGGTCCCGCATACGGAGGTACGAACTTCGGACTCACTTCCGGAGGTAGTCGGAAATTCTTGATGTTCAACCAGACCTCCGTGCCTGCCTCAAACTTCACTTCCCTCCGCTTCCGATTCGCCTGCCTTTCATACCGTTTCCTAGCTTTGGCAATGTTGTACTTTGCGAGCTTCAACAAACGCTCGCGTTCTTCCAGTACCGCCGCTACTGCCGGTTCCTCAACGTCCTGGGGCCCAACTTGTCGGCACCAGAGGTGCTTTTCCATAGACCAATACGAAAGGGGAAACTCCCGTTGCGGAGTGTTCTGTGTTATTATAACAGAACTCTGCCGCGTCTAAGTGTTCCACCCAGTCTGTTTGGTCTGCCGACACGTAATTCCGCAAGATCTGCTTCACTACGGAATTCACTCTTTCTGTTTGGCCGTCGGTCGTAGGTCGGAAGGCGTGCTCATCTTCAGCCTCGTCCCCATCTTCTTCAAAGTGCCCTCCAAAATTTACTCGTAAACTTTGGATCGCGGTCCGAGACAATGTCCTTCGGGACTCCATGATGCTTTAAGACGTGGGCGAAGTAAAGTCGCCCTGTTTCCTGCGCCGTTGCCGTCTCCTTGGTGGGGATGAAATGACCCATTTTACTGAACATATCCACCACCACCATGATTGCATCGAATCCTTTTGACAGCGGCATAGCAGTCATGAAATCCATCGAGACGCTTTCCCAAGTCCCCTCTGGAATCGGCAAGGGTTGTAACAGCCCCGCTTGCTTTTGTACTCGCTCCGATTTTGTTGGCATGTGGTGCATGTCTTGACATACTCCTCTGCCTCCTCCCTCAGTTTGGGCCAGAAATACTCTTTCTTCAAGAGTGCCGCAGTGCGCTTGGCTCCGCCGTGGCCCGCAAGCGGGCTATCATGACATTCTCTCAAGAGACTATCTCTGATCCCTCCCTTCGGCACGTAGATACGTTTTTGCTTATACCGGAGCAGTCCATTTTGCAAGTGGAACTGCGATTTAACCCCCATCCTCAAGTCATGCATCACGGACTTCGCCAGCTCATCCTTCCGGCAAGCCTTTCGGATCTTCCTTTGGAGCGCCATCTCGCCCTTGTATACCAACAAAAGCTGCTACTTTCTACTTCAAGCATCGGCCACCAGTTGTCTCGTCCGGTTTGTACTGGATATCCACGTCGAACACCGCCAAAGTATCTTGCCACCTAAGTTGTTTTGGGACAACTTGGGCTGCGTGGCAAAATACTTCACCGTGACATTGTCCATGAACACCTTCACTGGGTTGGAACCAACATAGTGGCGCCAAAGCTCAAGACAGTGCACCACCGCCTTCATCTCTTTCTCGTGCGTCGGCCACCGTCGCTCCACTTCATTCAGTTTCTTAGTTTTCGTAAGCCACTGGACGTCCATCTTGCATCAGTACACCCCCAATCGCGAAGTCCGACGCATCTGTATGTATCTCGAACGGACGATCGAACTCCGGGATTTTCAAGACTGGAGCTTCCGCCATCCGCTGCTTCAATTCAGCAAAAGCTTGGCCACAAAAGGTGTTCCATGCCCAGACTTTAGATTTACACAGAAGGTCTGACAGCCCCCGCAATCTTGGCGAAATTTCTCACATACTTCCGGTAATAGGAGGCGAGTCCTAGGAAAGATCGCACTCCCGGAACCAAAGTCGGAGGCTCCCAGTCCAAAATTGCCCTCACCTTTCTGTCATCCATTCTGATCCCATCCTGTGTAATCACATGCCTCAGGAACTCCACTTTTGTGACCCCGAATTCGCACTTTGAAGCTTTGGCATACAGCTTCCCTTCTCGCAATTTCTGGAACACCCTTTTGAGGTGCTCCAGGTGCTCTTCCTTGTTTTCGAAATATACCAAGATGTCGTCGATGACACGATCACAAAGTCATCCAACCACTCCTGGAAAAGGCTGTTCATCAGCGTGCTAAATGTCGCTGGTGCATTGGTGAGCCCAAAAGGCATCACCAAGAACTCATATGAACCATACCTTGTCCTGCACGCGGTCTTCTCCTCATCTCCTTCCGCCACCCGAATTTGATGATAGCCGGAGCGCAAGTCGATCCGGCTGAAATACTTTGCTCCTGCCAACCGATCGAAAAGGTCGTCGATCCTTGGCAAAGGGTACCGGTTTTTGATAGTCACCTTATTTAGAGCCCTGTAATCGACACACATCCGCAGCGTCCCATCCTTTTTATCTGCAAATAGCACCGGGGCTCCGTAAGGTGACTTACTCGGCCGGATGTACCCTTTTGACATTAGATCTTGAGCTGGGTCTTCAGCTCGACCAACTCTCTGTGGCTCAACCGGTAGGGCGCCTTGGCAGGCGGTTTCGATCCGGTATCACCTCAATCTTGTGGTCAACTCCTTTCGCGGTGGCAAGCCGCTTGGCAAATCCTCCGGCATCACATCATGGTATTTCTCCAAATCCCCTTGATCCAATCTGGGCTCGGCTCTCCATCGCCTTCTCCCTTCACTTCTCTAATGTAGAGCAAAAATTGGGGCTCGTGTGCCTCCTCCACGACCCACTCCCTTGCTGATAGAAGGTTTATTCGCCCTCCCACGGGTTTGGGCGTTTCCGAAACTCGTAGACCTCGCCACCATTCCAACATGGCAGCGTGACTACCCTCTTGCGGCCATCTATGACCGCTCCGGATTTGCTCAAAAAGGTATCCCCAAAATGAGATCCACTCCATCGATCTCGCAGACGGGAAGTTCTCACGTCCCTCCCAACTCCCCAGTTGAAGAGGAACATCGAACGCCAACCTCGTCGCAATTGCGGTTCTCCTTTGGCTAACGCACCTCAATAGAGGCCCCTACGTCAGTTGTCGGGAGTCCCAGCTTTGTGCCGTTGCCGGTGTCATGAAGGAGTGCGACGCTCCTGTGTCCACCAACAATGACACGTTAGTTCCGGATATTATTCCATCCACGAACAATAAGTGACTCCCTTTACGCAAAGCGCCAGTTTCCTGATACAACTCACAAGAATATTTGCCTACCTTGCAAGTCCTGGCGACCACCGCTTCACCAAACGACTGATGGTATCTTCCGACAGCTCCGTGGTTGCCGAGTCATGTTCAATTGTCGGGGTTTCGTGCACTTCTTGGCCATGTGCCCGGGCTCTCCGCAATTGAAACACACTCCATCAAAGGTCGCCTTCTGTCCGCCATAAGCCGCTCCAACCCGCTTTTCCTTTCGAAGCACCGGGTGCCGCCTTGACGTGTGAAAGCCCTCCCTTCGATTTCCACGTGTCATTGTCGCCGCGTGGCCTATCCTACTTCTTTTCCGGTCAGAAGGAGTCACCTTCCCGCCGGGTCTTCTTGTGGTTCAGCTCCGTACGGCCTTGTCTTTCACCCCTAGGGACATCTGAGAAACATTTAGCCCTCTCAATTGCCTCGTTCAAAGTCTTAGGTGGCTTCTCCTCCAACTTCCGCCTGGGCCATGGGGCCAATCCCGCCACAAAGTTGAAGACCATTTCTGGTTCCGCCATATCCGCGACTTCGAGCAACAACACATTGAAAGCCTGGACATATCCCCGAATGTCATCTGTTTGCTTCAAATTCCTCATCTTGTCCCGGGCAAGCCAGGACGCGTTGAGGGGCACAAACTGTCGCTTCATCAATTCCTTGAACCCACTCCAGTTCAAGGTTTCCGGACTTGGACCTCGGTCGTGAAGGCGTTTCTGCCACCATTGTTGAGCATAGCCCCTCAAATAGGTGGGAGCCACTTCCACCCGATCCTCGTCACTCAACTTGGCCGTCCGGAAGTACTGCTCTAGCTCTAAGAGCCAGGTGTTGAGTGCCTTCCGATTTCGGACGCCCTCGAAGGTGCCGGGTTCCTTAGGTTTCACCTTAAACTTTGCCTTAGCGGAAGTGGCATTAGCCGCCTTCAACACGTCTTTCAATGTCCCGCCAAACTGCGCCAACAACCCTTCCCAAAAAGCTGCCGGCATGGGAGGCATCTGTTGGTCTGTCGGAGCTCTCAGGGATTCCTCGGGCTCCGACTCCTCGAATTCCTCCCGCTCTTGAGTGGCCTCGTTTTCAGAAACCTACGTCGCTTCGGTGACACGTCGCCCCCATCGGGCTCACCAGGATCATCATCTTTGGGCCGTTCCGCTTTCGCTTGGCTTGCCCGACCCCATGATGAGGCTAATCCCAAGACGATCGCGTACTGAACTCTAAGCTCTGATACCAAGTGTCGCGCACCTCACTTCGGTAAGCTCCCCTTCAAGTCATTGTTACTCGCTTTGATGCGCGCGCCTGACTCCCACCTGGCCGCCGGGCCAACTTGGAGCTTCGGCTGCTCACCGGGACATAACGGTCCCCCTTCACTTTCCCACTAAACCCTCCACCTATTTGGGCCTAGTGGAATTCCCTTTGGTAGATGGCAGTCTGGAACAGCTCCCCACTCTTTGGTCGCTTTCCGGCTCGCTCGCTTACTCACTAGTTTTTGGTCACCAACGGGCTTGCACCGTTCTCGGGTCACTACTCCCCTTATATATACTTCTGTAGCTGTCCGCGGGGGTTTCAAACCAGCCATGCCATTTTATGGCGAACCACCACGAAAACCCTCGACTCCCGGTGATGAGTCGCGGTGAGTCTTGGCCCACTCACCACGGCCCCTATGGACCGTGATGAGTCCCAAGACGCCCCACGACTCCCACCACGAGGTCTCCGCCCCCATGGCGAGTCCTATGCCACCCCCACTAAGTCTCGCTAAGCTACCCACCACCCCTTGTGGAGCCACCCCCACCGCAACCCGGTGTGCGGGGCTCCACCTAGTGAGCGCCTCCGCCTCCTTGAGTGCTTTGGGCACTCAAGGGTGCTTCAGCCCCCATACCTATCGTTGCCGCTCCCCCCACCACAGGGGCAGCCCCTCACGTGTCCCGACCCCCTGCCCTCAAGGCAAAAGGGCCGCGACATGCACAATGCATGCATTTGCAGACAATCCTGCAGTAGTGCATTTTGGACATGCCAGCTTCAGGGCTTTGCAGCTCCCAACAATTGAAGCTGTACTGGCAGGTGGCTCTTCATTTCTGTTCTTGGTACTTGCGACAGTCATTTCATTTGAGAACAGAAAGAAAGTGGTGCAGACCTGGACCCTAGTGATTGTTGGTCACTAACCATGAAAGGTGTAGTCTCTTGCGAATACTAATTGTCCCAGGTGTAGCTGGTCTGTGCGGTTCTCCACCTGGATATATGCCCAACATTTGTTCATCTCAGCATTTGGAGGCTTGGCACCCATGGCAGTAATTCCATGCATTTTTTGGTTGTAGACAAACCAGAGAAGCTGTTACAGGGAGTGGCAGAGATCATGCGCGTTAATTCGGAAGAGACACGGCTGGACAGTATGGACATCATAGTATGGGTTGATTACCTGATCAGTGGGTTGTCTCTCAGATTACCTGCGAATGTCCTGCAGTTCCAAAGAACCAGGTCCCACTATGTATATCAGGAGATCTGTACACGATGAAAACATGGTTAGCTACATAATCCTTTTTCAACATTATGCAAGAACGAGGTGTATCAATCTCTACCATCATCACAACCCCTTCTTTGTTTGTTGTTAGCCATTGCCAGTAACTACAGGCAGGCTGCAAGAACCACATACAACGAACGTTCTCAGTTCCGTACACGGAAGACCCAGTTACGGTCGAAGTAAATACTGCGGGTGTCCGTTGATGGCACGACATTGTCAAATCAGTCCTCAAATGACGGCCTACTTGGTACACAGGGTTTATCCAGACAGATGGCAGACCATACTACGACAGCACTACCGGGGCTACACGAGAGATTCGTTGAGGCCTAGAATTTTCCTACAACAGCACTCCAGCTCATGCTATCCGATTGCCGTGAAGTATGTAGTGCTTACTTTGGCACTCACCAACAGCACTGAAGTACAGAATAGAAATGCACCAAGTGTGTATAGTTTATGAGAAACAAGAGAAGAAAACTTCTGAATATGGAAGGGTCATTACACTGAGCTGACCGTGATAGTGACGACAGCTGTACCCATTTAGGACTGAGATACTCTTCTCCCTAACAAATTAACAATGCTGTTTTGTTGCGGGCCTTGGTAAGTGATTTTGATGTCACGTAGGTTTGAAGTACGAAGGCGGGAGACTCTGACAAGGGAGGATGTCAGCACTTGAAGCTCTGGTTCTTTCCGTGTTATTTCTCATGCGGTTACGTCACCTGTCTCACTGCTTTTAACTGGGCTGTGCTGAAATGCGCTAATATAAGCCCACCTATCTGAGGAGGTATGTAGGCCCTCAGCTGCGTCCCTTGATCCACTCGAGGCTTTCATTGTCTTTGCAATGTGAACTGTGCAGGATGTCTGAGTGTTTCTGGTGGGCTGTTTTGCTCTGAACTCGGCGAAGCCATTATGTAAGCTGAAGGTGTCTAGGCTCAGCTGAGGCAAGCCGGACAACTGGTAACCAACGCGATCTGCAACCTACGGAGAAAGCTGTAGCTGAAATTCTCCGCCTTAATTGTGTTTCGAAGTGAGTCAGGGCGAAAGAGTGACTCCATTTGGATTTGGCAATTTCGAGAAGGGATCCGGAACTCCTCAATACATCGTGTGAAAGTGAGCTATTGGGTGCTTAGTTAGTGGCCACTGAGCTGCGGCATGCTGGCAAGTGGCCTTGGCGAAGTCTGAAAGCCAAAGTAGGGAGGGCGTGGGCTGAGAAAATGAGATGATCGATTACTCGTGCTCGTTGACTAGGTAGCTGCCCACCTACTGGCAAAAGTGTCGCCTCATTCCCATCATCGAAGCAGGATGTAGGGGGCAGTGTTTCGACTTATGGATTGCAATGGGAACGCGGAATACCATAGAACTCGCTTGTTACTAATTCAAATGGCTTTTCAATTAGTAGTCTATGGGCGCTTTGGTGGTTCCCGGAAAGTGCAGTCCGGAATGGGGTTGAGGATTTGCTTGGGAGTTCTAAGGGATTCACGAAGTTCACACGCTGGGAGAATGTTTCTTGCACTTTGAATCCATATGGGGAGGTTGAAGACAATACTTCAATCATAGAGTAACTACAGGGTTTTGAGGTGGTTTTGCCCAGAAGTCAGTCTCTCACTTCCTAAGCTTGGCGTCCTTGCCCTGTCTCTGCAAATCATTCATTTCAAATAAACAACCCTCACACAGATAATACTATTGTGTGTCAGTTGATGTATATCAATGTCACCACTAGGTTTCCTGCTAAGAATTTGAAGCACACCAACGTTGGAATATTGCCAGGCTGCAATGAACTTTGATTTCGGAACAAGTGTTAATCTGGCCTCAGTCGAAAATGACACGAGAATTCTCAGCTCAAAAGCACTGTCACTGACTCTTTACTTCATATGTTGCAGATGAACCACCCATTTTTTCCCGGGTAATTACAACATAAGTCATGGCATTAACAGGTATGCATCCCCACATACTCTTGGATAGTAAGTTTCCTTCGAGCTGACCCTGCACTATGTAGCGATTTCCTAACAGTCATTCTCAGTCTCATTTGTACTTGTTTCCTCAGACAATCTGCAGTTCAAGCCTGAGTCTTACTATTACACTTTTCTTCTTTCTCTCTCCCTCTTTCTCTTCTCTACACCCTCTTCAATTCCATCAAGGGAATTGTCCCTGTACCTCTGTTTACAGACTTTGAAAATCTCGTGGCTGAGCCAAAAGCCCAGGCCTTTTTGGGGTCTAGTCATTGGGCAAATCACACACCAGCAGATTGATGTTCGTGTGAAGGGATTTCTAGAGGATATCTGGACAACTCGGATTAATTGCATGTTTCAAGGTAAGTCATACTACCGGCATCAGCCCCTGACAAAGGTAGTTTCTGTCCCTTTGTGTTCCGCTCAAACTGGGCGTGGGGTCAATGGCCACATGGCTGCTGTCTTATGAGTACATTCTTTCTCTTCTCTCACACTCACACATGTGTGTGCTTATGCACTAAAGGGGACGGCTCCACTAAGTGCGCAAGTTGTTTGTGTGAGCAGAACTGATGCCACAAGTGATGCTGGAGATGGGGCCCTACATACTAACGGCTTGGACAACCTCATGTTCAAGACCCCATGGCAGCAACAATTTTTGGGCATTACTCAAATTTATCTTCTTTGCACCATGCCCCCAACATGTGTTGATTTCAACAGTGCATCTCGTTTTTTTCGTCATCCTGGGTCTGTATGCAATCTGGCGCCTTGTCACAGTGTGGCAAGCAAAGGCAACCAATAGTAAGAAATCTGTGGATTGCCAAGTCCAGTACATCAGCCCACTGTTCACTACCACTATCAGCTTGATATCTATTGTTGCTGTGGTCCAATTTAGCATCACTGTTTGGCGAGTTTGGTTTGGAGCTGTGTATGGTTGGCAACATATCCCTGCCCAAGAGTTGGTTTTCTCTATCAGTCAACTGCTCGCATGGACTACGTTTGCTGTGATTGTAGGGCATGAGAAAAAATTCAGCGCAACAGAGCATCCACTCCCCCTTCGTTCTTGGTGGGTTTTCACTTTACTTTTCTCTCTACTCACGCTCTACACAGGCATTGCCCAATTTGTGAGACATGAACCCCACAACATGCAGCTGTGGATTGATGGCATTGTTGGCCTGGGAACATTTCCAGTGATTGCATTCCTGGGTACCATTGCGATAGTGGGACCAACGGGAATTTCCCTACACAACAGTGACCTCACCGATCATCTGCTGTCTGGGAATGAAGAAACTCAAGAAGTTCTAGGAGTGCCAGAAGTCACTGGCTTCTACAATGCAAAGCTTTTTAGCAAGGCAACCTGGACCTGGCTAAATCCCCTCCTCGCAAGGGGAAAAGAGAAGCCATTGGATGCAAAGGATGTACCGCTTCTTGCTCCAGATGACCAAGCGGAGAAGGTCTATTCCAAGTTTGTGGTGAACATTGAATCTCAGGCTGGACCAGCCTCCATCAGGCACGGGCTTTTGCAGACTTTCTGGCCACAGCTTGTTTTCACTGCTTTTCTCTCCATAGCGAAGGTGTGTGTCATGTATGTGGGGCCACTTTTGATAACTCAGTTTGTTGAATATGTAGCTGGCAATGAGCTCTTTCCATACGAAGGTGTGGTTCTGGTGGCCATCCTCTTCACAGCAAAAGCAATTGAGGTTCTCACATCTCATCACTTCAACTTTTTCAGCCAGAAGCTGGGCATGGTGGTCCGGTCCTCTTTGATCACCACTGTCTACCGTAAAGGCTTGCGTCTTTCAAGCTATGCCCGGACTACACATGGAGCAGGGCAGATTGTGAACTACATGTCAGTTGATGTGCAACAAATTGGTGATCTTATGCTTCAGATCCATAACTTGTGGGTTTTACCCCTTCAGACTGCAGTAGCGCTGGTAATTTTGTACACCGTTATTGGGGTGTCCTGCTTTGGTGGTTTGTTGGTGATGGTGTGCATACTGTTCATCAGTTTTTCAGTCACAAGATTGCACAGGGTTTATCAAGGCAAGATTATGATGTATAAGGACAAACGAATGGCAGTGACAACTGAGGTTCTCAATAACATGAAGATTATCAAGCTACAGGTGCGCAAGACAATGCTTTTAACAACATGTGCTGTATGTGGTATCAAAGTAGATGCTGGTAACCGTAGGTGTTTATCAGGTATTATTAGTTTCCTCTCACAGCATGATTTTGTGATCTGGAAGTAGAACAATCAAGAATTTTCCATGAGGCTTGAGTTCTGTCCCTGCAGAAGGCCGCATTTGGACTGATGACTGCTGCCACTTGCTGGGCAACTGCTCAACCTACCATCATACTTCATCTGTTTTACATTGTGGAATGTAATGGACAGAATCTCCAGAATTGTGTGAAACTGAATGATTTTGCTCAAAATGTCCTGTCTAGCAACAGCCTACTTCTCCAGTTCCAATATGGAACTCCCAGCAATTTCAATCAGTTTGTGATCGTACAAAATGTAGTTTTGAGTCCAGACATGTATTGTCCAGGTGTCTTATGGATGTTCCTCCTTCATTGGAAATCAAGGAACCTGTGGATCTATGTAGAAGGCAATCAAAGGAAATATGGGACCAAGTAAGGTATGATTTCATTGTGTGCAGACTTGGGAGGACACTTTTTGTGCGAAGATTGAACAGATTCGCTCATCTGAGCTCAGCTGGCTGACAAAATTTATGTATGTTTTAGCCATGAACATCTTTTTCCTATGGCTATCACCACTGGCAGTTTCCACGGCCACTTTTGCTTTATGTGTGCTGCTCAAGGAGCCACTAACACCGGCGAAGGTGTTTACTGCTATCTCCACCTTCCGTATCATGCAAGATCCTCTGCTGAGGTTTCCACAAGCTCTTATGGCAATTTCTCAGGCCTTTAACTCCTTTGACCGCCTGGACAAATACATGTGGAGTGGCGAATTGGACCCAGACGCTGTGGAGAGGCTTCCATTGGGGGATGAGCTGGATGTTGAAATCGAAGGGGGTGTTTTCAAGTGGGATCCTACTGGTGACCTGCCCACTCTTAGGAATATCAATGTGAAGGTCCCTCATAATGCCTTTGTAGCTATCGTTGGGATGGTGGGCTCAGGGAAGTCAGCGCTGCTGTCGGCAGTTTTGGGAGAGGTGCCGAAGCAGTCTGGCATGGTTTGTGGCCTCTACCTCATATGACTATCTCTCCTGCTAGACTGTGTTAATATGCTTGTCCTTACACTGTTGTAGGATGTTCACAAAGACTCCTTTTGTATGGAAAGAATCTTTGGCATTGTTGGCTTCGGTGGCAATTTCATCTATTTTGTCTGTCGTTGTTCTTGATCAAAGCCCATGACAGTGTTATGAGTACTCATTCCTTACTGTCTTCGCTCTTTTCCATCCTCTCTTTTTCTTGCCTTCCTACTTGCCTTCTGCCCCATTCTCCAGATCACCACTCAATAGTGCTTTGGGAATTTTTAGGGGCAGTTGGACATTGTTAAACATGAGCATAGGATTTACCAAGCCAGAACTGAAGACAGAACATCATTTCAAGTTCTCCTCCCCTGCACATTTATCAGAGAGATTGAGATATTATAGTCTTTGGAGAAGCTGCTCATCCTGAGGCATATGGCTATGATGACCAGATATGGTGTCAATCTCTCTTCAAGTAGCAATTTAGCCTGGTTTTGCTTTCTTCTCTCTTTTCTCTTTCTCCCTCTCTTTCTGTCTGGGCCTCCTCTGGATGTAATATATATGTTCTCCTTCTCTTGTTCTGTTGATGTGATAGGAATTCTGATTAATAAACACTACTCGTCAGTATGGGGATCAAAGTCCAGAGCTGTACTTATCCTTCAAGGAGCTCTGGATTGGACCAACAACTGGCTAATGGGGTGGCAGGTAAAAGTGAGAGGTCGCATGGCATATGTGGGGCAGTCAGCCTGGATTCAGAATGCTACCATCCAAGAAAACATTCTGTTTGGGAGCCCCCTTGACTATGCGAAGTACCAGGAGACGATACATGTGTGTGCACTGCAGCAAGATCTGGCCCAAATGACCTTTGGGGACAAAACAGAGATTGGAGAGCGAGGGATCAACATTAGTGGAGGCCAGAAGCAGCGAATTCAGCTAGCCAGGGCAGTCTACCAAGATGCAGATGTGTACGTACTTGATGATATTTTCAGTGCGGTTGATGCACACACTGGAAGTGAGCTTTTCAAAGTAATTTTTCTTACGTTATTCCATCAGAATAGGATACTCCCCACAATAGAATTCATACTAGAGATGGAAAGACGAAATGACACTTGCTCATGGAGTTTTGTATTGAAGACATGTCATGAATCGGCTTTATTCAGAAAGTACATGCCAAGATACTCTGTTCTGGCAGTTAGCTGCAACAAGAGGCAGTCCTTATTGAAAATCTTGTTCAGTAATGGGCCTCCTAGTAGGACCTTTGGCCTTTTGTACCTCTAAGGGACTTGGCAGTGCACCAATTTCTTAAACCTAACCAAGTGAAGACTAGTTTGGCGATGAATTTCAACAGCTCGTGAGACAGACGTTTGAAATGAAAGTATTTTTGGTCCATTATCCCATCCGGAGCAAATCTGCCTTCACTGTCTCTACAGTATGTTCTGCGATTTTTTGGCAATTCCTGGGAGTGCCTAGTTGAAGGTTTGGCTCCTATGGGCAAATCATTGGTGTGAGAAAATTGGTCCAGTCCTCCCTGAAACCTTAGTTGGATCTTACCCTCTTACAGACTTCCTTAGTCAAGATGCCTTTCCAACAATGCTAACTTGTGACTGTGATGCTCGGATCCAGGAATGTGTCATGGGTGCCCTAAAGCATAAGACAGTGCTGCTGGTGACCCATCAAGTTGAGTTTCTGCATGGAGCAGACCTCATTCTGGTATGGCTCATTGGCCTTGTCATTGAAATTGTCAAACATACTCTAGCCACTTAGTGCTTTTATCCAAATGCTTTTGTCTCGAGTATGCTGAAGGTGTCAGTAATTGGAGGGTTATGTTATCAGGACTGTCTCCAGTCCATTGACCACCAAGTGCCTGCCCTCCTTCACAGAGTCCATGGACAACACTAACTGATGAATGAAGCCTCACTCTAACCAATGGAACTGGTGCAACAGGTGATGCGAGATGGTGAGATAGTCCAGTCTGGCAAATACAATGATCTCTTGGCAGCAGGGACTGACTTTGGTGCATTGGTGGCGGCCCACAATGAAGCAATGGAGCTGGTAGAAATGGGTGAGGAAGAGGATGATGGTAAAGTTGTAGGCAGTTTACATCGACAGGCATCACAGAGATCCGAGCTGGCCAAGTCTCCATCAAGTTTCTCAGGGCATAAGATCCAACTGGAGAGGGAGGATGCAGGAAGCAGGTAAGATAGGTACTGTAGGAACAGATTAGATGTAAACTGAACATATGCGAATGTCATAGCTCTCATTCCTCCACAATGTTGAATTTACAGGCCCAAAGGAATGTGTCAAGCATTTGAGTCTTCTGCAGATTTGAGGCTTTATTTACTTGGTTCTACTAGAGCAATGCCACCTTTTAGTGCCATTGGCTAGGTACTTTCAAGGACACAATAGTTGCTTGGCTGTCGTTATTGTCGGTGACAGATTGACCTGTGTAACTTGCAGTTGATTCCCACATTACATTTTGGAATTTTTCATGCCAACATATAGCCTGACAAGTCATGTGATCAGGGTTTACTAAGTTTGCAAGCTCCTTACTAAGTCTGATTCAAGGTTAGAGAACCGATTCAAAGGGGACATACACAAGAAGAAAGGCAGTTTGAAAGTGCTGATAACTTAATGTTTTGCTCAATTGCTGTGGTCCGTGTAGTGGCAAGATGCCAATCAGATCTGACAGCAAGAGTTCTTCAAAGAAAGGAAAGGCGAACTTGATTGATGTGGAAGAGAGAGCCACAGGACAAGTGAATTTCAAGGTTTATTGGCTCTATGCCACCAAGGCTTTTAAGGGTTTCCATTTTCTGGTGCTACTGCTTTTCCAGACATGTTGGCAGGGCCTTCAGATTACTAGTGACTACTACCTTGCATATGCAACTGCTGACCCAAGCCACTTCCACCCCTTGCGGTTCATTACGACTTATGCAGAGCTTGCCTTGGGCAGTGGCACTTTCGTACTTCTGCGTTCATTGTTGAACGCATTCGCAGGACTGATGACAGCACAAGCTTTTTTTGTATCGCTGTTGAGGTGCATCATCCGTGCCCCCATGGCGTTCTTTGACACCACACCTTCAGGAAGAATTCTTACAAGGGTAAGCAAGCAGGTCTTCCCTCTTGAATGTTTACCACAGGACCAAACATTTCCGTAATGTTGTTTTGGAGGTGTTACTTCCCTTTCTTTTCTGTGAGTGCAGCTTAACTGATACGTACCTTTATTCTCCATATAATGCTCAATGGAGTACTGAATCTTAGCTCATTTGCAGGAAGCTAGAATATTTGTGCGCGGAATGGCATTTAAACCTCCCCACATTCCATTAGATAGTGACTATTTTAAAGCCTTGAGTTCGTTAATTTACAAATGAATTGTGGATTATGTCTAGTTTGGAAGCATAGTTCCTGTGAGATAATGACTGTCCTGGAATTGGCCTTGGGGCTTCACCTCTTGAGTTACTGGCTGGTGTTGACAACATTGTACTAGAACACTCGCTTGCTACTGCTACTGTATCCCTCATCTGAACATAGATGTGACATGTGGTTCTGGTGGGACTGGAGATGGGCAGATTGTCACAAAACTGTGTCAGGTGCTTCGCTTTGCTCACGACATGGTCTAGAGGAGAGAAGAAAGAATGTTTTTATGTCCACAGGAAGATGAGAGAGAGAAAAGAAGATTTGAGTCGATATGATGCCAAGAGTAGGGGCTATGGGGATGTCCAGCAAGAGGAAAGTGTGGGTGGAGGACAGGCACAAGGTGGGGAGGGGAGCTGATAGGAGAAAGGCCAAAAGAAAATAGGAACGTTAAAAGAAAGTGATATTGTGGTGGTTCTGTCTGCAGTTTGCCACAGATCAAACCAATGTGGATTTTTTACTGCCTATTTTGGTTGGTACAGTTCTGGGGCAAGGCTTCCAAGCACTCGGTATTTTAGTAGTGGTATGCCAAGTCACTTGGCAGTTGCTCATCATTGTTTTGCCTTTAGGCTATGTCTACATCCGCTTTCAGGTACTTTGTTCTATCTTTTTCTTAACTTTGTCTGGCCTTGAGAGTTATAGACTTCTAGGTGGATGTTCGAGAGGCATGTATAGAAGAGGCGCATGCACCCAGTGTCTACTGACATGTCATGTCTTTAAAGCATGTGAGCATAAAACAATGTAAGCAAGAATTTTGTTTCTTCCTAGAGAGCAATCTACTAATAACGTTTACCCATGTGTGTCAGAGGTATTTCATTGCAACATCAAGGGAGTTGACCCGTATTGACTCCGTTACGAAAGCACCAATAATCCACCACTTCTCTGAAACAATTTCAGGGTTTGTAACGGTCCGTGCTTTTGATCAGCAATCACGGTTCATGATAGTGAATATGGAGAGAGTGAATGCAAATTTGCGTATGGATTTTCACAATAATGCGGCCAATGAGTGGCTTGGTTTCCGCTTGGAGATGATCGGTACAGTCGTTCTCTGTGCATCTGCTTTGCTGATGGTGACACTTGCGAGGAACTTCATAGAATCCGGTGAGTGTGACAGTCGTCTGTTTATCAGACTAAGAATGATCCATGGAAAAACTCCAGTCACAACTGCTCCTTTCCATCCAGAATAAGTGCATGGTTATTTGGCATCTCTCTAGAGGCTACATACTAGTGCGTGCATGTCTTCAAGCGTACATGTCAGTCAACAAAACATTCTTCAAAGATACACTGTGGTTTGGAAGAAAATACGGACGTCTGGGGCATGCCAGAAGAGCTAATGAATATTTGTCATAGGTCCTTCAACTCACTGATGCATAGGATTCTGAGTGTCATGAAGCATGTGTTTTTATTTGATGGTATGGTCAATTTTCTGTATTCCAGAGCTTGTGGGGCTTTCTCTCTCGTATGGACTGGCACTCAATGGATGTCTATATGGTGTGGTCTACATGGCTTGCCAAATGGAGATCAAGATGGTCTCTGTGGAACGTATAAATCAGTATTGTCGGATACCAAGTGAGGCACCCCAGGTCATTGAAGATAGCCGTCCACCACAAAATTGGCCAATTCATGGCAGCATCCAATTTCAACGCCTGCAGGTCAGCCTTTTCATCCCAGCATTTTTGGGAATGAACTGAAGAGTTTTGATATAACCATGTTATGCCAAATGCAGTTCTTGGCAAGCATGTTTACAGAAAATCCATGGCAGTGCTTTCGCAACTTTTAAGTAATGTTTGACACCGGTCTTTTGTTTGTGGTACAGCTGCGCTACCGCCCTGATACTCCCTTGGTTCTGAAAGGTATCTCTTTATCCATAAAGGGTGGAGAAAAAGTGGGGGTTGTGGGTCGCACAGGCAGTGGAAAATCCACATTGATTCAAGCACTATTTCGGCTGGTGGAACCCTCTGATGGCCGCATTGTGATCGATAATTTGGACATCACTACAATAGGTTTAAATGACCTTCGCTCCAAATTTGGCATCATTCCACAGGAGCCTACTCTCTTTGAGGGCACTGTTCGCAGCAATATTGATCCTCTCCAACAGCATTCAGATGCTGAAATTTGGGAGGTACGGCCATTCCATGGGACATTAGACCTGCATACCTTCTTATATCTTAGTCATTGAATCACTTTGAAGATGCATAAGTGGTTCACGCTCTATGTTGCTTGATGCACTGTGCAGGGCCTGGAGAAATGTCAGCTAGCAGATGCAGTGAGGGAGAAGGACGGGAAGCTTGACTCATTAGGTGACACACTTATCCAGATGAGAACCTTCTCTGCATTCAATTTACCCTCCACTACCTTCAATCTACCTGCCAAAAGCTGTGACCATTTTGGGTCTGAATTCTAGATTGAAATATTGCATGAAATCAGTATCGAGTAGAGAGACTCCCAGAGGAAATTTCGAAGATGATCAGAACCACTTTATCTCTTAAGGTGAGGTTTTTCCCGCTCAAACTGGGCGCGGGGTCAATGGCCACAAGGCTACGGCAAACAACGTCTTATGAGTACATTCTTAAGGTGAGGTTTATGGAATCTGCCTCAGTGATCATAGCAAACCCTATTCTGCTCTCCCCTTACCTGTTGTGTTACCCGATGTATGGAAGACACTGCAATACCCTTATGACTGTGCCCGAACAATGCAGTGACTGAAATCTGAGATAGCACAGATGTTTGCTAGACATGTAACAGTAGTTAATCTTCTCAATCTCATGGTGTTTACTACACTATCTGTGCAGTGGTGGAGAATGGAGACAATTGGAGTGTGGGGCAACGCCAGCTGTTTTGCCTTGGACGTGCCTTGCTGAAGCAGGTCAAAATTCTGGTCCTTGATGAGGCAACTGCATCTGTAGACACCCAAACAGATGCCATCATTCAGAGGACAATTCGGTCTGAGTTCTCGCACTCCACGGTCATCAGTATTGCACACCGCATCCCCAGTGTGATGGACAGCGACAAAGTTCTGGTCCTGGACGCGGGTTAGTCTTTTCAGCCATTCAGTTGTGAGCTTTGAATGTCTTCATTCTGTGTGTGAGAGCTCTAGTAGTTGCAGTAATTGGAGATGTAAGGAAGTGAAGCATTATCGAGTCCAATTCCCCAAGAGTGTGTTCTGATGATAGGTAGGTTGATTGCAGGACTTGTGAAAGAGTTTGATGTTCCTTCAAGGCTTTTGGAGAATCCAACATCGTTGTTTGCTGCCCTTGTCCGCGAGTACTCGGACCGCTCGGAGGCCTGACCTGCCCTCCAACTCGATGCAATTTTGTTTTGTCAGTGAAGGTGATTTGTGGATGTGGACCAAGAAATTCAATCCCATTAGTTTTCCAAATAGCTTTGAGCTCTAGGATCATGATCATGGGGAGGTTGTGAAGGGTGTGACGTACTAGAACCTAACTCTCTTGACATGACTATCAAACAACTCTCCATCAAACCACGGGGTCAGCCATGGACATTGATCATAAGGTTTCATTTTGCCGCGACCTCAACCTGATCATCAGCTCAATCTCTCATGTTCTTTTCTCACTAGGTAGAGTGCAGCCTGGCAGTTGAACATAGCGGCATGCATCACATTGAGGTTAGTACCTCGTTAGTACAAGAACGCGCACTCGTATTGAAAAAACTGCTTCTGCATTCATGAAGTTAACAGCTTACCATACACCAGTCCTCGATTAAATACTTGATCCCTGTGAAATGCTCACCTGGAATGGCAACATCTAGGCCAATAATTGGTCAGCTTCCAGATCATGGTAAAGTCAATACTAGTTTTCAAATAAACACTGAATCCCCTAATTGCAGTGACCAGATTATATCTAAGTGTACGAGTTCATAGTACGTTGTTTGCCTTTGCCTTCAGTGACTAGATAGAGTTGAACAGTTAATCAGGCACACCTAATTTTCTGATAGGACTCAATCACATCAGGCATGTCGAAGTCATGTCTGTTCTTATTAGCAACTTTGCTTCGGAAGGCCATGGGCTAGCCCAGCCACCAAATATTGGGGACGGCAGGACGGAAGGAGCATAAGTCGCCCTCTCTGGAACAGGTGTTTCTTACTCTTGCTCAGGTGTTTCTTATTCCAGTGCAAAAATCTCTTTCATGAGTGGATGATGCTTATTCGCAAATGATTAAAGTGCAGGTCTAGAAGTGACATAGATTATTTGGAATTCTACACTGCAGCCAAAAGTGCATAATTGGCACCAAAGAACTGAATAACTTCTCACCAGCAATGCAGTACTAATGTGCCTGCAGGAATGGACAGCTGCAGAATCAGTAGGTCTGACCTTGGACTTAGTCTACTAGCTTCTCAACCAATGAAAAGATGTATCAATAGCAAGCCTCCTACCACTCTTTCTTTGTCAACAGTCTTACAGAAGGTCCATTACTTGCAATGGCAAAATCGGATGCATCTATAAGTTTGAACTCACCCACCTTTTCTATCGCAAAATTACAATTGCAGATAGCAAATTAATATATATGCAGAGGGCCAGGGGCCATATAGATAGGAAACATATTGCTTATTGGCCGAAGAAATAAGAGTGATATTCCTCCAAATATGCATGAAAACTACATCCAAACATATAGCAGGCAATGGCCAACCCTTCAGAGCTTTGGGTCTCGCTTATGCCCTCTTACTTGCTTGTTGAAGTCGGGCGAGAAATACGGAAATGCAGGTGGGTGCTGTAATATGATTGAAGCTGCTCGGATTAGGATGGTTGCAGTCAACCCCCATATTGTATAACTCTTGCCATCAGTGGCGTCAAAATCAAAGTAGTGGATTCGGTGTGGTATACCTCGCCATTCTGTTTCCCTGGATCGGTGCCTCTCATCCTGCCACACAAGGGCACAAGATTACATAAATACCTCTCCCTCATGGGTTCCTAAAATCCAAAGCCAGTGATGTTTCTCATCCTTCTACATGTATGTAAAGTTCTGGTGATGACTAACAAATCTCACCTTAAGAAACATTTCAAGTGGAGCATCAAATATGGCATCAACCTCCCCTGCATTTGGCGTAGGCACGAATTTGTCCCTCTCTGGCAGTAGTCCCACGACTGGTGTAACCATCAGCAAATGCTGTGAGACCATACAAAAACAAAGCCAAGATCAAGACAGGTCCCAGACATCCTATTAGAGATCCTCATGCAAAACCAAGTAGGGAAGATCTTCTTACCATTTGACATGCTGTTGCGTCTGGCCCCACGTCTGGCCCCTCTAAAGTGGGATTAACAAACCAAAAAGCCTTCTATGCTGCCTTCCATGCCTAAGCATACTATCCTGAGGTAACCCTAACATGAGCTGTGGTGATTGGTCAGGCTCCTAGAACACGGCTCTTAATACCCAAACCCAATGCAATTAATGTACTGGTCTTCACTTGTACAACCTTGGACAGAAAAGGCTCGAGAAGCGTGACGACCCTGACATGAGAAGGCTGCAATCCCATCTCTTCATGAGCTTCTCGCAAAGCAGTTGCTGCATCATCCACATCATCTTCATCCCTTTTTCCCCCGGGTAGTGCGACCTCTCCTATACACATCAACCAATAAATTCACTAAGGGTTGTCCTGTAACATCTTGTGATCTGTGGGGACGTCCCAAACAGGTTCCTGACGCAGTGATGAAGCCCCAGAGTGGTAAGACACTCACTGGGAGACTGCAACGTAAAACGACTGCGCAATTTCGACTCACTCTTTCATTACGATCCACCACGTAAGCAAAACCACGTGGCAATCGATAACTTGTGTTAGTGAGTGGCAAGGTAACAGCTCTTTCCACAATGCAGAGATACGGAAAACACGAAGGGTATTCTACTTCTGCAATGATCAAGTGCAAGCAAAGAGAGTGTGTAACTGATTACTAGTGTACTTGTGGTGAAGGGGGGGCAAGGGAGAAATGAAATGAAATGGTACTTTATAACGTCTGTGGAAAGCTCAAAGAGCTTAGGACAGAAGGATAGAAAGGCGGGAGAGAAAGGACAAAATATCTGTCCACAGGCGGGAGAGAAGGATAGAAATGAAATGAAATGGAAGGTACTTTAACATCCACAGAAGCTCGAGGAGCCTATGGGACAAGAGGAAGAAAGAAACAAGAAAGAGAGAAACAGCTCAAAAGCAACTAAAGCTCAAGGGATCGTCTGAGAGTCAATGCTTCATGAACAAGAGGCTAGACTAGACTAGAAAAACACAAACAGACATGGAGGGTGAATAAGAAAATGAAATGAAATGATTACTATATAACATGAATAAGAAAGAAAGGAAGAAGGAAATGTATTACATCTGTGGGATGCATCCCAACAAGAGGGAGAGAGAGAATGTACTCCTAAGATATTGTTTGTCGTAGCCTTCTGGCCATAGACCCCGCGTCCAGTTTAAGCAGAGCTGGAGGGGGAGAAATGAAATGAAATGAAATGGTACTTTATAACGTCCGCGGAAAGCTCATAGAGCTTATGGGACAAAATGGAAACATGAGAGAGGAACAAGTCCAGAAACCACAATTAATGTTCTAGCGAATGTCGAAGGGTGAAGGCCTCGTGCAGGTAGGCTGCCAAGCATTTTTTATCCTCATAGTGGAAGACATCAGTGAGAGTTTGGGTTCCACTGAATAAACAGTGGAATCTCCCACGGATCTCGTAGTATAGAGGGCAGTAGAAGAAGAAGTGCTCTTCAGTTTCGATTTCCTGGCTGCGCCCTATGCAAGCTGGACATAGGCGGTCCTCCCGTTGCAGGTTTTCCCATGTTGTGGGAACCCACCCTGAACCGCCCCAATGCCCTCAGGAGGGAAGGAGATAAGGATGCTGAAAGGTAATTTGGTCTCAAGATTCTATTGTCGCGGAGCACCAAGAATGTCTCTCGATAGATGTGGAGCTTTGTTGTGAGATTGGGTAGCTTCCAAGTTCTCTGGACATGTAATTCCATAAGCTCTCTCCTAATGAGTCTGTTGCGGTCATGTCTGGACGTGATGTCCACCTCATCTGGATTCATTGGTATTAGGAAAGCAGTAGAAAGTCCGTTACGTTGAAATAAACTGTCCACTTGAGCATACCAGGAGTTCCTGAAACCTGCAGCTTTGAGCCTCATAGATGTTGTGAGGGCCCTTGCCACGAGCCCCTTGGGTGGAAGGGCCTGTAATCTATGGAGAAAGATTGTAAGCCGGAAGAGGGCCTCGGATTGCAATGGTACACATGCAAACGGCTGAGAATTCACCAGCGACGTGGACCATGCCAGTGACAATCTCATACATAGAAGAGATGGCACAAAGGATGTCTGGAGGGACTTCCACTCTATGGAGCCGTTGGAAGAGAAGGTCCCGAGGAACTGAATCAAAGGCTTTGTGAAAGTCCACGAAGCAAACATAGACCATTCTTTTGTCATAGCGTGCACTTTCCACCATAACCTGAAGAGTGAAGATGTGGTCAATAGTGGATCTGTTGCGACGGAAACCAGCCTGTCCCTCAGCACGAATGCAGGAGAACTCAGCCCAATCATCCAGTTCCATGGCCACTACTGCCCCAAACAGTTTAGCAAGTACCGAGGACACCATGATAGTACGATAGTTGGTCGGTGCGAGCCTGTCACCGCTCTTGAAGAGTGGGTGGATGATGCTCTTTGTCCACTCTGTGGGAAAGCCCCGTTGCACCACCTCATTGAAGAGGTTGGCTATAAAAGGGGTTAAAGTAGGTGCAGCATGATTGATGAATTCACTCTGAAGTCCTGAAATGTCTACTGCTCTGCCATTTTGCAGCTTCTTGATTGCCTTACTGACATTGGCCGTAGTAAAAAGAGAGAGGTGAAGGGGTTTAGATGTTATAGGAGAGGGAGGGATAGAGAGACCTCCGCTACCTGAGTGTGAAGACAGTGCACCAGTTCGTTTTGTGAGAATGACCCTCAGCTCTCCTTCAGCTCCCTGAAACAGACACAAGAGCACTGCAGCCTTCTTTGTGGGAGGTGGCATGACATCATTAGCTGATGCTACAGATGCCGGCATACCCACACTAGATGTCACCCCCCCATCTGTCTCATCCTCCTTATTGCTGGTCCACAACCCCCCAGGAGCCCTTTCACCAACATATTGGTAAAATCGGACAACTTCACAAAGTCAGACAAATCTGCCACTCTCCTCTCTTCTCTAAATGACCAGCACCCTGGAGCTGCCCTAAGAATGCTAGCTTTTGCAGGGCAACACTGTCTGCTAAGGCTGACGGGGGTATTATTTCTTTGTCCTGCCATACATCTTTGGCCAGGGAGATTATGGTAGATGACGAGTGGTCTTCAATTTCATGTGACCTCGTATTATTAGCATCATAATAATAGTACTTCAATGAGTTCTATTCAGTTCTCTATTCTTTACAAGAGAGTTTCACTCTTGAAACTGAAACCTTTGACTTCAGCACCTCAAATCCTCAGATTAATCCCCAAGCAGAGTAGCAGTTCAGGAGGAATATGTTATGTTTTATCATGGCTTTGTCTCGACACCAATACGCATAATCTGCCTATGGGCGGGTGGAAAACACTACCTGTAATGCCGCAACCGCTCGGCTAGCATCTTGAGATTCAGACTTCCCCATTCTTCCTCAAGCTGGTGTATTTGATTCCTCTTGGCACCGCGAGGCGATTGAAGGTGAAGGTTCCGGCTGGTGGCCATGGCTCCTCTCCGCCACAGTAACCTCTGAAGCTCCCAGTGTCCTAGTATCCAGATCCGCCGCCAATTACACGCAATTCTGACCCTTCTGAGGCGCCCCAGTGTGAATGACAGATCCGTTGATGCCAGCGCTTGAACTACTTCGAAAATCAATCCAGAAATTGTGCAAACTGAATTCCACAATGTGAAATATATCCAAACCTGGAAAGATTGATGAGATTCTGTCAGAGGAACGCCCTATGAACAGCATAGATGGTCTAAGCACGCAATCTATCATATGGCAACACGCAGATTTTCACAAACACAGTTGAATTTGAAGAAAGACCCTGCTTAGGAAACAGTGAAAGGGGAGATGTAGAGGCGAATTCTGGCGATCGAAGTAGTGGGTTTTTCAGAAATCTGCCCGAATGTGCCCACAGCAAAGCTACTCAGGTGTCCAAATTGCTCAAGGATTCATACGCTTGGTCTGCTCTGTAAACGGGTGACCGGGAACCAGATAAAACCAGGTTCTGGGCAGTGGATGTTGTGTCGCCTGCAACCGGATATGACCGGTCAGGAAAGAGAGATGGCGGAGCATGGCTCGTCTTCTGCGCCATCGCAAGGCATCGCAAGTTCTCTGCCCAGATACTGTGAACCATCTCCGATTTCTTTTGAGAATGTTGCGTCCTCATCTTTTGCAGTTTCCTCGTCTACGCTTTCGTAGCTTGTCTGCACCTGGGTGAACGTTTCTCGTGAATCTCGGGGTTATGGTGGTCACTCATATCCAGGTGTCGGCGCTTCCCTTCCCTCTCGCTTACCACATCTCCGCTTTGAACACCACTACACAAGCAACTCAATAGACGACTGACTTGGTGATTGAGGGTGCAGAGAGTTACTCGATTATGCTATTTTGGGTCATTCTCTGGGAATGGAGAGAATTGTATCATTTGGCACCTGAACACCAGGACACATTTCTCCATCGGAGTGGTGCAGTGACAACTCATGCTGTAAGATGAAGAAACGTGCACATTGTCCAACGGGAGGAAGGGAAGTTTGATGATGTGATTGTCTCCTTCAGTTGTGGAAGGGGCTGATGTGAGTGTATCAGATGTGAGTGTTTTTGGAAGGGAAGCGAAGGAGGCAGAGAGATGGACAGAAAGGCACTTGGGTTTTTGGTTGCAGTGGTGGTCGTGACAGGAGGTGGCATAGCGTCCGTGCACAGACTGCAGCAGCAAGAGCGTGCCAATCTCCACGCGGGCGTCATCCGTGACCAGCAACTGCTTGCCATGAAGCAGCGACAGCACTCCAATCAGGCCCCTTCTAACTCTTGAGCAGTGTGGGGTTACATTCTTTCCCTGATCTAAATGTCTACTGTGGAGGTAAGAGGAAAGCAGAATATGGGCCACTAGAATTGCCGAAGCCTGAATGTGAGGATGGCCACAGTTGTCACACTTATCGAAAAAAAAGAGCTGCTATGTTGTGTTGATTCTTTCAAAGAGGGTCGATGCTTTGAGCAGTGTACCCCATCACAATGCGCGAGCAGTTGAGTACTATTATCAACTATCACCCTCTTTTCTGATGAAAGTGTCATTCTGAACTGTGGTTGCAGCTCACTCTCCTTCAGTAGCAGCCGGTCAGTCGACAGGTTTCTTCGGCCTTGGATTCTAGAGATCAACAGTCTCTTAAAGATGATGAGCCCCCCTGCAATAGTGTTGGAAGTTCCATGGTCGCAGGCCCAAGCCATGACATGAAGGGGCAACCTTAGTAGCACTTGATATCTTCCAACATGCAACAGATTAGTAGGTAGGATCTGGAGCTTCAAGTCAGTTTCTCCATACCCCGAGTCACGAGTTTCTTTGGGCAAACCCAGCTCACAGGTTTGGAAAATTTGCAGCAACGGGCTTCCTATGAATGTCAAGGCTTAGATGAAAATTGTTGCCACATGAATCACTTGGGGTTGTGTCTGAGGGTGTCAAAGCATGTGAGCTCAATAGGCATAACATGACTGGGTGCTTTCACTGCTCCTTATATCTTCAGGAACCCATCATCTTGTGTGCTTACTAAATCCGCACAGTTGGGATAGTTCAGCTTTCCCATGATAGTCCCATTCGAATGCTCAAAGATGTGAGTTGAATATTCATTGGCAAATGCTTCTTGACCAGCAATCAGCTTGAAGTCGTTGAAAGGGAGAGCGACCACTTTGAGGCTTGTGGATGAGTGAGATGATTGTCCAAGTAACCATTTATTTGCTTGTCACTAATGGTCTACAGTGTAGAAACCCAGAACCAAGCTTCTAAGGTTACAGCCATCTGTGAGACCCCAGCACTCTACCCAATCACTCCAACGAGAAGAAAGTTCACGTCACGTATTGAAGATCTTTTCCACCAGAGATACCAGATCGTTTCACATTCGCAATGCATAGTCGAAAGCTTGCAAAGGACTTTGCAATTTGCAACTTTGAGTCACTGGGTGGACTATGATGTGAGAAAGTTTTAGAACTCTTTAGAAACCACAAGATTTCCTTCTCAAGGGCGGTAGAGATCATCCATAAAATGATGGAAACTGGCATTCAAAACTCCCAGTACAGTAGGACAGTATGGTAGCAGCATGCGATGGAATTTGAGAGGCTGAGAATCAGCCGTGTCGGCTTCCTCTTGGCCGGATGCGTAGAAGCTTCACAAAAGCATTTTGTCTCGGTCACCGCAATGTGGTCTTCCGTGTCATGCAATTGTCAAACATGTTTTTTGATGACTTTCCATGGATCCTGCTGTGGGGGGCTACACTTGTCCAATTCGGAAGCGCATGATAACGAAGGCGACTTGGACCCAACTTCAGAGCAAACGCACAATCTCAGCAAGACGCAAGACACAAGAACATCAGCACGTCAGCTATGGTATCCGCAGTGCTAGTGGGGAGAGTGGTGTTCGTGGGCTTGGGATTGGTGACTGCCATCACGGTTCTCTATACCTGTATCACCGATGGCTCGCCGTTCCGCTACGAGCTGCTTACCCCGTAAGAATTCTTTTGCAATCGGGTTCTACAATCTCATCTTACTCAGCTCAGACTCTCTCTGCAACCTGGGATTGACTGAAGGTGGGTGAAGGCTTTGTCGTTGTCGTCCCCCGTCTCCGACAGGGTTAATTGATGAATGAGACACGAAGAGGGCGATTTGGTAGGCACTTTGGCTCGAGCTGGTAGTTTTCGCGAGGTAACTGACAGCTGAAGTTTCAAACTGGTGTCACCATGTCCAGTCTTTTAGTCTCTATCAATGATAACTTGCCCTCTTCATGGATCTGAGAGTGGGAGTGGCAAGAGTAGTTCCTTCGTCAGACGTGGCTATAAATCTTGCTGAAGATGATGAACCTGATCTGGCCTCAATGTTCTCCACTCCTCACTTTGACATTTAAGTTGCTCAGATAATACAAAAGAATGACTACTCTTCATGTGTTTTCTGATGGGGGGCTGCAGGTGGATGAGCGCCACACTCATTGATTTCTATGTCAATATTATCCTCATTGCCGTAAGCCTTCCGCACCTTCAGAGAACAGTGTCGATGGATAGAAATGAATACTTGGTGAATGCTGTACTATAGTTCAAACTTGGTCCTCCAGTTTAGCAAGTGGGGTCACAGTTTAGTTGTGTTGCAATTCTCACTTTGCATCAAGGAGCAGGTATTTATAGGATGCTCCCTTCCTTTCTTCCTTAAGGTCTCTACAGTAATTCATGGGAAATCTTCTTTTCTCAATTAGGGCTGGGTCCAGTAGAGCAAGATTCAAAAGTGCAGTTCAATGACTATCTGCGGACACTTTGTCTTTGTGCAACAATGTAAGGCTGGTTTCTAGTTGTTTTTGTGTGTTCTGGTTATTGAGGTTGCTTGAATGTTTTATAGTTCCATGTGACTACATTTTGGTCTTAATTTCCTACCTGGTTGGCTGGAACCCCACAATGGGCTCCTGGAAGATTAGTCGCCAGGGGGAGCTATTATTCCCCAAGTTGTATGTCATAGCCAGCCTTCCGAGCGAAACATCGTATGTATCTCTCTTTCCCACTGTGCAAAGGCTGATGCCCCTCACAAAGGTAGTTTCTGGTCCCTTTTGTTCCGCCCAAACTGGGTGCGGGGTTTAGGGCCACAAGGCTACGGCAAACACGGTCTTATGAGTACATCTGCAGAGGCTGATGGGTATATGTCATCCCTAGAGAAAATATTTAACATGGGCTATTTCTCGTGTGGAGGCAGACTTGGGTTTGGTACAAGGAGTCAAGCTGGACAAGTCGTGTCATATGGACGATTCTCCTTGTCTGCTTTGGCAGGTACTTCTAGTTTCCATGTTCTCTCTCTATGGAAGGGATTCGTTATAGTATGCCGTCTGCTTTTCAAGGGCTGAAGTGCGGCCCAATAGCGGATTTTCAGAAGTTGAAGGATTGAATACATGCAAGATGTGGCACACAAGGAGAGGGGGAGAGACAGATAGATGGACTCGTTATGCTGCTGCTCTCGGTCCCCACCCCCACCTTTTCGTTTGTTGTAACCATCTGGTCTTACACTCTCAGACTGCTTTGAATGGAGAGAAAGAGAAGATACTTGAAAGGGGCAAAAGAGAAAGTGGGTGAGAGAGAGGCTATGAGAGGAGGAAATTCATTCTTGGTCATGGTGGTTGCAGCGTGACAGCCTGCTGGTATGTTGCTATTGAACTTTTCAAATTGTCCCCTGAAGATCCTCTGCATCTGGTACTCCTCAAGGATCGCTCCTCTAGGTACACAATCCCTCTATTAGTGCTTTCCAATAGCAAAGATGTGGATGAATGATATCTTGGTTATTTTGGCAAGGGCTGAAGTTGTCAATTTCATTCCAGGCCAAGTTGATTCCAATGCAATCTCTTCACTAAAGCAAACTCTTGTTAGTCCACGAAGTTCAAAAAAGAGTTTTCTATCTGTCAATTTCACACATGGTGAAGGCAGGCATTTCACCCATCTCTTTGGAGGAAGCTCTTTGTGTTCCGCTCAAACTGGGTGCGGGGTCAATGGCCACAAGGCTACGGCAAACGTCTTATGAAGTACTTCTTTGGAGGAAGCTCTCCCTCTGTTTATGCTCATCCCTTCAGGGTCATGTCCGGGGTATTCTCATCACAGAGCAATCCTCTTGAGGACCATCAAGTACATAGTCCCTGCTTATCTGTTCACCAACTTTGAAAATCTCGATGCTGAGCCTATTGCCCTGGCCCACAGCATATTGGTGCTTGTGTGAAGAGCTTTCCAGAGGAAATCTGGAAAGCCCAATCTCATGGTTTATATTACTGCTGGAATGACCCCTCTTGTTCTGCCTGAACTTGTGCGGAGTTTATAGCCACAAGGCTACGGCAAACAATGTCTCATGAGTATTTTCTTATCCTTTCGGCCATGCCACAATGCAACTGCTATATGTTTCCCATCTCTAAGCCCCCTAGCCCTCTCCAACATATTAATGTGTGTTTTGCAATTGTCATTTTGTGACAGAAAAGGTGGGCGAGTCCAAGCATATTAGATGCATCCGATCCCGTCATTGCTACAAATGGCCAGTGATTTGCTCTGACCCTCCTGTAAGACTGGTGATTTCAAAGGAAGAGTGATGAGAGGCTTGCTATTGTTATCTTTTCATTTGTTGGGAAGCTAGTAGACAGGGATACAGGTCCAAGGATTGGACCTGCTGAATCTGCAGGTGAAAAGTATTTCAGTGCTTTGGTGCCACTCATGCACTCGGGGCCTACAAGGTAGAATTCCAATTATTCAATGTCACTTCTCGACCTGCACTTTGATTATTGGTGCATAAGCATTATCAACTCCAGAAAGTAGACTTTTGCATCTGAGTCTGAAATACCTTAGGAACGGGAAAATTTGAGATAGCCTAGTGTCAAGCTGCTTATTTATCTTTAGCATTTGTAAGCCTGTTACTGATTTTTAGTATAAGTGGTGTAAATGTCTGAACACTGCTGCCACAAGGCTATGGCAAACAAAGTCATTCGAGTACATCATATAAACACTCCTCCTTGTGATGCTGGGTGGTTTGTTTCTCAGTTAATTCCAACCATTTTTGTCATCACTCGCGATACCACACTGTTTGTATAACTTTTGAACCCACCATAGCAGAACTTTCATTGGCATTCACAGCGTCTTGAAACACTAGCTGTCAGGCCGTCCCACAAGCATTTGCAGAGCAGTTGGAGGTCCAATGCCTAACCAGTAAACCTGCCTCATGTTTGTAACATGAGGCGAGCAAATCATGTCCATTTGTTAGAACATGTCTTCACCCTTATGTCACCCAGTTTTTTGAACAGCCCTAACTTCCTAAGTCCAGGTCTGTTTGAAGAGCTGCCAACAGGGAGATTGTAGTCCAGATTGAGAGCTTTCCATCACCCCCTGTTGAGCTTCATTGGCCAAACAGGGACAAAGTTATGGCTGCTCAAAGTCCAATTCCATGAAACAATATCAGAATATGTAGTGAGAGACGAGCCCTCACAAAGGCTTCTGTGATATTGGAGGTTGGGAAGAAAGAAGAAAGTAGGCTCCTCCCAAGGAACCATAAATTATAGTCTCTTCATCCAAGGATTATCGATCCTTCCATTGGAAGGTGGAGACTTTGAACCCTAGATCACCCCACCCTCTATGGGTTCCTTTGCCTGGAACTCTTGCAAATTTTAGCCTTCATAAACTTATGCTAGGCTCTTTTCCTGACCTTTTTTGGTTAGGGGGCAGTGTCCCCTTTCTCAGCCTGTCATGTGCGGTTATTTTTCCTCATTTTAATATGTTCTCAGCCTACCTCGGTGTGCTCAGTCATGCCCTTACTCTCACCTTCCTCTTATGTTTTGCCAAAGCAAGAGAGCCCATCTTGTTTTTACATGAAAGAAAAAAGAATATGACCCTGTCGGGCTGAGGGCATGGTGCAGAAGAGTGGGGTGAGAATGCAGACAGACAGACGGAGAGACACCAGTGATACTTTCTGTAACTCTGAAGCAAACAGCAGATTAGATTTTTACTCACATTCCTTTGGATTCCAGTCAGGATGTTTTGTTGACATGCACATGGAGATTTGTCATGAACCTGCACAGAAGCAAATTCTACTGAAATTTCCGTTCACAATGCTTCCACCCTCCTACAATGGACATTTCCCTTCTACCAAGCTGCCCATTTCCAGGGAACATGGAGTGCTGTAGATGGTTAACCTGCAGCCCTATTCCAACTACCCCCCACCCCCCAATGCAGCTAATGTCCTGCTAGATTTCTGCAGCTTCGAGTTGGGAAGGCTTGGCTTTTTTGTCAGGTATCGAATTTCTGCTTTGTGACTTGGCATCAGCACCCCTCTTCTTACTCACAAAGTCGCCAAAAGAAGGGATGGCTGGTAGAGTTGAACGGATCACCACTGCAGCAGGTAAAGAGCTGAATGGATCACCATGTAACGAACCCAGATTCACAGCATCTGGAACCGAAGATGTTGAAACTGCCGGTCTTTCCACTTCATCTGCGCATGCCTTCCCCAACTTGAAATTATCTCCAGCTTTCTTCTTCTCCAAAGTGTCAAGAGCAGCATTGTTTGGCATCGATATCCGTGCTAGAAAATCCACCCAAGTACAAGAGGAAAGCCACCGCACTGCGCTTGCCACTTGGGAGTTGTAAAAGGGCCTTCCCACCTTCCCGTACTTTTTGTAGCACTCATTCTCCAGAACTGCTGCAGCATTGGTGCTATCTACACTGTAGATGCAAGAATGTACATTCCGTCATGGCAGGTACTTTCCATCCAGCAGGTGACATAAATTTTAAATTTTAGACCTCGCGGGTAAAAAGGTTTTCTGGTGGATGTAATAATTCTCATTCGATATATGTAGTATATCTCTATGATATGTTCCTAAACTATACAATGAAATATACCTCACACTTGAAATTATGAGCCACTTATGATTGTCAACCAGATTAAGAGCAACTTGACCTCTTCACGAGATATTTCTTCCTTGTAGATCAGCGAGGAAATTTTAGCTCCAGATTTGTGAAGGGAGTTGTGGCATTTTTTTCCTTACTTGCTTTTGTCCAGTCGTTGGAGAACTTGCTGAGCTGCACTGGCCAGCCGCTGTGTCGCTTTGTCGCGCAAGGCCTGCGTTACGGCATTTTTCTCATGAGCTCCACCCTTCTGCTGCATAGCAGGAACTGGGTGTTAGTTTAGTGCTGGCATTGACATCATGCTAGAAAATAAGATGGATGATAAAAGTTTATAACTGCCACAGGAAGGCCAAAAGGGTGAGGTCTGCTCCTCTATACATCTAGATTACAACAAACGTGCAGAGGGGACGCTGATAGACATGATCAACTGCTTTTGACTTGAGCTTACCATGGTAACTCCACCATTGACCTGGGAAAAGAGAGAAAGAAAGCGACTTTTAAAGTGCCACAGAAAGAAAGAAAGAAAGAAAGAAAGAAAGGAAAAAGCTTTATAACGTCCACCAAGGGCAACGAGGGCCCATGGGACAGGGTAGAACAAACCAAGAGAGATATCAATCCATTATAAGGCTGCTAAGGTGAACAGTAATGACCTGCTGCCAACTCCCTTGTCTGGCAGTGAAGGCCTCCTCAGCTTGCAGCAATGCATCCACTCTCCTCTCCACTTGTGATTTACGGGACCTATTCTGGTGATTTCTTACTGCAGCCGCTGCTTCATTTGCTGCATCGTCTGCACCCAGCATAGCATCAACGGCTTATTAGACATCATGTGTGACTCAGCTCCACCCATTATGGCTACTGTCTCCTGTTAGGAGGTTAGCGATGATGGAGACTTACAGACCCAATTGGGTACTTTGAATACCCAATGACCCCCTACATATTCAGATGACGCTCTTGCACCCATTCCAAGAGGCAATGCTCAAGCTGGGTGGAAAACGCATTTTTCTACAATATAGTTTTTACGAAGGAAAAGTTAAAGTAAAGATACAGAACTTTGTGGCAAGCTGGTCACTGGCCTATCTGTTGAGTTAGTTGTTGAAGCTTTGGCTTCTTGTTTCTAAGCGTTTTTGGGCCTTCAGGAGCCTTTCACCTCTTTCTTACCTTAGCGGACTCTCTCCCTTGTAGTTTTTCTCAGGACTGGTTTCCCCTCCATCAGTCCCTCGCTCGTTAGTGTTCAAACATGGGTTACATGACGAGTTAGTAGAGTTTCACCTGTGGTCATGCTCATTTCACAAACAGCAAACTCGAACTGATTGAGTTCCCCTTGGTAAAAAAAGAAACAACACGTTTACCATCTGAACTGGAAATGTCATCCTCCTCCGAGTTGGCATCACCATCATCATCCTCTCGACTCCAAAACTCGCTTTTCACACCATCACCTCTATCTGCCTTGGCCTCACTGAGAATTGATGGTTTCAATTAGGTGGCAAGTTGAGCAAACAGGTGAAGACACCAGACCATTATGTACTTACTGGCATGCGCAGCAGCAAGAGGAATAAATTGTGAAGACAAGAATTTCAATGAGGCCAGTCATATATAAAGGATTAGCTTCATTCTGGCCATTAACCACCAGAGACGGTCAGTTTAACCTGAGACTCAGGAAGATATTGCATGTGATTGTCCAGGAAGTTTCAACAACCATTCTGCACCCAATGTGTTGGCCGGACCATCTGCAGTTAAGGTGATTTTGAACCACTCTCTAGGAGAATTACATTAAATTTTTGAAATGTACTAAAATGGGACATACTAAACATAGTCTTTCTGTAGAAACGATGACACTTCCATATAATTAATCCAAAGTAAGGTGACGCTGTTGTTTTCTTGATTAAAAAATTGAGACAAATTTTGAGTTGAAGTACATCTATGGTGTCACTGAATTCATCACCTCTGGCACTTCCCACCAGGAAACTAACATTTCAACTATGGGTTTCATTTTCAAAAAAGCCATTATATGTAGCCCCAAGTTAGCCAAGAGGGGCATATTGATCCTATCAATACATTGGAATCTTGTCTGGTATGACAAAAACAACTAAGACTGAGTCATCAAAGAGTTTGTAATACTGACAATGTCAATGACCTTGAACAGAATCGATGCGCACCTTGCCAAGATGAAAGATGCAGACCGAGCTTGCCTGTTTAAATTGGCTGCTTCTGAGAGTCTCACAAGATCTGCTGATACGCGATGAGGAAACTTGCAGACATCACACGTCTGCTTACATAGTGATTCCATCACCTAAAAAGGACAGTCAGTTTTCCTGTCAGTTTGCAACTGCACAGATATTCTCCTGATATAGTGGAATGGGTGCATAACAATATCCTTAGATTTGAAAAGCTCTGCAAAAGACCAAGAACCCATAGTGCTTCCTGTGAAAGTGCCACCGACCTCTCAGAGCGCCCCATAAGCATTTTCAGAAGAGCTGGAGGTCCACTTGCCTAACCAGCAAACGTCCTGATGGTACAGAAATGAGACAAGGAATTTACATTATCTGTTGAATATGTTTTAATGATTGCGTACCTGTTCTCCGAAGTGGCCCAGTAGGATTTTCCTGCGGCAGCTGCCTTCCTCACAGTAGCGCACCACCTCCCAAAACAGAAACCATGACCCCAAAAGCCATTAGTGCTGGGTAGCCTACATGTGGAATAATGACCGCTTACTGCACTCACCGTTTTCATGGGGCTTTCCATGCAAATGTTTTTGCACTACCAACCAGATCCTAGGTTCTTTCACCTCATCGACATTCACTGACTGTGTTTTGTCTTCCTTCATGCATGTGGACACAGAAGCTACTGTGGAGTGTGGTCTTTATGCCAGGGGGCACCAGCACCCTGCCACACTTACCTTCTCTTCCCAAAAGCTTTGGTGCAATTTCACTCCAAAGATTTGAAAATGAGGGGGAGTTTCAGTTTCAATACCGAAAATCCCAGTGTCAAAATGGAGATATGTCTACGAACTGTAAAATGGGCATAACGAGAATTATTTCTCAGTCACTAATTGCATTTGAAGACACATAGATGCAGTGGCTGTTTCAGAAGGAGCTCTGTTGCATTAGTCCAAAGACAGTGAGTGCCACGGGATGAAACTGCCTAGAAACATACCTGCAAGACGCCTTCATAATCTTTCTTTGCCATTGCAATAGGTTTTGTATCAGGTTTACCGGCAAGAAATTCCTGTATCCAGACAAACATACAATTGTCTTCAGAATTCTGACTGTTATGCAAGTTTCATGACAGAGACATTTGAAACATTAATACTGCTAAAGCAACTTGAGCTTAAAATAAGGCCTTTATGAAAAATCAACATGGCAAAACAAAGACATTACCATGGTCCTCCGATCATCTAACCCATAGTAGAGCACACTTTTGGCAGCTTTGCCATCACGCCCAGCCCGGCCAGACTCCTGATAGAAGCCCTCAATTGTCTTTGGCATGTCGTAATGACACACAAGGCGGACATCCTTGCGATCAATCCCCTGCACGTTTCCCTTTCTAATGAAATTCATACAGCCTGATGTTGTTTGCAGTTGTTTCTCTACGTCACTGAGATCCACTGTCAATTTTACACCCAGATTTGTTAAACAGGGAAGCCTCAGGCGGTGGCTACCAAAGCTGGGCTATTTTATTGAGCAGTTGATTGTGCAAAATTGGCATTTTTAATACAGCAGCAAATATACAGAATCTCATGCAAATCACTGGTTCTTGTGCAGTTCAAATGTGTAGAGCGCCTACCATTCTGCAGATGTTTGATGTGAAGAGCAGACAAAGCCCCAGAAACGCCCCATGCCATAACGGAAGTGCACTTAAAAGATCAGGGCTATCAAACATAACAAGTACACTCAGGAGACCATACTTTCTTGAATTCTGTTATTGACACAAAGGTCAGCTGTGAGGCACCTAAGGCCATAGTACCCTCCTGCCCACAGTGTGAGTCAGCACAAAATTGCCATATTCCTAACACACTAATCTGCAAGCTGGTTAGTCGAAGGACTTCAGGTCTTGGCATCGTGAAGCCTGACGTTGGCTCCACCATTGCTAAGCTAGATATAATGGACAAGTGCAATATAAGACACTTCTCATTAGAAAAGGAGACTCGCATACGAGTTGCTCAGGCTAAGGGACGCAAGTAGGATTGGGGGATACACACCGGAAGGCAACAGTTGCTATTACAACAGGACAGGGCAGAGTGTCCAGTCCGCCAATGCGGGACTGCGGACTATGGGTCCCATGACCTGCAGGAGACACGAACCAGAGTGCCAACCACTCAGATGCCCCGATTAGACAACGTAGAGACGAAGCAACCGCAGCGCGCAAGCCGTCGAGGCGAACCGCGATATCGAAGAGCGGGAGAGCGTAGACACGAGCAAGGAGCGCGAGAACGAGAAGCCAAAGCCAGAATGGCAAGAACAGCCAACAGAGATGTGAGATAGACCAGCGCGAAGAGCGAAGAAACACAGAGACTGCGAACGACAATCCTTTGTTGTGGTTGGTGGTCTTCCCTGCTCCTGACTTTTGTTGTGTTGTGTATAACCATCAATTACAAAGGCTTCCATTAAAACATGCTTTGGAGCAAGCTGTGGAGACGCCAAGACAGATTGGTACACATTCTCCTTTTTATATCAACAGTCTTTCGCACCTATCATGTGCATATCCCCAAGTTGATCCCAACAAGTGGGCATGGTTCACATGAAGTCGTCAATACATGGTCAATCAATGGCGACATTAAAGGCAGCTACTACCTCGACACGACCTCCCACTGATGACAACCGAGCCCCAATAGCATTACAGGTCTCCGGCGAATGGCAATACACAATGGCACACTCCTCAGGAGCTGCCTGGATAAAGTCTCGCAAGTCCGTATATGAGTCCTTCAACAAATCTTTGTACCGCACTGCCGTCATCCCACCCAACATTCACCATAAGCTGATGTGCATTACACAAGAACATCGATCATCAACTTGAAAGCACTGACTTGGTTGCAAACTTATACTAAATGCAAAACAGGCTCAACCTACATGCAGGTTGCCTGTAAGTAGGATTTAACAGGACATACCTTCATAGGAGATGTTGGGTCGATTGAAAGAAGATAGGAGCACACAAGGTTGGTGTAAGTTCAGCGAATTTATTATATCCTCCTGCACTCTGTATCAGATTTGTTACTTACAGCACACGTAAGACACTTGTCTCTTTAATAAATTGACTATTAGCCGACTGAAAGAAAAAAAGAGAAGAGCAGATCTAAGAACTGTCAAATCAACTTCCACTTCCAAGGGGATCCATACTTCTTGGCAGCCGTTGCTGTGAGTGCCAAGATTGGAATGCCTGGAAGGCAGCTCCTCAGAGACGACAACTTGCGGTAGCTGGGCCTGGATCCCACTCACCACATTCAAGCATGTTCCCATAATGTCATGAACCACGTAGGTCTTCATTTTGCAACATAAATAGATTTTGCTACATTGGTGGTGCAACAGACTTTGTCCAGAATAGGCAACCTAAGGTGACAGCCAATCCGATGTGAAGAATCACAGTTCAAGGACTACATCACTCAAAAGATTGCAAAGCTTGCACCATTGTTATGTAAGACCTTTGTTGAGTGAAAACTGCTCACGACTGACCTGAAATCATGGCCCCATGAAGAAATACAGTGGGCCTACACACAAAAAACAAAACACTTAACAGAGGAAAATTGCTAGATGTGAACTGGAAAAATAACTTCCCACGTAGCACCTTATATCTCCAGACCCCTCTAGCTACTATATATATAGTTGTGTTTAGAAAACCTGTTAAAAATCAACTCTTTTCATAAGGATGTCTAACTGCAAAATTTCAAGAACCTGTTCTCCTAAACCACTCATCTGTACCTCGTCAATGGCAATGAGAGTCAGTAAGCGCCTCCCATGAAGCTTTTTCAGCTTTGCAATGAAGCCACTGGTATCAATCAACTCAGGGGTCACATAAAGCAGCCTTAGGGAAGGCCTGCCAGAATCCAGTTCTTCGTAAATCTGGCATTTCTCATGAATTCCATGAGGAAGCCCTTACGCCCCCCTGTTTAAAACCACGAATACAGAGTTCTTTAGCAGCTCATGAACTGCACGATGTTTTGAAACGAAAGTACTCAAGCATGCACTCTCACCAAATTCACCACTTTAGAGGTGCAGCAGTGCCATCATGAAGTGCTTACAGATTGATAGCTGCACTCTGTGTTGATGCCAGATAGTCAGCTGCAATTTTCTGTTCCTTAAGAGCTGCAACTTGGCTTTCCTGCACAATTACCAAAAAGGAAAAACCCTTGAGTACAAATAATTGCATGTCCACAGGATGCCAACGGGAGAAACTGAAGCCAATAATGAAACAACATGTAATTGATAACCATCACACATAAATGTGCCAAACGGCGAAGCAGTGGAAGTCCTACCATCAAGGCTACATAATTGTCCGCATCGATAGAGGGCCGGACAGATAGCAACACATTCCACCAGAAACATCCCATCAGTCCAACACAACAATACAGGTCCTGTTACCCCCAAGCCACACTAAACCCAGAGCCAGACTTTCAGACCATAAACCCCAAGTCTGATACCGCTAGAGCTGTAACAAGCAACTTCTGTAACTTTGCGTTCTCTGAATTGGGGTCACGTTAGTAACCACAAACCAGAGTTACCTAAACCTAAGTGCCTCTGAAGATCCTGCAATAAATTATCTTGGGGAGGAAACTGCTGAATTTTGACCACAACACGTGTTCAGAATGTCTCATTGTGTTTACTACAGATGTGGTTGCACCACGACTGTACCCAAAACGTACACAATCAAGTCAGCAGCAACAGAAATGCAAAGTAAATAACATGTTCTCCCAAACTTGCTGACATGCTGTAACATACCAATGAGAGGAGAAACTACAAGCACAACACCATGCTTTACAAGGGCCGGCAGTTCATAGCAGATGGATTTCCCACCACCAGTTGGCATCAAACAAAAGCAATCCTTTCCTGCAGGATTACCAGGAGCTCGACCTTGTCAGCTCAAACTCTCTCCTGTAGTCTTCTCTCACTAGAGAGTAGCCTGGCAATTGAACACAGTGGCATGCATCACATCTCAGTTAAGGTAGTAACTGCCCGCATAGGCAGATACCCAGGTGGAGAAATGTCTTAGCCAGAACTAGGAGAACTAATCAGCTTCTGGTTAAATTAATGCCTAAATACTCAATCCCGTTTAACTGCTCACATGGGCATACCAGGTGGAGAACTGCAATGACCAGGTATAGGACAATTAGCATTCCGCACAGACTACACCTTTCGTAAGTGATAACCAACCATCACTAAGCGGGGTCCAGGTCTGCACCACTTTCTTCTGTTCTCCATTCAATGACTGACAGAAGTAACAAGAACAGAAATGAAGACCACCTGCCAGCACAGCTTCAATTGCTGGGAGCTGCAAACCCCTGAAGCTGGCATGTCCAAAATGCTGCTGGAGGAGTGTCTGCAGATGCATGCGCTGTGCATCCTCTCCTGCCACAAGTGTTCAAATCCAGAAACACTCCATGAATTTATGTCATCTTAGAAGAGTCATAGAAACAACTGCTTTAAATGCCAACCTTTAATGCAATCCGGCCAAATTGCACCCCTCTGGTTAACTATGGCCATCCTGGAAATAGTAACCCTATGAGTCCCACTTGGATGGTGACAAGAGGTCTACCACTGAGACAGTACTGATCTTAGTGGATTGTCACGGAATCCCCAGGACAAGTTGTTCTGAATATGGATGCAACATTGATTACACAAGATATAGGATTTGGCTGGACAGAATGAATCTCATTGCATTCCTTTAATAAGGAAGTTATGCATGACAGAAGGTGAACCAAGTGTTGGATAAGATACGAGCTCTCTTTGGTTTCTGTGTGGTCTACTGTCTCCCTTGGAACTTTCTGGCCTCCCCTGGACATTACACATTTCTGTCCTTTCTCCTCTCTGAGCCTCTCATGGGCATAATTCATTTTCCTCCTTCCCTCCACAATAAAATTCGTCTGTCTTCTCTCTCTTGCGTAATATGAATCATTGCAAACAGATAAGAAACTTGACTACTCTAGCATTGAATATGAAATACCCAAACTTCAGTTATACAATGTGGAATTGCAACACTGACCTGCCTTGTTCTTGGGAGCAGACGAGGAGATGCCATTGAAAGGACGCAATGGCAGAGCACCTTTTTTCATCTCTGCTTGCACCTAAATCTCCACAATTACATGTTACATAATCCTGTCAAACATCTCATCATCCAAAGTTGCTAATTTATACACCCAATTAAAATGTCAGGCTACGAAACTGATAGTGGTCTAGGTAAAAATACCATCAAGATTTGCTGGTTGGAAGACAAATAGGGTGAAGTATTTCCATGAGATCACGCATGGAAATACAGTATTTGTTCCCAGATGACGCCCTACTAAACTAGGCATGAGATTGTTTTTGCATGCAGTTGGAAAGCTTACCAGAGAATCCTCCACCCAGCCCAACATTGAAGACAGAGACCATAAGCAGCACTCTGAATGGAATGGAGAAAACCCAGACAGGACGATATCTCACCTGGCCTTCTGTCTCCAATAGAGTTGTACCTTGACAATCTCCAATCCGTGGAGATGCTCCTTCCTGGCACCTAATGGAAAGCAAACACTTCGATGTTGAAGCTCTGCTGATAATCACGACTCTTGGGCGGCTGGCCGTAAGCTCCTCCAGCAACCCCTCCTTCCCCTTGCTCAGACCAAGATTATCTGCACCCCAGTCAACAGCCATCCATATCCTTCTCTTTCTCTTTTACTCAACCTTCTCACTATAGGTATTTTCCTCTCTCAGAAAACTCACCCTCATTCCTTCTCTGACAGCAGTTGTGTGTGGGATCATGGAATGTGGGGCTGACACGCTCTTCTCGAAAGCTCTCTACCATCCACAAGGAACTTGTAATTCATCTCTAGCCTCTAGAAGCTCTCTAGGACACTATATTTTTAAGAAAGAGGCTCACAAAGAAGGCCAGTGGTACCTGAGATGGACGGTGTGCGATGGTGTGCCAGCCAGATTGTTCCCCCTCTTGTCAACATGATAGGAATACTACAGCATGAGGTTGCCGGCTCGTGTTCTGCCGGAAATACCAAAGCCCATCTCCATCTCCACCAGTAATGGAAAGTGTTTGAGCCCTCCCTCCTGTCAGATACCATCATCGAGTACGCTTAGCTACTGACGTAATATCCCTCCAAACCCATAAGCAAACCTCTCCCGACACTCTTTACAAAATCACGGATTTCACCTTGTGTTAACTGGATCTAAAATCCTAAGAAGCTGGTCTTCCAACTTAGACCATCACAAACGGACATTCCTCGGAGTCCTTCTCATTTCTCAAAATAGCCCTTCCTCTGCATTTGAACCGCTCTCTCGCAGGCCTTTCAAATGCCTAGTACTTGAATTGGCACTGTTGAACAACAACACGATGAGGCCTTGGCTAAGAAAACCACCCGACAAAGTCTACAATTCTCTGTAGAGTACGAATGGGTAACCCCTGTCCTCCCATCAATTTCTTGGACCTTGCAGTGGATCCCCAGACACACTCCTCATTGAACAAACAAAGGGAGGTAGGAGTGGGAGATCGTACCATGGTACACAGCTGCTGCGACATTCCCGCTCGCCCTCCCTCTCCAAAACCCATACCTCCGTCTTCTTCCTCTGTTTTTCTTCCATAGTTTCGTTCATGGACGGAGCGAGCAAATTATTCGTTCATGAGAAAACGAATTCCTTCATTCGTGAACGAGCAGAATAATTTATTCGCTCGCTCTTAGGCGGACGAACTTATTCCTTCGTCCATGGCTTCCAAGCCCAACGGGCGCCCTTCGAAACCTCGGGCCATTGTTTGCAGGAACGCCAGGGAGGCCTGACAAACACAGGGCGGCCCATCGTCTCTCTCACAGCCTTGAGGACCTCAGAGCAAAAGAAACGCACATGAGGAAGGCGACGCACTGAAGAGACTCTGTAAAACGGGAATTCTCCACAAATCTATGCGAAAGAGTGCAAAGAGAGAAGTAGAAGGAAGAAAGTGGAAGAAATGGTAATAGCAGGTGTGGCGCGTGGGCGCAGCCAGAGGCTGTGGTGCAGTTTGTTGCAATGGCATGCCTTCAGCTCTGGGGCTAAAAAGATCGATTTTAATGCGGGCCTTACATTGTGCGAGGCTCGTACTTGGGATCAAGGCCTGAGCACTAATTTCTCAAAAACTCCACTCTCCGCCATTTTTAAGGCAAGTCCCAAATCTGCTTTCTGCTGTCAGTATGGTTACAAGTCCGTTGAGGTGGTCTCCATGTATCTGTCGGAGCAGGTACTTTTTATTCACAAGCACGAAAGAATCATTGTGGCTCTGAAAATGCAGCGCTGAAACAAGCGCTTGGTGTCCATTTGGAAGCTTATGAAAATGGAAGAGCTATAACTTATCTAACCGACAGGGTCTCACCAGCTAATAATAGTTGTGGAGAATGAAAGTACCCGTTGAGAGCGATGCCCAAGAAGACATCCTGTCAAGTCTAGACTTAGACCCATCTACTTATGAAACTTGCCATCGAAGTCTCCGTAGAATTGTATCTGCCTCCACAACATGCACTGGCAATGTCAAGTGCATGAAGGCCAAACTTTTCAACCCTTTCGTTTTCAGTTTCAACTCTTCAACAGCATTTTATTTTTATAGTACCTTCAGATGAAAACTATTTGAATATTGTGGCGTATGATGGATAGATGTTGGTGTGGGCCATATTAGCACACCTTAGCATTCGCTTGCAATAAGATTCTTCCAAACAACTCTACGAGTGCATGTACAGCAACAAATAGTGTTTGATCTTTTGATCTAGAACCATATTCACGCTACCGACATTCATTCAGCTATGGAGGGTTGCAATAGCTATAGCAATTCCTCATTATGTGAAAGTCCAAGAGCAACGAGTGATACCTTGGTTTTTGCACCTAACTTCTCGGCCCAAGCGTTAATTGTAAAGGGATCATTCACACAGATGATGGCTTGAACACCTTTAGCCTTTAAGGCGTCGACATAATTCAAAAAATTAGGTACGTGTTGTTTGTGAGCACACGCCCGTGTACGCCCCCTGCACTCATTTCTCTCCAGCTACACCACAATCAAACATTTCTCTAAAAAGGGTTGGTTGTATGCAACAACTCGCACATACAAAAAGCTGAATGCTAACGCGTTTGTAATGACTTGTCCTTCTCCCCTCCACTCCTACCAAGCCAATTTCTGAACTCAAAACTACAGCAATTGAGCACTTACAGGCAGGCCAAAGACGACGATCTTCTTGCCCTTCAGAAAGTAAACCACACGAACCAACAACACACAAGCTGTGATTAGTGCATTCCAACGTCGAAACTGAGCTTCAAGCTTTCCTAAGAACATGAATATGTAACGTTGCACTATAAGCATAGTCATTGTCCATCAACATGGCGACTTCGTAAGTTTTCTTTGAGCAACTTCTGTACTGCTCTTGATTTTACCTGTTAGAAGTAGTTTATTGCAGCCATCATCCTGATTTCTCTCAGAATTCTCAATGTAGATGACATGCATCTTCGGGATTGAGCCTGTTTTGTAGGATCAGCCCTTACATTCAAAAATACTGACAACACACGTCAATGTTGCCTACCAGGCCACCTACCCTTCTCTCTGGTATGCTGGCTTTGCTATGACTTTTTCAGTTCTATTGTTGTTGAACATCTGCAGGAATAGTGTAAAGGGCAGTAAACATTAGTCTACAGAAACCAGACTAATCTGAAGATGAGCGTGAGATCTGTATCATAATATCAAGCTTTTTTTCCTACATGAGAGTCCATCCAACTATTGTGGTGGCTGCCCCCTTTCCCCTGCCTTTCTGCATTGTCTCAACTAAGTTATTCTAAGCCATCCAAACCCGCTTCGGCTTTGGAAGAAGGGGCAGATTCCTCAACCTCCAATGAACACCTAATGCCTCTCTAAACCCCTTAGATCCAATGGATGTTCAAGATTCATAGCGTCGCCTTTCCTAACTTTATCCAGTAGAGTCTTCTCATTGGCTTGACACCAAGAAAAGAATAACTGCCTTCAGATCTCGGAAAAATTTGCGGCTAACATTTCACATGTGTGCCTATAGGTATGCATTATTTGTGGACAATGGGAACATCAAAGTCCTCAATGTGGAAAAGAAACCATCAGAATTTGAAGTGTCTAATGCAGAAAATATGCTCAAGTCACTTGCTTGATGCAGTTCTGCATGGGTTTCAGCTCCTGAAATGCCTGTAGGTCAGGTATTTTACAAGGATGCAACTTTGGGTTTTGTATGTCATCTTCCCACTTGACCCAAACTAAAACATTATGTAGGGACTAAAAAAGTCAAGGTTGGGAAATTGATCCCCTGACAAGCCATGACTCTTTCCTCTTGTCACTCCAACATCCTTCCTCTGGAGGATAATACAGAGATAGGTGTCTTTCATCCTGCAGATAAGGCAATTGCTAGCTCAAAGAATTTCTTCAGCCTACTCGGATCTGTTAGAGATGACTTGTTTCATAACACCAATCTACGTTAGTGGCAGACAGGATTTGATGATTAGTAGAGAATAATTAGCGGGTGACATAGTTCAGAAGGCCAGACTAATGTGTAATTTCTTGGTGGAACCAAAACAGTCTTTAGCAATCCTCTGCCAGGTAGATTTGACTGTTTCAGAATGCTAGAACCCCATCTTTGTATGCTTAGTGGTAAGTTTAGGCCCGGAGAAATCAGGTTTCTGACAAGCATCTCCAACATCTCACGTTTCATGAAAAGCATGACAAACAAGTCTTGTGAACCGGGGAAAGAATCAATATCCTCTCCATTTTGCATCTGAAAGGCCCACCTGATATCATATCTCAATCATGGAATCCCCTTTATGGACTATGATCTGTTTCATTCAGGCGCCACTCTGGCTTGGGGAAATACAACCCTGGCTCTTGCAGCGTACACCAGACAGCCCTAGTGTCTTGCGTGTGGTGGACACCTTCTCACTGGTATGAACAAAATGACCAAATCCTCCACACACAATATTGTCCTCCACCATTACTCATTCCATCTGTGTGATTCTGGCGTTCGACAGCTAGTGAGCCCGCCATCTAACATCAAGTTGTGGCCGCTTGTGAATGACGATTCGTCACTGGCCAAAAACATTGCAGCAGTTGCAACTGTTTCCACCTTAAAATTACTGCCAGCAAGAGACCCCTCATTACCTTTGGCGGTTTTCTCCTCCAGCATAGGCATCGTCATGCCTGGGTCGAACTCCCTGTATCACCCCCACCTACGTTAGTGGGCTATACACAAATGGAAGGATCTCTAAGAAACATTACTGTCCTTATCAGCATCCTTTTTGTCCAAGGTGATAGAATTCTCATGGCAACTGAAATAAGAGTTTTCCTCACTGACCTCAGTGTATTAAATGCCAGTGTGGTTGGCAAGCCACCAGGTGAAATGCAGTTAACGCAAATGTCGTGCCCCCGTAGATCAAACGCCACTGACCGAGCTATTCCTGTGGATAAAATGAGACTCCATTAGATACTGATACGCTGCAGCTGATAGGAAGGTCGACGCACTTTTCTGTTGGGCAAAAGATCACCTCATTCATGAGTTTTAGAGTGGCAATCTCATTCTAACAAACAACGGGCGGTGGTTGCTGTAGAAGTCCATTGGTATGTGTGCACTTGATTGGAACCATGTCTGAAAAATTGTGGGGAATTGGACTGGGGCACTTGCCTACCTTATATGCTAAGACGCACCCACACCCAAGTTACGGATAATATCATAACCAACAGAAAGAAGGAGAGCACCCACCAACAACGGCGGCTTTGCTAATGGAATAGGCGCTTGGTCCCAAGCCAGCCACCACGCCGCCTACACTTGCTGTTAGAATAATGCTTCCATGCTTGCTTGCCTTCATCACCCTTGCCGCATGTTTGATGCCCAGTATTGTGCCCCTCACATTCACTGCAAATACTGCCTCATAATCGTCGATGTTCAAGTCTGCAAACCCAGCTACTGAGCCTGAAGGTGCCAATCAAAGGTAGAAATGAGTTGGATGTGTCACATCGGCAAGGGAGGAGAGAGGGAGAGATGTCCAGAATTGCTATCATTAGAGGCAGAATTGAGTTGAACATGCCACTTGGGGGAGGAGGGAGAGAGAGAGAAGTGAGTCTCTGCAATTGGCAAACCTCTCTAGGAAATGACCTTGTATTTCTCTGGATTTTGGGTACTTACAAGACAAAATGGAGAGGGAAAGGGTTTAAGATTCGGTGGTAGGAGATGTGCATTTTTTCATCTTTGCCTTCAAAGGATCTCGCTCTACGGAATACCCACCGCACTTTAATCTCTCTAGGAGTGGTAGAGAGTGTCTAATCTCTTTGTAAAGTTGCTAAAGAAAGAGATGCCACAGCACATGATAGTTCTTCACTTTTGCAAGGAGAGTCAGATAGCTTTGAACATGAAAGTAGTATATGTCAGCTTGTCAAACATAGAGAGAGATGCTGACCTACTATGCCTGCATTGCTGTAATAGATGTCAAGCTTCCCAAATGTGGATACAGCCAAGTCCACAGCTGCAGCAACATCACTCTCGTTGCGCACATCGCAGTGGACATAGCGTGCTCTATCTGCTCCGAGTTCCTCTGCCAAACTCTGACCCAGCTCGTCTAGCACATCAGCAATCACCACCTTTGCTCCGTGTGCAACAAACAACCGGGCTGTGGCCTCTCCAATGCTATGGCTTGCTCCTGTCCAGCCTGCCATCGAAGAATCAGATAGACTCAAACTTTACCTGAGCAGATGTTTCCTCTCTAGCTTGCAAGCAAACCAGACCTGAGGGAACGCCAATGCAACCCCGGGTTCTTAGGCTTTCACCAAATGTCAGGTGTTTGCATTTCTTGAGTTGCGCTTTGGTATTACTTATTAACCTCTAATCCTCGATCAGGCTATCCTCAGTATTGTTGCGTGCCTAATATTCTATTGCCCGACAATTGTTAGCTGACTCTTAGCCCAGTAGTAACTAACACCATCGTTGTGTCCACCCTTCTGTTCATGCAAACTCTGTTGTCCCTGCAGACTGCTATTGAGGAACGAGTGCTGGCAGTGGACACCCACATGAGTATGCGCAGCTAATGAATTTCTGGGAGCGGAGTTCCTGTACCTCAATGGACTCTGTGGCACCGACGCCATAGTCACCCGCTCTCTGAATTGTCAGGTAACTTGAGCTGCAAACACCCATTGCCCAATGCGAGTGCCCATTGATACACCCGTGGAGAGAGCATCTTCCGCTCCGCAGCTGGCTTTCAGCACTGCACAGAATTTTGTCACAACCGAGCCCAGTTTACATGATGGGTGACCAGCCTCCAGCGCTTGGCCTTTGGATTTTTGCGCTGACTTGGGTTCTCGCTTGTTGCTATGTATAGAACGATACTCGCTTCGTAAGGGATTCTGGCGACCAAACGCAGCGAAGCGAACCCAGTAGAATGGCGTGACGCCAGTTTCTGGCCAAAACCCCTTTTTAAATTAAATTTTAAAAGAAAAAGAAAAAGAAAAGGACTGTGTCTTCCTACCAACGGATATCCCCTCAAAACAACAGAAAAAAACAACTCTACAGAACACACGTGATTATGGAGCTCGAATGCCACCCCGGTGTTTTTGGGCTCAATCCTCCTACAAATCCTGATCCTCGACCTGAAGTCTAGTGGGAACTTAGCCTGCCGCCCCAAAAAAATGAAAAGCTTGCCATGCAGGAATTTCAAAGGTGGTCAGAGTCATAAAATATATGGCGCAGGGGTGTTGACTTGCCCACGTCGCAGGTGGGATGGACCCTCCTAAAGTGGGGGGTTGGTATCCTGTGAGCACAATGTGAGCATGCTCAGGCTCGCGTGAGCACAACCCACGGTCATGGGAGTTTATGTTTTTCAAGCCTCGATCATAGGAGTTATATGTTTTCAAAACGGACTAGAACCATAAGCGGGTGTAGAGGTTGTACAGTACATCTGTGCCAACTCAGCGAGGCGAAACCTTCAGTAGTGTAGCAAAAAACCCTAAACCAGTAGTGGCGGCGGTGAATTTCCAACTGAAAAATACTTGGTGATATGGGCACAAACTAAGCAGTGGTGAATTTCGCACTGAGAAATACTTGGTGATATGGGCACAAACCAAGCAGCAGTGAATTTCGCACTGAGAAATACTTGGTGATATGGGAACAAACTAAGCAAGCGGTGGGTTTGCACTGAAAAATGCCATCAGACAAAAATCCTATGTGCTTCCAAAAGGGGTCCAAAAGGAATGGGTGGGGGCTTTAAAAGTGACCTATTCGTCCTTTTAGCCACAATCTGATTGCTTCTCAGGCGGAATTTTGCAGTGCGAAATTATCCACGGTTCTTTTTTTGATTTTTGATTTTGTGGCCACAATTGTTTTTTTTTTTTTTTTTTTTTTTTTGGAGTGAACAGGGATAGAGCCCTGAATTAATTTTATGGAGTTCATTGCGGGGAAAAAAATTAAAACCCCTGGTTACGCCATGAGGCACACACACTGTAGTCAGTGAAGACGAAGAAGCCTCCTGAAAGAAGATGAGAAAGGAACCCGTAGGGTCGAAAACCCTATCTCTATAGTCAGCGAGAGACTATGGGCCACAATCTGAATGTTTCTCAGGCGGAATTTCGCAGTGTGAAATTACCCATGGTTTTTTTTTTGGGGGGCAAGGGAAAGGACCTTAAAATTGAGCTTTTGGAGAAAAAGCCGCGCCTATAGGGCAACATGTTCATCAGGTATAGGGGCTACTTGTTCTTTGTGTGTTAGTTTTGCATAATTGTTAATTTCGTCAATTTCATTTCGCTGTGAAATTTCCAGGAAATTTCGTGGGATGCTCACGGGAGCATGCTCCCGCGCTACCCAATCTTCCCAAAGTGCTGCCACTTTTTTTTTGAAATTTTCGTGAAATATCACCTCGAAATTGATAAATGTCAAAACAATTTAACTTTTTTACATGCTTGCACTGCTTGAAAGACTGACCATAGGAAATATGATTCCATTAAAAACTTCAAGACGCCATGAGAGCCCCTCCCTGTTTTGGGAGAAATTGGTCATTCCACATACAAATCAACTGTCCCAAATTCTTGAAGTTTTGGGCTGAAATTTGGAGACCACCCTATCTGTGCCACAAAGTGTTGAATGTGGAGAGCATTCTCATAGGAAAAGTCTACAACATGGGGCAAATCCCTCATCAAACCAATTTTGGGAGGTAATTTGGAATCTAATTTGGAATCTACTCAACCGCAGTGTTTTTAAATCTGGCGAAAAATTGCCAGATTTCGACCTGGAAAATGGGTCGGCTACTTTTATAAAGGAATTATGGGAGTAATAATAAAAAAATTCGCCAGAAAGCGCAAATGGTTAAATATCAGGAGCCAGAAATTCCTGTTAAAATGTGACACCTGATATATAGCCACTTCTCTAACCCTGTCACCTCCTTATTGTCGTCACATGGGAATTTACATGTAGCCTTTGTGGCGATTTTGGAAACGTGAAAAAAAAAAAAAACACCTCATCAACCATCTTTTTTTGGTATAATAAAGTTATCCGCTATGACGAGGGGATGCGGGGCGAGCGCCAGTTTGGCAAAAACATGGGATGAACATTCCTGAATATCCAAAAGAGCGTGCGCACAAAGTACATGCCAAACAAATGGAAGGCAAAACTCAAAATAGCACCCACACTTGATCGCATCTTCCTCCGCGCAGCGTCCTGCCATTGGACACGCGCGAGGCCCACACTGCCACCACGTTGATCCCTTCCACTTGGCACAAGGCTGGTCCGTTTACTCGATTTAAGCTTACTTAACGGATAGAAACTGCCCAACAGAGCTGCATGTGGGGATGGATCAAAGGGTCAAACAGGGCGAGACATGATCCTTGCAGTTCATCCTTGTGGATGAATAGGGGTAAGAAGGTCCAACAATAGTTGCCCCAACATAGCTAGTCGTTGAACGCTTTACTTACTTACGTGTAGGGGAACGGACTCGACAACCGAACTGCGGCTTCTTTGGCGTTTTGATCTATCTGGGAGCGACAGCTCACACACAAATTAGGCCCCTTGATTGTTGCATATTGCCGCATATTGTTGCATTTCAGATGAGTTTTTTTTGCTGCTTGGCCTACTTTGATTAGCCTTTGGCAAAGGGTGTTGATTATTCTTGCCAGCACAGCTATTTGCGAGCATGGGTTCTCAAAGCAAAATTGGGTGAAAAGTAACCGTAGAATGAGATTGAGTTGAGGACTTTGGATGCATTGACGCGAGTTTCTTATGTGGGCTCGAAGTGGAGGCCATGGATGGGACTGCCGTTTTTGAGATTTGGAGTGGCATGAAGAACCGTAGACCTATTCCATTGGGAATACATTCAGATTGAATTTCTCTCACAATTTTTATCATACGTGGACTTGTGGAATGTGAAAAGACTTTCATTTCATGTGTATTATACAAAAAAATTATTTTTATGTTACATGCATGCTCGCCGAATGGCTGCCAAAAATAAATAAAGGGGAGTCAAAATTACAGTCCTTCAAAATGAAGGGCAAATTTTTTGGGAAACTTGCAAATGAAAGTCTAAGGTACCCTTCAAAACTAAAGCCTGGTTCGCAAAGAGGAGCCATACGCCTCTAGCCATTTGTTTTTGAAAGCAAACCAAGATTTTTTCTATAATTGTTTTCTGTTTAGGAAAAGGGGATGAAGCCCTTGAGAGCGTTATTGAAGATTATCGAAAAGATTTTGTTTGGTGAGTCTACCGTTCACATAATTACAAAGATGGGGATATTTACTTGAATTATTGGAAGGCAAAGTATTATAATCCCCTCAATAGGAAAACAATGTAAAAACGTAAGAACGTCCCCGATTTCAGCACTGTCGAGCACCACCTCCAGTAGGTCCCTGTCAAATCCTCCCCATCTTCTCTTACTATTAAATACTTTAGAACGTTGTTGACAGTTGATGTGTAGGGAGCAATACTTTGGTAAGGTCATGGTGATGGTAACTATCAGGTGCAGATTTTGTTGGATTGTTATATCACCCCGGTCCATTCCTTGTCACTTTAACCTGTTTTGTACTTTTTATACTTTGGTCAAATGTCGTGACACCAAATGGGAGTTCTATTATTTGGAGTGACACTTTCGTGTCACTCTGGTGTCACTCCAACTAGTATATATTGTCACTTCGGTGATGTCACTAAGTTTCGTGGTGTCAATCCACCTACCATCTATTGTCAATCCAGTGATGTCACCGAGTTTCATGTCACTCCGGTGTTTGGCGTCAGTAGTCCAATCCGTATTAGTCTTGACTCTTGAGAGGGAGTGGGGAGATTTGATAGGCCGCAAGCTGGGTGTAACGTGCTGTCGGAGATGACACGCTTGCATTAAAATCTTCCATTGCTTTCCCTCATGCAAATGCGGGCAATACAACATTAATATATATATATATATATAAGAATTAGATAATTATTTTAATTTGATAATATCATAGATAATTGCCACGGAATGATAAGACCCGCCAAATATGCCACAGGAGCATTTGGACGGTTTCATTAGCGGAATCAAACAAAAACTTAGAAACTCATTTTTCTGGCAACGTTCATTTCCAAATTTGCTGTCAGGGAGTCTAATTGCACTAGATGACGTGTGCTGAAGTGAGCACAGAACTTCAATAGTTCCGCAATTTTTCTCGCCTGAGAATACTTTCGCTGCATCATAACATGTTATTTGGATATTACTAAATTATAGAATATTATGTTTTGCTCAAGTGTAACAACGACTCAGCAAGCAAAAAGCCCAACTTGGAATCTTTCAATGAGCTTAGCATTTGCCACATCGCTTATGTATAATGGACCTTCCAATTACATGTGTGCAGTGTGCACGTATGCTACATATCATGTTGATGACAAATTAGCTTCGAGCCCTGTATCTACATAGACTTATCAGTTTGGTCTTTATTGTTTATCCTGTAGTTAGCCTTGTCAGCTTTGTTTTATGCTTTACATTTTAGGGATTAGATTCACTGTAGCTAGCTACGTCTGTCACAGGGCGGCGCACCCTCCCTTCAACCTTATGTATATCTTTGGGGGTGTCACGGGTGCCATTTCTATTCTCTCAGATTATGTTTTTCTCCTCATGGTATCAGAGCATAGGATGTGCTCTCCAGGGAACTAGAGAGGGACCGGCCTTAGTACACCAGCCATGGAGTTAGCACGTTTGTTTGGCGACAACGATAAACTTGACGGTTCTAAAAATTATATCAATTGGAGTGCCCATGTGCAGACCTTACTTGAACGAGATGAAGTCGAGGTGAAAATGCTGACGATGATACAGGTGATGTAGCTGGCAACGATGGTGGTGACCTCAATGCTCCTGTGCAACCTCGGTATACTCCTCAGCAGATCCGACGTTTTAAAGTAAAAGTTCTTTCTATTCTAACTGCTACACTCAAGGACAAGTTTTTGCCCACAATTTGTCAGTATGCTAATGATCCTGTTGGATGCTGGAGGGTAGATGCAGACTACACTGGCACAGTTTGGACTGCAATTTGCAGTTTTCGACTGACTGCTTGTCATATTATTCTTCACCCTATACACATAAATATATATTCATAGCAAATGGACTTAGAATGGGTTAGCCACTTACTATATGTACATGTAGGTACAATTATTTTGGAATTTGGATGAAACTATGGACTTTTGTAGGGAATTCCAATGGACTGTCACAGTCCATTGGATGTCCCAAATGCCATCTGAAAAACCTATTTGGGAAAAATCAATTCATATATGGACTTTACAACTAGATACGCAATGTTTGAATAGACACAAATATAAATTTGTGAACAATTCCATACATCCATCAAGACATATGGATTTTTTTGTACCCAAAAAACCTCCAAAATGACGATTTGTCCATAGCATTTTGAAAAATTCATATTCGGGCGGAGATCTTTGCTAAGAATATATATATTGTTATTGTCTCTAGGAGCTTATTGTTATATGGACAAATTTCATAAACTAAAAGATAATAATAAATAAGGAAAAAATATTAAAAAAAACTTATAATAAAAAATATCTCAAATATTTGGGATGTGACCATTTACTAAATATGATTAGTATACCATTACCTATGAAGATAAAAATATATTTGAACAAATATCCTTAATTAATTTTTTCTCATGGACTTTCAGTGGAGGGCACATCTGCCGCTTTTGAGCATGTAGTCTGCATCTACCCTGGAATCACTTCAAACAGCGCTTCGGAGGTGATTTGATTCAACGTCATCTTCTTTTGGAGCATCAGTTACAAGCCGTATAAATAACAGAACGCACAACCATCGAGGATTACCTCAAGGAAGTCGATGACCTCTCTTCTCATGTACTAGCGGCCATCAACGCTGCTGTTGACAGCGTTCGTCTCATATATATTGTCCTTCGTGGGCTCCCACTGAGTTGGGGTCCATTTATCTCTAGCTTCGGCTCTGATCTGTCTCGGCAACCCGCACCCGCGACTTATAGCAATCTGGTGGAACGTCTCCAAGCCGAAGAATACTGGAGGAAAGACAAACAAGAAGAAGTCGTTGAACATGCTATGGTGGCCTCTCGCTTTCGGGCCCCAACAGGTGGAAGAGTTCGCGGGTACCGTCCATCTACTCCAACTCACCGTGGTTTCTCACGACCTAGTCCTGACCGTAGAGTCGTGTAGTTGGGGCATGCAACTACTATACTAAGCATGGACACTGGGAAGCTGAGTGCGAACTGAAAAAACTTGACGATTAGATCTCACAGCTGTGGCTCCGAGCTTCCAATCTCCGCAAAGTGAAACCACAAGCTAATTTAGCTTAAGCATATGATGACTATGAAGAAGAGGCTGGTGATTTCTCTGAAGGAATTTCAACTAATTTTACAGAGTTGGGACCGGATCAGCAAGACTGGTACATGGACTCCGGTGCAAGTAACCATATTACCGGTGATAAAACAGCCTTGTCCGAACTTGTGTCTAGCTCGTCTAATCCATCTGTAACCACAGCTGGCGGCTCCAAGCTTCCCATTTTGAGCAACGGCACCGCAAATGTTGATAATAAAGTTGTACGCAATGTTCTTTACGTCGTGGGTGCACATAAGAATCTCATGTCTGTTGGCAAGCTAACAGATCATGTTGGGCATCTTATTCTTTTTTATTCCAAAGCTTGTTACGTACTGTTTGATGAAGATAATCCTCAGCTTGTTGCTCTTCAAGCTATTCGAAATCCACGTAACAACTTGTATCGTCTTTCTGCTGCATTGCCTGGCCAACACGCGCATCGATATTCACGAGGTATCATTTCTCTTCCTTCATTCAATCATTGTCATCCACATATATCTGTTACACGAGGTTGTTTCAAAACCACCCCAAGTTCTTAAAATTCACAAACCGATATTGATGTGGTCGATCTTTGGCACATGCGGCTTGGTCATCTTAATTTCCAATCGGCTTATCATATGACGACTAAGAAGCTAGTCACATGGATTCCCAAACTTCCATTGGCCAAACGAACATGCACCTCTTGCATAAATTGCTAAGTAGCATCGCGAAAGAATTCCAAACAACAAACAACCCGACCATTTCAGCAGATACATTCGGACTTATGTGGACCAGTAAAATGACTGTTTCTGCCAAGTATGTTTTAACATTGATTGACGATTACTCTCGCTTTACTTGGGTGTATTTTCTCGCTAATAAAAGTGAAACTTTTGCTTGTTTTAAGGAGTTCAAGGCCATGATTGAAAGTCAATTCCAGTCGAGAATTTCCTGTCTGAGGACAAACCGTGGTGGCGAGTACATGTCTCATGACTTTCTTCAATACTGCTACTACCATGGAATTCGTCGCAATTGACTGCTCCCAGCACCCTACATCAAAATGGTGTTGTTGAGCGGAAGAATCGGACTTTGCTCGAAGCTGCTCGTGCTATCTTCATAGACTCCAAATTCCCCAGTTTCGTCTGGATGGAAGATATTCGTGCTACTGCCTACGTCCTTAACCGTTGTTGTACTCGGGCTCTACATCTTAAAACCCATTTTCAAGCACTCGACGGTAATAAACCCAACCTTTATCATCTCCTTGTTCTCGGATGTATTGCCTTTGTCCATATTCCCTCTCAATTTAGGTCCAAACTTCATACTAAGGCAGTTCAGGCAGTTCTTGTTGGTTAAGATACTTAAACTAAAGGCTCCTGGTACTACGATCCACTTCGTCGTCGAATACTTTGTTGAAGACGCGCCTGGGGATTTCCAGCATGTACCTCATCCTCCCACATTCTTCGATGAATTGTTGCTTGTTCTTGGTCCAGATCAGCCTCACCCTCGTAAGCCAGAGAATGAGATTGCCCAAGAACATCATCAGCATGAGCAGCCTGAACTAGAGCAACACTTTGAAGCTGCTACTGATGAGGACAGACCTTCATTGGAACCTCAGCGGCAGATTGATTCCACCAATGAAGCTTCTACGTCAAATACTAGCTAACGGCCTATGCAGCCTACTCACCGTTTTAATAGGGCTTCAAGATGAAAAATTCTGAACAAATACAATGATTTTGAGCTCTACTTACCAGATGACATGGAACTGTACGTTGTGGAAATTAGTGACCCCGTGACTGATTCTATCACTTTCTCTGAGGCATTCAATGATGGGGTTGGAATGCTGTAATGCGGGAAAAATTTGAGTCTTTGCTGAAGAACAAGACTTGGGAACTGACTGAGTTACCATCGGATAGACCTCCACTGTCGGCCAGATGGATTTATAGCGCTAAGCCCATCATTGACCTCAACAATCCAACCAGGACTCGTCTCAAAGCACGACTTATGGCTAGAGGCATAGAGCAACAACACTGGATTGATTACAAAGAAACTTTTGCTCCAGTTCTTTGCTAGTCAACTTTGAGGGCTATCATAGCGATGACAGGTGCTGCTGGGTGGCCAATTCACACATGGACACACTACAATTGATCGCAGTATTTGTCACTGTATATATGACTATTTTACATTCATAAATGATACATATGACTTATATGACTGTAAGTCGTGCAAACCAAGTGAATACAATGAGTATAAGATGGTACGGTCCGGATGACTACAGTCAGATGAACCAAGTGACATCTCTCACTGCAGTCATATATACCATACTACAGTCGCCGCTGTCGCGCCATGTGGCAAGACGCAATTGATTTTAAAAAGAAAAAGAATATATATATATATATATATATATATATATATATATATATATGTGAGACGCCGCGTTGCGCTACGTGGCATAATGCATTTTTATAATAATAATAAAAACCACGTGACAGCCTATGTAGTGTGTCACGTGCTATTCCTAGCTCGCCTACTAACCCTAGGGTCATCTTATCAATTTGATTGTACTTGAAGGAGTTTGAACCTGCAACCTCTTTGTTATAACATTTTAGTTCATTACCTGCTAACCAATACACCCATTACTCATTTATGTGATCATATGGTGTTTTAATTGTATTATACACACCAAATTACAAAATCCCCAGTAGTCCTCATGACTATGTAACCTCATCCATGTGCACTGTAGTCATGAAAATGACTATGAGTGGTTAACTAAATCTGATCAATTGTCGTTGATCAGCCTTCCGCCCATTCCGGAGCCATGTAGTAATACAGATGACTACTTACATCGTCGTCCATATGACTACAGTCGTATAAACGACTGCGGGAGGTCAATTTCAGATAAAAAAACATGGTGTAGTCATGGTCAAAGTCAGGAAAAACCATGACTACGGCGGTTGGCAGTCATAACTACGGCGATCTGTTGTAGTGACCATTGTTACTGTTTTTCTTAATAGAAATGAAGAGGTAATTTACATGTAGCAACTACCGGGCTTTGAAGAAAAAAGACTTGAACATTGATATGCAAGTTACAGAAATCTTTGTATGGGCTAAAGCAATCTCCACTTGCATGGTATTACGAGATTGACTCATTTCTGAGAACTGAAGGCTGGATCCGCAGTGACGCAGACCCTAACCTATACTATATGGAAGAAGGATCCTCTGTTGTTTTCCTGCTGCTGTACGTCGATGATCTCTTGGTTACAGGAAATGATGCCTCAAAAATTTCTCAGGTAAAACAACAACTTCAAAATAAATATTAGATGAAGGATCTCGGTGAGATCACTAAATGTCTTGGCGTTGAGTTTGCTCGCACAGATCAAGGGATGCTAATGCATCAACGTACATATGCTCAACATATTCTGAAGGACCAAAGCATGGAAGAATGCAGGATCGAGCACACACCACTTCCCCACGGATTTGTAACTCAATCAGAAACGAACACTGCTCCGGTTGAATTACTGAGTATTGTCAATTGGTGGGAAAATTGTTGTTCTTAACTAACACTCGCCCAAACCTTTCATATGCTGTCGGATTGGTGGCTCGGTTTATGTCAAAACCGCAACAACAACATATGGAAGCAGTATATCACATTCTACACTATGTTAAGAAAACAATGGATTACGGCCTTTACTTCCAGCACAGCCCCAATCTAACTCTTGCTGGTTATTCAGGTGCTGATTATTTGGGTTGCTTAGAGACTCGACGCTCTACCGGTGGTGATTCATCATGGCTTCTGGGGCAATTTCATGGTCAAGCAAAATGCAAACCACCGTTTCAGACAGCACTACAAAAGCCGAATATAAAGCTTTGTCTGAAGCCACAGAGGAAGCAATCTATCTTAGAAGGTTATTACAAGAATATTTAAAGGCTTTATCTACCACTGCAGTCTCACTCGAATGCAAAAATGTGCAAATCCAATCGGATCTCTCTAAGGCCTCCATTCCTACCCTATAGGATCTTCACTTGAATTGCAACAATCAAGGTTATATTAAATTGGCACTCAATCCCGTTTTTCACGCACGTACCAAGCACATAGAAGCAAAACATCACTTCATAAGAGAACGAATACTTGAAGGCGAGGTGAAACTCAAACATGTTGCCACCGACGAACAACATGCAGACATTTTTACAAAATCTGTAGGCAGACAATTGTTTGAGAAGCATCGTCATTTTATTGGTGTTCGATCCTTATCTCATCTCTCTGTTGTTTCTGGCGCCTGGCTATAGAGAGGGTGTTGTAAATGAGGACAATCAGGCTTACTATCTTTACTGGTTAGATTAGCTATATCTGCATAGACTTATTAGTTTGCAGGTCTTTATTGTTTATCCTGTAGTTAGCCTTGTCAGCTTTGTTTTGTGCCCACATTTTAGGGATTAGATTCACTGTAGCTAGCTATATCTGTCACAGGGCGGCGCACCCTCCTTTCAACCTTATGTATATCTTTGGGGTGTCACGGGGTGCCACTCATATTCTTCTCATATTATGTTTTTCTCCTCATCAAAGACCTCCAATCGTTCAGTGAAATGCAATGCAGTGGATTCGAGATAAGTCTGACAATTCACTCTACTTCAAATTATACACGTAGAGGCGACATATGGGAAACAAGCTGAATTGAACGGTTCAGAGTACAAAATGAGGGTGGTTGTCCAATGTACACTGCAGCCATTCCAGACCAATTCCACTCTACAGCTCTCCTGAAGTATATATCCCAGAATTTGCCCTTGAAATGGTCGGCGGGGGCATTTATTTCATACAGCCGCCAGTTTCTTCTCCAACAAATTAACAATCCATCTATTCAACAAGGTGGCTATGACTTAGCTACAGACATTATATTTGTCCTCGAGTAGAAAGTCCCAAACTATCGACCCTCCTTTATTGTTACGCCTTGGAGTTACATGTCAAATCGACTGAAAATAACTGTGGTATGTCGACAATTTGCAACCTGCAACGTAGATAGACTATAACATCCCTACTGCAGCATACCGTAGAGTCCTTCGATGTCTGGCGTTTATTAATTCAAATTTTGCTTATCTGAAATATTCAGAAAAGTAATGACCTCAATGTCAAAGCGATAAAGAAATTCCGCATTAGGGTTATCCTCTAGAGGATATATCCCAATTACCTCCCTAGAGGTAATTTAAATGTATGTGACCAACTTGTTCAAAAATTGTAAAAATCTAAATTTAGGTGCCGGACCTACTTTCTCTGAAATAATTAAATATTCGGCAGCAATGCGCCGGACATCGAAGGACTCTACGGTAGTATAAAATTTTAGGAAGTAAAAAAAGATAACAAATACACCCCTTATAACACATCAAGAGGGCACATTTAGCCAAGGTCGACTGTATTTGGGTCGCTTCTCCACGCGCCTCCTCAGATCGGTTTCTCGCCCCAAGCCGATAACCATGTTCAAGTTAGGAAAGCTTGAAGCGCAGTTTCGAAATTGGAATGCACTAATCACAACTTGTGTGTTGTTGGTTCGTGTGGTTTACTTTCTGAAGGGCAAGAAGATCGTCGTCTTTGGCCTTCCTGTAAATGCTCAACTGCTTTAGTTTTGAGTGGCTTGGTAGGAGTGGAGGGGAGAAGGACAAGTGATTACAAATGCGTTAGCATTCAGCTTTTTGTATGTGGGAGTTGTTACATACAACCAACCTTTTTTAGAGAAATGTTTGATTGTGGTGCAGCTGGAGAGAAATGAGTGCAGGGGGCGTACACAAGCGTGTGCTCACAACAACACGTACCTAATTTTTTGAAGTATGCCGACGCCTTCAAGGATAAATGTGTTCAATCCATCATCTGTTGTGCTATGAATGACCCATTTACGATTATTGCTTGGGCCGAGAAGTTAGGTGCAAAAACCGTTGGGCTCACCCTTTGGTCCTGGATTTGACATCATGAGGAATTGCTATAGCTATTGCAAGCCTCAATAGCTTAATAAATGTCCGTAGCATGAATATGGTTATTAGATCAAACACTATTTGTTGCTGTACATGCAGTCGTAGAGTTGTTTGGAAGAATCTTATTGCGAGTGAATGCTGAGGCATGCTAGTACTGACACCAACATCTATCGTTTCATATGCCACAATATTCAAATAGTTTTCATCTGAAGGTACTAAAAAAAAAAAATGTTGTTGAAGAGTTGAAACTGAAAACGAAAGGGTTGAAAAGTTTGCCCGTCGTGCGCTTGACATTGCCAGTGCATGTTGTGGAGGCAGATACAATTCTACAGAGACTTCGATGGCAAGTTTCATAAGTCGTTGGGTCTAAGTCTAAACTTGACAGGATGTCTTCTTGGGCATCGCTCTCAAAGGTACTTTCATTCTCCACAACTATTATTAGCTGGTGCACAATTATTATTAGCTGGTGAGACTATGTCGGTTAGAATATAGCTCTTCAATTTCCAAATGGACACCAAGCGCTTGTTTTAGAGCTGTATCCCTTGACCACAAGAAGCTGGGACTGGAGTTATGCTAAGCCATGCAGACCCGCTTCGGCTTTGGAAGAAGGGGCAGATTCCTCAACCTCGGATGAGCAGTACACCTAATGCCTCTCTAAACACCTTACATCCACTTTGTTGGCCGGCAAGGTCTTCGCATTCGCTTGGGTCTACAAGTACCTTAAGGCTATAAGGCTAAACGTATCTTGGACCTTAAGGCCTTTTGGATTTGAAGGAGGTTGTGGGTTTCAATCCCCAACGGCATCGTTTGGATCTACAAGTACCTTAAGGCTAAAATAGCTTGGACCTTGAGATTAAATTGTGGGTTCAATCCCCAAAGCAAGGTCTTTGCATTCGCTTGGGTCTACAAGTATCTTAGCCCTACAAGTAGCTTGGACCTTAAAGATTAGAGGTTGTGGGTTCAATCCCCAAAGGCAAAGGTGTTTGCATTCGCTTGGGTCTACAGGTTTCTTAAGGCTAAAAGTAGCTTGGACCCTAAGATTAGAGGTTGCGAGTTCAATCCAAAGCTTTTTTTTTTTTTTGGATTTGGGTCTACAAGTATCTTAGTCCTAAAAGTAGCTTGGACCTAGAGATTAGATGTTGTGGGTTCAATCCCCAAAGCAAAGGTTTTGCAATTCGCTTGGCTAAAAGTAGCTTAGACCCTAAGATTAGAGGTATTAGGTTCAAATCTCCGCCTATACATTGTGGCCCATAAATATCCACCCACGAATATCAATCTAGAAAAAAGGTTCAAATGAGGGTTAATACCTCTCATTCTATCAATATCAATACCAATATTGTATACATGATGAATATATCATCTTGGTTACCTTAAACAGTGCTTTACCAATTAAGATAACTGGATTTATCAATCCACAAGCCATCATTAGTATTGCCCAGTATATCGTTGTTTATCTCAATCCATGGTCAATCTAAGCACCACCCATGAAGTACTAAATCAACCACCATCCATCTAAATAGCACTGCTAGATTTATCAATCCACAAGCCGTCATTAGCCTTGCCCACTATATCATTGGTTATCTCAATCCATGGTCAATCTATGCATCACCCACCTGGGATGAAGCACAACCACCATCCATCTTTAGCACTGCTAAGTTAATATCATGGTCTAAAACCGTTATATCCAACAGGTGAAGATAGAGGTATCTGATAAATTGTTGGATATAAGAGAAAGTTGACAGCTTCTTAGTTCTTCTATTAAGTTAAGTTGTATCATCTACGCTTTTAAACCGTTTGTGGAGATGAACTCGTGAACTTGGTTGAACTTGGTAAGTTTGAGAGTTGCAGTGAGCTCGGTGAACAGAGGTTCATTGTTTTTTTTTTAGTGTGCTTGTAGTTCCTGTTGCGATCAAGAGAGTTGCAGTGAGCTCAGTGAATAGAGGTTCTTTGTTTTCTTTTTAGTGTGCTTGTAGTTCCTGTTGCAATAAAGAGAGTTGCAGTTAACTAGGTGAACAAAGGCTCTTTATTTTCTCTTCGTGTACTGCTTATAGTTCTTGTTGCGATCAAGATGGCATTGTATCAATCTTCCTCCAAAAAGGCCAAAGTGAATTTGATTCTGTCTAGTGATGAGATTTCTACTGTGAGGGCGACTGGTGGTTGCTTCGAGGGATTTATAATGTCCCGTTACGGGTACGATTCCGGAAGTGCCACTGTGAATTTTTTGCACTGTGATCTAACATTTTCTATTTCTTGTGCCTAGGTATGTGCGGTACTATTGCAATACTTGCAAATCCGTTCGTGGAACAGTGCAAAGAGTGTGTCATTCACTGCAAAACCACAACTGAGGATGATACAACCAATCCTTGCATTTTGAAGGCATCTTGGATTACTGCTATTCTAGGATTTCCCGTTCTTACATTGGAAGGGTATAGTAATCAAAGGACTTTTTACACCAGGAAATTCAGAGATACATTGGAGAATTCAATATCGGCATTAGTGGAGAAGTAGTGGGATTCAAAATCATAGATTTGGAGACACCACGAGAAGGCAGTGTTGAGATAGAGTGAGAGACTTTAGAAATTTGAAGTACATAACCATTTCTTTTTACGAGATGGATTCTGGCTTCAATATTGTCTAAAGTACTTTGGTGACAATTTTGATGGATCAATTTATGATATTTTGGTGACATTTTGGTGATATTTTGATAATTTCGATTTTGAATATATTAATTACGAATTTCATGTTTGTAGCATTGTATTTCAAACTATAAATATGTAATATTGATTTACCATTGAAAAATAAATAAAATTTTCTTAATTTTATAAAATGGGAACATTTAATAATGACTTAATAGATATAGCTATTAAAAAATTGCATTTACGACGTAATTCCTCATATCCCTATATCGTTGGTGATTGTCTTTTTTTATTCAATTTCATATTTGTTAGGATATGCATAATTTTCATTATCAATAAGACACAATAGCATGTAATATTTAAACCAATGTTTAATATTAAATACACCTAAAGCTCAACAATGTCGACTCAATGAGTTGAACCCCGATTTTTTGTTTGATTTACATAGTGGTGGCGCTTGTAATGAGAATGATTATGTCATGACAATGTCGCTAAGTGCTACTTCAGGAGGTTTGTAGGGGGATTTTACTGCAATATTTTGGATATCTGATTATCTTAAACGTATGTAATAAACAAAATGGTAGAATTATGTGTAAATGTGGCGCAGAGTATCTCCTTGATCCACTTCATATAGCCTTTGGCAATAGTCATTTTGAACCAATTGAAAAAGATAACAACAATACATGTGGTGTTATTTCTTCAAGTGAATGTGTTATTGAAGACCTAAAAGTAAAAAAAATCACAAATAATATTATTCACTGTAAACCTGACATGACATGACATGAGATGAACAAAAACGTACTGAATACTGTGACCAGCGTATTTGCCAAATGGAGGCCTTTTATAGGATACCTTTTGCTCTTGTGGGCCGAGCTGTTGGGTGAGTTATTGGGCCATTTCAAGTGCATATCAGGTCACATGTAGGCTTCATATTAGATAATATTTCAGTGAGTTATGGTACCCTCCATAGCTGAGGCATAGCATTTTTGTGCCCTGCCACTTTGATAATATATACCAATTAGCCACTTCGTCCAAAATTCATGCAATTCAAACCACAAGCTGTTTGTTCAATTGCTCATCCAGTCATATAATTTTTTCCCTTACTGCACCAATTGTATGGGCATATCTGCTTAAGCGCTCACATTTGAGTGTAACTACCTTAAACTTGACATGAATAATGAATACAATCATGCAAAATCTTCCAATATAAAATAAAAATTAGAAGAACTAAAGGTAAAAATGACATCAAATGTGTATGAAAATGAAAATAAAACCAATATTCGATTCTTTTGGAAAAAAGATTTGGATTCTTCATTATTAAATTTGATGCATAATAACCCTAAATCAACACTTGTATATGTTGCTAATTTATTTAAACAAAAATACAGTTACTTAAATTTGACAGTTTCTCAAATTTCAAGGCATGCCCAATATTTACGCAAAAAGAAAAGTAATCAAATTAAGCCTTCTGAAGATGTAATTTCTATTGTGAAAGTAAATAAACAATACAATGCAGAGTATCAAATATTAACTTCCAATTCCAATATAAAAGGAAGCACGTCCAATAAACTACCAAATTTTGATAATATAATTTCTAGAAAACGTAAAGAAGTCATGACACATCAAAACTTGACCAAAGATTCTGATAAAGAAAACATATCTACAGTTTGATAAACACTCCAAAAATATTCAAACTCCAATTATTCCATCTACTGAATTTATGAAAGAAACGGTCAATAAACAAATGAAATTCCATAAATCATCAAATAAAGATGTAAAACACATAGCTGATTTGCAATTTAGTGCTAATATTAATTATATGGAAGATCCTCATGTGAAACAGTGAACCCAACTCTACATATGGCAAAAACAATGCAACAAATTGAACCAAGAGTTTATACTACAAATAATAAAATGCGCCAAAACGACTATGTGTCAAAATCAATTGAAGCTCAAACTTTTAATTCCAACACATTTAATACCTCATATTCAAAATTAAGTAATAATGTTTTTAAATTTTTCATCTAAAATCAAATCCAACAAAAAACGTAGATTTCATTGGACAAAACAATTAAATGAAGACATCTTTCAAATTTTTAAAAATAACAATACAATAACTTAGAAAAATATTACGAAATCATTTCTTGACCATCATTCACAATTGAATCTAACACTATTACAAATAACTCATCATGTCTTCTTACTACAGAATCAATCCCAGATCCAAATAAGAAAGAACAAAAACCATGCGACAAAAACATGTGACAAAAACGAAAAATCAGTACTTAATTTCAGAAAAAGTATAAAAGATACACCAAAATACTCTTGCCTTTCGACTTTGCTTTTATTGTCGACGATTATTCTTTCATTATCAAACAACATTTGCTTCAAAATCTTACATTTGTATAATTGAACGTACTACTTGTTGTAAAGAAGACACAAAATTCATCATCTTTATTAATTTGCAAATCTTGCCGATATTTAATTGAAATTGGTGATAAACCCAATTTAAATATGCGAGACCATACATCCAATACCAACTTGTCAATACCTTCTGTATAATGTTTGAATAAATTGGAAGAACGGCTTGTGGCTCCACGACAAGCATTTGCACAAATCCATCAACTAAGCGGATTTGGCCAATATGGAATTCGAGGTAGTGTTGTACACCATCCGATGTTGACAAAATGCAATTTATTTTGTCACGACTCCCCCATGATGATTCAAATATTGCTGTTTATATCAAAAGAAAATTAGAGTACAAACATGTTTATGTATTTGGATATGTTCGTCCAAATATGGTTATAAAAGCTTTGATAGATCTGTGCAAAACTTCGCTTTATGAAAAAGCAAACATTTCAATAAAAAAGAATTGGATAGATTTGTTCTCTTTTGATGAACAAATGTCAAATGATGTGTTGTTTGAGTCACTGATTATTTTTTTGTTACAGAATTTCAAAGTCGAGTTAGTGAACACGACCATGGATTAATATGGATTGCGAATGCACCAAAATATGATTTATCTACAAATGATGAAATTGAATGTTTTGTTGACAAATACATAACATGTGATCTTTCTCTTTTGGACCCATCTCTTCGAGAAGCTCAAACACATCGGCATAGACAATCATGTCGAAAAAAGAGAGAGCCAATATGTCGTTTTCATTTTCCTTTACCACCTATGCGCAAAACAAAAATTCTTTGTACCACTTGTTGAAACAGAAAAAAATCAATCTTTTGAAAAAGACACCACAAATATTTTTCAAACTTTACATGCCATGGAAATTGGGCATGATATATCATTCGATGAATTTTTGGAGTCAATTCTAATGGATGAAGAAATGTATATAATGGCATTGAGAAGCAAATTGAGAAAACCTTCTATATTCTTGAAAAAAAAAGTGAGTGATATTAGGACAAATTCTTTTGGAAAATTATCTGGACCATTATGGCAAGCTAATACTGATGCACAATTCATTTTGGATCCTTATGCTGCTGCAAGCTATTGTACTTTGTATTTAACAAAAGTGACAAAACTGTAACATGTGAAATGCAAAATATGCTACAAAAATGACAAATGTAAATACGAACAAACTGAGGCATCACAACGAATTAAAAAAATGGGAAATGCATTTCTTAATGCTCAACAAATGCCGGCACAACTTGCTGTTTACATTATATTATCATTGCCTCTTCATCATACTTCAAGGTCTTCAATTTCATAAATACATCACAAGAACAAAATAGATCTTTTGTATTAAAACCTCATATAATATTACGTGATTTGCCATTAGATTCCACGGATGTAAAATGCAGTTCATGCATCGATACGTATTTGAAGACCTGACAATTTGGAACACCTATCATTATCATAATTTGTTGGGCAATACAATATGAAAAACAACAAAAGATGTAAAAAAACCAAAAATATTACGTTGGGTTAATTTTAATGTTATTGTGATCCGAAAAATCACTATAGAGAACAACTTCTTTTGTTTTCTCCATTCCGTATTTCAGAAATTTCACAAAAATGTTCATATTCAACGTGACATGACGCATATATAGAAAATAAAATAAAAGTTGATATCGTTCGAAGTCAATATGTGTACAAATTTTCAAGTGACAACAAATATACTAATGAATGGGAGGAATTGCAAGGAGTGGCTAACAACCTAGCAAATGAGAATAACAATCAAATTTGGATGGACATTTTTCCTTCTATATTACGTGAGGATTGCTTAAAACCAAACATTGAAATTGTGGACAATTCATTGGAAACAAATACAACCGGAGTTGATCCATATGATCTTTCATTCGAGAATTTGAAACAAACCAAAACCATTGACTTTAATATGTTATGTTTGGACCCATTACAAATGACCGAAGATATTTTACCTTTTGAAAATTTTGCGTTCATGGTAAGAAGTTAAAACGAAGAACAACGAGCCATATTTGATGATATTTTATACAAAAAGAACAAACATCCTGATGAACCGTTGCATATATTTATCACAGGGGTAGGGCTACTGGTAAAACATTCACATTATTAATTATCATTCGAGCATTATTGCGATTTTATGTCAAACAAGATAAAATAATGGATCCATTGAGACCAAAAGTATTCAAAATGGCTTATACTGGGAAAGCTGCTTTCAATATAGATGGATCAACTATACATTCAAGTTTGGCAATACCAATCAATAGGAGTCTTGATCAACTTACATCCTTAAGTGATGTAAAAAAGGACGCACTCGTTAAAAAAAAATGATCAATTGAAGTTACTGTTGCTTGATGAAATTTCTCTTATAGGTCATAGGATGCTTGCATTTGTAGATAGAAGATTAAGAATAATCAAACGTGTTCATAATGTTTTTTTTTGGCAATCTTGATGTAATTATAACAGTCGACTTCCATCAAGTCTCGCCTGTTCGTGATTCATGGGTATTTAAATCTAAAAGAATTGGTCTCGACATTGTAGGTATAGATTTTTGGCAAGAAAAAATAAAATGTTATGAACTCCATCAAGTTATGCGACAAACTGATATTAAATTCATTATAGATTTCGAACAGCTCAACAAACAGAAAATGACATCAATTTTATTAATAAAACTTGCTATAGACAACCACCATTTGATCCAAAATTCCCACACTTGTTTTATACAAATGATAACACTCGTAAACATAATATGATTTTTTTTTTATAAAACTCCAGGTGAGGTGCAGATTTTCAAAGCTACAGATATTCCACACGACACATGTCCTCTATGTTTTATCTTGTCTGATAATCCAAAGTAACACTGCAGATTTACATAAAGAGATACAACTTAAAATAAATATGCTAGTGGAATTATGTGCTGGAAATTACGAAACTCAAGATGGACTTGTCAACGGTGCTGAAGGTATATTCAAGAATTATACAAAAATTTCATCTATAATATCAATTGTTTGGATAGATTTTATTTTACCTCGGATAGGTCAATATACAAGAATAAAACATAACAATTTATGTAGCCTTCATCCAAACATTGAGAGGTTATGGACTCCTTTAACAAAAATAGCAAAAGAAATACAAGTAGGAGAAAATCCTAATCATCTCATTACACGCATATAATTTCCCATACAACCAGCAGCAGCCCAAACAATTCACCGTGCTCAAGGACTAACTTTGGACCGTTTAGCCTTTGATCCTACCGGTGTTACAAAACATGGTTTAACTTATACCGCATTATCTAGGATTCGCACAAAAGAAAATTTGTACTTGTTAAATCGTTTGGAATCAAAGAATTTTCAAGTTGATAAGTCGGTACTTGATGAGATGAAAAGGTTGCGGACATCGGCTAAATACGAATTACCATACCTATTTTCAAACACCTCATAGGATCATATCTTATTGTGCAATCATTAAATACTCGATCCCTTCAACAACATCATGATGATATAACAAAAGATTATAACCTTCAAGCATCTATATACTATGCCTTAACGAAACCCGCATAAATAATTCAAATAATTCAACAAATTGGTCACATTTGATAAATATTGATAAATTTAATTGTTACGATAATCATGGCACAATGACAACGTATGATAAAAGTATGACTTTGTCACACCATGAAATATGCACACATAATGGTGCTGAATTTATTGCAGCTTCATTCAACTTCAATACACGAAAAGCATTACGTGTCATAGCAATTTATAAACCTCCAAGAATGCACTTAGAAGATTTCCTTCACATTTTGACTAAATTCTACATCAAAGCTCCTCGATCTTGTCCCATGATTTTTATTGGGGATTTCAGTGTAGATATGTTGCAACTATCCCCCGAATCCAAGAAACTCCAAGATTATATGAAACATTATAACCTTGAACTTAGTTTTTCCAATAGTACAACAGATTATGATTCTCAATTAGACCACATCTGGACCAATGCAATTGTTAATGGTTGTCAATCAGGATCCACAGAAGCATATTGGACAAACCATAACCCATATACCTTGCATGTAAATTACCTGATCATCTTCCTATTTACCATTTTTCTCACACAAATTCAACGTTTCCATTACCATGATTTATCTTTGCGCGTGGCATTAAAGAAATTAAATTTATGTAAATATTATGGCATGGCCTTCGTGTACCTTACGATTGTTTTCAATGAATGTTCAAAGATTCATAGCGTCGCCTTTCCTAATTTTATCGAGTGGAGTTTTCTCATTGGCTTGATACGAAGAGTTCACTTGCCAAGAAAAGTATAACTGCCTTTAGAGCTCGGACAATTTGCAGCTAACATGTCACATGTGTGCCTACAGGTACGCATTATTTGTGGACAATGGGAACATCAAAGTCCTCAATGTGGAAAAGAAACCATCAGAATTTGAAGTGTCTGATGCAGAAAATATGCTCAAGTCACTTGCTTGATGCAGTTCTGCATGGGTTTTCAGCTTCTGAAATGCCTGTAGGTCAGGTATTGTACAAGGATGCAACTTTGGGTTTTGTATGTCATCTTCCCACTTGACCCAAACTAAAACATTCTGTAGGGACTAAAAAAGTCAAGGTTGGGAAATTGATCCCCTGACAAGCCATGACTCTTTCCTCTTGTCACTCCAACATCCTTCCTCTGGAGGATAATACAGAGATAGGTGTCTTTCATCCTGCAGATAAGGCAATTGCTAGCTCAAAGAATTTCTTCAGCCTACTCGGATCTGTTAGAGATGACTTGTTTCATAACACCAATCTACGTTAGTGGCAGACATGATTTGATGATTAGTAGAGAATAATTAGCGGGTGACATAGTTCAGAAGGCCAGACTAATGTGTAATTTCTTGGTGGAACCAAAACAGTCTTTAGCAATCCTCTGCCAGGTAGATTTGACTGTTTCAGAATGCTAGAACCCCATCTTTGTATGCTTAGTGGTAAGTTTAGGCCCGGAGAAATCAGGTTTCTGACAAGCATCTCCAACATCTCACGTTTCATGAAAAGCATGACAAACAAGTCTTGTGAACCGGGGAAAGAATCAACATCCTCTCCATACTCTCTCCATTGATTTATCTCAATCGTGGAATCCCCTTTATGGACTGTGATATGTTTCGTTCAGGCGCCACTCTGGCTTGGGGAAATACAACCCTGGCTTTAGCAGCGTACACCAAACAGCCTGGTGTCTTGCGTGTGGTGGTCACCTTCTCGCTGGTATGAACAAAATGACCAAATCCTCCACACACAATATTGTCCTCCACCATTACTCATTCCATCTGTGTGATTCTATCGTTCGACAGCTAGTGAGCCCGCCATCTAACATCAAGTTGTGGCCGCTTGTGAATGACGATTCGTCACTGGCCAAAAACATTGCAGTAGTTGCAACTGTTTTCACCTGAAAATTACTGCCAGCAAGAGACCCCTCATTACCTTTGGCGGTTTTCTCCTCCAGCATAGGCATCGTCATGCCTGGGTCGAACTCCCTGTATCACCCCCACCTACATTTAGTGGGCTATACACAAATAGAAGGATCTCTAAGAAACATTACTATCCTTATCAGCATCCTTTTTGTCCAAGGTGATAGAATTCCCATGGCAATTGAAATGAAAGTTTTCCTCACTGACCTCACTGCATTAAGTGACAGTGTGGTTGGTAAGCCACCAGGTGAAATGCAGTTAACGCGAATGTCGTGCCCCCGTAGATCAAACGCCGCTGACCCAGCTATTCCTGTGGATAAAATGAGACTCCATTAGATACTGATACGTTGGAGCTGATAGGAAGGTCGACGCACTTTTCTGTTGGGCAAAAGAACACCTCATTCATGAGTTTTAGAGTGGCAATCTCATTTCTAACAAACAAGGGGCGGTGGTTGCTGTAGAAGTCCATTGGTGTGTGTGACCCACCCACACCCCAGGCTTGTTACTGATAATATCATAACCAACAGAAAAAAGGAGAGCACCCACCAACAACGGCGGCTTTGTAATGGAATAGGCGCTTGGTCCCAAGGCAGTCAACACGTCAGCTATACTTGTTGTTAGAATAATGCTTCCATGCTTGCTTGCCTTCAGTACCCTTGCCGCATGTTTGATGCCCAGTATTGTGCCCCTCACGTTCACTGCAAATACTGCCTCATAATCGTCGATGTTCAAGTCTGCAAACCCAGCTACTGAGACTGAAGGCGCCAACCAAAGGTAGAAATGAGTTGGATGTGTCACATCGAGAAGGGAGAGATGTCTAGAAATGTTATCATTAGAGGCAGAATTGAGTTGAACATGCCACTTGGGGGAGGAGGAAGAGAGAGAGAAGTGAGTCTCTGCAATTGGCAAACGTCTCTAGGAACTGACTCTGTATTTCTCTAGATTTTGGGTACTTTCTAGACAAAATGGAGAGACAAAGGGTTTAAGATTCGGTGGTAGGAGATGTGCAATTTTTCATCTTTGCCTTCAATGGACCTCGCTCTAGGGAATACCCACCACACTCTAATCTCTCTAGGAGTGGTAGAGAGTTTTTGATCTCTTTGCTAAGGAAAGAGATGCCACATCACATGATAGTTCTTCACTTTTGCAAGGAGAGTCAGATAGCTTTGAACATGAAAGTAGTATATGTCAGCTTGTCAAACATAGATAGAGATGCTGACCTATTATGCCTGCATTGCTGTAATAGATGTCAAGCTTCCCAAATGTGGATAAAGCCAAGTCCACAGCTGCAACAACATCACTCTCCTTGCGCACATCGCAGTGGATATAGCGTGCTTCATCTGCTCCGAGTTCCTCTGCCAAACTCTGACCCAGCTCGTCTAGCACATCAGCAATCACCACCTTTGCTCCGTGTGCAACAAACAACCGGGCTGTGGCCTCTCCAATGCCACGGCTTGCTCCTGTTATCACTGCTACTTTCCCCTCCAGCCTGCCATCCAAGCATAAGATGGACTCAAACTTTACTTGAGCAGATGTTTCCTCTCTAGCTTGCAAGCAAACCAGACCTAAGGGAACACCAATGCAACCCTGGGTTCGTAGGCTTTCACCAAATGTCAGGTGTTTGCATTTCTTGAGTTGCGATTTGGTGTTACTTAAAACCCTCTAATCCTCGATCAAGCTATGCTCAGTATTGTTGTGTGGCTAACATTCTATTGTCCGACAATTGTTAGCTGACTCTTAGCCCAGTAGTAACTAACACCATCGTTGTGTCCACCCTTCTGTTCATGCAAACATTGTTGTCCCTGCAGACTGCCATTGAGGAATGAGTGTTGGCGCCACTAGTTATTTGTATTTAACACTTGGATTTAGGTCAAGTGTTAAATCAGGTGTCAGTTTTAGTTTGACACCTGGTCCGTCTTATCTTCACGAGAGCGGCAGTCGCGCGGCTCATCTTTCTCGAGTTGAGCCTGCGCGACCAAGGTCCTGCATGCGGTTAGATTTGAGTGTGCTTATGTAGGGGTACAGGTTTGTTGTGGGGTGGAGTCCCCATAGCTTGGGGTGCCCCTGGCTCGACTACTATTTCTAAGAGTGATGGTTTGGTTTTCATGTTTTGTGTAAACAGTGTGTTCGTTGGTTTTCTATCACTCGAGAAAGATGATCTCTTACCTGTGAGTGCAAGGTAGGAGTTGAGGGTTAGCACTTGCAAGATTACCTGTGTGAAAGTAGTGCTTAGTTTGAGAAGCATATCATTGAATATGATCACAAGATTCAGCGTGCCCTGAAACGCCTGGAGGATGACGATGCCGGAGCCGCCACTGTTATTGCAGTCGCTAAAGCTACCAAGTCACCAGAGGCTTTGGAGTACACGAGGAGAGACTTAAAAATGCAGCAGCAAATGCTAGTTGGCACCTATGCGTGATCCTTGAAGCTGGATGATTGTTTCCCCAGTAAGCTTATAGAGAAGCTCTACCGTGCAGCATGGAGTAGCGCTGGCAAGCTGTGAACGCTGATACCTGCACTCTTGCAGTCTTGGAGTCCAAACTAGGACACGGGGAATATGACCGGTCAACAACCAAGGTGCTGCATTTGATCAACAATCCTGAAGCGGAGGGAGCCCAGGCCACGGACTAGCTCGTCTCGTCTTACCCTGGGAGTGCAAAGGATAAGAATAGGTGAAGATTCTTTGGCAGATCAGAGCAGGGCGGAGCTCATTGCGTTGACTGGCTAGCCGTTATATGGTCGACAGTCGCTTAAACTGCAAGGTTACGTTGCCGGGTGATCGATATTGTTTCCAGGTTCATTTGGTGGGCATGCCGGGAGCGTGGAGGGGATGACATTGAGACGGCAACAGAGGCTCAGCTGTGGAGGCAGTTCACATTAGCAACGTGGCTTTACCGAATACAGCAGCTTTCTGGACAAGATGCTTGCGAGGTTGTAGGGTCAGCTGCAAATGCTAAATGCCACTCTGTTCACTTGCAGGTAGCTTCTGCGACAATCTAGTACAAACAACATACACAATTGTAGCAGAAGGATGGTCAGACGAGTTCTCCAGGAAAGCTCTGAAATGCACAGGACCATTTCTGCTCCGTCTAATGGGTATGCTGTGTCTGTTGCAGCAAAGTTGTGACAAGCAAATTGTAGGCAGATCACCTTCACCTGCATGTGGTTTCATGTGCTCTTTGGAGACTTGTGTCTCTGTTCCTTATGAAAGGGTTGTTGCTATGGATTGCGACTGGTGATGCTCAGTTGAGTAAAGGAACGAAGTTCACTCCTCCGATGTTTTTGTGTGCAACCTAGTCTATAATTGGTGCCAACCTGGCTTAGGGGGCAGCTGGCTTGTAGCTGAGGTGAAGAGCCGGTTGAATGCGGCCATTGGGGGCTCTACCCACATTCTCCATACACTCAAAGGTCCCAGCAGTAACGGGCTCCACAATCAATGCGTCCTTGCGCTTTCCATCATCATCTTTTGAAAGCAGTGAGCCAAGCCTAACACAATATAGTCATCGTCATTCCAGTCCGGGTTTCTTCCCCAGCAAAAGCCTTGGCAATCGCACATGAAGGTTTTAGACTGTGCCTGGCAGGTTTAGAAAAACAGACAGAGGTTCCCGTCAGTGATGGCTCTACAAAAGGAGAGCGAGAAAGACGACTTCCTGTGGATGATGAAGCTGGCTCTCCCAAGTAAGCCCTCCGTCAAGTGAACTGCATCTACTGGAGCTCGGCTCGACGAAGCCTTTGCTGACGATGCCTCTCTGGCGTCTACCGCCAAACCAGTTTTCAAAGCCTTCGAGTAACCTGCTACAAACGCCATCGAAACAGCTACAGCAAGGAAGCGAAGCGAAGAAGACAAAAGATATTGATGAAAACATGTCGGCACCTGTGCACTGCAGAAAAGCAATGGAGAAGGGAGCAGTTTTTAATGGCGAAAAAGTTTTGGTGTTTTTAAAAAAAAAAAAAAAAAAGCCATTTTGATCTAATTTAAGTGATTTAGAGCCTGGTTGGTCATATCTTTGTCAAATGAGCTCCGTTTGACTCAGTTTTTGAGGGATAGCTGCAGAAAGGGGAAATCTACCTATCTAGACCTGGTTTTTTTTTTGGGACTCTGCTAAAAATCTATGGAATTTTTAGAGTGTGAGTGTGCCATGAAAGATCCACAATCCTGTCTCTAGAACCTGTGTGTGGTCTATATGAGAGACAAATTGTGGATGTACTCCTTGTATGGCTGGGGGAAATGAGGACGTAATTGAAGGGCAGGTCTCTTCTCTTAGCCTGTGCACACAAGGGGACAGGATTTATGTTTCCCAAGGAACTCAGACTGATTTGAGTGGAGAACAGTTGGACGAGTTGATTGCATACTGGGAGTCAGGCATTAGCAGTAGACAACAGACTGCTGTAGTTGGCATTGAGGGCCTCAATATCGCCTTGGACAGTCAGAACTCTGTTGGAGCCAGCAGTTCTGCAGCTGTAGGTGAAATACCAAAGTGGGTGAAAGCTAGGCTTGGAACACAGCCAAAGACAGCCCCGGGGACCAAGGTGTTCAGCCACAAGGCCGTGGTGTACTGGAGCAGAGGAGCAGGAGCTACACAAGTTTGTGCAATCAGACATGGTTGCAGCCGGATACGCTCTGCACAGGGCAACCACGAGCGGGGGTTCATAGCAATGACATGTTTGTTGTGCGTGAAGGAGATGCAGTCATTCGCAATGAGGACACCCGCAACCGTCTCAAAGCTTTCGAGTTGAGAGACTATCAGACCCTACCTTTGTTTTCTTTAGTGTTCAGTGAGCGGGAGATAGGGGAGTATTGCTTTGTCTCTACCTGGCAGAAAGAGGAGGAGGGTTGGTTAGAGCGAGCTACTGTAGCTTGGGACAAGGTTAGTGGCAGGTTTCTGGACATAGATATACCTCCTACACCTTACCATCATGCAGAGCGAGGCACTTTGAGAGAAGTCTGGCAGTTGATAGCATAGATCAGGATTAGATCTTGCTTGGGCGGGCTTCTATTCTTCCCTCCATCTCTGTACTATTTTCATTACCTTGTACTTGTAGTTGCCAAAGCCTCTCTTGGTGAGGCCAGTCAGTCCGGGGTTTTGGGCTGGGATATTCTGCAGGATCAGCATTGCAGCTGGATTTTGGTGTGGGGGTGTTGATGTTTTGATTTCTTGTGTTTGGATCCCCCCCAACACCTGCATGCTTGACTGTGCGCCATGTTGGTTTTGTGTGGGCGCTTGCTTTCATAGGGATTAGGCCGGATTTGATCACCGGTCAATCCTAGAGTATGCTGTCGGTGGTGAGGCTGGAGTGATGACCAGCAAGACCACCAGTGTTTCTTCTATGGTGAGGCTGGGTTGATGACCAGCCAACCATAGGAGTTCTTGCGGTGGATGCAGGTGCAGGTGCCCTGAGCCATTGGGATATGACCCTTAAACTGCAACAGGTGCCCACCCGTGTCACTATTAGATTAGTACTAGAGCCTTATAGTGTCACGTGGAGGAGGTGCACATTGTGAGTGTCATTACGGAGTTACCCAAGGGTTTTGAGGGGAGTACGGCTACAGGCAGTAACAGTGAGAGTGGGTTCACAAGACGAGGTATTCGGTTCAGACCACCTTCACCGCCACCCTCAATTACTGTAGAGTCAGACACAGACTCGGAGGCTTCATCAACAGGTGTGCACTTTCATTCGCCATTGTTGTGGGACGACATGGAGGAGATGTATGGAGCTACCAAGGGGCCTCGTAGGTACTCTGGAGCTGTGGGCACAATCGAGTTGGATGACTTTATCCAGGAGTTCGACAGCTGGTGTGATTTGCAGCAGATGCGCAATCCACAGCTATTCACCCCATTCATGGCGTGGAAGGGACTGTTCCAGCATTTGGAAGGCCCGCCTATGGACGATTACCACGAGTTCAGGCGAGGACATGAAGCAGAGATTGAGGAGTGGAGGATGTATTGGTCACCTGACTACGTCTCCATTACTCGAGGCACGACGCGACCAGTAGCTGCATCAGTACCAATAGCTCCCACTGCCAGCACTAGTAGTGGAGCAAGTAGTGCTGGTACTTCTGCAGGTGGTACCAGTTCAAAAGTGTGCTACTACTCCTCCTGCCACGACTACAACACATGTGCCTAGATTCAACCCGGTGGTGGAGTTCTTCCAGGAGTTGCGGAGGAACTACCAAGGTGTACGGACAGAGAAGCTGCGAAGTTTGCAAGACTTCCAGCGCAAACCCAGTGAGAGCCTGCGAGAGGCGTACACTCGTATGAGGCGCTTGATAAGTGTGACCCAAGGGGTTACTGAAGCTCAGGCAATCCAGTTTTGGTATGGAATTCTGGACAAGGAGCTCAGAGAAGGGTGCGAGATGCAACCCTGTTACAAGCAGCCCAACCCACATTAGCAGATGTGTTTCTGCTGGCTGAGCGGATTGAGCTCAACATGGTGGAGGAGCGAGTTGTTACCATTGGATTTGGCAAGGACATGCCTGCACGAGGCGCAGCTGCCAGCCCACAGGCACAAGGACTGCCAACAGCGTGGTCAGGGGGGCAAGGTTGCCCAGCCCAAGTTCCATGGAGCTTACAGGGACCTCAGGTGCAGAGGCCCGTGGCATCTTTTGCAGGCCAACAGCAACCAGGGGTGATATGTTGGACATGTGGAGGACCCCATGTCAAGAGAGATTGCCCAGAGAGTGGCAAAAGGCCGGCACAAGCACAGCCTGCACAGTTGCAGTGTGGGCATTGTGGCAAGTATGGGCATGGAGATGCCCAGTGTTATGACTTGCATCCTGAGTTGCGCCCAGGCCAGTTCCAAGGGAACAATGGTGGCCGGGGGCGAGGTGGACCAGCCCAAGAGGACGAGGTGGTCGGGCACGAGGTGCAGGCCAAGGGCAAGCTCCACATGGCCAAGGACGCGGAGGTCAGGGGTGTTGACCAAGGCATGGCCAACCGGCTTCAGCAGCTAGAGCAGAGGCTCGCTGCCATGGCTATAGCTCAGGCGGTACCGGCTCCCAGGCGGGATGGTCCACCTCCTGCTCCTGAGGGAGGAGATATGGGAGGCATGGGATTCATGTGCGGAGCAGCACTACCACTAGAGCAGGTGGAGTCTGCTGCAGCCGTGACTCGAGGAGCAGCACGAGTTCCTGAGCCACGAGGTGCAGAGGTGGAATTGGATCCACAGCGTGGGGAGGCAAGCCGTCAGGCGAGGCTTCCTCAGTCATTCACATTGGCGGAGACTGTGTCGACGCCATCCATGGCACCTAGTTCTCGCCCGACTGTTACCGAGGCGGAGGTTACTATGCCATTGGGGAGAGCTACACGTGCAGCACTGACACCTGCTACCAAGGCTAGTGCAGCCGGTGTGTTATTGGGGGCAGCCACCTCTGTGTGTCAGGCCCACTGTTCTCGGCAACATGATTGCGACGCCGGGGGTAAGACCAGCTGCAGTGTTCAGACTAGCAGCAACACTCTGTGAGAGTGGGGAGGTCACTTCATCTTCTGCGGAGTTAGTGGAAGGTGTAGTGGCAGAGGGATCCTCGGATTTGAGGGTCAAGACTGCCACGGCTGCGTGGCAAGCTGCAGCTGCCAGGTTGACGGAGCTGCCAGCTAGGCCAGCCTTTGAGCGCGCCATGGTGACACCTGGAGTTGTCTTGTTAGACAACCAGGGAGGCATTTTCACTTTGAGTGGACCGGCAGGCAAGAAGTACCGGCCACTGCGGGTCTTGTTGGACTCGGGAGCTCAGCCACTGATGTTGGGCAGAGCTGCTATTGCAGGTTTGGGCCTCATGGAGGCGGATATGGAGCCTTGTCCTTTCCAGATACAGACATCTCTGGGAGGATCAGAGCAGGCTCGGGGCATGACACGGCATCAGTTGGCCATTAGACTGCAGCCGGATCATCCTATAGATGGCTCAGTGATGCGAGCCAAGGCCATTGTGACAGACGCGGTCTCTTACGATGTCCTCGTTGGTGGGGCAGTGTTATACCCATGGGCTTCACCCTGGACTTTTGGGAGGAGTCAGCATCCTACAGGCCTGGATGGCAGTCAGGGATGGTCGTGCACAGCTCCCTGTGACATTCATTGGGGGTATGCGGCTGCCCAGCGGGGCAAGATGCCAACACTAGCCGCCTTTACAGCTGCAGTTAGTTGGCCTGGAGAGTTGCTGGAAGGCAATGCCCATGCAGAGGATGTGCCACCTCCAGCAGAGCAGGATGACATGCATGGTATGGCGGAGTTGCCTGCCATGGTTGCTCACACTCCATTGTGGGGTACGAGCAAGGATTTGCAGCAGGTTGCTGATCGACGGGTGCAACAAGCCTGGGTAGAGGCTTTTGTACCGTCAGGAGAGGAGGAGAGTGCGGGTATTGCACCAGGACCACCTCAGTTGTCACCATTGGATACCACACCTATTGTGTGGCAGTATCCGGATGAAGGCATTTGCCTTCTGGACTTGTTTGGCGGGATCAGCACCGGATTGGCTGCTGTGCTACAGGCAGGTGTACGGTCGACGTTACCTGTATGTGGAGAGGGATGAGACTGCACGACGCGTCTCACTGCGCCATGTTGCTCAGTTGGTACAGCAGTACCCTGCTTGTTGCCAGTGTCTGCAGTTCGTGGATACCAACAAGCCTTGCCAGCAGACATTTCGTTGCTGGGGGCGCAGGATTTGGAGCAGGTTGGCTCCATTGATCTGGTAGTGGCAGGTTGGCCCTGCCAAGGGCATTCATCAGCCGGGCATGGCAATGGATTGCGAGACTCGAGGACGGGTCTGTTTTGGGAGATGGTGCGGATTTTGCGCCACTTGCAGCTTCATCAAGCTGTATCTCCAGCATACATCTTGGAGAATGTGCCTGATGGGTGATTCTCGGGCCAGGGTGATGGCCAGTGTGCATCAAGTCCGGTCGTGGCTTGGGTCAGCAGTGTTGCTGGATGCAGCTGCAGTGGGGTCACGGGCTCATCGTCCACGGCTTTGGTGGACTAACTTGATGCCACCCGCACTGCTCAAGCGTGCATTTGATGGGGGTGCAGCGGCCAGCACACTCACCGTGGATGGCATTTTGGACACAGGGAGGCAGTCTCAACGTGTGAGACACGATGACCGTTCGCCTTTGGCAGTGGTCAACAGGGTGGGTCAACCACGAGCAGCATTACCTACACTGCTCAGCTTCCCAGGATCCCATGCTTTTCGGGATGGTGGACCTGGCCTCCTGTGGGATGCTCAGTTGCAGCAGTTAGTGGAGCCTAATGCCGACGAGCGAGAGCGGGCTATGGGGTTTTCCACTGGACCACGGCGGTGCCTTCTCTTTCTGAGGCATCACGTCGTCAGGTGTTGGGGCAAGCAATGGATCTCAATTGCTTGACCTGGATTATCAGCTTGGCTATGGCTGAGCAACGTAGAGTGCGGAGTGCACTTCCCTTCATGGTCTCTCTGCCTACCGAGACGGTACAGGCAGCGAGTGGGGGCGAGCCGGTGAGGACCACGGGGTGTAGACATCCATGGCACACGTGGGAGGTGCTCGAGGTTCAGAGGGAGTTGGCAGCCAAGGCAGCTGTGATGGATGAGGTTGGGGATTTTTCTCGGGTTGAGGAGGTTCTCAATGATGAGATGATGGGGCAGGATGAGGCCTTGTCATTGACTGAGCAGGAAGGGGGTACTGCTCAAGAGGTTGCAGCATAGCAACCACGGGACGCGTCCTCTACCTCTAAGCCCACTGGACTTAAGGTTGCAGTTACGGAGGACAATTGGGAGCCTGACATTGGACCCATTGTCACCGGAGGAGAGAGACGACGTATACGGCGGTTCCTGAGGGCTTACAGGAATTGCTTTGCCTTCAGTTTGAAGGACTTGGGAGCACTGAAGGGTCAAGAGATCCGTATTGAGTTGGCCACTGACACGCCAATCTTTCGGAGACCCTATAGATACAGTGACATGGAGAGGTCTTTGATTCAGATGAGGACTCAAGATCTCTGGGAGGCAGGTTTGGTGGAGCTCTCTGGTGGAGAGTATGCTTCAGCCACAGTGATGCCAGCAAGAAGGATGTCTATGGCAATTGGACGGAGAGAGACGTATGTGCGGTGATTACCGGCCTGTAAATCGTCAGACCAAGTCCGATAGGTATGCCATGCCAACACCAGAGGAGATCTTTGATGCCATTGGGCATTCCAAGGTCTTTAGCACGTTGGATTTACGATCCGGATATCACCAGTTGCCGATCAAGGAGGCGGATAAGCAAAAGACGGCATTCTGGGGGATCAATGAGCACGGGAAGGATTGCCTATACCAGTGGCGGTTCTTACCATTTGGGCTTAAAAACGCTCCCGCTGAGTTTCAAAGAGTCATGGACAGGATTCTAGCAGGGGTGGAGTTTGCTCGGTGCTACATAGATGACATCATCATCTTTAGTGCTACGGTGGAGGAGCATGAGAGACACCTTCAGGGGGTATTTGAGCGCTTGAGGACGCACGGATTGAAGTTACATCCGGGCAAGTGCAAGTTTTTCCACAACCAGATTGAGTATCTGGGTCACATGATATATCCTGGAGGATTGGGGGGTACAGCAGACTAAGGTAGAGTCCATTGCACAGGTTCCACGCCCCACGGATGTGAGCCGAGTTCGAGCTTTCATGGGGTTAGCAAACTATTACAGACGGTTTGTTAAGGGATTTAGTGCCATTGCAAAGGCTCTAACCAAGCTGACCAAGGTGGACCAGGGAGTGCAGTGGGAAGATGAGCAAGAACAAGCTTTTCAAGAGCTCAAGGCGAGGTTGACCTCGGCGCCCATCTTGAGACGACCTATCAGGGGGCGTCTTTTCAGCTGCATACAGATTGGAGCATGCTGGGGCTTGGAGCGGTGCTCACACAGGTGGATGATGAGGGAAGAGAGTTCGTAGTGGCTTATGCTAGCCGCTCGAACAATGCTGCAGAGTCTAAGTATAGCTCATATGAGGGAGAATGCTTAGCTGCAGTGTGGGCCGTGGCACACTTCAGGTGCTATCTATACGGCAATCTCTTCACCCTTGTCACGGATCACCAACCACTCAAGTGGTTGATGGAGTCAGACAAGCTTACGGGGAAGCTTGCACGGTGGGCACTCATCCTTCAAGAGTATGACTTTCAGGTGGTGCATCGACCGGGTTTGGTCAATCGCAATGCAGATGGGTTGAGTCGCAATCCATGCACGAGCCAACAGGATGACACTGGAGCTCGGTGGCATGGTGAGACGGACGAGGAGATGGTGCCCGGATGGCATGCATCTGCATTTCTGTGTATCTTGGCAGCGGAAGGCCAGGTTGGACCTGCAACAGGGATGACTGTAGATCAAGTGTCTGAGGACCCTGAGGCCAGCAATGAGCAAGGTGGCGCCAAAGATATACATGAGGATTCAGTTGTGTTGGACTACCTCCGCACTGGAGACACGCAGCCACTGTGACTGCCAAGGAGAGGGATCGGATCCTACAACGAGCCAAGAGGTTCAAGTGGGAGGGGACACACCTGCTCCGAGTGTGGGAGGATGGTCGAGTGAGGATTGTGCCTCACCCAACACAGCGGGCACGGTTAGTGCGGCATGCCCATGAGGAGTTGGGGCATTTTGGGGTGCGACGCACTCATAGTCTACTGCAGGGGCAGTATTGGTGGCGTGGTATGCACACAGAGGTGCAACAATTTGTGGCTAGGTGCATGGTGTGTGACAGGGTGCGTGCTTCATTCAACGCCCCTACTCCACAATTGCACCCTCTTCCGATCATGGGATTGGGCTACAGGTGGAGTCTTGACTTCGCAGGGCCGTTGCCACTGACCATGCGCCACAACAAGTACGTGTTGGTGATGGTGGAGCACTTCTCCAAGTGGATTGAATTGGTTCCATTGCCTGATAAGGCTAGTGAGGGAGCTGCGTATGCATTCTTGGATTGTGTGCTTAGCCGATTCGGTGCTCCAGCTGAGGTACTCACGGACCAAGGGAGAGAGTTCTTGGGGGAGTTTCAGGCTTTGTGTGACAAGGCCTTGATAGACCACCGCACCACTTCTCGGGATCATCCCTGAGGCCGATGGCTTGGCAGAGAGAGTTGTTCAGACAGTAAAGAGGGGTTTGCGCAAGTATGGCTTGCAGAAGGGACACCTAGGAGATTGGGACCTTCAGTTACCCTGGTTAGCCATGGGCTACAGGTTCAGCAAGCAAGCATCACTTGCCTCCTTCTCACCATACTTTCTTCTCTTTGGCCGAGAGCCGGATTTGCCTACATCCATTCGCAGAGAAGCTGCTACAGTTCTTAACCTTGACGATCCGGACGTGTGGGCACGTGCATGTGAGCAGCGTGCAGAGTTGTTCAAGAAAGTCATGCCCATGGCTTTCGAGAACCTTGCCATTGCACAACACCGTGATACGTTGAGGTATGCTACCATACGTGGTGGGGGGCTATCGTCCTGGGGTTCGGAGATTCAACCCTGGTGACTATGTCTATCTGCAGCAGACTGCTCTACGACCTGGATGTGACTGCAGGACGTGTTATTTTGAGGGTTCGAGAGGTCTTGCCCAGGCGTCTTGGTCTTGGAGGGTCGGGATGGCATAACTTGGAAGGACCATGTGCGTAATTGTGCGCCATGTCACCTTCCGAATGTCGATGGCAGGATTGACCCAAACCTGGCAGTGGTATCTGCAGGTTTGAGGTGCATGTTGTGTGGGTCTGCTAAAGGGGCAGCCACCATGCTGGTGTGTGATCGATGCTCTAGAGGTTGGCATATGGGATGCTTGACTCCACCTCTTGAGATGGTTCCGGATGGGGATTGGTTATGTCCACATTGCATTGGATAGTGGAGTGGATACAACCATGGAAGGCTAACAAGAAACGCAAGGCCCAGCTACTAGGAGACCTTGAACACACGAGATCCTGGCTCAAGTTCACAGATTGCAAGACGGCGACTAACGATGGGGGCTACTCTTGTACCCGGCCTCTTGGTCTATAGAGTTTGAGTACAATAGGGACAGTGATAGAGGACTTAGTACGGCTGTGGCTATTACATCTTGTAGCTATCTGGAGGTAGAGGACCTATCCACAGCTAGGGGGACGATTGTGGCAGACTACTTTATTGTGCATATATGTGTGGTGTGGTTTGGACAGCGATGTAGTTGTGTAGCGATATGTATGCGCACGACAGCTGTCAAGTTAAATAAGCACAGTGTGAAAACAGCTAGAATAAAACTAGTTATTTGTATTTAACACTTGGATTTAGGTCAAGTGTTAAATCAGGTGTCAAGTTTAGTTTGACACCTGGTCCGTCTTATCTTCACGAGAGCGGCAGTCGCGCGGCTCATCTTTCTCGAGTTGAGCCTGCGCGACCAAGCTCCTGCATGCGGTTAGATTTTAGTGTGCTTATGTAGGGGTATAGGTTGTTGTGGGGTGGAGTCCCCATAGCTTGGGGTGCCCCTGGCTCGACTACTATTTCTAAAAGTGATGGTTTGGTTTTCATGTTTTGTGTAAACAGTGTGTTCGTTGGTTTTCTATCATTTTGGCAGACTACTTTATTGTGCATATATGTGTGGTGTGGTTTGGACAGCGATGTAGTTGTGTAGCGATATGTATGCGCACGACATGTTTTTAACGTAATCAAGTAACTCGACAGGAGGAGAAGAATTTTTTCATACAGGCCGTGTGCCAAGTGGGAAGGGTCAACGTGATGGCAACGTGGGCGTCGCCTCATGCTCGTGCACGTGTCCAATGGTTGGGCCGCCGCGCCGAGGGAGATGGGAGCAAATGCGTTTGAGCTGCCTAATTTTGCTATTTTGAGTTTCGCCTTCCATTTTTGTCCGCTTGTACTTGTGGGCCCGCTCTCTTTTGAATATTCATGGATGTTCATCCTCATCCTCTGTTTTGGCGAAACTGGCCGAATTCCCCTCGATTTAACGGATAACTTTTTCTTAAGAATTTTTTTTTATTAACTTATTAACTTTATTAAACCAAAAAATAACAGTCGACGAGAATAAAATTATATTCTAAATTATCTCCCAAAAATTGGCCCTCTCCCAGGTATCCTTAAAGGAAAATAATAATAATAGTAATTTGATGAGGGATTTGTCACGTGTTGTGTTGTAGACTTTTCCTATGAGAATGCTATAATATTTGATGCCTCTAAGGAAGCGTAAATTATAATGTCTCTTCACCCCAGAGGGTTACTACCTTCCGCTAGGAAGATGGACACTTTTGTGATACCAAGGGTGGATTGTGTTGGAAATCAACTCTTTACCAAGTTATTGCTACTCAAAGTTACTGTGATGATAAGTCGGGCTTCCATAATAGCAGTACTGACAAGCTAAAAACTAAAGTTAGCTTGAGTTATTAGTGACTCAAGTCAGTGTACCAGAATAGCAGGTGGAGATAACTTAAGTAAAAGCATGGAATTATGCTATAGTTATCTCAGCTATTCCTAGATTAGACTTTGAGTATAAATAGGGAGAGCTCGGAGGGTGGACACAGCTTGTTGTGGTCCTATGGTTGGGTGGAGAGTTCTCAGTAATCAATTTATCTTTTATCTCTACTCTCTGTCGAATTCCAACATGATATCAGAGCAAGGTTTTGTCTAAGAGATAGAGGGAGATGAGTATTTGATTTACAACCTATAGGCTTGAGTGCTTGGTATTAGATCTGAAAGTTTGAGGGTGTTTTGTATTTGGCAAAACATCAAACTATCATCAAGGCATCTTTTGCTGATCATACCTGAGTGGAGAAGTGAGATGGTTTAACAATTTTTCATACATAGAAGATTAAGATGGAATTCATTCTTCATGAGAAAGATCTGTGGGAGATCACATCAGGAGAAGCGGTTGCACCAGTTCAACTGCAGCCTGAAGATGGAGAGGTCATAGCCGTAGGGATCACTCTTGAGCAACGACTTTCTGAAAAGAAAGATAAGTTTAGCTTGATGAACCATGGTGTTGAATGTAGTAGGTTCAATACTTCATCATGTTGCACATGCTAAAACTGCTCGAGAAGCATGGTTCAATCTATGTGTCAGTTTTGAAAGAAAGCATGTTGTCAATCGGCTCTATCTTAACCAAGAGTTGTAAGATGGAGGAATGAAGTTCATTTCACGAAGAAGAAACACAGAGTCTGTTCTTTTGTGGCATGAAAGGTCACCATGCATATGAATGCTTCAAGAAAAAGCTAGACGATGAGAAGAAAGAGAAGTTACAGAGTGAAGTTTCAGCAGCAATCATGACTGACAGAACTGAATTTTTTGTCGTAGTTTTGTCAATCTCTCTGAGTTGTAGAGATGTGTGGTGAATCATTGATTAGAGAGCATCTCAACATATGACGTTTCATTTCGCTACAATCTGGATTCTTTTGAGCAGACATGCTCGGTATTCTTCTAGACACTTCTACAGTGCGAAACACCATAGCAACTCCATTTCCCTGAGATCTCGCTTCAATTCTCTCGACCGAGAGAGAGTGATAGTGATAACCAGAACCTGTTATCTCTCTGCCACTTGGCATTGCTCCACCTTGTACGTACAGCTTTGCCATCACTAAGACAAACACGTGTTCTCTCTCTACTAGCTGCGACCTACTCCACTGGCCCCCGCAGTGCATGCGGAACGGATAACAGATGGATGAATGTTCTCAGGGGTAAGCCAGCTTGATACGTTCATCCCACACCCGCCACGTCAGACAGCACCAGGCTGGCACGTGGCCAGCATGTCGTTCATGCATCTCACGAGGCAGCAGGCAGTGCAGAGGCCGGGATGGGAGAAGCGCACAGAGATGCGGAGAAGGAGTGCGATGATGCCTTCAATAGGCTCGATGAATTGCTGGAGCAGGCGGGAGGGTGTGTAGTGATCGATGGGGGCTTGGCAACGCAGTTGGAACGACATGGCGCGGACATCAAAGACCCGCTGTGGAGCGCGCTGTGTTTAATTACAATGCCCGACCTCATACGCAAGGTATTTACTCTCGAGTAGGTTGCTTTCTTCATGACTAAAATGGCGTAGGATTTTGTCGTTGAAATCCTTCATTTATGGGGGAATTGAAGGCAATTCACTGTGTCCGGAAAGTTGTAAGCTGTTTCTTTGTTCTCCCTGCCTCCACTGTTGTTGAACGCAAATATTTTCCGTGGATGACAGACGTTTCCAGCAATGTTTCAGGGATATTCTTCTTCTTCCACAGTATCGCATTTTCTGCATAATGTGTCATTCCGTGAATAACGGATCGTTCGCACCATCTCTGATATCCAGCTGGTTCATTTGGACATATACATTACATTCTAACTTCTTGATCCTCTTTGTAATAGAAGGATTTACAATGCACATGGATCACGGTGTTGTTCACAATCCCCGCAATTTTCACTTGTGCGTACAGTTGCCAAATTTTGCTTATGTGCGAGAGAAAGGTGTTTGCGTCTCCAATACTAGACGTCCTTTATTTGATAGTAAGTACTTCCAGAAAATTACAAACAGAGTCCCTCATGATTAGAATGGAAGTAACAAACTCTTAAATGCATCACATGTATCCCATGCAGCTGCTCCTCAATTACTTACTTCAAGACCTCTAAAGTCCTTTGGTTTCACACTGCTGCCTGCAACATCATTCTCTTCCAAACAAGTGTCTAGTAATGCGTATACTTTGAAGGAAGTGAAAACGGGTACATTCCTGGAAACCACCTCAGCAGGAATAGAAGCAGACTTGTGTCCAATGCAAATCATCAATCCTGCCACTGGACTCCTCTTTAATTAACGGAAACTTCAAACGGAGACTGTCATAGCACCAGCCCTACATGTCCTCTCCACCTGAGGTATCCATGGGAACTGATAGATGAGTGGCATTCACTTTTAAAGTAGTCTTATGTGCTTCTTCTAAGAAGATTCTTGCATTTTAATGATTGACAGGTGCACAGGGAATATCTTGAAGCAGGTGCAGAGATTCTGGCAACAGCCTCTTACCAGGTTTGCCTTCTTGTCTCCCTATCATCGGTTATGCTATGCTATTCACTTCTAAGACAGGCCAGCCTTTTCTTGGAGATTGTTCTAAAATATTCTTCTTTCCTTTATCTATCTCTATCAGGCAACCTTACAGGGATTTCAATCTAGGGGATTGTCACAAGAGGAAGGAGAGGCTTTACTCCGCAGTAGTATCACCATCACCTGTGAGGAACGGGATCGATTTTGGGCGGAATATCAGCAACAATTGCAGAATGGGAGTGTGGAGTTCAGGAAGTATCGGCGCGCACTTGTCGGTGCCTCCATTGGTAGCTATGGGGCTTACTTGGCTGATGGCTCTGAATATAGGTATGCTCTTGTAATAGTTCTCGACATAATTTGAGGAGAGTCACTCTAGTCCTGGGCAGATCAGTTTTCTTGCAGTTAATTGCTTCAATTGAATGTAGTCTTTATCAAATTTACCATTTATATTTAGTTAGATGATGACAGAAAGGACAAACCATGGGAATGCAGGTAAACATAGGTGGATTGTCGATGTATTAGGTTTATTAACTCCAGGGTCTAATTTGCGCTGATGCATTCATGCAAGAAGTGAACACAGTTGCAGCTGGAAGAGTAACATTTAGTGCTATTCTCTCTCTTTAGGACAGATCTCTAAAATCTTAGAGATTATGGTCGTACTTGAACTGAAAGTAATGGTCAAGGGTGGGTGCAGTGGGGACTACGGACCAGATATGACTACAGAGAAGCTGAAGGACTTCCACCGTGGCCGCCTGGTGGTGCTTGCTAATTCAGGGGCTGATTTGCTGGCCCTTGAAACCATCCCGTGCAAACAGGAAGCCCAGGTCTGCTTTCTTTTAAACACTTTTCAGAGATGAAGTTTCAGGTATCAATGGATCAGATTACAGTGGCTACCAAAGACTGTAGTGGTGAGGAGCATGGCAACCCCTTTGCACTGTCTGGCCATATGAAAGAGACAGGATATTTTGGCTTTTCTTGTTTATGTTAGATGTTTGGGGGCTCGATAATCAACATGAGCTCACCAGAGGAGTGTCAAACTTAAATGAAGCAGTTTACAACAGGAGGTTTCATCCTCGATTTGTATGCAGGGCCTGATTGAGCTGCTGGAGGAAGAAGACATCAAAATTCCTTCATGGATTTCTTTCAACTCCAAAGATGGCATCAATGTGGTGAAAGGAGACTCATTAGCTGAGTGTGTTAGGTTGGCGGATAACTGTAAGAAAGTGGTTGCTGTGGGCATCAATTGCACTCCACCCCGTTTCATTCTTGACCTGATTCGCGCTGCTCGCAAGGTATCAATTCCCATTACTGGACCAAGTAGTGCTGTAAGTACGATTGCATTGCAGAACCCAATTATAGTTGATACTGAACTCACAGGAGAAAAAAGACATGGATGACAGATGGAACTTTCACTCTCACTGCATGGCTCCATTGTCTTCCTCGGACAGCTTCCCCTTTTTTCTGTATAACTCTACGTGCACTCCTCTGAATTGCTTACATTTAATGAAGATTGTTGTTTTTCTTTCTGTGAATAAACAGGTGACATCAAAAACTATAGTGATCTATCCAAACAGTGGAGAACGCTGGGACGCCGACAAGAAGGAGTGGATTGTATGATTCCAGCTTCCGTTGACTCATTCCTTCCCTACAATGAAAATCTAATTGTTAAAGGAATGAATTCACAACCGTCTGCATCACAACATCCATATGAGTTGCAGTCAAGTTTGAGAGAAAGTTGCAGAGGTGGTAATTTTCTCAGGACATCCATTCTCTCACGTTGTGCATGTTGCCAATGGCAGGAATCTACCGGGGTTTCAGATACAGACTTTGTGTCATTTGTTCCGGATTGGCGTGATGCAGGCGCTCAACTTATTGGCGGATGCTGCCGAACAACTCCAAACACCATTGCAGCCATCACTAATGCTTTACATGGGACTTGACAAGCTCTCACTATGAAGTAGTGTTGGCAAGTGTTTGTTGTTTACCTATTCTTACAGGAGGTTTTCTCACACATATTTGAGTACATGTACTTGCACCCCGACAAGTTGGGAGTGATGAGCAGCTTGTTAACCTTACTAATATTCTCATATCTCAATAATAAGAGGATTAAGACAGAGATAAGAAGAAGCGTCGGAATTGATGACTAGCGAGCCCCAGGGTTCCATTTGACCCACTAGCAATATCCAGTGTGAACTTTGCACCCGACTGCCAGCAGGTTTTTGATATGTTACTTTCAAGATGGGATAGAATTATGTGAGAGCAGTCACCACCCCAAGAGGTTTTCAATCTCTCAGAGCTAGCCAAATGTCTAGTGGTGAGGAAATCTCCAGCTTTAACATGTCACTGTGGGTTATAAGTTAGCATTTGACATCTGGAAAACCTCAAACCTTGTTGTTCAACCTACTGCAGAAATGTCCTCGCGACAAAAATCTCTATATTTCATACAAACTACAATAGCCCCAATCTACTCGAATGACCAATTCAAAGAGTCTCCTGCCCACATTGGCACTACACATCCAGACCCAAATCCATACTGTTTTGGCACGCACCATTTCTCTCTTACAAGAGTCACTGTACTAGAGTTTCTCGGAAGCCTGTAAAAATCTGGTCCATTGAAGCTCGCAAATGCCTCCAGTTTGTCAAGTGCGTCCATCTGAAACAGCCCCATCTCAAAGTGAAGCACACACACACAATAATTTCCGGACAACACATGGAACAGGGCCCACCGCATGCATTCTGAAAAAACGGCCACCCCCAGAAATACCGTCTCAAAACTCTATTTTTCTTCCTCATATAACACAATGTACCTGATCAAATGCTTCAGCATAAAGGGGTAGAGCGAGTGGCGCACTGAAGACCCCAGCACAGCCACATGGGGCCTCCTTCATGTGTCGCTCGTGAGGGGCACTATCTGTCCCCAGAAAATAACGCCGGCTCCCACTTGTTACTGCTGCTAACAGGGCTTGCCCTAGCACATAGCCATAAAGAGGTGACATTAAGAGCAGAAATTCTTTCCTGTGGAATACTCCATGTATGTTTGGATTGGGAGAACGTATCGCACGAACAGTCCTGCAGCTGTTTGGAAGTCACCTCCTTGTTACTTGTCATTAATCTCAGCCACACATGACGAGCTAAGAGGATACACACACACAGAAAGGATGAGAGAAACCCACTGTGAAGCTCTCGCTTGAGCACAGGCAGGCAGTAGTTGTGAGGTTGAAGTCCACCTTGAAATATAGCATTTCTATTCAACAACAGATGTTGGGGAGTCACAGTAGCTGCAACCATACCTGCCAAACAAAGGGAACCAAGGCATAGACAGAACATCAGATGTTTGTGTATCATGTCGCTCTCTCAAAACTCCCAGTAAAGTCTAGTCAGTACAATCCTAAAATGTACAAACAAGCATCCAACCACTATTATTCTCATTGTAAGTTGAAATGCCATGGATTGAAGCAAGTTCGTCTCATACCGTCTGGGCACGATTCAATGAACTCCACTGCATCTCGAGTAGTGATGTGTTCCATGACTATTCTGAGCTGAGGTAGCTTGTTCAGAAGGGGGGCAAGTACCGTGGCAATGAACACCCGTTCACGATCAAAAATATCAACAGTTGGTTCTGCGACCTCCCCATGAACCTGTAGAACAATAAGGCTAATTGTAACAAGCAAGGACATTGTCCCATGGGACTGACTCACAATGTATGGTAAGTCAATGACTTGCACATCATATCACTGCCTTCCTGTGACTTTAAATACTTGCACTTGAATGCTGCTGATGTTTACTTACGCAAATTGGACTAGTATTACCAGTAAAGGCAGCCCTTGTTCCACCATTTCCTCAAGCACCGGCATGCACTTCCCAAACAAATCAGTAACACCCGCTTGTGAGTTTGTGGTAGCCCCAGCAGGATATAACTTGACAGCCTTCACCACCCCGCTATCTTCTGCCAATCCACCCAGTAGTTTCAATTTTGTGACTACCCTCCCTTTCCCTTCCCAGTGGATATAGTAACTTTTCTTTCCTCCCTCTCGCCCCCTACCTTTATTGCTGGGCAGTTCACTTGAGGCTTGTGTGAAGGGTTTCTAGAGGAATCTGGAAAGCCCGAACTAAATGTCTAAACCAAGGTAAGTTCCACTACTGGAGCGAGCCCCTCACAAAGGTAGTGTCTGTTCCCTCTTGTTCCACCAAAACTGGGCGCAGGGTCTATGGCGGGAAGGCTACAGCTTATGAGTATATCCTCTCCCCATGCCCTCACCAAGCATGACAGGAACAGACTGTCATAAGAGAGAGAATCCACAAACATTCCATTTGCACCGGCCAGCTCACACCGAAAAAACCATTCTATATAGACATCTCCCATGTCATCCTAGACAACCCTATTTATCATAACTTCCTGCCTCTCCATTAAATTCTCCACATCTCTCACAAGGGCTGTGGGCAACTTGGTTCTCACACTTTACGGTCGAGACGAGAAGATGGCACAAGCTACCACTTAATGGAGGATCGGAATTCCCCAAATTCTACCACATGTGAAGTGGAGAGAACATAATTTCTTCTTCACTTGTAGGGCCAATGAAATAAATGTTCCTTAATTTGAGTCTTTGCATGGTCAAGGTGTGTTTAGTAGATCAACTTACTAGCTCGTCGGATTTCATCCCTGGTTGTGACATCTGTGAGATAAAGGGTCATCAATGGCTCAAAAGTGCTGTCCGAAGGCAGAACCTTCAGGATGCGTTCCCTGTATGAAACTGCTGCGACCACACTTGTGACAGGAGGCTTCAAATTGGGCATAATTATGGCTCGCTTAAACACCCCCGCACTGCACCACAAACACCATAATTACTTTAAATGTTGGATGAGATCCACCCAAAGAACTGACTAGATGATAAGATAATTGTATCTTTCACAGGGAGGTACAACATGGAACACCAGAAAGTATTCCATCTGATCACAAAAATAAATCTCTCCGAGAGAAGTTTTTGGAGGTTCAAAGTTCACATTTTGGAATGTCATGTTTGTAGCTTGTAACCTCCAGAAACACTATAAGTAAAACAAGTAACTGTGTTATGCACTATGTGACTTGACCCTAAAACACTGGCATGGCACTGGTAAGCAACTGCCAGGTACATAACTTCCTTTCATGTTTACCAACCATCAACAAGAACTCACTATAATTTACTGCAAAGATAAGTTGAGATAGCACAAACAGAAAAGAGGCAATGGCCATGTGGCATACCTGAGAGGTGCCACAGAGGCAAGACCATCACCATCACGAAGGTGGAGATGCCAATCATCTGGTTGAGTAAGGGTAATCCGTTGAATCTCACTACGTGTCCCAATGTCCGCATTCTGTTGGTTTGGTATTGTTGTGGTCTTCGCTGACATCACAGGAACCCTCCCTGTCTGCACACTGAGGATTGCACACAATGGTTTGTGATTTACTAACAAGTAATTTAAAATGATCCGTTCAAGAACAGGACCAACTACTGCAAATCCACATGTGTGTTGGTCCAATCTTTGTAACATCTTTATGTTGGCTTACATGCTGGCCTTGCCCAGCCAACATGCCACCCTTAAACCCTGCAAAAATGTTCCACCTCAAAAGCATAGCAAACAAAAACTGCAATCAAGCAGGAGAAGTCACAGGTACTTCAAGATACCCTCTGTGGTCGCTTATGAGGGGTTCGATGTTAGCGGGTTTCTTAGTCACCCTCAATTCAGTGCCCAACTCCGGTGGCTTTAAGGGTAGAGGAGGACTGAAGCAGAGCCTGTGAACAAGTACTGATGACCCACCAAAAACCGATGAATACACTTCGAATAATGCAATGTGACAACGACGTCATAAGCCTGACCTGTGAAGCTCGGATGCACAGGGGTTTTCTGGTGAGGAGAAGCCTTCCACCTGTGCGTAAAAATCGGTTGGCCGTCAGAGAGTGCCTACAATACTAGCCCCGCGCAAAAGACACAGGCGGATTCTTTCCAATTGTGCACCAGCTCATTCTGCACAATCTAAATGTCAAGTACAAATGCAGACATAGTCACCTAGCACACAAATACGCAATTGAAACAGTGACAAAGTGACAAAGAGAAATGCCTGAACTGGACTGTAAACTCTTCAATTTATTATGCTCCCCATAATCGACATTAGTCCTAATCACAACCAGTGAACCATATCATAGACATCTGAGGCTGTTCATGAGCTGAGCTGATAGAAACTCAGATACCGACACTGAAAGTAAGCAAAACAGGCCGAAATACATGTGGAAAGCTGGGAACAGCCCACCTGCATTGGCCCTGTGCTTTGGGAAGTACATCTGATCGCTGGTTGAGAATTGCAATGCGCCCAGCTGGGCTCCCTTCACCCATCCCGCCATGCTTCTACAATGAGGCTCGTCTTCCTTGTTTGTGAAGAAAGCGTCAACGCTTGATACAGAGAAGAATCTTGTCTGCGTTCTCATTACAGCGTCCCTCCATCACGTGACCACAGTGGATGTTAGGCTTTAACCTAAAATCTCAAACCGTACTTTAGATTTTACTTTACGGCTCACTGTCATGAAAATACAAGAAAAAAATATCAATGAACGATTCTGGATTTTTAGTATGATCTTCGCATACTACATATGTTTGTATAATGTCCAGTCTTTCTAACTGTGAGAGAGAGCATGAGCTCTCTGCAGGCAGAGAATGGAGTCTTCCTCACAGCTTGCATGCATTCTGGATGGAGAGTTTACAGTTGGGTTGTGGGCAGGAGAGCAACAAGGATAACAGCTAGAAGAGTGATTTTTCACGTCGGTTTTTGAAAGGAGGGTGCGAAGGACCACAGACAAAGGGAGTTTTGCAAGGGTTTTTTGTGTACAACTTGAGGAGGGAAGGGGAAGGGAAATAATGGCAGGTGAAGTTTGTAGCCGTATCAAAGCTTCTCCAGGCGAAGCAACCGCTGGGGACTTTGTAAAGGGAAAGAGAAGAGCAGAGCAGCAAGTACAGGCTGCCTCAGGCAAGCATAGAGGCCTTCCAAAGAAACGGTTCTACCGCGCACGTGCACACAGCAATCCTCTCAGTGATTCACAATTTCCTGTGTATGGTCCTCCCTCCTCTTCTTCTGCAGTAGTGTCGTGCATGGGACTATTCCCAAAACGCATAAAAAATGTCAAAGCACCTATTTTTGCAAGAATCTGTCATTTCTGGACACAATGGAAATATCTGGAACTCTCCTTGTTCTGAATTATGGGTTCTGCATTCCTCCTCATTATTCTCTCCAATTTTACCCCTTCGCACACATCAGGTGCGACCTCTCTGGCCACCAGGCTAAGTCAAGCAAAGTTTATTGAGACTCTCTAAGCCCTACACCTAAACCCAGTGCTAAAAGGTGGAGGGGTACAGTAGTGGTGCTACTGTGAACATTATGCTTCTAGTATTTTGTCTATGCAAGTTCTTATATTAGATCAACCGGAGTGCAGCTTGCTATAGCACTGTTGCTATTGCATTTTGGACTTGAATTATATGCTGCATTAGAGTGTTCTGATGTATCCGGGCCTTCTTAAAGCTTGAGGTGCTCTGTTTCTCCAACTCTTCTTTTATCCTGGTCCCGCTCACCGGAAACCCCTTATCCTCCAAATGGTAATCAGCGGGATACACAGTGCAATTGCAGGCCTATAAAACCTGATGAATTTGATTGGTCAGAGCACTTTCCAGCCTTCTTGCATGACAATGAACCAGCCAGTGATGAAGTCCCAGACTTCACCTTGGATACTTCGGAGAAAGAAGATGCAGCAAGTGGTGTCCTGGCACGTTCTGCTGAACCTGGTCAGTCCCCTTGTACTACCAGCAGTTGAATGGCATATGCTCCTCTAACCCAGTTACTGGTTGTCTTCGGTAGTTTAATGCTTCTGGAAACTCTAAATTGTGGGCAGGAATGGAATAGTCATTAATGTCTCATTCTGATACCTCTCGTTCTACGGTGTGGAGCTGAGGATGCGGTCTTACCAGATGTTATTGGACATATACTCAAAATGTGTTGATACAGGTGTAGTCTGAGAGAGATGTATTTATCTGAATACTGTATCCTTTGGGTCTATAGGGAGTAAAAGTCACTCAGATTATGCTTCAAAAAGTGCTTGGTGCTCCCCAATGTTCTGAGCAGGATCTGAGCAATGCACATATGCAGGAGATGATGCTAATTTGTCCAAGGAAAGGGTATTCTTGATTTGTGTTTGTATGTGCCTTGTGGCAGATGGGAGAGATGTCAAGGTCCACTTTGCGGACATTGGTTGCGGTTTTGGAGGCCTTCTTGGTGGGGCTGCTCACAGATTTGATTAGTGACACTTTTGAAATGGAGTGTTGCATATCTTATGTGGAAGCCATTAGGAAGCATTATCAACTTTCAAAGAACTCTTTGTGGGACACAAGGTGTATCTTGGACAACAGTACTAGTTTTGATATCCATGGGAAGGTACTATTGTGTTTGAATTATCATCTGGAGTGTCAAAAGAGATCAGAGATGTTCTCTATGTTCATAGATTGACAAAGAACCTATTGTCAGTTAGTTAGCTAACTGAGCAAGGTCTTACGGTTGAGGTTTCTACCAATCATTGTTGGTTGAGCTGAGTAGTTTAAGATGCAAGATTGTACAAGCTAGTTGGGGCTGTCCAGGCTTTACATGTGGACTATAATACACTCTCAAGCATAATGACCTCAGGCATCAAAGACTTGGACATATCTCAATGCAAAATTTGGCATTCATGTCAATTAACAATATGGTGAAGGAATGGATCTTACAGGAGATCGATCTTGAGTTTTTGTGACGGATGTGTGTATGGTAAAACCATCGCAACTCATTTCAAAAGATGGAGGTTCTCGACAAAAAAAGTTCTTGAGCTGGTGCATATTGATCTATGTGGTCATATGTCGTCCGAATCTCATGGAGGTGCAAAGTATTTTTTGACCTTCAGTGATGAGTTCTCCAAGAAAATATTTCTTTACATGATGTAAAATAAGTTTGGAGTTCTCGATAGGTTCAAAGCGTTCAAGCTTTGGTGGAGAATCAAACTGGAGAAAAGATCAAAACACTTCGGTGTGATGGCGGTGGTGAGTACATCTTAAGGAATTTTAATCAATTCTGTAAGGAGAATGGTATTGTGAAACAATCAATCACACCATATACGCTAAAGCAGAATGAAGTTGCAGAGAGGAAGAATCGAACGCTTGTTAGAAGTGTGAGGTGTATGTTGCAACACATGAGGTTGGACCACGTTTCTGGGAAGAAGCAGTGGCGACTGCACCATATCTCCGTAATCGACTTCCTAATAAGGCAATATCTGCAAAGACACCTAAAGAGTTCTCAGTAATCAATTCATCTTTTATCTCAAGGCACCGCTTGGGTGTGTTGTGCTGAGTCATGCTCCATAGTTTTCTCTTCCTCTTATGTTATGCCAAAGCAAGAGAGACCATTACAATTGTTTTATTTTATGTTAATTTGATCGGTGTACTTTGTCCCGTAACAAGATGCAACATGAGAGGTTCTTGGCTCGTTTTGATAATAAGCCCCCCCAAGTTTGATAACAAGTACATTTGGATTTTGAATGTTGTTTATATGACATCTTTTCATCTTTATTATTTATTGGTTTAGAATTCATCACTTTGACCGTGCAACTCCGGCTAGAGATTGAGACCAAAGTGCTTTACAGTAAGAAAGACATCAGTAAGAAATCCTAGTGCGCAGATGGCAGCCTCAAGTCCCACACTGTATGCTCAAACAATATTCCTTAGGGCAGGAGCTCGCACAAGCCCTCCGTTGTTGCAGCAATCTTGGCAGCAGGTGGGAAAGTTTGACCAAGAGATGGTTTCAAGGGACTGTGCCTATCGCTGGCTAACACCTTCGTTCGTGCAGGTAAGCTGCCAAGCATTTCCGATCCTCATAATGGAGACTTCAATGAGAGATTGAGTTCCACGGAATAGATAGTGGAATCTCCCACATATCTCATAATACAGAGGGAACTAAAAGAAGAAGTGTTCTTCAGTTTCAATATCCTCGTTGCGCCTGGTGCAAGCTAGGCATAGACCCGTTGCAGGAAAAGAAAGAGAACAAAATGAAATGGAACTTGTAATGTCCACAGAAAGCTCAAAGAGCTTATGGACAAAATGGAAAAACATAAGAAAGAGGACATTGTAACATAAAATGGATATCGTCTTCAAGCCGTTTGCACACCGGGCTCTGACAATCTCCCTTTCCTCTCTGCATCCGCTTATTGTTCAAAAGTAGACTCCCCACCATGAGTTAAAATTAAAGTAGTGTCAAGGCATTGATCTATAGCTGCTGAGCTCCTCTCTGCTCTTTCCCAGGAACAAGTTGAAACAAGAATCAATTTTGTCACACTCTGCAGAACCCAAACATGTTGAAAATACAGTTTTGGAAGACAGTTCATGTGGGCACCCATCCACTGCTTGAAGTAACTGGTTTCCCACAGGTGGTTTGTCAACAGGCCTTTTGATCACATGAAGGCCTAGCTTTGAAGAATGAAATCATATGAAACCCAACCCATGCTGGTCCAATGGTTACCGTTGACATTGCCAGAAGGTCCATATGATATTTTTGTCAAAATATATACTGTAGACACCTATAATATTGGCAGAATAACATGTGGATATTTGCCAAGGGAGTTCTAGAATATGTATTCTCCTGGTACAACCTGCATTACATCATGCCAAAACACCAAAAATAGTGCAAACGGTCCTCAGTATCCATTCCCCTCAATATTTAGGTCTGGTACTTTCAATCCATAGCAACAAGCAAACATGGTTGATTCATCCATCCTCCCCTTGTGTCAGAAAAAATCAAGATCAGAATTCAAGGACCCAACAGCTAACCAAACCAAAACAGCGCACATGTAACACATAATCTATCATGAAAAGCAAAGCAAGACTGTAGATGAAGTATCTGGATTTATCTGAGCAGAAAAATCACAAGTTGCCTTTAGTGAAGGATAAACTGCAACCTGAATGCAATAAAGATTTGTGTCTCCTATCATAATATTGTCACTGTTGTGCAAATCCATTTCAACATCACTTTCTTCCTCCCTTAATGCATCACTGCCAAATGTGCTCTTCATCCGACAAGCCAGATTAGAAGAGCCATATAGTTGAACACTTGATTTGCATATTTTATGCTACCGCATTTGGCATACATGTCCACTCTATATATATATATATATATAACAATTCCATCCTTCCTCATATCAGCCTGGACCTCTTTGCCCTTCTCCAGAGCTGCCAGGCTCGCACCGGCATTGAGAACACCAATGAAAGTGACATGGTTGGGCATTACCCTTTCCCCTATCATTAGTTCATAGGTCTCCACAACCTCCCTACCAAACCCATTCTGGGTATATCTTACGATAATTGCACTCCATGAGACCACAATTTGTCTAGTCATTTTGCCCAACACCAGACTTGCATTTTCAAGGCTGTCACATTTGGCATAAACACATGGGCAGTGGTGACATCGGCAGCTACACCCGCAGCTTCTGCAAGCAGCAGTGGGATGTCAAGTGGAACAGGAGCTAGGAAGTCCACCCAAGCTCCTGCTGTAGCACCAACACCCGTGCTTGACTTTAACCCAGTTGTGGAATTCTTTGAGGAGTTAAGGAGAAACTACCAGGGGATAAGGACGGAGAAATTGCGGAGCTTGCAAGAGTTCCAACCTCTTCTCATGTTGTTTGTAATAGGATGAAAATTTCATTGAAAAACAATTAATACAAATATATGCGTGCGGAAATAACTTCCTAGAAATCCCAATCTATTTGTGAGAGCTCCATGTAACTTCGAAAGGCCCCTGCAAGAGCTGAACAATGCATGGACTGGACAATGTCATCATATTCATCCTCCTCACTAATCTCCATCTACCTCGTCCACCACATTGAGATCAGGGATATCCTCATTTTCAATGTGCAGATTTGCAAGACATCTACACATAGACATTGGGTTTGCATTTTGTATTTTTATTCTTAAGAAAATAAATGTTTTCTCTTCTCATGTGCCTAATACAAAAAACTTATAGCATGAAGATGCCTAATGTGAGAAATGGTTTGAGAAACGTGCCTAAGCAGTCTGTTTGGTTTAAATAATTATTAGGCGCAAAAATGCCTAAACGGTTGTCCAAGGACGGTACACATCATGTTGAGAAAATATGGTCAAATGACCTTATATCATGTCAAGGCTGCGATTGGTGTGTTGTGCTAAGTCATGCTCCCTAGTTTTTTCCCTTCCTCTTATGTTTTGCCAAAGCAAGAGAGCCCATTGCAATTTGAGGCTTGCTCTAAAGAGGAGCCAATAAAATAGAAATAGACCATGTATGTGATTTTATTCCTTTTCTGACGCATCAATATTCTATTTGCCTTCTGGCTTCTCAGGGGTTTTATTTTCTGGGCTCAAATCCTCCTACAACTCCTCTTTGACCATGTAGGAATCAAAGGTGGTCAGGGTCATAAAATATATGGCCGAGGGGTGTTGACTTGCCCACGTCGCAGGTGCAATGGACCCACCCAATGTGCTGCAACATTTTGCTTGAATTTGGCGATGACAAGAATATTCATGAAATTTCACATCAAATGTCGCGCTTGCACTGCAAAGACTGACCATATGATTAAATATGATTCCAAACTTCAAAATCTTATGAGAGCCCCTATTTGCTTTGGGAGAAATTGGTCATTTTAGCCCACCTATTTTCACATATATATTGCAAATCAACCCTCCCATATTCTTCAAGTTTGGAGCTGCAATTTGGAGACATCATCATGTACGTGCCGCAAAGTGTTGAATTCTAGCGACGACCGAAGGTGGAGAGCTACTTTAGCGTAGAGCAGATATAGGGTGTCATAGTGCCACATCATCGTCACCATGTCATCGTAGACACGTCATCGTCACCACGTCATCGTCGTCACGCCATGTCACCGTCGTTAGCCATGTCATCGTCGTCATTTTTGTGTGTCGGTTGTGAAACTCTTAACTGGTTGACCTCCTTGGCTTTACTTTGTAGATGCGAATGGACTGAATCATGATGTTAGAGAGGGGTGAATGTATGTGACAGAGGCAAGAAGGAAAGATTCCCATCATCATAGTTTCTGCGAAGATTTTGGGTGTTAGAGGTAAATATCTCTCTTTGTTTTTGTAATCGGTTTGGGCCATTGTGTGTGTAATTTTACTTTCCTAGTCCAGTACATATCTGCTTCCTGCGCACTGGGCACTCCCCCTGCCTCTTTTATTCAAACAACCTTTGTTTTAGTGAAAGTCTGGTCTTGTTGGTTCTGGTGGTAAGAATGCAGGGGATGTTGCTTGCTACAGATAGGGTACTTAGAGTGGTTGGTGTCAAGGACGAGAACATGACTGAACACCAACCAGAGATCAGATTAGAGGTACAAGACTAGACAAGAAGTCAAGGCCGGCATGGCCAATGGCATGATGAATAAATAGGAATCAAGACAATCTTTATAACAATGAACAAGAGTACAAGATATTGGAAACTGGGCTAGGGTACTGGGAACTGGAAACAAAAGTAGCTTGAACTGGTGTTGGCGAGACTGAAGAGTGTCCAGTCTCGTCTCCTATATATACTGGCTACTAAGAAGTTTCCCTAAGAAGTTTCCCTAAGAAGCTTCCCCTATGGAGGTTGCTTGCTGGAGAAGTTTCCAAGATTAAACAAAGGTTTCTTGATGGAGAAGCTTCTTAAACAAAGGAGGTATCTTGATGGAGAAGCTTCCTGAGCAGTTTTCCAAGTTACTCTTGGTAATTTGGTAAACTTCTGATAACTTGGTAAGTAATGGTAAGTAAGTCGACTAGGGTATTTTCCAGAATGATATCTAGAACAATTCCAGCTTTAATTATGTCAGCACGGACTTGTTTGCCCTTCTCCAGGGCTGCCAAGCTTGCATATGCATTGACAACAACGCAAACAATTGTAGCCTGGTCACATTGGCACAGGCCTTAAGAACAAAAAGAAATTTCTTTCTTGTTTCATTTGCTCATAGGTCTCCAAAGCCTCCCTACCAAACCCACTATTAGTACCTAAGATTCCGGACATGTAACAAAGTTGAACTTCCAGGAGACTGGTGTAATCGATCGTACAACATCTAATTTACCATACAATGGATGATCCAGCAAAGATGTCACGATGAAATTACGTGAATAGGTCTGCAATTTAAGGTTTGAAGTCTAACCTGGAAAACAATTGGCTTGCTCAGATCGACCGTGAACTTGTTTACCCTTATCTGTGTCTGTTGATCCCAAAGCTTTGGGTCTCACTCAATTTTTACACTGCAGAGGGATTAATCAGCAGGACTGTTTGGGCAACTTATCCACCAACTGTCATGACATAGCCCAGAAGAACTTACCAGGAGTAAATACCAGAAGTTACCAAGTTACCGGGAGTTTACCAAATTACCAAGAATAACTTGGGAAACTGCTCAGGAAGCTTCCTTTGGAGGAATCTTCTCCATCAAGATACCTCTTTTGTTTAAGGAAGCTTCTCCATCAAGAAACCTTTGTTTAATCTTGGAAACTGCTCCAGCAAGCAACCTCAATAGAGGAAGCTTCTTAGGGAAGCTTCTTAGTAGCCAGTATATATAGGAGGCGAGACTGGACACTCTTCAGTCTTGCCAACACCAGTTCAAGCTACTCTTGTTTCCAGTTCCCAGTACCCTAGCCCAGTTTCCAATATCTTGTACTTTTGTTCATTGTTATAAAGATCGTCTTGATTCCTATTTATTCATCATGCATTTGGCCACGCCGGCCTTGACTTCTTGTCTAGTCTTGTACCTCTAATCTGATCTCTGGTTGGTGTTCAGTCATGTTATCATCCTTGACAGTTTGGCGAGACTAAAGTTTGTTCCTTAGTTAGTTAATTTGGAAGGCACATTTGTGGAAATGGTCGCCACATTGCAAAGTCTTCAGCTCCAGATGGAAGAACTTCGTGCCTCTACTGCCCAACTGCAACTGATCAGTCTCAAGATCTTGACAACGCTCTCAACAATTTGCAACAACAAATTTCAGAGTTGAAGGATTCGAACAATGGATCTTCAACCTTACGAGTCCCTACTACAACAAATTCTAATGCAACGGTTCCTCCAAATCTGCAAACAGATTACAAGGGAACCAAAGGTCAGCATTCCCGAAAAATTTGATGGGACGAGATCAAGATTTCGCGGTTTTGTTCAACAAGTACGATTGTTCCTACGACTACATCCACAACGCTACCCTGATGAAGGTATTGAAGTGGGATTTGTGGGCACCCTTCTATCCGGCACTGCCCTATCTTGGTTTGCACCGCTATTAGAGAAAATTTTGCATAATTTTGAAGCATTCATGTCCGAGTTCACTACAACGTTTGGAGAGAATGAGAGAGAGAGAGTTGCAGAGACAAAGATGCGAAATCTTCAACAAGGAGCACGTCCAGCTTCCGTTTATGCTGTTGAATTTCGACAACTTGCGTGCGACCTCGACTGAAATGAGAAGAGTCTCATGAGTCAGTTTCGATGTGGCCTAAAAGATGATGTTAAAGATTTGTTGCTGACAATGTCAAACGTGAGTACACTGAGCGAATTCATCACCCAAGTCATTGCATGTGATAATCGTTTGTTCGAAAGACGTCAAGAGAAGTGATCTGGATGGTCGACAACGTACCATGCCGCTGCTACTACGGCACCAAACACAACGATCCATCAGATATCCGGTAATGATCCTATGCAGATTGGTGTTGTCCGATTCAAGCCATTGATGCCACAAGAAAAACAAAGACGGCGCTCGAATGGATTATGTCTTTATTGCGGAGAAGATGATCACATAGCATTAAACTACCCCAACAGGAGAAGATTCAAAGCTCGGGGCACAACTCAAGTATTCGATACGAGGAGGTCGGAAAACGAAGATGTCCAGTCACAGTAGGGACCATGCGGCTGGACACCTCAAATTCCTCAAAAAAAAAAAAAAAATTTCTACCTCTAGACCCTGTACCTTGTTTCACAGTTCCAGTAAAGATCAGGATGCAAAATCGAGATATCTCCGTAGAAGCACTTTTGGACTCGGGCGCTTCAGCGTGTTTTATTGACAAAGACTTTGTGAAGCAACACAATTTAACGCTCGTAAGAAAGAAATTCTCGGCCCCTGTTGAAGTCATCGATGGACAACCATTAGCATCAGGAAATATTGACCATGAAACTCAACCCCTTGAAGTGAAGCTTAAAAATCAAGCATAACAGATTGTTTTCAATGTTATCCAGTCTCCAACGAATCCTGTGATTCTTGGATTTCCCTGGTTTGTACTTCATAATCTTGACATCGACTGACAATCATGAAAAATTTCGGCAAGACAAAAATGCAAAAGTACCAAAGGTATTCAACCCCTGTTTCTTGGAGCTAGAGCCTTCATGCGAGCTACGAAGAACGACGTGACATTTGCACTTTATGCGACTCCGATCAAAACCACAACAGACCAAGGTACTTCGACATTATCCACTCAATATCAAGATTTCAAGGATGTCTTCGAGAAGAAAAATACAGATATGTTGCCAGAACATCGACCTTATGATTGTGCAATTGAATTGCAAGAAGGAGCTCAATCACCATTCGGCCCGATCTACAATTTATCTCAGACAGAGCTGGCTGCTTTACGCGAATCAATTGATGAGAATTTGTCAAAGAATTTCATTCGACATTCGAAATCACCCACGGGAACACCTATTTTATTTATGAAAAAGAAGGACGGATCGTTACGCATGTGTGTGGACTATCGTGGGCTCAACAAAGTCACTATAAAAAATCGTTACCCACTACCGCTGATTTCCGGACTCCTCTAACAATTTGGACGAGCAAATTTTTTCACAAAAATCAACTTGAGATGAGCTTACAACCTTGTACGAATAAAAGAAGGAGACGAATGGAAGACTGATTTTCGCACAAAGTACGGACATTTCGAATACAATGTTATGCCTTTCGGTCTTACAAATGCTCCAGCAATTTTTCAACACATGATGAATGACATTTTTAGATGACTTTGTAGTCATCTATTTGGACGACATTTTGATATTTTCACAGAATGAAGAAAAACATGGTCACCATATACGCCTTGTCCTTGATAAATTGAGGGAAATAGGACTATATGCTAAGTTGGAAAAATGTCTTTTCCACCAATCTGAAGTCGAATTTTTGGGCTACATTATTTCCGACAAATGAAAATACAAACCATCATCGAGTGGATTAAAATCAACTTCTAGGTTTAGGATGTGCACCTTTGTACACTATATTCCAGTTCTATCCTATTTTGTGCAGTTGCAAATTGAAAATTGCTGCACCATTGACACGACTCACAGGGAAGGACAAATTTATATGGGACGAGAAGGCTGACCAAGCATTTGAAAGGCTGAAGCAGGTATTTACAACGGCTCCAATATTGGTACATGCAGACCCATCTAAACCATTCTTTTTGGAAGCAGATGCATCGAACTTTGCACATGGCGCGGTACTCTCTCAATACGGTACAGATGGCCGACTTCACCCTGTTGGTTTTCGTTCTCGCAAATTTTCCGCTGCGGAGATCAATTATGAAATCCATGACAAAAAACTTCTAGCGATTATCAATGCTTTTGAGGAGTGGCGTCATCTATTGGAGGGAGCTAAACATCGTGTCACAGTCTATACAGATCACAAAAACCTCGAGTATTTTATGAGTGCTCGTGTTTTGAATCGATGTCAAGCGAGATGGAGTATGTCATTAGCAAGGTTTGATTTTGTTATTACCTACCGTCCCCGACATCTTCAAGGAAAACCAGATGCTTGTTCTCAACGATCGTATCTTGCGCCAAAAGAAGGGGATGTAGCTTTTGACCAACAGAAATCCATCATCTTGAAACCAGCAAATCTCCAAGTGAATATGCTATCCATGTCCACCTATGATGATGTAGAGATCATAAAGAAGATTAAGGAAGCACTGAAGAGCGACCAATTTGCCACGACACTACGAAGTCAACTAAATCGACCTCAAGACAACCCACATGTTACAAACGACTTCGAATTCCAAGATGACTTACTTTATTTCAAGGGACTTTTCTATGTACCTCCAGGACCTACACGACTTTGAATTCTTCAAACATGTCATGATCTTCCGGCTGCAGGACATTTCGGCTTCAACAAAACAATGGAATTGATATCCAGGGACTATTGGTGGCCGCAGATGTGGAAACTCGTGAAAGAATTTATAAAATCTTGCGACACGTGTACTAGAGCGAAGGGACCACGACATCGACCTTACAGCCTCTTCAACCATTACCCATTCCCAAGGGTCCATGGTCGTCCGTGTCTATGGACTTTATTACGGACCTTCCAATTTCCAAGACCACCGATTCAATCCTTGTTATTATAGATCGTTTTACAAAGATGACACATTTCATTCCATGTAATAAGACGGTTACCGACGAGGAAACTGCAATACTCTTCCTCAATAATATCTACCGCATTCATGGACTCCCGAAGGACATCGTATCTGATCGAGGACCACAGTTCATATCGAATTTCTGGAGGGGATTATTTCACATATTGGATACTAAGATCAACCTCTCTACAGCTAATCATCCACAGACTGATGGTCAAACCGAACGTGTAAACCAGATTTTGGAGCAGTATCTTCGCTGTATGATAAATTATCACTAAGATAATTGGACGGACCTTTTGTCATTAGCTGAGTTTGCCTACAACAACACTATACATTCTTCGACCAAGCAAACTCCATTTTTCTCTAATTATGGTCATCATCCTTGAGCAAACCCTTTCCACATGAAGACTGTTGGAAACCCTGCTGCAGAAACCTTGCTACTCATCTCGCTACGATTCACAAGGAGCTTACATTCCACCTCACAGAAGCTCAAAACAATACAAGGAGTACGCAGATCAATGTCGCCAACTCCAACCCCAGTTCAAGGTCGGAGATCGTGTGTGGCTTCTTCGACGGGACATACAAACATTGCGACCATCAAGGAAGTTGGATTATCAATGTCTGGGACCATTCAAAATTATTCGACAAATAAATCCGGTCAGTTTTCGGCTTGAACTCCCACGAAGTATGCGCATCCATCCAGTCTTTCATGTTTCATTATTAGAGTTGTATCATCCATCGAATATTTCAAGAAGAGTCTCCGTACCACCTCCACCAATCGAAGTCAATCTGGAAATTGAATATGAAGTCGATGAAGTCCTAGACTCTCGCATCAAGTATAAACGTCTTGAGTATTTCATACATTGGAAAAGCTACGACATCAGCGAACGAACGTGGGAACCTTCATCCAACCTCGCCAATGCATCTGACAAAGTCCAAGAGTTTCATCAACAATATCCAGCTAAGCCCCGAGCTACACGTCAATAAGACGTCACAACGATAATGTCAGCCAAGTTAGCTTCAAAGTGAATACTCCACATTCAATGTACCTGATACACGCTAAAGAGGGAGCAGCACCACATGTCGCGGCCCTTTGCCTTGAGGGTAGGGGGGTCGGGACACATGAGGGGCTGCCCCTGTGGTGGGGGCAGCGGCAGCGATAGGTATGGGGGGCTGGCTGAAGCACCCTTGAGTGCCCAAGGCACTCAATGAGGCGGAGGCGCTCACTAGGTGGAGCCCCGCACACCGGGTTGCGGTGGGGGTGGCTCCACAAGGGGTGGTGGTAGCTTAGCGGGACTTAGTGGGGGTGGCATAAGACTCACCGTGGGGCGGAGACCTCGTGGTGGGAGTCGTGGGGAGTCTTGGGACTCATCACGGTCCATAGGGGCCGTGGTGAGTGGGCCAAGACTCACCGCGACTCATCACCGGGAGTCGAGGGTTTTCGTGGTGGTTCGCCATAAAATGGCATGGCTGGTTGTGAAACCCCCGCGGACAGCTACAGAAGTATATATAGGGAGTAGTAACCCCGAGAACGGTGCAAGCCCGTTGGTGACCAAAAACTAGTGAGTAAGCGAGCGAGCCGGAAAGCGACCAAAGAGTGGGGAGCTGTTCCGGACTGCCAACTACCAAAGGGAATTCCCGCTGGTTCCAAATCGGTGGAGGGTTCTTTGGGAGAACAAAGGGGGACCGTTATGCCCCGGTGAACAGCCGAAGCTTCAAGTTGGCCCGGCGGCCAGGTTGGGAGTCAGGCGCGCGCATCAAAGCGAGTAACTAGGCAAGTGGAGCCTACTCGAAGTCTGATAATTCTGTTAGAGGTTGAGGCTTCGGACCCAGAGGGTAACAAAATCATATTTGAAGGCAGCTTCGAAAATCAGAATGCTCAAATCACTACGTGGTCCCAAGTTCAAGGTGTTGGACACTATCGATGGTTGAAGGGACCTATAATTCATTTGAGTCAAGAACAAATAGCCGAATACTTGGCAAGTACCATTCGCCGGATTTTGGATTTTCTCCAACTCTAAGCAAGTCCAAGATTTTACCGCTCCTCGAGGAACTCGGCGCTAAAGGAGGGGGTGATGTCACGGACATAGCCCAGAGGAATTTACCAGGAGTAAATACCAGAAATTATCAAATTACCATATTACTGGAAGTTACCATGATTTACCTCCCATACCAAAATTGGACTGCTTGAGCTTCCGTAACCCCTTGGGTTACATTTATCAATCGCCTCATGCGCGTGTAAGCCTCCCTTAAACTCTCGGTAGGCTTTCGTCGTCTTGTTGATGCCGCTGTGGACCTTGTAACCTACGATGTCCTCTACAACTATGTGCCCCACTCCAGTATGCCGAAGGTTTTGCTGGAATTTTTTGGCTTTAGGCACTTTGGTCCCATAGTTTCCAAACAATTAGGCCAAAATCTGAAAAATTCCCAGAATGCATTAGGCACTTTCATTTTGAATAACTATCGCCTAAACGGTTGTCCAAGGACGGTAGTCTCATGTCAACAATTGCTAAGCCCATGTTGTGCCTTTCCCAATTGTTACCTCCTTTCTTTGCTGAAAACTAATTCTTGGTATGCTTCTCAAGGTAATACCTCCATCGGATAACATCTTTGTAATTGAACAATTTATAAAAAAATAAATGTATAAATTTTCAGCTCTCTTATAGATGAAAGTAGATTTCACTATTCGCAAAGAGGAACCATACTAACCGTTTGTTTTTGAAAGCAGACCAAGATTTTATTTTTTATTTTTTAGAGAACAGGGGACAGCCTAGGCCCTGGATCAACTTTATTAATAAAGGAAAAAAAAAACAGAGAGGAGGAAAAAATAACCTCCGGGAAGGCCATAAAAGCTTAGCACATGGGGAATGCCCAGAACCAAAAGGGACTGGTGGGGGAGAAGTGCGATGGTGCCGGACTGCGGCCTACAAACGGGAGTTTGCAAGAGCAAGCTGCCAAGTACATAAGGCAGAGCTAAATAAGATGCAAGCGCATTGCAAGAGACTGACAGGGTGCCAGCTTGACGCCACCCAGGCTCCAGTGGGAACTCAAATCCCAAAATGAAGCTGACTTTTTAGGTGCAGTGAATGAAGGAACCAACAGTTGTTCTCGGAAATTGATCTCACATGGGCTAAGGGCAACCTCCTCTGCTCCAGGCTCTTTGAATCTAGAGTCGCTTGGCATGACGACCTCCCCAGGGATTGGCAAATCGCCTGCTGAGTCCGAGGCTCCCCACATCAACGGGCGTCATCAGACATTAGGCTCCTCCAAAGAGACACCCAAGCCTTACGCCCCTCAGTCATCATATCCACAAACAATTTGCAAAGAATAGATCTGATGCTGGGGCGCTTTCCCTCGAAAACCAAGGAATATTTAGCCTTCCAAATTGACTAGAGAGAGTGAGCTCTGAGATAAGCCCAAATCGGACAACTAATCCAAGAAGACCCATTATGCAAGTTGAGAAGTAACAAAGAAGCAGACAAGGGTGGCAGAGTTCTCCAGTTGGAAAAGAAAGTGTGAACATAATGCCAAACCCTTGAGGATATATGACAGTGTAGCAGACAATGCTCGATTGTCTCTCTTATCCCACAATTACAAGCCAGGCAAAAGGGGTCATGATCAGTGACGGTATCAACAACAGGTAGGATCCGGTTAGCAAGCTTCCATAAAAACGCACTGACTTTCGCTGAATGATGCTTGGCCCAAATGTCTTTCCACACACAGTTCCAACCTTGGGCAGGCAAATATATGTTCCATTTCCTATTCCATTTGGCTTGGAAGCAAGCTTGACCCAACAACATCATATACCTTGTTTTGACGGTGTAACCCAAAAATGGGGTTTTGGAGCTGTCCATCCACCTCCATTCTCCAGGGTCCAGTTGCAATCTGCTGAGAGGGAAACGAAAGAACCAAACGAGAGGAGTTCTAAGAGCCCATCATAACTCTTCACCAGAGGGCGGCATGGGGTCTAGAGTATCCAAAAGCGCATCCAGGACTCTAATTCTGTTCGCCTCATCATGATGCAGATCTCCCGACCCAATGAGAGTAAGCAACCCATTTGGCAAGGACTTGAAACGTAGACATAGCCAATGTGTGTCGGAGGATGAAATAGTTAATAGAGCGTTGAGCGTGTTTCCATTGGATCTGCCAAACCAACAGCCCAGAAGGGTAGTGCATCCTCCTTCTATTAATACATGTAGCACATATGAGACTCCTTGCATAATATGATCCCAACCATTTTGAATGGAGGAAGCTGAAAGAATGGAGGAAAGGAGAGGGGGTTCAAGGAAACCACCATTCTCCTAGACATTGGCCACATGCGAGAGCCATTTGGATTCCCACGTAGCCCATTTCTTGCTCAAAGTGGCCAAGGGCTCATAGCCAAGATTGAGATTGCCAAATAATGGCTGGCGAATAGCTTCCTCGAAGTAGGAGGCCTTCCTTTGAGTCAAATGCGGCCTAATGGAATTCCATGCATCCCAAATGGAATTCCAAGCAACAGAGCCTTTACTCTTTGATTGAACAGACCCCCTGGACCAGCCATTTTGAGGATGGAGCCCATGAAGCTGAGCTGGAAGGTATGGTATTCACTAGATGCTCTCTCACCAAGATGCACCAGGGGCTGTTCCCATAATGTAGAGTCTTAGGAATCCATTTAGCAAGGAGAGCAGAAATCTGCAAGGAAGGGTCTATTAGACCAAGACCGCCTTCTTTTCGAGGTTGTTGTATTCATATTTACATAGTAGAGTAGAGCAGTACATCACGGTGCTGATAGCATCAATAGAGGAGAAGCATACAACAATGCAGGCAATGAATGATGACTTCTTGTTACTGCCAGTTCCCAACTTAGCTGGTACCAAGGTCTTTAGTAGTTTCTTGTCTCTCTTAGTTTAGTGTGTGTGTGTGTCAATGCATCATCAATGGTTGCTTCTTGGAGCTTAGAGTTCAGGGTTAGCTTGAGAGCATGTGAGCTATGAACCAAGCCTTTTGTACCAGAGAGTGTATGCAACTTATCTTATATAATACAATATTGTTGGCCTCCAAGCAATGTGTACTTGGAGCCTCTGTGTATGATTGTGTGCTTTGTTTAATCTATGCATCGTTGGTAGAGTACAACAAAGGTATTCAGAGCTAGGCCCAAGAGACCAATGCCCTCTTAGAGGGGGGATGCTCTTCTGTGAGCAGATCCCGCGAGCAAAAAATTCCGTGAGCAGAAATCTGCTCACGCTTCAGGATCTGCCCACCTATAACCGCGGACGCCTACTCGACTTAGAAGACCTATTACTGCGCAGAGTGACCAGTATTACAAGCTCGATTATGGATGTTGCTGGGATGAATGAGGGATGAATGGCGGATGAATGTATGTATGATGAATGAGACATGGATGAATGAAATAATATAAAGTTGTTTTGTAGTAGTAGGCTCCCAAATCCCTCGAGCTCCGAAATCCTTTAAACCATGCTAGTCTTGCTTACAAATCAATTGTGAAAGTGCACTGTATATTGCCAACAATGAATCCACATTGCTTTGTTAATTGAGGAGGGGTTACTTGTCATTTTTCCAGGTATCCAAGGTTGAGAGAGAGGCTCACACCCAAATCTAAAGAAGGTAGAGAGGTGAACTCGTGTTTTATAAATAAACGTTTCAAAACACGTACTGGGAATTAAGATGTCGTTGACGACACCTTAATCCCTAGCACATGCACACACACCACCGCCTTACCACCAAGGCTTGTTCGCTATCATATTTTTGGGTTGAAATGTTTGGGTGAATTTTTTTGGGATTTTGGGTTTTTCCATGAATTGTCATGTGTCAACTTGTACTAGCAATTAAGATGTCGTTGACGAAACCTTAATCCCTAGCAGCTGCACACACACCGCCTTACCGCCAAGGCTGTTAGCCATCAGAATTTTTTGGGTTGAAATTTTTTGGGTGAATTTTTTTGGGGTTTTTGGTTTTTCCATGAATTGTCATGTGCCAACTCGTACTGGGAATTAAGATGTCGTTGACGACACCTTAATCTGGCACATTCGGGGGAAAAAAAATAAAAAAATAAAAAATTGTTTTTTTGTTTTTGTTTTTTGTTTTATTTGTTTTATTGAAAACTTGCTGGGAATTAAGATGTCGTTGACGACACCTTAATCCCTAGCACCTGCACACACACCGCCTTACCGCCAAGGCTGTTCGCCATCAGATTTTTTTGGGTTGAAATTTTTTGGGTGAATTTTTGGGGTTTTTGGTTTTTCCATGAATTGTCATGTGCCAACTCGAACTGTGAATTAAGATGTCGTTGACGACACCTTAATCAAGCACATTCGGGATACTCGGTAAATTTCCGAAGGTTTCAATTTTCACTCGGAAATCCTCGGAATCAGTCGGCTAGCATGTAACTAGCTGCCGGTTCTCCCCGTTGGTTGGATGGGGCATTTCCATACTCATTGGTGGGCAGTAAGGGTGATATCCAATCCGTCAAATTATGGCCTTCTGTTCTGTTATTTATTCCAGAATCCTTTATTAATATGATTTAAAGGGCTTCCTCCCCTTTTTATTTAAAGATAAAAAAAGAAATACATTGAAGTAGAAATACATTGAAGTTGAGGATGCATTCATGCGGGTTTCTTTATGTAGAAGAACCGTAGAGCATGAAGAACCGTAGAGCTTTTCCATTGGAAATAGATTCAAATTGAATTTCTCTCATAATTTTATCATACGTGGAGGTAAAAAGACTTTCATTTCATGTGTATTGTACAGCAAAATTATTTTTATGTTACATGCATGCTCGCCGAATGGCCGCCAAAAAAAATGAAGGGGTGTCAAAATTACAGCCCTCCAACATGATGGGCAAATTTTTTAAGGAACTTGCAAATGCAAGTCTAACGTGCCCTGCAAAAATAAACACTGATTGCGTGCAATACAGAATTAGAAATATATACTATATAACAATTAGTTAATTTTTTCCGCTTATAATATCAGGAAAGAGTCGCTAAATATACAACATACGAGTCGTCCAAAGATTCAACAACTACTTTTTCAGGCAACGTTCATTTGAAAATTTGTTGTCAGGGAGTGTATTTCAAGTACCGGACGACGTGTACTGTCGCGAGCACATAATTTCAAAAGTTTTGCAATTTTTCTCGCCTGACAATATTTTCGCTGCTTCATTGGGATATTACTAAATTGTAGAATATTCCGTTTTGCTCAAGTGTGCAACAAGCGAAAAGCCCATCTTTGAATCTTTCAATGAGCTTAGCATTTACCACGTCGCTTATGTATAACGGACATTCCAATTTGCTGTTTGCATCTCGATGTGTGCAGTGTGCCCGTATGCTAAAACATCATGTTGATCACAAATTAGCTTCGAGCCCACAATAACATACAGGTCTAGGGAGATGCAAGCTTTCAATCATCCCACTCTTAATCAATCGGACTGCACAATGCAACAGGCAACACTTTTTTCGTAGATTGCTTTTCAATTCAAAGACCTGAAATGCCTTGCAGTGGATTCAAGATAAGTCTGACAATTCACTCTCCCTCAGGATATATACACGTAGAGGACACGTATGGTAAACGAGCTGAATTGGACGGTCGAGAGTACAAAATGAGGGTGGTTTGTCCACTGTACACTGCAGGGCTCCATTCCAGACCAATTCCACTCTACAGCTCTCTTGGAGTATATACACACACTTGGTGAGAAGGTACACACAGCTGCTATGGACCCCACCAGCTTAAAACTGGACATGTTGCTGCTTGGCTCTACCCACGAAGCGCACCACCTTAAGACACCAAAATTGATCAGAGGGCAGCTGCAAGACTGGCAAAAACAAAGTATTGCTCGTTTTCCAGGGGCAATCTACATCCACAGGCCCGCCCATAGCATGTGCCAGCAGTTGAAGAGGGAGTTAGTAAGGGTCGTAGAACTGGTTGTAGGAGGGCGTTTGCTCGCTGTAAGTGGTCTCGATGTAGGCGGGGCCGAAGGCAGACTGACTGTACGATGTTCGATCAAAAGATGATTCCATGTAGGGAGGATTGTACTGGCCATAATAGGATTCGTTCTGAGAAGGGCTGTAGACGGCTGAGTGGTCGCCATGGCTGTGGGAGCTCCACTTATGATAACTGCTGCTGCGGTTCCAGTAATCAGAGCGCTTCTTGATGCGGCGCACTCGATTCAGGACAATCTCGGGAACCATATTTCCTACAATGGTCACCTTCTGCTTGACTTGGTCAGTTGTCACCTCATATACGCCTGCACATTCACTTCGATGACGGTTTAGTAACTACCACAGGAGACGCGACATCTCAACCACACAACGAAGCAGAAGGAAGAGGCTTACAATGCACCTTCAATTCAGCACTACATCGGAGATATCCGACGACCTACTCTACGCGTCTCCTCTTCCTGAGAGTGGTGCAAAAGGCTTACTGCAACTTTAGTCTGGGTCCTTGAAGCTTACCCTCCGTATCCAAAAGAGCTTTCCTTACTTTGTCTTCGCATTTCGAACAGCACATAGGAACCTTCAGCTCGATAGCCTACAAGCATAATACAGGTCAAAGAAAATGAGCTACCCGCACATAGCAAGCATCAGTCAAGTGTGGCCTGTTGGACTGGGAAGCGCAACTTAGCTCAATCAAAAATATGGACGTCATATGGGTGCATGAGCAAGCCGTGAAACAGGTAATCAACAAAGCTATGGAGAAAAGCTGCTTGACAAGCACAGGAATTGTGCGGAGATTTGGGGTAGCACGCAGGAACATACCGACATCATGTAATGAGGCTGATGATTTGTGTCTCTCCCGCCATAGAACAGCTACAAACACAACGCTCCACCGTCACAACAGAGGTTGGCAAGAGGAGCTCAAACCAAGGTAACAACAAACAAGCAAATTGCACGAATGTGCGCCACTAGTAGGGAGGAAGACGAGAGTTTGCAAGGTAGTAGAGTCATACATCACCCACGGACATCATCGTCCTCACACTTTCACTTCTCTCCCCCTCCTTCCTTCACACTGTCAAACGACAGCTCAACTCAGCCAGACTCGATCGAGCGCTGCAGACAGGTGCTCCCAACTCACAACTTGAATAGATCTTTCTCGGTTCCCACTGTGACTCTATAGCAACTGATTCATCAGCGGCTCACCTCACACCATCGCTTCCTCGGGACAGCGAGACGGAGAGGACGGTGTGGTGGACAACGTTAGAGATCTCGCGGATTTCCTTGCAGGCCTTTCTTCTCCCTAGATCATCGGATACGGTGATAATACGGTGACGGCCGTCCGTCACCCACACACTTGGGCCTTTACGTCTTCCGGAGCAGTACAGTCGCACTGTACCGCAAAGCCCTGACGCACTTGAGCCTTGAATGATTAGACGGCCCTCTTAAATACCCGTCCGCCCTGCCAACCCCGCCAAACATTATGGGATAATTCCCCCCCACATTTTCCCAGAATTTGCCCCAGAAACGGTCGGCTGGGGCATTTATTTCATACAGCCGCCGGTTTCTTTTCCAACAATCCGTCGGACCGTCCGTTCAACAAGGTAGCTATACCTTAGCTAGCGAGTCGCGACATTATATTTGTTCTCGAATTATCCCATATCGAAAGTCCCAAACTGCGCAGTTTGAAAAGGATATATTTGGGTCGCTTTCCTCAGATCGGCTTCTCGCCCCAAGGCGATTCTATTCTATTGACGGGGCTTTTCTCATCCATCCCTTGCACTTTATCAACGTATGTCCAGTACATCCACTCGTGGACTCCAGTCGTCCGCTGTGGATGCAGTCTGTACTCGATGGACAGAAATCGGGGTTCATCCACCGCAAGCGCTGAACAACGTACTCTTCTCTCTCTCTCTCTTTCTCCATACGAGCTTCCCTGTGTGGATTCTGAGGTCTCGCAGGGATCTCATGCGAAGTACATCTCCGAGTGAAGCTCCTGTGGAGGACCCGCTTCCTTGGACTGGGCCCGGTGATTAGTTTGCAGAAGATTTGAAGGAAGGTCAGAAGATTGCGAGGGAAGAAGGTGCTTGACTGAAGAAGGCAGGGCTTGGCCAGCTGCCAAGGAGAATTTTGGACAGCTGCAGAGTGATTGAGGATGTAAGAGCGGATGTCAGCAGGATCCAGAAGATTAGCAGGAGATTGATTCTGATGCTGCTATGGCCGACCACACGTGCGCATGCGGGAGCTGCAGCCTGGGCTAGGACGTGATGGATGCCACAGAAAGCAATCAAGACGAGTATCGATACTACATGTGAAGCTGATATGGCCGAGCCAGCCCAAGCCTGATCTCTAACGTCAACAGTTGTGTGCAGATGTATCTCGAACAGTAATGAATTCCAGGCAGATCTCCATTCCAGCCATTTCTGGCATTCTGCCTATAATTTTCTGATCATGAGCAGATTATGATGTACGAAAGACGGATCTATACCAGGGAAGAGTGTACATCATATAGGTAGACTAATCTGTTCTGTAACTTTTAATATTAAGTATGCGCTTGGGAATGTTTAGACCTTTAGACTGTAAGCCCGCGTTTGGGTTCGATATCAGCTTGGTTATGTTTGGGTAATTATATCACATACCCTCACATTCCTGCTGAGAGCTCTGTGAACTAATCGGTTTTATGATCCCTGAGATGCACACCTCAAAAGCCACAATGTTGACTGATGTTCAAATCATGAGCAAGTATTACTGGCACGAGCAGGAACTAGGAGATAGCAGATGGGATGTACGTCTTCTCTAGACTGGTATACTAAAGAGATTGCGCAACAGAATTTGCAGACCGCATGCCTGCTCTTGTGGCAGCTTCCCCCAACATGAACCAGTGGGCAGCACGTAAGTTACAGGTGGAAATACATTTACAAGCGGGATTGATTTTATTTACATACAGTTTACACATCCGATAGTAAACCCCGCGAGCCCATGGACACTTCCTTCCATCATCCTTATAGTGACCACGACAGATTACCTATCGGGAAAAAGTGCACATTCTTCAGCTCTAGACCCTGAGAACATCCTGCCACCAGATATAGCGGGGAAACTGAAAATATACGTTCTGCGAGGCTCACAGGGAAAAAGCCTTCACAAGTTAAGTAAAAACAACACAGTGTGCATGCTGCCACATTGACCATGGGGATTAGACAGCTTGATGGACTACTGCTTGCTGCTGACCTGCTCGATGTAGAAGATCGGTCGTTGAGGCACTAGACTGACGATTCCGACCAAACAGCTTCGCATGCACCAATTCCAATGCCCATATTATAGAGGCACTATGAACACAATGTGGACTTGCGATGTGCATCTGCACTTAGTACTGAATGTGCTTCAGATAGTTTGGATTCGTGATAAGGGGATGACTGTACTGGTTGTAGGAAGGCCCATAGGAGTGGATATAAGATTCTCCGTACGCAGGAGTAAACTGGTTGTAAGAGGGCCTATAATCTGATCCATATGCAGGGTGCTGGTTGTAAGCTGATCTATGGTCGCCAAAACGAATACTGGACTTCTCTGCAGCTGTGCCCGCCCTCTCGTACTGACTAGCCCTCTCATACTGACTGGAGGTTGATCGAGACCAAAACTGGGACCTTTTCTTCACGCGCTTCATCTTCTTCAGCACGCGTAGCGGGTCCGTATGACCAGTAACAGTCACCTTTTGATTCCACAGATCACAAGTCACCCCCACAACACCTGCACTTTCCACCATCCGTCCACTTGGCTGTAATCCATTTTGGAGACATTCAATACACTCGAAAAGACTACCAGAAGCTCTTCAGCCTAAATCAACTCACCCTGGCGTGAAGTGAACACTTGATGCGCTACCTACATATGCAAGCTCTTCACACTTACATCCTAGATAGATCCATCATTTCGCTGACAAAACATGACACTGGAGATTCTTACCCTCCATATCCAGAAGAGATTCCCTCACTATTTCTTCGCATTTCGTGCAGCACATGGGTACACTCAGTTCGATGGTCTGCACACCCATGAGTACAAGGACAACCAACCAACGACATCCGACTTTCAAGTTTTCCACAGTGCAGTAGGTTAAATAAACGTTACAACAGCCCACTTGTTTGAAGAACTGATCGTCCGTTTGCAACGTCCAATCTATGAGCTAAGAAGTACTAGACCGGGTTAGGCAGCTTAATCACGCGAAAAGAAACCATGCCCACAAGTTTACCGGCAGAATGCGGCGGGGTTGATGGGTAACATTAGGGACATTCCTTTGATTGTGAGCATAAGCGCTGTTGACATCTTGAAGACTGCTCACAGTCCAGACTGGCTCGGACTTACTGTAGAACACCTGCAAAATCGACGAGCCCACAAGTATTTCGTGTGAAACTTGGTTGCACAATGTGAGAGAACTCAGTCTAGAGAGAAAACGATGATGTTGCACATCTATGTATATTGAAATTCCAGCAGCCCTGCTTCTCACACAACATTATCACGTCAACTGTGAAAACTAAAGCAGTCCAGATGTAGTTGGCTTCTACGACACTTCACACCGGTCGTGTAGAATCCAACCAGCTCTCGAGACACTTCTCCACACCTGATCGTTCCCAGCTTTGCACAAGGGCAGGAAACCCCCTCCTGCGCGCATGTTTTTGGGACACCCCCCAACTACAGATGCATGATGGGACTGCACATACCTGATCGACTGACATCATCTTGCTCGTCCAACCCAGTTACCACTGCAGTCTGCTACGCAGCTAGCTCCACCCCACCAAAGAAAGCACGCTCCTGAACCAACGCTATGTACTGAAGAGCAAACTAAAGACACCGAAAACACCCCCGTCGAAAGAGGAAGAGAGGAAAGCTGTGCTCTGCAGAGAATGCTATGGAAGGGGAGATTTTTTATATCAACAGACAATCCCTCCTCTTGTCAGCAGCACCGTCTACATTAAGCTGCCCACCCTAGTTCATCTGATGAACTGTTGCTGACAGAGACAAGGCTTAAACAATACAGACTAATAATGACGCACTTGATAATTGATTTATGGATTAATTATAATTAGCATCCATCATTAAGTCAAGGACAGTATTGATTAGTGAGTCGACCGCGTTACGACTGCCGTTGTTAGCATCATCATGTATAATAACTATAATTAGCTCAAAGGTGGTTAGTGAGGTCACAGGTCTAAGCATGTCAGGATTAGTGAGTTTCCCAATACGTAGGAGTATCCGAAGTGGGACAAGTGTTGTTTAGTGAGTTGTCCTCGGTCAGATCTCAGAGCAGTTTGTTGTCGTTAGTGAGTTTGTCTTAAGTGAGCTCATATTCACTACTGTAGTCTGGACTCTGCAGTTCGTGCTGTAGCTCCAGCTTACCATGGCACTAAGCTGGGACAAACTTAGCGAGTTTCAGAGCTCGATATAATATATAACATGTGTTGATCTCTTGTTGCCATATACAAAGAGCATCACGGAAGAGCATTCTTCCCCAAAACTATTCTGAAGCTTTCATTGAGATCTGGAACTGCTATCTGCCATTGCAGAGGTTTGCAACGGAAAAGCCGTCAAGTTCCTTTGGCATCATTCATCAATACAACCTACGGTTAGATATCTTCTGCTCGTCGGGAGAAGAGCCTATGATCTGATGGGCAACTGAGCAGCGATATCTCGTGTGTCAGGTCCTGGGACCTGGGCTGTGCACCGAGGCTTCTGAAGTTTTTTAATGTATTCATTCTCTGGACAACTTCGTTGATGCCTGTAATTAGTATTTCTGTGTGTAAGACGAGCACTGATCTGAACACTGATAGGTTGCACAGGATACTCTTTCTTGGTATGAATAGAGAGCAGTAAGATCTCCGTTTGTACTCTCTGAACCCAGTCACCCCTTTTTGTTGCTGAGAGCATGATTGAGCCCGGCCAGTTTCAGAGCAGGCCTTCTGATGTACCTGGGTCTTTCTGCATGTTTCATTATATAAGTCAGGTACCCAGCTCTTCACATTGTGCAAGGCCGTAAAGAGTATACGTTGAGAGTTATTAGACGAGACACGCTGTGTGGGCCTTGGGCCTTGTGTATTTTCTGGGCAACTCCACCGACGAGTACACCGAAATTATTTACGAGGAGGGTCTGTTGTCTTTTCCCTCATCCATTTTCATAGACGTATGGAAATTTGAGAGCTACGTACAATGCATGTCAGGTCAAAATTCAGACAGACAAAGTGCTCCTCCTCTTGGTAAGTACTACCTACCTAATAAAATAATCCTAGCTCCACCTGCGTTGAGGATTCTGATATTCTCTGAGCAAATAAAGTGGTCCCAAGCGCTTTCTTGGTATGGAAAAGAGAGCCCTTGGAGTCTGGCCGTCCGAAGTCTGGTACATGGGCAGTCCCCAAGGTGGCCCACCTGTGAGTGGAGGAATGACAGAGCTACAGCAGCAACAAGCACCGCAAGCTGGTTGGTCAATATTCTCGAGGCGAATGCACTGTGGGCTGCCATGCGAGGGCGCCGCCCTCTGTGCTTTGAACCCATTTCGAGCTTTGGAGCTTCCAGCTTTACCATTTGTCCCTACTCATGAGCTGGATAGCAGGCTCTTATAAACCTATGTTGTCTGAAGAACTTGTCATACCATTGCATCAGTTACATCAATCAATCCATGGAGGCACAGTGGAAGTTGTGGGCACGTCTGCAGAAGAGCGTGAGGATGGAGGAGGAGGTGTGGAGCAGACTGCCCAGCGAATTAATCGAAAAGGTGTTGTCTCGCTTGGCGTGTGTAAGCATGTGCAGATCACGGACGGTGTGAAAGGATTGAAATTCTCTGGTGACTAATCCTGGTTTCTTGAAACTATGTGCTGAAGCTTCTTGTCAGGAAAATGGATACTTGTTTTACAGTATGACCTCTAGTCTCTAGTTTCTACTACGAAGTGAGATCATAAACTACGGCATATATTTTCACTCATAAAGACTCTCCCCGTTGATGGACTTCAAGGCATACTAATATACTTTGGTACATCGTATGTACACTCGGGCAAACTGGAGACATACAGTAAGAGGTGCACGACAATCCTCCATACCCATGGCCGAGCCCTGTTACGGCCAGTTTCAGTACATGCTGCAGTTCCTGGTCTCTAGAGGATGCGCACCTGTTGTTTACACTGTCGTGGGTGTGTTGATTGCAAGAGTTATCAAGCAACACGACCCCCAACCCCACTATAACAGTCCATACTGAATGCCTGATTTGTTTCCTGTTGTTTACACTGTCATGGGTATGTTGATTACAAGAGTTATCAAGCAACATGACCCGCAACCCCAGTATAACAGTTCATTGAATGCCTGATTTGTATCCACAGCCAAAGAATGTTCATCATCTTCAAAGTGAGGAAATTTCCTGTCACACAATGGAGGAATGAAACAATTCACATGGCAGATGATGGGAAATCACTTGAAAGAAAGCCTGCACGATGACCCAGTATAGCAGTTCACTCAATTGCCTGATTCATATCACCGCCCAAAGAATGTTCATCATCTTAAAAGTGAGGAAATTTCCTGTCACACAATGGAGGAATGAAACAATTCACAGGGCAGAGGATGGGAAATCACTTGAAGAGAAAGCCTGCATGAGGTCAGACAATTCACTGAATGCCAGATTTGTATCAACGCCCAAAGAATGTTCATCATCTTCAAAGTGAGGGAATCTCCTGTCACACAATGGAGGATTGAAACAATTCACCGGTCAGATGATGGGAAATCACTTGAAGGTAGGCTCATTGTTGACACGAACAGGAAGTTACACTCAGCCCTTACATGTGCTTTGCAATTACTTGTTGCGTGACCAGATATGTGCAATGTCGCAGACTGGTCTGCCTCAAACTTTCGGGTTCTGTGCAATGTCACACCTTTACTGTTACTCTTGCAACCTTTCACTTGCTTAGATCTGCATGTGGACAGCGATAGCAAGCGTGAAGACCTGCCCGCATCCTCACTAACACGAATTCTGTTGGATGTGGTGGTTTGTGGGCCGAGCGCCGGTGGCTGCCTTCCCCTTTCATGGGTCTCTAAGCTATATGTGTAAGTTTTGCTAATGGATAGATGATGGAAATCGCCTATCACAGAAGGCAGCCACTGCCTAGGACGAATGGTACAACGCTTGACGACAGCCTCATGTTTCTGTGAGGAAGTATTGTACGGAAGTAATCTACCCTTGGAATCTGGATACCAGAGGGTTCTGGAAGCCCGTCTGGACTTGGATCAATCTCAGTTTACAGCCCAGCTGAGTGGTTTCATTTTGAATACTGTGTTTGTTTTGTTTTAAGACATGGCAGCACAGCCATTTGGGCTATGGCGGAAGACTTGGATTTGTCTCAGTTTGAGACGTGATTTTCAGGCACGTATTTGTGTTGACGCTACTTTGATGCTACCGAGTTATCCTCATAGAGAAGGGCTACTGCATGGTTTTAAGCAAGCACTGGTTTGCTTAAGTGAAGGCTAAGGCTGACTTGGAGGTCACTGACCTACAGTCCACATGCTAGCACGAATTTCGGTTTTCCGGAAATCCCAGTATGACAGTACAGTGAACATTAATATTGTTCAGTATGATGTCTGTCACTGTGAAGAAAGGCGGTTTTTCGAAGGGTTTCTAACAATATCACCCAGAAGTGTGAAACAAAACCAGAGCTCCTGCTTTAGGAGAAGGGTGATGGTGCCTTCCAATGCAAGGCTCTTTTGTCCTGGTTTTTTTTTTCAAATTCTGATCTGGTCAAGTCCTGACAGATCCTTCCTTGTTGTGACAAGACAAGCCCTATCTCCCTCACATCAGAGGAAAGGGAGATTGTCAATGCCCAATGTGCAGGCGGCTTGAAGATAATATCCATTTTCTGGTACAATGTCCAGGGTTTCTCATCAGAGAGTGACCCTCTTCAGCACCATCAAGAACGTAGTCCCTGCACCTCTCTGTTCACCAACGTTCAAAATCCCAAGGCCCTGGCTTTGCTGAGGTCTAACTGCTAGGCAGCTCACACACAGCAGATTGATGGGGATTTCTAGAGGAAATCTGGAAAGCCCAAACCAAATGTTTATACCAAGGTAAGTCCCACTACTGGAGTGAGCTCCTCACAAAGGTAGTGTCTGTTCCCTCTCGTTCCGCCCAAACCGGGCACAGGATGCAGCTGTGTTCACACCGAACACAGCCATTGCTGACCCAGGGATTTGTATCTGAAATCTGATTAGGAATGGTGAACGGAAGGGGTTGGCAGTGACAAGATGAGTGACCTGTAGCCCTGCCACCCACAGCCCCTGCAAGGCATTCACACTAAGACTCTGTTTGGTTTCAAAAAGAAAGCAGGCACAGGCTGGGCCTTGAGCACTACAGGCACCAATAGTACCAGATGAAAAGATAGACAATGGTATCCATGGTACACTGACTTATTGAGCCCACATGAAATCTACATGGATGCAATCGTACGAGCTCCACTCGATTCAACAACAGTTTACAGATCTTGAGCAATTGAAGACCAACAATGTCGACCAAATGAGAAGACTGGCAGCAGTTCAAATGGAATCCAGCATCCCTACGGCTACACTGCACTTACCTCGAATAGGTATACTAGCCCTCATTCATACCTTAAAAAGCTCACAGCTGCCTTTATGCATTTCCCTCCAGTGCTTCTTCTGGTAGGAATGCCCATGGCCTTGCACCAACTGCGGCGGGGGGCTCGGTCACGTGGCACTTCTCTCTCACACAACGTGCACAGAAAGGGAGATTGTCCACTCAACAAACTCTGTCGGGCACTCTGTCACATCTACCAGCTTGAGGGAAGGGTTGATCTGCTCATCAACCTCATCACTTGTGGGGTCATACGCAAGGCAGGATGCTGTGTCTTCAGATAGCGAAAATTTGCATGAACTCCTCAAACACTGTGTTGCCTCTTTCTCCCTCCACCTGGTTTTCAATATGGCTATTTTGACAGAGGACAGTTCCATGAACCAGATCTACAATTGGGCAAGAATGAACTGGCAGCTCCATTTGCAGATTCTACCGGCCTCACGTCAGTTCAGTCATCTTACCCCCTGTAAAAGACAGTGAGAATATCATTCCCTATTACATTAAGATCCAAGGACGCATGGCCAATCGAAGTTGAAGGACAAGGCCAATGTGACGGTCTCCTAAACTGTCGAAGTCAAACCTATATAACTCAGCAAAACTACCACATGTTCAGGACATCTTTAACCTCAAGCAAAGCAGGCCAATGCCAGCAAAGAGAATACTTGACACCATCCAAAGCTAATAAATTGAAAATTCGAAAAGACATTGTGAAGCCTGGTCTGATTAAGGACTGTATTTTCCATATGCATGCACAATTTGAGAACCTGCCCTGCACCTCTGACCCTATCTCTTTCTCATCTCACAGAAAGCCACTAACCTGTTGGAGTACAGGATGAATTTGAATAAGAGCATGCAGGCATGCATAGAACCAGCAAATCTCCTCTACCCCAGGATTATTGAAAGAAGGATAGCTGTCCGCAATGCCCTTTGGAGAGTACACCACATTTAGTGGGCGTGTTGGCGCTGGCCCTGACTGTTACTTGGAAAATCTGTGAACTCCTCTGTAATAAGATTTTCAATGGCGTTCACTGCTGCTCTTGGTGATATACATACATGTAATCATCATTGTAGGGGGCCCAGAGTAATTGTACCATTTAAAGACACAAACCAGTTGAATCCACCGTAACAGAGCATGACCTCTCAACCGTCACATTTGAAGGAACACGCTTTCTTCCGTACATGTCGCTCAGATCACCAGTAATCCCCACAAGAACAAACCCCAGCTTCAAAGTGGTGAAACCGATTGGCATCCCGTACAACAATTGTTCGTTCAACAATCTTTGAGATGAACTTGGTGGCCGTGTGGCAGTCACCACACACTCGAAGGTTCTTGATGATACGGAGAGGCGTCCCAGGTGGGGTGCTGATCAGCCCAAAAGCAATGGCCAGCTTCTCACTGTGGTGGCCAATAGAAAATTCTTTTTGCTCCTCTTCCACGTTACGCAATACAAAGCGTGTGTCAGGCACGTACCCGGCTGCCTTCATCAACCCAGATAATCGCTTCAGCTCAGCATGGATCTTCTCAATTTGTGGATGCAACTTATCATCTACAACAAAAGTATGTGCCCAGTCGTCCACCTCAATGCAGCTCTGCCCTGGCTTCCTTCTGACACCTCTGTGCTGCATCATTTTCCTTACCTGTGCTGTATCATCCCATCTGTCAGCTGCAGCATAGATGTTTGATAGCATCACATAAGTTGGAGCATCCTGTGGATTACACTTGAGAATATACTTTGCTGCATGTTCTGCTACCTGCACATTGCCATGGATTCTGCAGGCACCAAGCAAGGCCATCCACACCAAAGAGCCTGGTTTGAATGGCATGCTATTAATGAAGTCTTCTGCCTTGTCCAATTGCCCTCCACGGCCAAGAAGGTCCACCATGCAGCCAAAATGCTCCGCTGTGGGGGTAAGGCCATAATCTTGACTGATGGAATCAAAGTAGTGATGCCCTTCATCCACTAGGCCCACATGGCTACATGCAGAGAGAACCGATATAAATGTGATATTGTCTGGCTTCCAGCCTTCCTGTTGCATGTGTTCGAATAGTTGGAGGGCCTCCCTGCTATACCCATGCTGCCCATATCCTGCAATTAATGCACTCCATGAGACTACATTTCGTTGAGCCATTTGGCCAAAGACTTGCCGTGCATCCCTCAGGCTCCCTGATTTGGCATACATGTCGACAAGGCTATTTTCGAGAATGGTATCCAATGGAATTCCAGCTTTGATGATGGCAGCATGCACCCCTTTGCCCTTTTCTAGAGCTGCAAGGCTTGCACAAGCATTCAGAACACAAATAAATGTTACCTTGTCTGGCATAACCCCTGTCCATATCATTCGCTCATACATCTCAAAAGCCTCCCTACCATACCCATGCCTTGTATATCCTGCAATGATCACGTTCCATGAGACAACATTTTGTAGAGCCATATTGTCAAACACTCGACGTGCATCCTTTATTTTCCCGCATTTGGCATACATGTCAACTAGGGTATTCTCCAGAATAATATCTGGCACAATTCCAGCATTTATGATGTCATCGTGGACCTCTTTGCCCTTTTCAAAGGCTCCTAGGCTGGCACACGCCTTGAGAACACAAATGAAGGTCACATTGTTGGCCATCACCCCTTCCCACATCATTTGCTTATACATCTCAAAAGCCTTCCAACCACTCCCTTGCTGAGCATATCCTGTGATCATTGCACTCCATGCGACTACATCTCGCTGTGCCATGTTGTCAAACACCTCACATGCATCCTTCATGCTCCCACATTTGGCATACATGTTAACAAGTGCAGTCTCCAGAATGACATCTGGTTCAATTCCAGCTTTGATAATATCAGCATAGACCTCTTGGCCCTTTTCCAGGGCTCCTAGGCCAGCACACGCCTTGAGTATGCAAGTGGCTGTAACCCTGTTAGGTGTCACCCCTTCCAGTACCATTTGCTCGTACATCTGAAAGGCCTCCCTATTACACTCATGTTTGGCATAACCAGCCATCATTGTAGTCCATGTAAACACATCTCGTTCAGACATTTTGTCAAACACTAGGCGCGCATCCACCAAACTCCCACACTTAATAAACATGTTGATGATGGTGTTGAGCAGGAAGACGCTTGGCATGAATCCACTTTGGATAATGTGGGAGTGCACCTGCCTCCCCTCTGCTAGGCCTTTCACCTCGATGCACTCTTGCAAGAGAAAGCCGTAAGTATTCAAATCCACCGAAATCTCTCCTTGGTTCAAAATGTGCAATGCATCTTGCAATCGTCCTGCATTACATAGAGTCCTCAAACACTCACAAGTGCCAGATGAGTTCTTGTTGACTCCCTCTATAGGTCTTCTGTCACAAGTAGTGGTCATGGTGGAGGTGTCTGATTGATACAACTCTGTCTCCAACCCTGCCATCCTGCATGAATCCAAATTTTAGTTAGAACCCTTGATAATCAGACTTGATATTCATAGATTTGAAAGCTCCTATATACTTGCAAGAAAGACCTCTTCACATGGACCAGCTCCTCCATGAATAGGGATTCTCTTTAGGTTGCATTCCCACATCAGAGAGGTGCAGTCTTGCAACAAATAGACCAACTTGGACACCAGCTGCAGTTCCATATCTGTATGGACTACTAAGAACCATTTCTGCCAACTCTGTTCACCTTCACACCGACAAAAGGCTAAAATGTAAACTTCAGTGTTATTCCCTCAAAGTGTGTAACCTTCTGCACACCCTGACATACCATTGCAGCTCCATTCTGTCCAAACAAAAAGAAGTAGCTAAACCTTCACTCACAAATATAACTCTGAATCTTCCAATATGTGGTCTTGGTCCCTTCATGAAAATTATGAACCCCATGAAACTAACAGAAAGATTAGAAATTCAGCAGGTATGCATCTGTTAAAGAGAAGGGACAGTTATACTGGAAGAACCCTGATAATCCCCCTCCACCAGTGCTCGCTGCAGACTTTTGCCTAGCTGCTTCCAATTTCTCCAATCGACCAGATAAGCACACAGGTCTCTTGTGGCTGTCAATCCACAGTACCTTGTTGGTGCTCTTGCACTTGATCCCTGGTCCTTTATGGTGAACCTGCACCCACAATCCATCCTTGCCTCCCTGAGCTATCCGTGCCTCCACAACATAAATCACGAGTCCTTCCTCCTGCCACAAATAGCTGACAATGACAGCCCCAAGTTACAAGGAATTGACTGTTTCAGAAAGCAGTTGATCCAGCACTGCTCAACTGGCACCCTACATTAGAGCAGATTGACACATGAAATGGATGCACGACCAGTCCATATTGATGAGAAGGGATTGTCAAAACAGAAATGAAATGAAATGGTGCTATATAACGTCCGCAGAAAGCTCATAGAGCTTATGGGACAAAATGGAAGAAAACATGAGAGAGGAAACAAAACCAAAGCCAAGAATAAGAACTACTGTTCGAGTGATTGTTAAAGGGTGAAGGCCTCATGCAGGTAAGCTGCCAAGCATATTTAACAGATCAAACAGCATCAAACAGAGAAAGAAAAAGCAAGAAAAAACAACATTATAACATCCAAAAAGAGAGTGTGTACTCATGAGACGTTGTTTGCCGTAGATCCAGCGACCAGTTTAGGCAGAACAAGAGGGAACAGACACTACCTTCATGAGGGGCTCACTCTAGTGGTGGGACTTGACTTCGTATAAACAATTGGCTCAGGCTTTCCAGATCTCCCCTAGAAATCCCTTCACACAAGCATCAGAAAGAGAGAGACTGTACAGCATCGTTTACTTATTGAGAAGTGTTTTCAATGCATCTTATTCTTTGTACTATAACAGGCATTCACCTTACAGCCTCGATTGGCCCACCAATGACTGGGGTTCCAAAGCTCCTCCTCATCTCTATTTTGACTTTTTGAATATTTGCCTGCAACCCCATGTTTCAAATAAAACATCAGACCCACCAGAGACTCATCAGACAAGCCAACTTACATACAAAGCCCATGATGCAAAGATAGTAGACCGTTGTTCAGTAAACCCTCATGTGAAACCCAAAAGAAAAGGAAGCAGGCAGGAGGCGGCAGGGACGTGGAAAAGGGGCAAACTCACAGTTATCTCCTGGTACGTCTGACAGATGAAGAAACAAGTTTAACCATGTGAAGAACAAGGAAGATAATTGACCAAACTGGCACCATGACAATGCTGGTAGCATCCAATAATCATTCTAAACCCAAACGGATTAAGACCCTATGAAAGATTTATCCTTCATTGATACCTAAAGTAAGGAGCACTCTGCATATCACCTGATTTATCTCATAGCATTTTATGATACTTACCCCTACCTGCTTGCAGCTTCTTCAATTCTACATCTACCCATGCAAGCCTCTTGTAGCTTTCAAACCATAGTGCCTCATTGGTAGTACTGCACTTGACATCTGGTCCTCCATGATGGATCTGCACTCACCCGCTGTCCCTGCCTGCTTCAGCTATTATTGCCTCCACAGAGAAATTCGAGAAATGCATAGATCCTCTCTTTCGGCAACAGCAGCTGACAATGACCACCCAGAATTTACAAAGCAAATATCCAACCTCTGCCTAGCAGACACTAGTTTCTCTGCTCAATGAATGTCTGTAACAGAGAGAGGAAGCAACTAAGTACTGGAAAAGTGTTGGCTACGGCATACTCTTGAGAGTTTTTCAATGCAGCTTTGTTGTCTGCTTCTGCTGTGGCATAACAGGAATTCACCTTATCGTCTAGATTGTCCCACCATTCACTGGGATCCGAAAAGTATTCGTTACATAGCTTGTCCTCCTCTGTATTTCGGCTTTTTGGACATTTGCTTCTGTTGGGAACTGTCTTGCTGATTGTAACGCCAGGTGGACATGGCCACTCATTCTCCAGCTCCAGGTACCCTCCTTGCCAATCCCCCTCATCTTCTTCCAGTGGTCCCCACAGCCCCGCATTTGACGTGAAACTGATTGACACAAATCTGACTGTAAGGCTGTTCTGGAAATGAAAAGGAGAGTACATCCCACACCTTCTTGAACCTTTCAGCCCAGGGACAGGCTTGGAAGCAGTGAAGCCTCCTGGAGCCCTACGAGGACAACCCAAGATGCCTTGAGAAGATGTGGTGAAGACAGGCATGTTCTGCATTGATGCTACACACACAGTATGTGCTGATTCGAGGGATCTCATGGTTGCAGGATAGAATGAGTCAACTGTGGTGCCCGTGGAGAAAGAAATCTCTGATTTGATGCAGGAGATACAAATTTTCTACCACCTGCCATAAATCAACAACCAGGTAACTTAAGACATGCAAAACTAACTATGTCTCTAACCTGTTAAACCTGTGGGCATCCTGGTCTCCAGTCTCCACAATCACAATTGAAATCAATGTGCTTATATAAGACCTGATCGTTTTGAGCCCACCAATATACTGAGTGAGAAGCTCAGTTCCACTGAGTATGCTATGGGAATGGTTGCTATGGGGGTGTACACTATCCTCGCCCTACAATACAGCATGCAACTTGTAGTTCTTGCACGCTTGAGAAAACAGCAAAGAAAAACCATAGCCGAAGTTCTCGTCAGATTCTTCACAGTGGTGGGACAACAGGTTTGATCAATTTTACTGTAGAATCCACATCATTAATTGGCAATTAGAAATCACGTAAGACACTGTGACCTTGACAACTGAGATGAATTGGCAATCTTGTCAAGAATATTTGGCTCAAAGGTTACCTGCACCAGACAAACTTTGCTAGAAGATGAAGAACTAACGATGTTCACAGTAGTCCAGTACGCATGAAGGAACAGCAAAGACATTAGAGTCAAGACAATCTTAGAAGCGACCTTAGCAAGAAATGAAGACTTTGGTGTTGACTCCTTGATCCCGCAAAGTCGCACATGGCGCCCCTCTGCAAATGCTCGGCCTGGCAACCTCCAAGTCCCCAAGCTCCCGTACGCTTACAGATCCGTCCTATCATAATGAGATTGCCATGTTCCTATCCAGGATTGTTTTGCACTAGTCCACTTTGAGAAATGCTACTTTTACCACGTGTCTCAGGAGATCACAAAAGCACGTTTATCAAAGTATGCAGAACTTACCGACCCACAATACAGCCCGTTAATACATGCTGCTTCTGGTGGTTCGCTGTGTGTAGAGTGTAGAGCAACAAGCTCGCCGTCCCACGTGGTGCAAGACAGTAGAAACCTCGCATCTGAAGTCAAGTACGCAGAGCCGGACGTAAACGAAAGACATGCAAACCAAGTAGAACAAGTTTGTCTCTTCACTCTTCAGGTTATGGTGGAAAGTGCACGCTATGACAAAAGAATGGTCTATGTTTGCTTCGTGGACTTTCACAAAGCCTTTGATTCAGTTCCTCGGGACCTTCTCTTCCAACGGCTCCATAGAGTGGAAGTCCCTCCAGACATCCTTTGTGCCATCTCTTCTATGTTTGAGATTGTCACTGGCATGGTCCACGTCGCTGGTGAATTCTCAGCCGAGGTCCACAGCAACATCGGAGTCAAACAGGGCTGCCCCCTTTCACCTACCCTGTTCGGGATCTACATTGACGCTTTGGAGAATTACATATCAAAAAACCATGGGGTTGGGGTACCATTGGATGGGGGACCAACGCAATCAGATCTCCTCTACGCTGATGATGTTGCCCTTTTGGCACTATCCCCGGTCTTCCTGCAACGCCATCTCAAAATTTTGGAACAGTTCTGCAAAGACTATGGGATGCAAGTCAATCTTAGCAAGACCAAGATCATGGTCTTCAATGGCCAGGCTGATCGTAGATTCATCTTCAACCAGCAGGAAGTTGAGATTGTGAAATCATACCGGTACCTGGGTCTGGTTATCCACTCCCCCAAGTTTCACTTTGCAGCCACTGCCTTGGACGGATTGACCAAAGGTAAGGCAGCCTCCGTCCGCCTTCAGGCCAAATGCAAGCAAATACATCTGCGGCATCCCCCGACCAAAAAGTGGCTGTTCGACACCGTTGTCGGCCCTGCTACCATCCATGGTTGTGAGTTCTGGGCACCTGGTGTCCCTGTCTCCTGGTGGGAAAAGAATTTGGAACCATTACAGTCATCTTTTCTCCAAGCAATGCTTGGCGCCAGGAGCACAACTCCATCTCAGATCCTAGGTGCAGAGTTCGCATGTGTACCATTGCAATCCGAGGCCCTCTTCAGGCTTACAATCTTTCTCCATAGATTGCAGGCCCTTCCACCCAAAGGGCTAGTGGCAAGGGCCCTCACAACATCTATGAGGCTCAAAGCTGCAGGTTTCATGAACTCCTGGTATGCTCGAGTGGACAGTTTATTTCAACGTAACGGACTTTCTACTGCTTTCCTATTACCAATGAACCCAGATGAGGTGGACATCACATCCAGACATGACCGCAACAGACTCATTAGGAGAGAGCTTATGGAATTACATGTCAAGAGAACTTGGAATGATGAAACCCTGTAAGACTTTATTTAGGCTACAACATGTACAATGGGTGAACGTGATGTGAAGTTCCCAAAAAGGGGGGGAGGAACAAGAAACAAGAGAAGAAAACAAAAAGCTATTGTAAGCTACTCAGCTACAGAAAAAAAACAAAAGCTATAGTAAGCTACTCAACCAGCGACGAAAACAGAAGCTATAGTAAACTACTCAAGCAGAGCGACCCTCCCAGCCAACAGCCTGGAGGAGATCAGACAAGGAGATAGACAAAGTGTCAGGGAGAGGCGGAAGACGAGATGACGCGGAGCTAGCCACATCAGCCCGATGCAAAATAGAGATGGCTTGTGCTCTCTGCAAAGCAACAGAAACACGTTGTCGATAGTAGGCGACAAGGACGGAGGCATGTGGGATGCCAGTGGACCCGCTCTTGGCTGCATGATGTGCACATGTCCGCAGGAAATCGTCGAAGTGCCGATGCAATGAGCCAAATATTTCGACCACCAGTGGAAGAAATCTGTCGGTGGGGTGACAATCGCTGTAATCGCGCTCCTTGGCCTAGGTTGCTACAGTGGCTGCCGTGCCTGGTGTGGTAGCTGCGCGAGATAGCAGATCCGCTCGAGTGAGGTCGGCGAGAACGACATCTGCTAAGGTACGCAAACCATCTCTAGATAGAACGATGTCAACACGGCGGCGTGTAGAGTGGGACGTGAGCGTAGGTCGTAGATGTGGTTGCTCACGCAGTACATGATGCCTTGCCTCCCGAGCAATAGATGCCACCGCATTGCGAACCATATCATGAGACGCAGTGCGCTCACCACCACATGGACAACGGAGGAGATGGATGGCAAGGTCATCGATGGGCTGAAGACAGACGCAACGCTGAAGGCCCAATGCCGAAGGATGAGGCAAACCGAGTCGAAGGCGGAGCGCAGTAGTGAAAATAGGGGATGAGAGACGAAAATGTGCGATAGTGGGTCGTGTTGTCAACCATGCCCCTGCTACGGGTCCTGCGCATGATAGAAGTCGGGCTCGATGCAACTCAGAAGAAGTACTTGAGAGCATGCCGGAAAAAGAATGACGGTGCACGCGCTCGGAAATGGACTCCTGAAGATGGTCGAGGCCTTGAGCAAGACTGCTCAAATAGACATGCTCGCGCCGGTGCCGGAAGAAGATCTCGTGCAGAGCGGAGATGCTGCTGGAAGGGTAAAATGCACTGTTGACATGTGCAACGACGTCCATAAGGATGAGACGATGGTCACAGAGAAATCGTGAAGCGAGGGCTGGCGCCACCAATGCCCAACTGCCGAGGAAAGCTGACGGGGCGGTAGTGACAGTGGACGAAAGACCCACACCACCGGAAGAGACGGACAAGGTGGCTTGCTGTTGTGGCAAAAGTCCCTGAGCACCCTCCAGAGCTCCTGGTCCTAACAATCTCCCGAAGATAGTCATCATGGTAGTATCAAACCCAGATAAGAGGTGTAGGAAATCTGGGCTGGGTGGAACAGTGCGCAAGAGATATGAGGGACGCTGAAGGAAACATTTGGTCAAGATTCCATATGTTACCTGTACATCTCCGAGCCTATGAAGGAGATCGGCGTGGGTGGCATCCTGGTAGAGTGCATCTTCCAAAAAGGACGTTGTGAACTGGGTGGTGCCAAAAAGGACTCCCAGGATTCTGATGCCATTGGGCGGAGCAATGGAGTGAGTAGGGAGGACAAAATTTGCAAGGAAACCGGACGGAGACCACACTGCACATTTGCGAGGTTGCACTGAAAGGCCCACGGTAAGAAGTTGGGTGACAAAATGATAGTAAGCTGAAAGTACCTGTGAGGCAGGGCCTACAATGTGCGTGTTGTCTGCCACCGACGGAAAAAGACAAGATGAGTGAATTTATGCAGAAGCCGTGAGGGCGCGGATATGAGCCATGGCAAACAAAAGTCCTCCTAAAGGGTCGCCTTGGCGGGTCCCAACCTCGGACTGAATGATGGAGCACTCACCTAGGCGAGAATGATGACTGTAGTATAGGGGAGTGGTGGATGCATAGAATAATCAAACAAACGGAATGAGCTGGTGGAAATCTCCTCCGGCTGAACGGAGCTCCTGAAAGATAGCCGCTCGTGACACAGTGTTGAAAGCGTTGGTGATGTCGACTTGGAGAACCACCCAATCCGGATGAAGATCAAGAGCTGCACGAATCCCCTGAACCACTGCCTCACAACCGCCTGGAGTGGCGATCCCGAACTGGTGCGGAAAGAGGTGTCCGGAGAAGGCATCTCGAAACTGAAGACAAAGTGAGCGGCTGACAAGGCAGTAAAGAACCTCTCCAACTGTGATAGGGCGGATGCCAGTACTTGAGGGTTTGCTCATAGCCAACAATCTGGAGGCCCCAAGGAGACGAGCCACTGGGGCAGGGATACGGCCAGCAGCAATAAAGGAGTGCCAAGAGGAGTTGGGCTGCCTTGAAGCCGCTGCCGAGAATGGGATGGAGAACCTGGAGGAGAAGTGACTGGTGTGGGACCTCGAACCCTACCTGAGAGGCGCAGCGGGGGAGGGCTCAACAGACACTGTGGGAGTTCTTCGGTCGGTGGGGCGCCAATGGAAGAAACTGGAATCAGCGGTGGAGAAGACTGTTGTGAAGATGACGACTCTTCTTGAACTTGGTGTCTGGAGCTTGGACTCTGGTGCGCATCAGGAACATGTGAGCTAGGGGTAGGGGTACGTTGGCGTTGGGGTCTTCCAAGAGGAGCAAATCTTCCAGTAGGAGCAGTTGCGGCTGTGTTCAGTACCTCTCGTTGCTTTGGGGAGTGAACTGCCAGGGATGGTGGAGTAGGTAGTAAAGGGGTTGTGGTGAGGGCTGGAGTTGGCTGCCTGTACGGCGTCGGGGCTGAACGAGCTGGGGGACGAGCCGATCGAGGCTGCCTGACCGGCGTGGGGTCCACTGTTGCACAGCGGCCGCTTGCTCGCTTAGCGCTGCTACCGCTGTCGCTACTGCCAACACCTCCACTAAGTTGGCGGCGTTGCAGGCCTTGCCGAGGTCTGGCGACGCCGCTCATCGTACTTCTCGTGTCCACGCTTGTCAGACTCCAAGACCTTCTTCTTCCCTGCTCCCGACAATCAATATGGGATAATTTTGTCGTAGGATGGACTTCCCTTACAAGGGGAAGGGTATTATTACCACCTCTGAAACTTCCAAACTCTTCCTTTGCTGCAGAGCTCCGCTTGCTACTGCCTCCATACCCCGGGAACTGTCTCAATGCTTCTTCTTCTGCAGAGCTTGCAGCAAAGGGATGCTTCAAGCAAGCAAGTGCGGATTGGGTGATGCAGAGTTCACCGTGGGCTTTGTGGGATCCGACCCACTGCTGAGGAACTCTTCTTGTCTCTCTCGCCGAAATCCCACAGGCAAAGTTGTATGCGGATGATAAGGGACGTCGAACTTCCGGAATATGCACCAGACGATTTTGAGAAGGAGACTTGGAAGCTACCCAATCTCACGACAAAGCTCCACTTCTATCGAGAGACATTCTTGGTGCTCCGCGATGATAGAATCTTGAGACCAAATTACCTTTCAACACCCTTATCTCCTTCCCTCCTGAGGGCATTGGGGCGGTTCAGGGTGGGTTCCCACAACCTACGGATAGAGACTGGCAGATGGGAAAACCTGCAACGGGAGGACCGCCTATGTCCAGCTTGCATAGGGCACAACAAGGAAATTGAAACTGAAGAACACTTCTTCTTCTACTGCCCTCTATACTACGAGATCCGTGGGAGATTCCACTGTTTATTCAGTGGAACCCACACTCTCACTGATGTCTTCCACTATGAGGATAAAAAATGCTTGGCAGCCTACCTGCACGAGGCCTTCACCCTTAGACAATCGCTAGAACATTAATTGTGGTTTCTGGATTTGTTCCTCTCTCATGTTTTCTTCCATTTTGTCCCATAACCTCTATGAGCTTTCCGCGGACGTTATAAAGCACCATTTCATTTCATTTCTCTTCTGTGAAGTCCTCAGGGTCCAATGATGATGGCTCTCGGGGAGGTTGGTTGACAAATTGGTGTGAAGATCACGTAGCTGCCGAGGGCCCCATCGGGACTCAGCTCTCTGGTGAGCGCACTGCTTTCTAGGGTTTGATGCTTCCCTTCTTAGAACACATAACAAATGATAAGATTTCCTAGAACAGCTTCCTTTCAAACTTTCAAATGTGATCAACCCTCGTAAAACCTTCAGTTTTGGTACCCATATCTTCGGGTTCCCAAAGCGAAAATCGATTTGTCGATGATGTGCACCAAGAATCTGGATATTCACCTCCCTCGCTCGAGGTAGCTAGTAGCTACTCATATTGCAAGAGCAAGGAACAAGTCTGGCAGGAGTCCTTCAGTGGTGACAAGAGTTTTGATAATGTGAGGCTATCACTATGTAGGACTTGAAACTTTATGTTGGGGAAGGCTAGTGACTAAAGCTTGGACTGGACTGGATTGAATTGGGTGTCCTTCATGCTAAAGAAATTTTCCTCTACGTCACGGAAAGCAGCAAGCGCGGTCCTTGCAGTGTGTTGTCAAGGATGCCTGGAACTCTAGTAATTGTATTGTGGTTGAAGCAATCATGGCTTATCAGCTGCCCACTGGTGATTTTCACAGAAAAGTCCAAATCACCAAACTTGAAGCCATAAGCAATGAGGCCTTTGCAATGAGGCCTTTGGGTGGAGGGTTGCTCGGACCGTCATGAGGTAAAGCAGCGCCAGCTGCCAGAAGACAGGTTCGAGCGAGAACTCTTGATGGTGTCAACAAAACTCCTCCGGATGTGAGAAAACTATGTCAGTCAGCGCAACTGAGAGAGGCGCTTCACATTTTGATCAAAGATGGCGTTCGGGCACATTCCACTACTTATGTCTGTCTCTTGCGGGAGTGCATGAAAACCAGGAATTCAAATGAGAAAGCAGGTACAAAACCACATTATGTGAAGTGGATTCAGCCAAATGCATTTTTATTCAACGCCCTTGTCAACATGTATGCGAACTGTGGGAGCATGGTAGATGTAGGTCAAGTGTTTGAAAGAATGCCTGAACTCGAACACTCTCATGTCCCCGATAGACTGCCAATCCATCCTCACCCCATGAGGTCGAAGTCTTCTAGCTCTATCACCTACCCAACAGAATGGGGTGGGCTCCTCATACTCTGGCAGACTATCAACAGATCCACCCTCAATAGATGAGCTCTCCAGCTCTGTCAGCTAAAACCAACTGGGCTAGGCACCAAAGAAACACTTGAGGATTCTCAGGTGTTTTATACACTCTGGCATGTTCTCAACTGATTGACAACGTGTGAGGTCGGGCAAATTCAGCTCTATCCATGGACTGTGCAGATTGTGTAGGCTACTCTCAAAAGCATTTGTCTGTCTTTCGTTCAGCTTGATAGGCAATTTAATAAAGTGATCAGTGTTGTACCTATGCTGTAAGTAACTGATACACAGAGTGCAGGAGGATGTAATAAAGAACCGGCAGACTTACACCAACCATGTGTGCTCCTATCTTCTTGCAATCGACCCAACATCTCCTGTGAGGTTATGTCCTATTACATACCACTGTTGGGCGGGTATCACTTTTTCTAATACCAGCCAAGTCTTGGTATTGAAAAGAAATTAAATTTTCAATACTACCCTGTTCCATAGTATTGGAAGATTCACTTAATTTTAATATCCGCCGGTTCTCAATAGTAGTATGATTTTTTATTTGCGGACGGGTATCAATAGGATGGGTATTCCAATCTAATACCAGCTGGTCATCAACCTGGATATAAATAATTAAAACTAAAATTAAAGTAACCACTAAATCATTAATATGTCTTTACTTGAATTTAGAAGCATACTTGATTTCACAAGGAAATTAATTATTATGTTGAAAAATTCAGACTTTGCATTACATAATAACGTTGCAGATTTTAGTATGCAAAGTGAAGCAAGCTTAGTTAAAAGAAGACTGATTGCAACCCTCATCATCAACATATGCAACATATGCAACGGGGTCCTCATATTCATCAGGCATGTGCTAAAAAATGAAGAATAGTGGTCCCTTGGGGCTAGACATGGCTAGACATGCCCACCCCCTGACATGTGCACTCGCTTACCTATGGCATGTGCCATTTCATATCTACACCATGGTATAGTCCTTGTTTTCGCGCATAATACGGGTATTGGACAGCCGGTCCGGTTATTAGCCCTAGTATTGGAATTGCCAATACCAGCCGGTTATTCAATACCCTGGTTGATACCCGACCGTACCCTACATACCAATCCAACAATGTTAGAGACTAGACTAGACGACCAAGTTGTTGTATGGAATCAGATACTTCGTTATAAACTTCAACATGGACGTGTTGATCATGGTGGGGTTATTTGGCTAGAATGGTTCGCACAGATACCTAGACAGAAGCAATCACGTCTCTCTTATAAGGGCATAGGCACACGAGAGGCAATCGAGATGAATGGGAGACGACCATTGGTAGAGGGGAAACCGGCCACTAATTACTGGTTCTAAAGGAAGTTGACGTGTCTAATGACGTGGAAGGTTTTGGAAGCCGCAAGACTTCCAGGCACTTCCGGCTTGAAGTGTTGCGGACCTCTAAAAGGTTGTGTCGTGACATGAAATGCAGGGCCACCAACATCTTCCTTCTTCTCAAACTTCTTTCACGCACCTCTTCACTACGGAGATCTACGCTGTCGATGGTTTCCACAAAATCAAGAAAATCCATCAAGAAAATCCACTATTGTTCACCCACGGCGTGTCTATCAACTTCCACTCGTGTGTTTGTTGCAACATCCACCCTTGCCTATGTGTCACTTTTCATTGGAAAAGTGGGTGGAAGAAAGCGTGTGAGACGCTCTCTTCCACTGCCGCTCGTTAGAAAAGGGCCTAAGTTTAAGAGAAAGACCAAGCGAACATGAATGTAATTGATATTAGAATTAAAAAAAGCTGAACTAGTAATTCAAGCAATCGAACACTAAATCGATGATGCGATCACTCCACTGCTGGACAATTTGCTCATAATTAGCTAGGAACCACGGGTGACAAGTAAACGGTTAGGGTTCTTACAATGCATGGTATACCAGATCAAGGCATTTGTTGTCCACATGCGCATGAATGTGACCATTTCTTGCAGAGTGACTGGTCCAATGTGACCAAAGAATCCCTCTAGCTTGAAACGTTGGACAAACCTATTTACAAATGTTGGTTTTTCTTCACATTTTCACATTTACTTCAGTTTGCCACTTGTCATGCATCGGGAAAAGAAAAATCCAAGATTTTTTTTTCAACATCCCATTTGGATATTTGACAAATAGGACTTTTTACCAGGTTTGTTTGACAACCAACGTCAACACCTTCTTCATATTGGTAGTTAAAAAATTGAAATGGAAGGAACAAATGTGAAGGGATAAAACTGAAGAGAACTGAAATATATAGTGGAAGTAACGTGCTAAAATTGGAAGAGAGTTGGAAGACTGAAACATGCATAACATACTGTGTCATTTCGACATCCAATATATATCACAATGATTAGGGCATAGTATCATGTGTGGCTTTGAACCCACGACCATTTGTAAGCGGCGTTGTATTACTAGAGACTACCCACGTAAGAGGTATATATTCCACATCGATGGATGATTATTGCCCCATTTACAGTTGATTGCATTTGGGTGATTGACTATTTCTCGTCCATCTATATATGGATGAACATTTTCTTTTTTCTTTTCTTTTGGTTGAAGAAGGATTTCCTCTTTTTTTTTTTAAAGAAAAAGGTTTTCCTGAGGTTATGTTTTCCTCAGTCTTTGTTAATAAATTTCTGCACGGCCTCAGCCCCTGTTTAAAAAATAAAAAAAGAAAAAGAAAAAGGAAAGACTGTGGACTTTTGGACTGGGTTTGTTTTGGGGACTGTGTTGTTGTTGGAAGCAGCAGCGGTCTCTCAGTCGTCCACAACGAACAACTGCCGTGTGGGCCCTCAGGGGGGATGGCGGACGACCTCGAATCAAGCTCGGCAGCGTTTGCGCGTACTGAATTGCAAAGCTCGGTTATGAGAACTTCCTGGCTCCTACTTTGTCTCTCAAAGATTCTTGTTAAAAATTTCCAGAGGAACGCAGGATTCCACAAGCAATTCTCCCAAGTTGCAGGCGATCCTTCCAAGGGGGAACACGATAGCGACGCTACCTTGAGAAGGGTTTAAAGAGATTTTGGCTTGAGGTAGAAGGCAGACACAGAGCATCTTTCGTTCCAATTTGAGACTTGAGATCAATCAGTCAGAGAGAGAGAGAGAGAGAGAGAGATCAAACATCCGACGTTACCTTCCCTAGACCAACTCACCATCTGTCTGTTTCTTTCAATTTCATACTGTGACTGTATTGGAATCAACTTCATACTAGATCTGCCATTCTAGGCACAATGGCGGGGAACTACTTCTACGATCCCAGGCCGTTTTACCCTGTTTTTTACTCTCCAAATGATCGCAAACTGGTGCCTTTGAGTGAGGTAAGTTCTTGTGAAGGCTGCAGAGTGCCTCTCAAATTTGACGTGTTGAATTGTATTTGACTCACACCAATGTAGCTTGATCTGAATTTGCTCGTGTTGCTGAGCAGTGTAGTTGTTGTTTCCGTGTGTGCGCAGCTATTCAATGAAAAGAAGGATTCCAAAGGGAGTGAGGCCAAAAAAGAGGAAACGAAAAAGGAGAAAAAGGAGGAAGCGAAGCCGAAGGTATGGCACCCCCATGTCACCTGATCTCTGTACCGGTAGCCTACGGTTTTCGTAGGCTTTCGAATATGTCATCTGGGTCTGTTTCCTGTTGTTTTGAAGCAGGCAGCGCTCGAAGCTAGAATGGAAGTATTTTTTCACTGGCGGAGATGTTACAACCTATGTTCTGTCCTCAAATTCTGCCATGGTTGTGTGCTGCAGACTGTTGAGTTGAAGGTGTCCCTTTGCTGCGATTACTGCGAAAACAAAGTCCTGGCAGTGCTGGAGGACATGGACGGTGAGTTTTGTCAACTCCTATGCTACGTTTTTTCAAGTGGAATAATTATTTGCAAGCCAATTGTTAGGAACATCTTGTATGACCAACTGTTATTTTCTAAGTCTGCTCCAAGGTAGTCACCAATAGTCACAGTGAGAAACTTGGTAGATCCCTCCTTTGTGTAAGTGCTCGCGAGTCAGTCTTCTTCACAAATGCTTACTCTTCACCTCCATTGTAGAATGTTGGCTTTGACAAGCACGCCAGATTGCTTTGAAAACAGGGGAAGCTAACAGCCTAACCAGGGGTACCAATTTTGTTTTGACTGTCAATCAATTCCCTTCTTTTGGGCTGGTTAGTGATTGACTGAGAATGTCATGATGACTATGTGCAGGTGTTGAGAAAGTGAAATGTGATCAATGGACCAAAAAGGTGATTGTCACGGGCGATGTGAAGCCTGAGCGTGTGCTTGAACGTGTGAGACGTGTCAAGAAGGATTCTGAATTCTGGCCCAAAAAGAAGAACTGATCAAATCATTCTGCTCCATCAGAAGATTCAATTTGTCTATCTGCAAAGGCTGTCTATTACTATGCCCGGCTGCCCTGAGTCCTGAGGAGAGAGAGAGGGCCTTAAGGTTTCGACCTTATTTAAGCCTCAAGAAGCAGCAGTTTGTCCTGCAGCGAGATGCAATGAGCCCGCCCACTCAGTGTACAGGCAAACATATTTGAGTACGAGTTGCACAATATTCTCCTTTGGGATGCGTCACTGCAGTAATTGGCAAAGGTTATCAGAAGCCTTATTCCCTGCAGTGGCCTTCTTCATGTCCTGAATTTGCTCCCCTTGATTTTGGGAGTTTAGAAAAAAATTGACTCTCCACTGCAGTATGAAGTAGGGCCCGAGCAGAAGATTTTACTCGCCCAGTGAAAATGTGGCCCAATCTAGACTCCAACACAAGTTGAAGATTTGGAGGGCTGACCAATCAAGAGATATGAACAGTGCAGTCACAGTTCATTTTGTAAATTACCTGCTAGTGCCATTTTGGCACAGTTTTGGAGTTGTTCTTGTTGGAAATCAACTCCTAACCAAGTTACTACTACCTAGAGTTACTGTGATGACAAGTCAGGCTTCCATAATAGGAGTTCTGGCAAGTCATAGTTAACAATAGAGATAAGCCTCGGTTAACTAAAAGATAGCTAAAGTTAGCTTCAGTTATTAGTGACTCAAGTCATTGTACCAGAATAGCAGGTGGAGATAACTTAAGTAAAAGCATGGAGTTATGCTATAGTTATCTCAGCTATTTCTGGATTAGACTTTGAGTATAAATAGGGAGAGCTCGGAGGGTGGACACAGCTTGTTGTGGTCCTATGGTTGGGTGGAGAGTTCTCAGTAATCAGTTCATCTTTTATCTCTATTCTATGTCAAATTCCAACAATTCTAATTAGAATATTCCACCTTCTCCACACACTGCAGAGTGCTAGCACTATGACTTGTGATCAGTCCAAAATTCCTCAGTGTCAAAATTCAAATGTCTACGAACTGTAAAATGGGCATAATGAGAATTGTTCTTCATTCATTAAGTGCATTTGAAGACATGGATGCATCAAGTGGGTGTTTCAGAAGGAGCTATGTTGCATCAGTCCAAAGAGAGTGTCATGGGATCAACGCCTTCATGATCTTTCATTGCAATAGGTTTCGAATCAGGTTTACTAGCAAGGAGTTCCTGTATCCAGACAAACGTAGAATAAACTTCTTGTTATGCAAGTTTTCATGATAAAGTGACATTTGGAACATCAGGACTGCTCAAGGAACTTCAGTTCCAAATAAGGCCTTCCTGTGAAAAATCAATATGGCAAAACCATGACATTACCATGGTCCTCCGATCAACCAAGCCACAGTTGGCAGCTTTGCCACTTTTGGCAGCTTTGCCATCATGCCCATCCTGGCAAGACTCCTGATAGAGCACTCCATTGTCTTTGGCATGTCGTAGTGGCACACAAGGTGGACATCCTTGTGATCAATCCCCTGCACATTTCCCTTTCTACCGAAATTCATAAAGCGTGATGTTGTTTGCAGTTGTTTCTCTGCTTCACTAAGATCCACTGTCAATTTACATCCAGAGTGTTTTGAGGACTGGAGCACCTCCAATTTCTTGCCTATGGTCTCATGTTAAGAGAAAATTCCTGGATTAATGTGCTAAATGGGGAAGCCTCCGGTAACTACCAAAGCTGGGCTATTGTCTGCCATACCCAGCAATGACAGTATTTGAAACAGTTGATCATGCAAAATCGTCATTTGTAATACATCAGCAAATATAAAGAATCTCATTCAAATCACTTGGAAGTTCTTGTGCAGTTCCCATGTGTAGAGTGCCTACCATTCTGCAGATGTTTGATGCAGAGAAAAAGCCCCAGACAGCACCCCTGCACTCAATAAGATCAGGGCTATCAAACATAACATTCAGGAGACCAATACTTTCTTGTGATTCAGAGAAAGAGAATCATGTCATTGAGGATTCCCTGCAAACGTCTGCTGCGATGCACCTGAGACCATCGTAGCCCTCCTGGAGCCCATAGTGCGAGTTAGCACTGAGGTTGTCGAGCGTTGACTTAAGGGCTTGGCATGGTGGTCAACTAGAAAGCATGAAGGTTGGTTCCAGCATTGCTACTTTAGGCTCCTACCTCAGCAGTTGCTATTACAACAGGCACCTTGCCTAATGTCCAATCCTCCAATGCTCAACTGCGAACTGTTTCTAAGACCTGCATGATACACTGAACCCAAAGCCAAGCCAAAGTTAACATCAATCTTCACCATGGCAATTCCAAAGGCTTTTTGTTAATACGTGCTTCAGAGCAAGCTGTGATAAGCCAAGATAAGATGGTACAGATTCTCCTTTTGATACCAACAGTCTTTTCACACCTCTCGTGTGCATTCTCAACACCCCATAGTTCACACTACTCTTTCACTACACTTGGTTAAGAAATCCCATCTTGGGACAAGTGAGAGCACCAATAACATTACAGGTGTCACACGAATGGCAATACACAATGGCACACTCCTCAGGAGCTGCCTGGATCAAGTCTAGCAAGTCCTTATATGAGCCCTTCATTGCAACCCAACTTTCACCATAAGCTGCTGGGCATTACACAGGAAGAACATGAGTCCATCATCTTCAAAGCACTGATTCTTTCGCAGACTTATACTATGCGCAAAACATGCTCAATCTACATGCAGGTGCCTGTAAGTAGGATGTAGTTTGGTTTGTTTTTTCTGAGTGTGTTTTTTCTGTTTTTGCAACTTTTGTAACTTTCATCACTGTAGCAATAATTTTAACAACTGTATTTTCACTTGTTCTCTTTTTCTTTTCCTTTTTACAAATCTCTAGCTATCATTTCAGCAGCAATCACTAGCATACAAAATTGATTGTGGAATAATTAGCTGTGTCCTAAGAAAAGATACAAGAGAAAACCCGACATGCAAGTTCTATGGTATTGGCTCACCAATTTGATGACTTGATGTATTTCTTATGCAAAAACCAAGGGAGGGTTGCAAATAATGTAACTCAGCATGTCAGGAGTTTTTGCAGACCTATCGAAACCAAATATGTGATTTGTGAATCTTTGCCAGAAGGCACTCGTCCTCCCATGGCCAGCACCTTATCAAAGGTTGGTCATGTAGTATTTGTCTAAAATGGATTCAAATGCAGTTCCCAATCACCGGCTCCAGCGCCCCCCCTTACCGCGCCCTCCTCTTCCACGACCACCTCTGCCTCCCCCACCTCGTCCACCATGAAATCCTCTCCCCCCGCGATGGCCTCTGTCCCCCTGGCCTCCTCCTCCACCATTATCCCTCCCATGATGATGCCTACCCTTCTGGTCAGGAAACAGCTTGTCGAGATCCAAGTCACCACTGGGCTTAAAGAGACTTGGTGGCAAAGGCATCAACTTGTCCACACACTTGCGATAGCTGAAGTCGTCCACCGAGCCATCTGTGCGAATTAAATAGTAGCATCGGCTCTGCCATGAAGGGTGCATGCGGATCTGAAAGGACTCAATCCCTTCACCAAGCTTTTGTGGCGCACTTTTCTTGATGAGATCTGAGAGGACCATAAACTCATACTGCACATTTCCCAATCCAGAAGACATTGACCCACCTTTAACATCGGAAAGGTCACTCCATTTCACACCAAACACGGACATTAAACTCAACCACAGGACAAACTTGAAAAGGTTTTCAAAATAAAGACCACAACGAAACAAACAACCCTAACATTAAAAGCAAAACTAACTTAACTTAGAAAACTTTCAGGATTAACAAATATGCAAAAGCGGTTCGAAGCATCGCTTGTCCTTGCCTGCAGAAGTTAGCTGCTTCATCTTAGTTACAAGTGACGTCAATTCTCATGTTGCGTGTCCCTTCCTCATCCCAAGAAGGCTGAGGAAAAGAAAGCCTACCTTGTTGACATTATGGTTGCAGTTCCACGCATGTAGCAGCTCATAAAGGTAGGTGAACATTTCAACACCCGAATGGAAGAGCTTAGGCCCAAGCTTGATAGGAGTCACTGCTTTTGCTTCATCGTCGCCAGCTTTCTCCTCTACCTCCTCGGCTTCCTTAACCTCCTGAGCATTTGCCCCTTCTTTCGCGTTTTCCATCAGCTCATCCATCTTTGTATCGTCACTGTTCACTCCATTCTGTTCATTCTCGAGCTCCGGCTCTCCAGCATTGGTCTTCACTCTCTTCACAATTGGGGTAGTCACAGTCTCAGTGAGAACACCGTCGTTCACTGGCTCTACCGCCTCATCTGCCACAGGGTCCAGTGCTTGTTCTGCAGCTACTTCTACGTCCCCACCCAGTGAGTCCTCATCCCTACCACGTTTCTTCGATGTTTTCTCATCCTCCACCTCCATGGCCTCAGACACGACAGAAACAAGAGAGAGAGAGGGAGCGACGCTCGACACTTCTTCCCCGCACGCAAGAAATCGACCAAGAAACCTCCCAAACCCTAATACACGTTGTGGTAACAACGTAACAACGTAACAACCCGATTTTTTTGTTGTTGTTTTTTTAAAAAAAGAACAGGGGATAAATCCATTTTGGCCTCCGTTGTTTTAAAAAAAAACAACTGTTTTATTGTTTTATTGTTTTATTGTTTTATTTTTTAAGTGAACAGGGGACAGAGGCCCTGATTTAAAAAAAAAGTTTTATTGTTTTATTGTTTATTTTTTAAGTGAACAGGGGACAGACTCGCAGCGTTCAAGTTTTGTTTTGGCGAATTTTCGCCAAATTGCGACCTCAAAAAATAGAAAAGAATATTCCGTAAAAAATTCCATGTTTTTTCATGGATGAAATCGCTAAATTCTCCAAAAAATATAAAACAAATGGATGAATTCGCCAATTTTGGATGATATGAATGGATGAAAGTATGGATGTGGATGATTCTGTCCTAATTTGAATGGATGAACAGAATATATGCCTAATTTTTGCAAAACTCTGTAGCCACTCGTGCTATTTTCCGAATTATAAGAAAAAAACTCTGGGACACTGAGAGGCCCTGATTAATCCGTTGCCTTTTTCCCAAAAAAAAGGAAAAAAAGAAAAAAAAGAAAAAGAAAGTTCTATTGGGCCAGTTGGTCTGGCGGTTAGCCCTGTGAGGTACCCCCGTGTGTTGTCTCTCTCGTGTTCTTGTGTGAAATCTTCCCGATGTGGGTGTTGGTGTTACACAGTCGTCAAACAGTTCATGGGGTCGATGATTTGGGTTTTCCACTTTGAGTGGTAGCGTCCGTGTTAGAGGGACATCATTTGGAGCTGGGATAGATGGGCAAAAGAGGTTCTCCGGGATGTGATCCGTGTATTTCCAAATGCCTTCAGGTACTCATTTACCCTTCATATCCCCTGTTTTTGTTTGTCTTTTATTCCACCTTCCTTTCCTCGAGTTTGTTTTCATTCTTTTAGGTGGTTCGGAATCTGAGCAGTAATGACTGGCAATTAAGGAAATTGTGGAAGAAAAGTTGAAGACTTGATGTTTTGAATTCCTTTACAAAGTGTGGAAAATGTCTGAGCAACTACGTGAAAAGTGCTGTCCCTTGTTGTCAAGATCCCGGAAGATGCATCATATCCTTAAACCTCATGTAGTCAAAACCTTTGTAGTTCAGATCGGCAAGTTAGGTTTTTGAGAGAGATTTCGTTTATGCATTTTTTATTGTTCCTCGCCTAAATTGCGTATTCATCGCGCCAAACGAACCCTCCCATGAGCACGTTGTAGATGACTGTTTGTGGTATTGTTTGCACGGTCCTTTCGGTTGATCCAGTGTGATCGCTGCATTTGTGCTAAATTGGTGAGAATCTAAAGCAACACGAGTTTTCAAAACCATGCCGGGGTATCTACAAGGAAGCAGGATAGCCACAGCCAGGTGAAATTGGTTGCTCGGGAGGACCGCAGATAGAAAGAAAGAAACTATACACGGTTGCAGCAACAGAATCCTAGAAACTAGCTACTAACCAAACAATGAATGTTGCAGATTCTGCTTTGCTGAGAGTGTCCAAAATGCAATCATGGAGCCCAGATGGTCTTTTTCTTCCAACAGGGAAAACAAGGAGTACACATGCTACTGGTATTAGCCAGATATCTGCTGGAACACTCCAGACAGCTGTTCAGAAGGAGTACTCCAATGCCGGGATCCTTGATACCCATCGCACCATTAAAAGCCCACTGTTTACAGCACTTGTTCCAATGTCAGCCCGTGGGTCACAAAGTGCTAGTGTATTTGGGAGCTCAGCAACAGACCCACTGCTCCTTGTAAGGATGAAGAGAGCACGGCGTGCTATAGAAGGGGGCCCAGTGTCAGAAGAACGTTTTCTGGAAATGCAGGCAGAGGTCTATCGTCTGAAGAAACATTTAATGGTCAAAGAAGAGTCTCACAAAGTGTAGGTTTTCATGCTTGCAAAGACATCATCTAACTGCATTGCTCATGGCCCAGCACCCATGTTTGTACACTGATGACCACAGTTATCAACACAGGACAACATTGAAGCAGTTATTATAATGGAATAACAATGTAGAAGAGTGTTACAACGTAGGCATCACATCAAATGGCTGAATGTTTTCTTTCAAATTATTATTCTGACATCGTCTACACATACTGATCACACAGTGACTGGTAGGAGGAAGGTTAAAGGACTGTCACAACCCTGTTTCTTGAAAGTAGGCATGCCGGATGTTAATCTTTGTCCCCTCTTGCTGTATATTTTTCAGATCAATTCACCCACTTCCATGTTTCCCATTCCTGGACTATAAATACCACTTTTCTACTCTAATTTGTGTCGCAGCCACCAGAAGTATGCCTAAGGTCACCCACCCCTTACCTTCTTTACATGTCCTCTGGCCTGCCAAGGCCAAACATTCCAAGGTCCATTTCTCTTTGCATCCCCTGTTCGCTTCTATTACTCGGGCTTCATAGTTCATAGACTTTACCCTGAATGCACCTACTAAATGGAGACATTCCTGGTCTGTGCCACTATTCTTTGAAGGATACTTGAAATGGCTGAGATTCAATTCTCTGTGTCTCCTTCGTTTTAAGTACGTGAAAGGTTTGCTAACAAAGGCTGAAAGGTGGTTATTTGAAGGTTGGTAGCAAGGCTATGTCGGGCAGAGGATGCAGCAAAGCGGAAGATGCGGGACAACCTGCAGCAGAGTTTAAGACCCTGCAAGCAGAAGACCAATGCCATGGCCGCTATCACTCATCAGTATTATGCCGAGCAAGTAAGTTGCCTGCCTGCATACAATGTTGGCCCAACATGTTTGGAAGCTTAAACTGGACTACTTGCTGTAAACGCTGGCAAGCAAAATGAGTGAACTCCCTGAACTCCTTAGCCGTATAGGTAAGAGGTGTGCCAATGACTTTGGAACAGTGTAAGTATTTCCAGGCTTCATGTCCCTTATAGAAAATATCATCAGGGCCCAATTTCTCATTTGCCAAGTTATTCCAAGCCAAATGAAACCATGAACGAAGTTGTGAATCCTTCTGCATCATGACTTTTGCATCATATAGATACATATGAGGCAGAACTGAAGGTAAGACCCAATGATCCCCACTGGAATAACTCAAAAATTGTGATTGCATCTTCTGCTGCTCAATGTGATAACGTGCCATGAAACAAGCAGCATAATACAATCCACAGCCCATGACAATTTACTACTACATATGGACTCCAATCTGCTCCTCATTTGGAGAAGGTTCCAGGCCCAATGGCAAGCTCAGTTGCCTTATGACATGAACCATTTTATTTTGCAATCAGCCTCCACCAGAGAAATTCATTTCATTCACTCTGTATATATGGATGGGCTGACCCTCGGAGCCTCAGAGGCTCTGAAGTCAACCCAACATGCTATGCAGGTTGCTATATGCCATGTAAATGTCCCTGCTAATGATGGGTATCTGCTAATCCCAGGTCATCTAGCTTTTTCTGTCCTCAAGGGGGTGGAGAGGCAAGAATCAAATGAAACAACACACCATAGCCATGCAAGCTATGGTGTCGAACCATGGCCTTAGAAAGTTCAGGGTCAAAGTCAGATGGCCATTGTGATGAACGTCTAATTTTCAGCAGACTGGAAACATTCAGAGAGACTGAGGCTGAGGGATATGGTAGCCTGCCATTTCTCTCCTTTACGGAAGTGCTCTCTGAGCTTGTGTTTGCTATGTTCTCTATATGGGAGGCCGCAGTTGTCAATATGTGGATTTGCACGGTATAATTGGATATTGCTTGTATGATCCAAGAAAATCTGAACCTTCAACAACGTAGAAATCTGAACAACCAGTTGACACTTTCGAAATTAACCAATCCAAGGTGGAGGCACCATAGCATCAATACGTGACCAACTACATCCAGAAGAGGCGAGGGTGATTTCTGGTTGATAGAATCACACTTGTTCTTTGGTCACTCCTTGTTGACTATCCTGGAGTTGCATTGGGTGGATCAACATTAGAGGATACAAGAACTAGAGCAAAAGCTGAGGGAGCGCCTCCGGGATGCCCAAAAGGCAACAGAGTGGACAAAACAATACAAGGCGGAGACACAGTCTCTCAAGAAGCGGTTAGAAACTACATTGCGTTTCACACGTCGTGTTAAGCCTTTCACCTCTCATGATGTTACTCGCCGGCATGAAAAGGTGCAGGCACCATCCCTTTGTTTGCTCAAACTTGTCATTGTCCTTTAGACATGTCAGAAGCTCTTGCAGAGGGTCATTTGAGTAGGCATCGTACTAGAGGAACTTTGACATCACCTTCCCTGAGTGCATCCTTCATCATGTTTTGATATTGATTTCTTCCACCCTATTTTCAGTTGATTGAGCTTCCGATTGCCTGTACTGGTGACAGACTTTGACCTGCCATTCACTTGGTTTACTGCAATATGACACCTGGATGCCACACCAGAATGGTGGCTAGTTCTCAAGATTTCCTACATGTAGGAATTTCTAACAAAAGATACTTGCATTTTTTAACTAAAGAGGGCACATGATTTTGTGTGGCTATAAAGTTATGGAGCATTAAGAAAAACAATGGCATGGTCTTCCCAAATGTCGGTCACTACATCTGTCCTTTAATGTTGTATATAACATCGTTTAGACATATTCTAGTTCATTCAACTCCCTTGACCAATGAAAAAGTTAGCAAAGTTGTAATTATGTAGGTGGTGAAGGAGCTGCGCAAAGAAGTTGCTAAGTTGCAGGAAGAGAATACCAATCTTCAGTTTCAAATCTCTAGCCTTGCACAGCTGCCACCATCTAGTATCAAGGCATTCCCATCGCAAATGCTGGAGCCTAGTCATAATATGATCAGCTGTTGTGTTCCAAGCCAGGTAAATTGGAGCAGGCCACATATGACACTAGAGACTATTGCCTTTAGAGTTATGCTCTAGTGGCATATGTCGCAGAATGCTAGAATCTGCCTTGCAGTGACTATGCAAAGGGATTGAATATGGTTGTTTGAGAAAGTAAGATCATGTGAGACATAGGTTGAATCTGGATCTTAATTCATGACCTAGGAAACACTTGCTTGTTGAAACACTTTCAACTTGATATTTTCTTGAAGATGTTCTCCTAAGGTCTATCAACATTGGAATAGTCTATGCTTGGATGTGGACATCCAAAGATATGCCCTGGACATGCCATGGTTTAGATAAGTTGTGGGGACAAAGTTCTCTTTGGGATTCTTAAAGAAGCCTATCAAAATGTCCAACATATTGAAGGATCTTCTCTGGTGATTGTTTTGTTGGATGGATATTTTTGTAGGATGGAGAGAAAGTACATGGAATGAACATGCACAGGGAAGGCGGGCGGACCCCAGACAATGAACTAGAAGATTGTGTGCTAAAGCAAAGCATAGAAGGTGCGCAAGGACCATCTGCCCAGTTTGTCACGTCTCAGATGCTGGAGACATGGGAGCGGCTGGAAACTTTGAAAAAAAGGTATGACAAATCAATTGAGGAGCTTCGGGTGCTCAAAACAAACCATGAAAAGGCGTTGCAGAAGCTTCAAGAGACCTACTGCGACCTTAATGAGGTCATTGCTCTGGCTTTTGTGTGTGCGATTTTGCCTCTATTTCTACTTCATGAGATTGATTTTGCGTCAATCCATCTAAACTGGATGGTGATAGAAAATAGAAACAATGGAGTATGTCCAAGCAGTACTAAATTGCAAATGCATAAGCCTGTCACAGCTGTTGGCATTCTTCCTTGCAATGACGAGTTGCAATATGAGAAAATTGCATAGCCCAAATTACACCATTCTCACAAGCACATCCTGCCGTCCATCCTAGAGTCGGTCCCACTTCCATGTGTTTTTACTAATTTTCTTTACATCATTGGTATACCAGGAAAGAAGAAAGACAATGCGATTGGAAGCCATAGAAAAGCGTTTAACAGCTGAGCTGTCTGCTGCCCAACAAACTGAAACCTTGCTTCAGCAAGCGCGCCAACATAATCTCCAGGTATTTCATTGCATCTGACATTACTTGTCTAATAAAATGGGCCCTATGTGTCCACATGAAAGGAAGATGTAGACATGAGGGACAAAACACAGAGAAGGTAGCGGAGGGAGAAAAAGGAAGCACAAAAAGTAATGAAATGATACTTCATAGTGTCCACAGAAAGAAGTGAAATGGAATGGTACTTTATAATGTGAAAAGAAACTTGCTCGAAAAGCTTATGGAACAAGAGAAAGAGAGAACCGTTTTTATCATCCATGACAAGCTCAAAGGATTTTTGAAAATAGGAAACAAGATACAAGAAAGAATGTGGGGCCCTCAACAACCAGCCAAAAGAACAACAATTTAACATCAAGAGATTCTCTAAGGGAGAGGCTTGTGTTTAACTATGATAGAAAGTGAAAGGAAATGAATGGAATGACACCTTATAATGTCTGGACAAGGAAAGCTCAAAGAGCTTATGGGACAAGAGAAGGAAAGAAGAAATTGCGAAAAGAGGAAAAGAAAATGCATTACGTCTACAGTAGGCCGTGAGACACTAGTAAGCACAGAGAGTGGAAGAGAGACAAAGGGTGAACAGAACTATATAAAGTTCTCCATGGGAAGCTCAAAGAGCTCAGAGGAAAAGAGAAAACAACTGAAAAGTGTGCACCCCCAACAACCAGCCACCAAAACCATAAAACTGCAACTCAACCTCGAGTGATTCGTTCATGTGGAGAGCATCCTGTAAATTTGTAAGGTCCATGGAGGGCTGATTGGATGGTAAATTTGCAAGAGGAAACCATAAAGTAACTTGAAAGTTGTTCACAGATAGAGATAGAAGGAGTAGACAAATTTTTATTACATCCACAGGAGGCCCAAAGGTCAAGAGATCAGAGAGAGATATGTCAATAAACTTCACAACGTCCACAGGAAGTTCAAAGACAAGACTGCATGACAAACAAAGAGAAGAATGGAGGAGGGTTAAGAGAGGCATGCAACTCATGGCAAGGTGTTCATGTGCTCCTACTGAACAAATAATGTTGGATGCAAACACAGCTGGAGAATGAGAATGCAGAGCTCATTGCATCAGCCCTGAATGTGCCCCGGACAAATTTTACTGAGATGAAAACTTTGCGACTCCAACTGGTGGAGGAGAAGAAGCAGCGCAAGTTTGCTGAATCCCGAACAACCAAAGCCTTAGCTAAAGTAACTTACCCTTCAAGGCCATGTTACCCAGACCCAAAAAACGCCAACTTTATGAAACTCCCCTCTGTGTTTTGTTGGAGTGTGTTTAGGTTGCCTTGTTTGTAATCTGTTCTGGCAAGGACAGAGTACTTGTACTGACCAAGATATTCACACTAACCTCTTAGGGTAAACTTCCCCATGAAGAGAGCTGAACAAAGAGTTCACTGGTTGCAAAAGCCTTGAGATGCATTTTCTCTCTGCGTATCTCTCTTTCTCCCAACTTGATACCTCCAATGAGGTCTCAGAAAGAGGTGGACTCTTCAAACTTTAATTTCCTTCAATCCCAAACTATAAAGTGGAGGAGCTGCGTGGGCATCTCCAACTATGCCCCCAACAGCAACACACTGGACATATCTGGGAATGACTACCCAACATACAGAGCAGTTCAATAGAAAGAGCTGAACGTGTCTATAAGTGTGATAATTTCCCTTCCTCTTCTTAGAATAACAGTAACTAGCGGCAGGTAATTTGCTCTGATACCATATTTCAGGGGGAGGAACTTGAACTACCCTAATCGAGACAAGTTATAGTCAGTATGCTTTGGGTGGTTAAACTGGGCAGCTGGACGAGTGCAAAGCGGACCTCGATGCTGCCAGCGCAAATATGCTATCCACTTCGAGTGTCCAGGTTGGTGGTTTTGAGCAACTGCCTCAGAGATCCCTTGTCATGAGCATCACATCTTTAACAATGTTAAGGACAAAGTAGAATTAAAAGTGATGGCCTTGGCACTCCACAACATCACCACACTAGCAAACTTTCTGCATGTAATCATTGGGGTTGAAAAGTTCACTTCTGACAAAACCAAAGTATTTTTGTTGGTTGCGTGTGCAGCTTGCAGAGCTTCAAGACCTGAAAACTACACTTGAAATCCAGGAAGCAGCCAACAAGCAATACAAGAAGGTTATAAACTCCTTTGCACAAACAGAGCTAAAAGTAGACAGTGAGGGTTAACGAGATCTGACAGGGAGTGGAAGAAAGAAAGAACAAATGAAATGAAATGGTACTTTATAACGTCCGCGGAAAGCTCAAAGAGCTTATGGGACAAAATGGAAAAAACATGAGAGAGGAAACAAACAGCCCAAAAGAAACTACCGCTCAAAGGAATGTCTAAGGGTCAGGCCTCGTGCAGGTAAGCTGCCAAGATTTTTTATCCTCCTAGTGGAAGACTTCAGTGAGAGATTGAGTTCCACGGAATAGACAGTGGAATCTCCCACGGATCTCATAGTATACGGGGCAATAAAAGAAGAAGTGTTCTTCAGTTTCGATTTCCTGGTTGCGCCTGGTGCAAGCTGGGCAATATAGGCGGTCCTCCCATTGCAGGTTTTCCCATTTGCCAGTCTCTATCCGTAGATTGTGGGAGCCCACCCTGACCGCCCCAATACCCTCAGGAGGGAAGGGGAAAACGGCGCCAAAAGGTAATTGGGCCGCAGGATTCTATCATCACAGCAAACCAAGAATGTCTCTCGAGAGAAATGGAGCTTTGTTGTGAGATAGGGTAGCTTCCAAGTTCTCCTGACATGTAGTTCCGTAAGTTCCCTTCTAATGAGTTTGTTGCAATCATGTTTAGATGAGATTTCCATCCTTCTGGATTCTCTGGCAATAGTGAAGCAATAGAGAGTCCATTGCCCTCAAAAAAACTGCATACTCGAGCATACCAGGAGTGCTTGAAACCTGCTGTTTTGAGCCTAGTAGATGCTGCGAGGGCTCTTGCCACGAGCCCCTTGGGTGGAAGGGCTTGTAACCTATTAAGAAAGATTGTAAGCCGGAAGAGGGCCTCGGTTTGAAGTGGCACGCATGCAAACTCTGCACATAGGATGTGAGATGGAGTTGTGCCTCAGGCGCCAAGCATTGCTTGGAGAAAAGATGACTGCAATGGTTCCAGATTTTTTTCCCACCAGGAAACTGGGACACCAGGTGCCTAGAATTCACAACCAGAAGTGGCGGCCGGGGTGACAACGCTGTCAATAGCCACTTTTGGGGGTTGGCGCAGATGTATCTGTTTGCATTTGACCTGAAGGGAGATGGAGGCTGCCTTGCCCTTTGTCGATCTGTCCAGGGCAGTTGATGCAAACTGGAATTTGGATAACCAGTGTATCTGTGGTATGCTTGGCCATTGAAAACCATGATCTTGGTTTTGCTAAGATTGACTTGCAGCCCATAGTCTTTGGAGAACTCTTCCAGGATGTGAAGATGGCGTTGCAGGAAGACATGAGATTGTGCCAAGAGGGCAACATCATCAGTGTAGAGGAGATCTGACTCCATGGTTTTTTGAGATGCAACCTTCCAAAGCGTCAATGTAGATCCTGAAAAGGGTAGGTGAGAGGGGGCAGCCCTGTTTGACCCCAATGTTGCTATGCACCTCTGCTGAGAATTCCCCCGCGACGTTGACCATGCCAATGACAATCTCATGCATGGAACAGATGGCATAGGATGTCCTGAGGGACTCCCACCCTATGGAGCCGTTGGAAAAGAAGGTCTCGAGGAACCGAATCAAAAGGTCAAAAGCCTTTTGAAAGTCTACGAAGCAAGCATTTATAGTACGCATTTGAGAGGATTCAGCCCAATCATCCAGTTCCATTGCCACTACTGCCCCAAACAGTTTAGCCAGTAACGAAGACACCATAATTGTGCGATAGTTGGTGATCGGTGCGAGCTTGTCACCGCTCTTGAAGAGGGGGTGGATGATGCTCTTTGTCCACTCTGTTAGAAAGCCATGTGCTTCATTGAAGAGGTATGTTATAAATTGGGCCAAAGTTGTTGCCGCGTGCTTGATGAATTCATTTTGTAGCCCTGATATGTCCAATGCCCTGCCATTTTGCAACTTCTTGACTGCCTTGCTGATATTGGCTGTAGTGAAGAGAGAGAAGTGTAGGGGTTTGGAGGCTATGGGAAAGGGAGATTGGTTTGGGGAGTGATACAATGACTGAGCATACTCATGCCAGATGTGGATGTCAGTGGTTGGGGGTGGGTCTCTGTGAGGCTTAAGGAGGGACCAAAAGGAACGAGGAGACAGCCTGACTTTTGCAAGGAAAGTAGATTGCAGCTTGAAAGTGTAGGCTCTCTTTTTGGATCTAATGAGGGACTTATAGTGCTTGAGAGCTAGGTTTTTGGAATCTGGAGAAGAATGGATATCAAGGAGCAAAGATTTGATGTGACGTCTAGCAACTTTGCATTCTTCGTCAATATAGAAGGGTGCATATCTACGAGTGGAGAAAGATGAGGAGGTAGATGGGAGGGTGACTGGGAAGGATCGCAGGGCTGAGTCCCAAAGAGCGGGAGTAAGATAGGAAGCTTTGTCATTAGTGGATGGTAGATTCATGATGGAGGGGAGGATTGACGCTAGGCATGTTTCATATTGGTGTAAGTGAGTGAAGGGAGTATTAAAGTGAAAGGAGAGAAGCGAAGGAGTCCCTCATGGGGTAAGAGATGGATGGAAATGCAAAGGAAATGCAAAGGAAAGGCAAGAGTGATCATTATCCGGTTACCTCGTAATGTAAAAAGAGCTGACCCTATCAGTTGTGTTGGGGCACCCCAAGAGATAGTCGACTACGCTCTGTCCCTTGTACGTGTGGCAGGTGAACTGACTGGAGGATTTGTAATTGGTAGTGCCATTGTAGATGACAAGCCCTTGAATCTCACAAAATTTGAGTAGATGGTGACCATAACTTGTGATTTCACTACTTTATAATGTCCTCAAACTAGAGCTTATGGGTCAACAGAAAACAGGAGAAAAGAAAAAAAGTGAGGCCCTCAACAAAAGAGAGGACTATGGTAAGGTGTTGAAGATCGAGAAAGAGAGCAACAAATGCAGTTATGGACATGAAACAGAATACATAATCAAATAGAGAGTTCCTAGTGAAATTGCAGTAAGCCCTGCCAATTCCATGTCCAAAAAGAGAGTTAGTTATATACACAAAAGAGTGTTCATGTTGGGACATCGAGCTGGCAGGAGCTGGAGGACCTGAGGAAGAAGCTGCACCATCAGGGTGGACAGATGCAAACCCAGCCAGATGTCAAAGGCTTTTCTCCCTTTTTTCCAAGACTCCTCTATCTGTTACTCCCTCATTTTCATCACTCTGAAGAGATGCCTATGTGCACTATCTCTACCGGGCTCTCCAGTTTCTTTCTATTTCTCTCTGTAAATATCCTCCAAGTCTCGCTCAAATGGGCGCGGGGTCAATGGCCACAAGGCTACGACAAACGTCGTCTTATGAGTACATTCTGCAAGTATCCAAACAAACAGTGAGGAGCATCCCAAGCTCAAGAGATCTCTGGATTACCTCTCATGGTTGAATTTTTCGTGTGCACATAGTATAAGTGAACCTGTGAACTGAGGTTCACGGGCAAGGTGACTGTTAATAGTCCCACAGCAGGTTCAAAGTGTTTCTATTCCTACGAGGGTCATACTTAAGGGAAATATTTTCTATGAGGATTTCTTCCCTTTTGCTGAGAGGAGAAAATAACACTTTTGTACAACTAAAATGTTATGTATTTAACTCAAGGCATAATTTGAATTCATAAGTTGAACAAGGAATTTGTTCTAGTGGGCGATTTCACTGAATCTCTAGTCCTATCAGCTGGGTCCTTCAAAAGTACCACCAAGAACTCAGATTAGTAGTGCTGCAAGGTCCCTTCCCCCGTTAGCAGCATATGTGCACAATCTTACTCTCTTTCCCACCCTGCACACCTTCCGACACTCCCATTGCAAGCCCACATGAATAAGTTCAATGTCTAGGCTGCGATGATTGTCTTACAAAATACTACTGCCTAATGGACACACATTGCTCTGTGAGAAAGTGCTCTACCAGATCAACATAGTCATGTAGTTGATAGTTACCATCTGATTAACCCTGCAAAAGTTTACAATAGTAAAACATTTGAAGTGCCGCAAGGATGACAGATTATTTTTGCTTGGTGCCATGGAGCAATATTGGTGCATACTCCCATGCATTGGAGCGGAACAGAGAATAGATTCGAGGGCAAGGATGAGGGGATGCAGAAGGTAGAGAGAAATGAAATGGTGCTTTATAACGTCCACGGAAAGCTCATAGAGCTTATGGGACAAAATGGAAGAAAACATGAGAGGAACAAATCCAGAAACCACAATTAATGTTCTAGCGATTGTCTAAGGGTGAAGGCCTCGTGCAGGTAGGCTGCCAAGCATTTTTGATCCTCATAGTGGAAGACATCAGTGAGAGTTTGGATAAACAGTGGAATCTCCCACGGATCTCGTAGTACAGAGGGCAGTAGAAGAAGAAGTGTTCTTCAGTTTCAATTTCCTTGCTGCGCCCTATGCAAGCTGGACATAGGCGGTCCTCCCGTTGCAGGTTTTCCCATCTGCCAGTCTCTATCCGTAGGTTGTGGGAACCCACCTGAACCGCCCCAATGCCCTCAGGAGGGAAGGAGATAAGGATGCTGAAAGGTAATTTGATCTCAAGATTCTATCATCGCGGAGCACCAAGAATGTCTCTCGATAGAAGTGGAGCTTTGTCGTGAGATTGGGTAGCTTCCAAGTTCTCTTGACATGTAATTCCATAAGCTCTCTCCTAATGAGTCTGTTGCGGTCATGTCTGGATGTGATGTCCACCTCATCTGGATTCAGAAAGCAGTAGAAAGTCCGTTACGTAGGAGTTCCTGAAACCTGCAGAGAGAGAGAACGTTCAAGAATACCGGTCCCCCTCTTTAAGACCACAGCTTCCACTCCAGGGACCCCTTCCTTCACTTCCAGTCCTGATATCTACAGCCCTGATGGTTCAGGAAGCCCTCAGTTGTTGAAAGACGTAAGGGCCTTATATTAAGTGCAGTAAGAATTAAAGGTCTAGGGTTTACGAACATGCTCCTCGCACTACAGAGGGCTGCAATAAAACCACTCAACGAAGCACATTATCTTCATCTCTCCACACTTGCATAGAGAGTATACTGAATGTTTAAGCTGTCCTCCCTAGTTAAGACTTATAAAGAGAGGACACTGTATCCTCAGCTTTTCGAGTCTCTTAAGACATGCCACACTGTAAAATAAGGAATGAAGATATTACGTTGCTTTCAGCTTCTGCCAAAAGAAGTCCTCTCCATAGACCATACAGTATTATAGAGCACAATGAATCCTACATCTTAACCTTCCTTTGTTGCTGTCTGTTTCAATTTCCCCCTCAAGAACCCTCAAGAACTCTCATACTTTCCATGTGGAATTTCTGATACAGATTGGCAACCAGACCCTCAGGAGAAGTACTAGAAGGAAGACATCAAACGCCAGAAAGCCAGGGGATGTGAAAAAGAATATTGCAGTGGAGCCAACAAATCTAGCTCTTCCATCCCCACGCAACCATATCATAATAACCATCCGCAGCCTGGAGCTGGGGCCTCTGATTTTAAGTGATGTGAAGCGCGTCTATGTCCTCTTTGACTTTTTGCCTGATTTCTGTAACCCATCTGACCAACGGACACCATCAGTGCCCAATGACCAAACCACTCTCTACTACTTATTAACACTTGGTATTCACCCTGTCAGATTTCTTTCAAATATTAGATCAGAGATGGAGTAACCATCTTTGGTGTTGGTGCTCACATTGCCTATGGTTTTGTATATCATTGGGTGGGTTAGACAAAATAAAACTGCCTGAGGGGCCCTTGCAGATCCAGCAAAATTGGAGACAAATGTGGCCAATTGAAGCAGACCTCAATGTGTACTTAGGAAGCGAGCATGTCCTGATTCATGCTGTTGGTAGGTATCAGAATACAGTAGTGAGTTTTGATTCAAGTTAACATTATGGCCTACTCAACACGTCAGTTTGTATGACTGCAGGATTCTCTCTGGATGCATCAATGCACAAGAGGCAACAAAAAGGTTGCTACAATCGGAGCAGACGGCATGCATCTCCTTCCAGATTATGGGTGAAGCTGAGCAGCCTAATCAGCACCTCAATGTTGGCTTCTGCCAGGTGAGCCACGCACTTGGAAACTCAACTTTTCTTCGGGGCTACATTAGGCAGGCCTTACCCCATTTTTATAATGTCAAACTGCATGGAAACTAGTTTGATATGTTGGAGTGTTTTAACTTAAGTAGAGCCACTAGCATTATAAACTGCTGTTGCTTTTGGAAAAGCCTGGCAACAATCTGTACGCCATAGGGTACACACATTGTCAGGGTTCTCACCATTGGTACTGCTGTTTTTATCCAATCATCCGTGTTGGGTGGCCAATTGTGGTTAACTAAGATCAACTGTCTGGTGAAGGTTAATTTATGGGAAGCGCTGCAAGAGGACGAGACAAGGGGCATGCTACAGCAGAGTTGGAGGTGATGGGACGAGGCTCCAAGCAGGGTGCCATTGGGAAGCTTCATGTGGTGATCCAAGGCCTCAAACTGCTGCATCATATCCAAGGCAATCTGGATTTATTGCTGACCCACTGCATTTGTGGCTCAAATAGTAGATTCTGAAGTTTTACATCTCAACAGTTCCATCACTGTTAAGCTTCCAGAGAGTGCCAATTAGGCTCCTTCAGGTGGCAAACTAAAGTAGAATTTGAGTGCAGTACATTTGCTTTAATCAAGGGGAAAATATATGATTGACACACTTAGCTAAGGCTTGGACATAGAATTTGTTTGGCTTGGTCCAGCCTCATGCAGTCTTGAAGACTTAAAACCATAACAAGAGATTACTCTCCAACCACAGACATAGTTGGGGAGTTGGATTTCAGGATAGATGGCATGAGAGATGTAGCAAATGTAGCAAGGAGCTACAGCCAAGAGAGAGTGCAAGAGAGGAAGAGCGCGAGGAAGAGGAGGGCTTAGGGCAAGACTATGCAACGGGCCTGCAACAAAGAGGAAGGTGTGAAGACTCCAGAATCTCGACTACATAAATATTTATACAATGATCTTATGTAACACATGTCATACTATAGGTATGCAAAATGATTTTTTTTGCTTGAAATTACTTCTATGATGCAGTTTCCGACATTTTGTTTTAACCTCCGACTGCTATGAACTAATGTAGTACAAGATCAAAGTGAATAAGTATGTAAAACATGAAGATGGTGTGAAGTACCCAAATTACATGTGCATGTATCCGATAATAACATGCCCATGAAAGGCCTATGAACCATATCAGATGCAGCCTCGGTCGCATCCAGTCAAACCTAGATAATTGTTAACCTCATGGATTTCTTTACTTGGTGTGACCATATCCCATATTTCCTCATCTATCGGCTCAAATGGCTCAGTCAAATTGAATTGATATTCAAGCTCAAGATATTCCAGATCATCTATAGTAGGAGTTGTAGTAGGTGAGTCAATGATGGACCGAGAGCTCCACAAACTGTTCTAATAACCGATTAATCTCTGGAAGCTCAACCTGGGGACCATGTACAGGGGAAAGACTACTCTCATCGCCATTCAAATTGGGTAAGGAAAATAGACCACAATGCCTCCAGCAATGCCTAATTGTGTCACAAGTTACAAATTCACACCATGCTTTCTCAAGCATTATCACGGCTTGATAAACATCAATAGAGGGGTCCATGTTATCCATCAAAGCCTCAATTTGGTGATTTATGAAAAGCCTCTTATACTGAGCCTTGAAACTTTTGATGATGCCTGCATCCATGGGCCGCCACTTGTGGTATTAGGATGCAACATAACAATGGTGGTGATATGTAGATGCTCAGAAATATTGACCACCTTAGGTCCAAAGAAGTTATCAAAAAACAGGAGCACTTTCTCTTTTCCAGCGAGTCGCATCCTCCTCTCAAAGTCAAGCAAGAATTTTTCAAAACAATAAAATGGTCATCCATGCCTTCTTGTTGTTGGCCCACAATATGCCAAGGTTTGAAGGTCGGGTGATATTTCTGCGAGTGAAAGCATGGGGCTTGGCTGACTTGTTGATGACAAAAGGAGGAAGTTTAATACTTCCATCAACATTTGACGTCAAGGCGACAGTGATGCGTTCCTTCAACTGTTTTTTCCCACTCAATCGTCTGGTTGCAAGAGTCTTGTTTGGCTCTAGCCTATAAAAAAAAACCCGTCTCATCCTTATTAAAGACATCACTTGGAGCATATTCAGAAACTTGTCCACTTACCACACTGATTTGTGCCTCTGCTTCCGGAGGCAGCTTCTCCGTGCCTTGTGTAACCACGAAAGGCAAATCTCCTCTTGAACCTTTGAAGCCATCCATGTGAAAACATCAAGAGTCGGTCACCTTCTCGACGTTCTATGTAGTAAAAGCGTTTGACAGCCTCACATATTAAAGCGTATGTGATGGTGGCAGCTCTTTCCTACATAAGACTAAACCAAGATAAAGTAGCTTCCTCGACACGTGGGGAGAGAGCCTTTCTTACTCTCTTGGAAAGAGATTTTACGGGATTAAGGTACTCAAGTTTCTTCTTCAAAAGCCTACCAATGGTCATTTTCGATATTGTAAACTGAAACTTCTCTGAAGCCCATGCACTCAAAGCCTTGTTGCTCATAACTTTACTCTCTGTAGACTATTCTTGATGGTACAACAAGATCTCTCTCCGTTGTTCATTGTTCAGTTGAACTTTGGGAGCCATAAAGTGAAACAAATAAAACTCAAATTGCGAAGAACAGAGAATGATATAGCATTCACGTATGTGCCGAGTAGCTACTGGCTTCCACTATCAGACTCAATCTCATCAGTGTCGATATCGACCTCATCGTTGCTCTCCGCGACTTCGTAGACCTCCTCGTTGATCTCAGGATTTGATATTTCACCGACTTGGTTCTTAAATCTACAACTACATAACCAAACATGGAGGATTCTAAATCTACTCAAGCACTTGCAATTCAACCTTTTGGCTCTCACGGCAAAATCTAAACCAATATGGAACCTCACATAGTGCAATGTCTATGATCTTCATTAACCTTAGCACATGCAAGGTTGCTTGCGGCAGATACAGCCTGATCCGCAGATCGCATAGACATCAGCCTCAGTTGGCTCATCACCCTCATCAGCTTCACTCGCACTTTCACAAATGTCATCCGCTTCATCTCCCTCAACAAATTGGTTAGCTGGTCCAGTCTTCTTTTCCGTTGCAAGAGGATTTAATGGCCATATTTTTGTTGTTCGAAAGCCTACTTTTATGTTGGAAGTTGTGAGAGAAGCTTGTGTAGACTTGTCAACCCATGTAGCCAAGGTTGTTTTGTCTCGTTCTATGAAATTTCTTTTCAGCATTTCCACATCACGAGTATTGCGGAAATTCTGTTTTGAAAGGCTTGAAACAGACAACATCCAATGGCTGTAATGCATGAGATGTGTGTGCTGGTAGAGTTATCATGTCCAAACCGATTGTTGTTGCAAACTCAATAGCTTCCAAAGTATGACTTCCATGTCCATCCAGTATGAGTAAGTGTCGATTCTGTAAGATAAGATCTTGGAATGTTGTGGTGAAAGAATGTGAGCCATTGTTCTATACTGCCATACATGCACCTGGTTCACAATCTTTGATCCACTGAGCTCTTTTCCTTTGAATATGAAATAGTTGGGGATTCTGCCTCCCTCAACATTGACAGAAGCATTGATGGTAAGCCATTCTGTTGATTGTCGTACGATATTGCAAACAAAATGAGAACCTTCGTAGCTCCAGATGTTCGGCCAGCCTGACAACCTGTTTCATCAGAATTCCAGATGTGGGAAGGAGGGTACTTGTATTTGTCGTATAACAGCTGTAGCTTGGCATAGAACTCTTTGCAATGTTTTGAGGTGAGAGCTCGAGCCACTTACAATCCTTCTGCAATGCGAAGGGATAAATGTGGATGCCGTTTTTTGAACCATTTCCACCAAGACGAGTTACCAGGAATGCCGTTGCTGAAGGTGTTGCTCTAGTTTGAGTAAGTCTAGCAACTTTGAGCTTGAGTTGTTGTTTAGTGACTGAATGACAGATATCTCGCATGCGCAAGACCTAATCCACCATAATTTACAATTTACACCTTTGTGACACCAATCGGTGGATTGAAACCCACAACCTCTTCCCAGGTGGTATGTGTGGGCTGATATAGAGTCATCAGGATATCAATAGCAGGATATCAACCTGGATATCAATGTACCCGGAACCTGTATCCGGACCCAGAACCGACGTTTTTTTAGTATCCGGGTTAGATGCATAACCAGCGGATATGAAAATACAAAAAGAAATCCTATACCCGGCAGATATCCGGCCAATACCCGTCAATATCTAGCGGATCTCAGCCCTAAACTTAATAATTGGATGCATACCTGGATCCGCTGTTTGTCATGTTGGTAATACCGGAACCTGCGGATATCTAAAACCAAAAGCTTTTAATATCCGGAACCGGCCTATATGAAAAAAGGGGGTAGATCCGGCCAACACTGGTATGTGCCCATTACCACTGGGCTACAACTTGGTGGGAATGACACATAATTAAATAGAGGTATAGTACTGCATGAGCTTGTTTGGCAGAAACATGATACATATGATATAGAAAATATAAAGTAACCTGTTGGCACTTGTGCTTCGCAACAGCGCGGAAAGGTGATCCGCTACTTACCAGTGTTTCTTTTTTCTGGTGAAAAACCGCGCCAGATTTTGACTTTAAAATGGGTCAGCTTCTTGTACAAATGATTTACGGGTGGTAAAGTCCGAGTATTGCGCCAAAAGGCGCGGACCGTTTAAAACGTGCCACATGGTATGTACAGCAAAACTTTTCTAACCGTGCCACCTCGTTATTCTCGCCACATGGGCAGTGGTAGAATTCCAGCCCGCAATGCTGGAACAATGAAATAAAAACACACTGCCCGCGGGCCGCTAAGTCTCCAAATCCGCACGTGCTGGGAAACTTGTGCGGCGGCGGCGCAATAAGTTGTAGGGATCTTTTTTTTTTTTTTTTAAAAGAAACAGGGGACTTGGCCCTGGTTGGTAACTTTATTGCTGAATTATTGGAGGAAAAAAATTAAAACCCTCGAGGCTGCCATAAGGCATATCGCATGAGAGCCATGCAAGATAACTGAAGTTCGTTACTGAGGATTCTTCCCGGATATTCCGTAAGAAGAAGTAGTGCTCTATCGGCGTGCTGCCTATTATTATTGGGTTTGCGAGCCCTAGGGAGGGTGTGTGAACCCCTGGAAAAGAACCCCCCCCTGACAGAAGACATAGACTGAGTCGAACTGCCGACTAGAGGACTACTAGAAAGTGCCAGTAATCTTCCAGTCCAAGACCAAGCATTGGAAAAGCGCAAACTCGCCTTCTGCATGCCAAGAAGAAGAAGCCCCAAAAGAGACTTGCACAAGTGCTTGACTAGGGTTAAAATAAGGAGAAAACGAGATAGATGGGGAGACGAGAGGGTAGGGTAGGCGCGAAACGGAACGTTTGTGGAGATTGTGAAGTGGAACGGGGCGGACGGTGGAGCTGATCAGGGGAGGTGGAGAGAGGCAGCCGAGCCAGAATGAATCAAGAAGCTATCGATGGAAGTGGAGCCGCATTGCAGAAGACGAACGGACATGTTTCCAGTTGATCTCGGATCTTTCAAATTCCGGGGAGGCCAAAGAGGAGTCCTCTGTGTCCCTCCCAACAGCAGGGGAGTTTGTCTGCCCATACACAGGTGAGGTCATCAAAGCAACGACAAAGGATTCCCTCCTTGCCCCAAGTGGCGCGGAAGGCAGAGATGAGGGTAGGCAGACGCTGAGGCTTCTTGGCAGCTTCTGCACACAGTGTGGCCCACGCCTTTTTAGCAGCAATCAACAGATCAAAGAAAACCAGAGTTAAGATTGCTGACACAGAGGTGTTCTCATTGTTGATTGCCCATGCACATCTACTTTTCCAGATGTTCCAAAGTACCGAGCTTCTTAGAGACTCAAAGACAGGGCAGTCAGTGGCTTTGGATTTTTGGCTTTTGCAATAGTTAAGTAAGATTGCCATGGATCCAAATTGCAATGCCTCCCAGGAGCTATAGAAGCATTGCACTATCAGCCAGATGGATGCTGGTGCCAGACAGTAGAGAAGGCAATGTTCTAGTGTTTCTATTGTCTGATTTGTGCAGCAGTGACACAGGAGCGCATCTTTGTAGTTCAGAAACTGGCCCACCTTGAGAACCCTGTTTGCCACTTGCATAAGAATGCACTAATTTTGGCTGGCTTGGTCTGATCCCAGATGGTTGCCCAAATGCCCTTCCAGTTCTCCTAATTGAAGTTTTCATGAGCCCATCTACCTTCCCATTTTGAGATAGGAGGGCTTGCACCGAGCATCTGTAGCCCGTCTTTGCAGTGTATGAGAACAGGGGGTGGAGCTCTTCCTGGAAAGCCTATTTCCATTCTGATGGGTCTAGTTGCAATGTTGAAATGCCAGAATTCCCAAATAAGACGAAGGGTCCTTTGCTAAGCCAAGTAAGGGTGTTAATACCTTTGGGTGCAGTAGGATTGAATACTTTGTCCTGGGAGGTCCATTGGCAAATATGAACCAGGGTGGAATTGAGATTAGGGACTGTGACTAGGTCCTGACTAGAAAGACAAAGACGTCCGGAGAGGTCGTCCGCTGTGAAGCAGAAGCCCTTGAACCACTGCTGAGAAACCACGGAAACGTAGAAGACCTGTAGAGAGGGAGGATTGTGCATAACCCATTGACCAGGATGAAAATCGCCTTGCCCTGCTCTGAGAATCAGTTTCCAGGTGTCTGGGATGGAGAGGATGATTTGAGCAATCCCGGATCTAAGGCGGGTGGTCCCTAAAGCTTGCTGTAGCGATTGGGGGGGAGCTGACCCATAGATTGTTGACTGTCGAGATACCCCTAGATTCCCAAGCTGCCTATTTCTTAGCTTCTTGTTTTTCCAGAAGAGAGGGGTTAGGTTCATTAAGGAACAGGTGTTGTCTTAGTGTTTCCTGGAACGTGGAAGGGTCTTGTTTCCTCAAGAATGGTCTGAGGGAATTCCAGGAGTTCCAGATTGAAGACCAAAGAGGGGAACCAAGAGATTTGTGGTTGAAGCCTTGCAGCAGCCAGCGATTGGATGCGGGCCAGAGGACTCGTTGCAAGGGTGAGGAGGAGGAAATGGTGGAATTGACCATGAGCTTCCACCAGCCGCCCTCCAGCCCTATGAATCTGGGGATCCATTTTCCCAAAAGAGCCTTGATTTGCAATTCTGGATCCAAAACACCTAGGCCTCCCACTTTTTTTGGAAGACATATTTGGGCCCAGGATACTTGGGGCCTTTTATTGTGGGTGGAAGACTCCGCTCCCCAGATGAAGTTCCTAATTAATCTCCTGATTTCCTTGATGAGTTTCGACCCGGGGCCAAGTTGAAGCAAAGTACCAGATCCCTGCCAGCAAGATTTGGTTGGCAACTAATGCCCTACCAGTGATGGACAAGTGACAGGTCATCTACAAACATGGAATCCTTAACTTGTTTGCGGTGGTTATTTCTTGGGTTCTGCAGGTTGAGGCCCCTCACTAGAGTGTTATTGTCCAGCATGTGACCAAGGGTATCAGCTACAAAAAAGAAGAGAAAGGGCGCTAGAGGGCACCCCTGTCTGACTGAGCATTGTAGCATGAAGGGCTTGGACAGATGCCCGTTGATCATGACTCTGCTGGTTGCTCCCTGAAGGAGAATCTGAACCCACTGGCGAAAGCCAGTTGGGATGCCTGATTTCTTCAAGACCGCCATGAGAAAAGACAAATCTACCTTGTCGAAGGCCTTTTCAAAATCCAGGAGCTAGAGGGCAAGAGCCTAGCCCGAATTGCTTGCATAGTGGTTAGCCTCCTGAGCCATGAGGACGTTGTCTAGGATGTATCTTCCCTTCACATAGCCTGCCTAACCAGACCTGATCATTGATGGGAGAAGGGGCTGAATGCGGAGCGCGAGGGCCTTGGTGATGATCTTGTAGGCTACATTGAGCAAGGTGATGGGCCTGTAGTTGGAAAGGTTAGCTCTGTCACCTTTCTTGAAGAGCAGAGTTATGACCCCCTCAGTCATGGAGTCAGTCATAAAGCCTTGGGCCTTAATGGCATTGGCCATTTCGCAGAAGTCCTTGGAGATGGTCGACCAGAGAGATTTGAAGAACTCTACTGGCATACCGTCGATCCCAGGGGCTTTGTTGTTGTTTAGGGCTTTAAGGGCATCCTCTAATTCTTCTGGGGTAAGACTTGCCTCAAGATGGAGCGCTTCCTCTGCCTTCAAAGTAGTGGGGATGGTTTGAAGGCAAGCAGCAAGCCTGTCTGGGTAGTCATGATCCTTTAAGTCTGCCCGAAACAGAGAGGAGAAGTGATTGAACGCAGACGCGCACATTTGCCTGGGGTTGGAAGAAGTGTTACCAGGGAGATCCGTGTAGAGCTGGGAGATTGTCTGAGAGGATCTACGGAGCTTCACCTTTTGGAAGAAGTATTTGTTCATTTTTTCACCCTTCGTTGACCAGTTGACCCTTGCCTGCATTTTCATTTTGTTTTCTTGCTCTATGTGGTAGCAGTCCAGGTTATGTCGGGCTTCCAGGTATGACTGAAACGTGTGCGCGTCGCAGGATTGAGATTCAACCCTTCTTTGGCAGATACTTAGGCATTTCTGGAGGGCTCGGGCCTTCCTTTTTTGTGCTTCTGCAATGGCCCGGAGGTCTTGACTGACTTTGCAAGTGGCAGCGAGCTTGGCCTGGAATCTTTGGACCGGGCATGGGTTGTGGTTTGCAGCGGAGAGCCAGGCCGACTTAAGGCCATCAGTGAAGGAAGAGATTCAAAGGTGGGAGGAGTTGAGCCTGTAGATCCCTCTACCTCTAGGGTGGGAATTGGGTAGAGTGAGGGATGCAGACACTCGTGCATGATCAACACCTTGGGGAATGGGATCCTGAGGGCATAGACGGGTAGCAGGGGAAAGGGAAATAGAGGAGTAGAATCTGTCAAGCCTTGCCATGCAAAGATCATTAATATCTCTGTTGTTGGTCCAGGTGAAGAAAGGGTTAGCTCCCATTGGGTCACTGGGGGGTCTTTCTAATTCTGCCAAGCTGTGAGACTGGATTAGAGACTGCCAGGAGAGGTCTTCTTCAGGGCTTAGGTGAGTTGCAGAACTCTCCATTCTGTCAGATTCCTTTTCTACCATGTTGAAATCACTCGCCACGATCCATCTGCAGATGTCACTGTGATACGCCATCTAGAGGTTTATCTTGGCCCAGAGATCCGCTCTGAGAGGAGAATCGTTTGGCGCATAAATGTTGATAAAACCTGTGGGCTCAGTGTCATTGGGGAATCTTAGGGAGCAGAATTGTGCTCTCCCTGGTTCCCAGATCTCGTCTTTGATGAAAAATTGGTGGATGGAAGGGGACAAAAGAATTGTTGTCCCTCCTCTAGTTCCTTCAATAGAGGGTTTCAAGAGAGCCAAAGCTTTAGGCCATAACTGATTGGTGAGCTTTAGGATGTTCTTGGAGAAAGACGATAGCCTGAGTAGTGATGAGAGGTGCCAGCCAGGCTGAGAGCCTGACCTTTTTGAGAGCCCTCTGGTCAGAACCCAGGCCCCTGATGTTCCAGGAAGACATGCTAACCTGCATCGCGGGATGGAGACAGGTTGAGGGGATGAGACTCAATTGATGGCCTGGGTAAAGCAAAGAAACGAAATTTGGTACGTTTGTCTGTGGGCTTTGGGGAGGGACACCAGTGGAGCCTTGGGGGTTCCACACTGATGGGGTCCTTGAGGTGGATGAATATGACTTGGTGCTTGGCGGACTGGGTAGAGGTTTGCATGCGTCGTCAAGAGGGATAAATCTGTTGGAATCTTGAAGGGATGTTTTAATGGATACTATGGTGGGCTGGGGGGTGGAAGGCAAATTTAGAAGTTTGGAGAGGTGATAAGGAGGCAGTGGGTAGGCAGATGAGGGCAGCAATTTCCACTTGTTACCTCCAGGGGCAAAGGGGAGTGACCCAAGCGAGAGACATAGGATACTGCATACCTTGTCCGAAAAGAATGTAAAGAAAAGCAGGGGAGTGGATTGAGCGTGGAATGGGTGACTTACAGGGAAGGATGGAGAAAGGAGGGGAGCCGGTGTCGGGGAAGGCAACAGAGTTGTGACTGGGTGGAGGTGCCCGGCGTGCAGTTGAGAGACTTCTGGCGAATGCTGCGTGAAGAATTGCAAGATCTGGAGGTCGGAGGAGCTAGAGGTCGACCAAGAGCCCATTGGGACGTAGCTGGGGTTGCCGTAGTCTTCAATTCTCTTTCGATCGATTTCATCATTCTGCGCTTTAATTTCCATGTCCAGATAGGCCTTAAGAACTGTGAAGGCGTTTTTTAAGGTGTCTTTGGACCTAGTCAGGACCTTGCTTGGAGTGTAAGGACCTTCAAAGTGGTCAGCCTCTGCCCATACCCCTGGGAGAGTGGTTCCAGTTTGAATAAGCTGGTTTTCGTCCATGAGAGCCAAGATATTGGTATTTGGAGACAGATCTTGACAAAGCCCAAGGAAGGCCTCTACGTAGGAGCCCCAAGTGACTAAAGAGTGAGAGAAAAGAGAGTAGAGAGGGAGGTTGGAGTTGAGATAGGCCTGATCTTGTTGCAGAGGGTCGGGATAGGGGAGCTATCCATGGGGCTCTTAGATATGAATGAGTGGATGTCCTGCACCGAGATCCATATTGAGTCAAAGTGCATATTGTCCCTAGCAGTGACCCTGAAAGCTAGGTTTGGTTTCCTTCTGAAAATCATAGGGGTAAGACGAGTGGCGACTGGATCTTCCCTGATGATTAGCTGCGAACAGCCTTTGAGAGAGAGTGAAGGAAATGTTCCCAGAGTGGCGCAAATTTTGGCAATTGTAGGGTTATGTGCTAGCGGTGAGGGGCGACGAAGTGGTGTATGTGCTTGCTCCACTGGGTGCCTGGTGATGATGTTGGAGCATGCTTTCCCTTTGTTCTTGGCCTGTTCCATCTCCCAATTGATAATCCCTGGAATTGGAATGGGGGTGGGCATTGAAGGAAGTGTTGCTGGAAGGTGGGCTTTGAGGAAATCTGAAGAAGAGGAGCCTTGGATGCTTGCAGCTTGGAGTTCAGAGATGATGGGGCCCTTGCCTCTGTGGGATTTGGAAGCTGGTGCAGAGGAGGCCTCAATGACCATAGGGTCTTCAATTAGCCTTCTTTTCTTTGTTGGGGGGGAGGTAGAAATTTGATTGACTGCACTATCCCAGGCATGGTTGCTCCGATCAAGGGCAGGCCTCTGGTCAACTTTCTCTAGCGAGAGTGGGTGACATAGAGAGGACTCGTTGTGCTTGAATGGAATTCCTGGGTGGGGATCTGTGGTAGGAGCTGAATTTTGAATAATTGCGGTGCTTCCGTGCCCAGCCTGTGGGTTGTTCATTCTCCTCCTTTTCAGCTTGGGGCAACCTGCCTTGAGGTGCCCAGATTTTCCACAATAATAACATGCCGCAGCTGCCGTGTCCTCGGACACTTTCACAGAGAAATAATTGCCTTGATTATCAATTGGTAGCCTGATGAATTCTGGAAGTTCCTGATCGTTGGGCATTAGCACCACTATCTTAGGAAATCCGTTTTCATTCGCCTTTGATGATATGGTTGCCCCTCTCCATGCTGGGTGCTATCGCAGGGAGGCAGTGTATGTATCATTGTCAAAGATCGCCAGACATCCCAAAAAAGCACCAAAATAATTACCTATAGCCGGTAGGCTCAAGAGGTATTGGTCAGGAATGTAAGGCAACGATATGATCCTTGGGCTCCAAATCTTGCCATTCCTGTTACCCATGCATCTAGACCATGGGAAAATATTGACGTTAAGCCCATGCAGATGAGGATTGAATGCTCGGGCTTTGTCCGCTACCTCTTTGGAATAAAAAAGAATGGAGAAGAATCCACGGCCCCTTGCATGACAAAAAGTGATGAAGCAAGTCACCTGATGCTCCCAGATGACGATTAGCCCAGTCTCTCGCTTGGTTTCTGGTCACCTTTTTGCCTGGGAAATGAAGAAGGATACCGTTGTTCTCATATTTGAGCTGCATCTGAGTCAATCTGGTCGAGCTCCACTGGGACGAGTGGGTGGTCCTTGGCGATTGCAGACTGCAGGGCAGTTGAGTCTGAAGGGGAATCTTCCGAGAGATCCGTGGGCGGGCTGCCCGGAATGGGCGGGCTCGGGGAATCTGAGTAGGGCCTGGAAGACCTCCCTACAACAGCAATGTGAATGGGGGTCCTCAAGGGAGGGCCTGTAGCGAACTGAGGTGCGGGACGGTTTGCCCGAGAAGAACTATGCGCCATAAGGCCCATGGAATGGGTTTGATGCGCAATGAAGAAGCCTGTCCCCGTTGACGGATGGAGGCTGTGATAGACTGTGACAAGTTGTCTATCCCCCCTAAAGCCTGCGCCTGCCACCCCTAAGGCTCCTGTTGGTCTCAGTCTACCATTCATAAGTCTGCGAAAAAATTAAGGGTACCCCACAGAACCCGTAAAAGCGTCTAAGTCCCAAGCAGCCCTCTAACAACAGATCCGGGAATCTTGGGCCTTGACCTGGGCGATGGGTTGCCGAGTTGAAGGTCTTGTGAGGGAAGGGCGCCATGGAGAGGAAGCGAGCTAAAGCAACAGGAGAGGGAGCTGGAGGAGAAGGAGGAGAGGGGCAATTGGGAGGATAACAAGAATCAGCCAGATGCGAGCAAAAGGGTCGCAAGCGAACTTGCAGGCATATGAGGCAGGCCAAACGAGGAAAGGCCAGAAGAAGGACTGGAGGAAAGGGCACAAGCTGAAAAACGGGGCCTAAGCTGATCAGCTGCTACAAGCGCGGGTAGGGGCTTAGGGGTGAGTTAGTGAAGACGGCTCCTAGGAAACTGAAACCAGAGGCTGACATTGAGCAATTCTATGATGAAAAAGGTAGGGATCGGATTGGCCAAGATGTTATGGCAGGGGATTAGGGGGGGAACTTATGCACTTGGCGGCTGCGCTTTAGGCAGAATTAATAGAGGTGAGTTGAGAAGCATACGGCTAAGCATGCGACTCTGATGAAGATAGACAGGCTCGTCATGATAGCCGCTTAGATCCGGTGATTGGGATGGGGCCTGTCGATGGCACCAAGTTATTATGTTCGGGATGATTTGTGTGGTACAACATTTGCTTGTATGGGACTTAGAGGCGATGGGAGGAAGGGGAGTCCGAGTGCTAGGGTTGAAGAGGTGTGGAGGCTATTGGCGAAGCTTGCACACACCACGCATTGCGGAGCTCTTCTTCTTCCTCCATCCTGGCTCCTTTCCACCTACAATCTCAAAAACATGATCGATCTTTCTAGAAAAGAGGTTGGCCTGAAAATGTAGCCACCTAAATCATAACTTAATATATTTAATTCACATTACCCTCTACAATATCCAAATTATCATGTTGTTGGGCCCGTTTCCCCCCCTTTTTTTTTGGAACAGGGGAGCCCTGACAAATTTTATTAATAAAACTGAGGAAAAAAATAACCTCAGGAAACCTCTTTTTCTTATTTCTCAAAGGGAAATACTTTCATCAAGGGTTTGAATTATTTTTCCCATCAATAAAATAAAATTCCAACCTGGGCCACTGTCACACTAAGAAAAAAAAAAACTTGGGAGTGACAGCTCACAAATCAGGCCCCTTATGTATAGTGAGAGGAGAAATTGTTTGTTCTTATTTCTTAAAGGGAAATACCTGGGAGTGACAGCTCACAAATCAGGCCCCTTCTTTATAGTGAGAGGAGAAAATAACCTTGCCTCGCAGGCTTTACTCGCATTGGACACCCCCCAAAGGGAGAAGAATATACCGTACCCATCAAAGTAACAGGATTTGACCCCAGAATCATCTGGGTGGTCTTCAGTGCACTATCCAAGTGAGCTACTGACTGTTGGTTCCCTCTTAAAAAATAAGAAAATTCTTAAGGAGCATCAATTATATGGAGTCTGGCAACTAACTTTGGGAAATTAGAATGTTGAACTTGAGAACCTGGAATGATAGCAGTAGGAGAGACATTGTATATCAGGCTCTTCTTAATGAAGCTCATCACCCATTGGGGGGGCTTATTGAGATTTTCTAGAACTTGATATATATGAAGATTGCGACTCAGATAGACCCTAGTAGGTTGGATTGGAGATCCTTACATGTCCAGGAATTCATTACTTAACTAATGTGAAGTACCTATAATTCTTTTTCATGGTTTTATTTCTCCAGTCTGTTCTATATTTTGAAGGAAATGGCTGCACTAAAATAAATCCCCTTTGTTATGAGCCATGAGGCATACCACAGTCCAATGAGACCATAGGGGATTGAACTCCAGACCCACAGGCCCATGCATATGATCAGCATCGATGCTCTGATGTGCTTCCATTTATTTAATTTTTTGTGATATGTTACCTATTTAGTCTTTTAAGAAAAAATTATATGCGTCAAACTACTTATTCAGTGTATAAAGTCGGTTATGACGCATAAAATTGGATAACGGTTTCGTGAGCTTGCTCTCGCTTGGTAGCCTTGTGGTTTGCCCGGAGGTTTTATTTTTTTCCTCCTAATAATCCCAAATAAAGTTCGCAGGGGCATCACTCCCCTTTATTAAAGAAAAAGGAAAAATAGAGAGAATATTTTTGCCTTGAAGCCAGCGTAAGTAAAAGCCGCTTCTCTCGGTATGAAATCTTCATCTTAGTTATGGCCGGCGGCTTCTCTCTCTCTTCAATATATTAGACAGAGGGATGAAAGTCTCTACCGCACAAATTTGTCTAAACATTGATCCCTAGTTAGGGTGCCCCCAACATAAACCAATGACTAATAAGCACTTCCAAGTCCTATGTCCGGTGTCACGTCCCTGTAGGACATCCTCACTTGCGGCTCTGCTTGCCCCTCCTGTCGCATTCCCGTCCGTTACCACATTGCTGTGTGTAAGTGCGGAATTACAAGTGTTACACCGGAACCGTGCTCCGCAACGACTAGACTTAATTTGTTAATGGAAGTTCCGAGAAGGTGAGAAGTGGTGCCCTGTGGTGAATAGGGTCCCACAAATCCGCGCGATCGGAATCACGTGTTGTATACATCTTCCGCCATGTGCTCCAGCAGTGTCCGGATTTCCGCAATGGTCCGCAAAATTTCTGCCATGTGGCTCCGTGGCCGTACTGTTCAATACCTACATCAACTATATTGAGGCTTGCCGCGCACGCCGGTGCAACATGCGGCTTCTATGTAAAACCCAAGCAACCCATTGCGAATTTCGAGATATGTAGGATATCCAACCGACCTCTAGGTCGGCGGATCTTGAACCTGTCCATGAAGAAATCACCAAGCTCAATAGTGTAATATTTCATTTGACAAAATTTTAACAAGTGGCTAGACGCGAATGGTTCCTCTTTGCGAATAGGTAAATATACTTTCATCCATAATAAACCTGAAAATTCATCCATTTTTATTTTTCATAAAATGTTCAATAAGAAAGATGTTATCTGAGGGAGGTATTATCTTGAGAAGCATAAGAAAGGCATTGTAAGGCGAGGAAAAAAGAACGTCAAGGTGCCATGATTTGATAGAGGAGGGGAAAACAATCATAATAATATAGTTAATGTCAAAATTAATTTTAATTAACAATTTTGGGGCGAAACTCAATCCGGGTTTGGTGGGTTCAAGAAAGGGCAGCATATTACAGGATCCTATGCTAATCAGAATCAATAATTTAATGGGGGTTTAAGACCGCTTAGGACGCATTTATAAATTAGGTTGTACTTAGTTACCGTTAGTGAGGGGTTTAGGTCTCACTAATCAATGTGCCCCCTCAGATTGTCGGAATCCAACATACTTTCATCCATATTTTGCAGGTGTCGGTTTTCATCCAGGAAGCTTCGGGTAACCCACCGCCCAACGCCGCGTGCCGCCCTCACAAGCGATTAGAGAGCCGCCACCGGCCTCCCCACAACCGGCTGTGAAGGGTCACCGGTAAATATACGGTCCAGAGTATTTTAGTCGTATACGTCGCTCAAACTCAGATCTTTTCACCCGCGTGCCACACTTGGCAGTTCCTGGAAAGACGACTGCCTTCCTTCATATACGTCGTCTCCTGCCAGAGCTCTTCAGATTTGCTTCCACCTCCTGTCTCGCCTGTCTTTCCTGCATTCTTTCTTCCTTTCAGAGCTTGTCAATCCCTTTGTCTGTGTGTTGTTTTCCAGCCGAGATTCCATCTGTCTTTAATTCTGGGATTTCCTTCGTAATCGGTGTTCTCTAGAAAGTCTGTGTCTGTACGCTTTGATCAAGGCTGCTCTCCTCCTAGTTCGTCTTCTGTCACAAGGTTCCCCCGCACCTGGTACACAGCGACAGAGGACTTTGTGAAGCTGAAAATTGTGGGAGCGCCGCAATGGCGTCCATGAATGAGGTAAGATTGGAGGCGGTTACAGACAATTTTCGAATTGGGTTTGTTTCATGTGGGATTTGGCTAGTGCGGGGAGTGTTGTACTGCATTGGTGTGTGAGAGTGTCGGTAGTAATCACCTGCACTGAACGGTGGAGGGGTTTGTTAGGCATGTCGAGGTTGGGTCGGTGCATGGAAGGGATGTGCTCGGGCAGAATTCATCGCTCAATGTATTCCCGTTTGATTTGCAGACCTCGAGTAGGGACCTGATGTCTTAATGTACCTTGCGGTTTGATTGAATTCTACAGATGTTCAGCAAGCGGAACGATGATCCTAAGTGGATGACTGATGCTCGTGATGCTGCACCCCCCCCACACTATGGGATGGCTGACGGTCGTGGTGCTCCACCCCCACCTCGGAACGGGATGACTGACAGTTATGGTGACGGTCGTGGTGCTCCCCCCCCACCTCGGAATGGGATGATAGACAGTCGTGGTGCTCCGCCCCCCTCACGGATCAATGATCCTAATTGGATGGCTGACCCTCGTGGTGCTGCGCCACCCCCAACATCTCAAAGGCCACGGGTTGCTCCTCAACCTGCGCCCAAGCTGCCGGTAAGCTTACTTGTGTCAAACTTGACATTTGCACAAAAGCCTGATTATCAGTCGACATATGGAGTCTTGGAAGTTGCTGTCCTGTTCCCAGGATGTTGAGGCGTCTTTCACCTGTCAGGCTTAGTCACCTCAGGGAGAAGTAAGCTGGAACATTTCCAGTGGATCCAAAGAGAACTAGCTGAAATTTGATGAGCAGATGTGTTTCCGAGTAACTGTGGAACTTCTGTGTATTTGTTGAATGCCTGTTGCCTGCACACCTCCTGCGCGGTTTACAACCAAACATCTAGTTGTTAAACTAATCGTAACTGGAGATATACTCTGTCAGTTGTTCCTGATCGACGCTGTCTTCGTTGTGCAGAGGCTTGAATTGAAGGTGAAAATGTGCTGCGTCAAATGTGAAGAGAAAATTAGAGAGGAGATTGGTGAACTGGATGGTGAGTGTTTATAAGCAGCCAACTCTACTTCCCTCTCTTCTATTTGCAGTGTGTGGCGGCAGTGTTGAACTATTAAAGCTAGACAAGCTGGGGGAACTGGAAATGTGCATTTTCCCAATGTGTTCACACAAATATGTAGTCTTACTGTGGTAGTGTTGCTGAACAACCTTCGGCCGCTGGTGTTGACATGTGGGGGACCTGGAATGTAAAAACATTTGTACAACTCTGACAGTTATGATTTGTTCATGGTCTTGTGCAGGGGTAGTTGATGTGCTCACGGACCAGGGAAAATCCAAGGTGACTGTTTTCGGAAATCCCGACCCTCAGCAAGTGCTCAAGAAGGCGAAGAGGAAAGTCGACAAGAAAGCTACCTTCTGGCCTGTCGAGTCGCAGCCAACAGCCGCCCCTGTAGCATCTGTGAATATTGAGAAGTCAGGGGAGAAGATGGAGAAGGCGCCCCAGGAGGAGAAAAAGGGTCTTCTGAGGAGGGGATCTGAGCTCGCAAGAGAGTATATGAGACGCGCGGGCGAAGTGTATCCCCCAAAGCAATACGACCTGAGACCACCACCAAGCGATGTGAGACGTCCTGTTGAGGCATATCCCCCACGTGAAAATAGACCCATCGAAGCGCATAATCCTCCCAGGGAGTATAGCAGACAAACTGGGCCTCCTCCCCCAATGCACAGTACTCCCGGAGAGTATGGGAGGCCAGGAGGGCCTCCTCCCCCAATGCACAGTCCTCCCAGAGAGTATGGGAGGCCAGGAGGGCCTCCACCCTCAATGCATAATCCTCCCAGAGAATATGGGAGGCCAGGAGGGACTCCTCCACCCCCAATGGAGTATAGACCGGGTCATGAGTACAGCAGAGTAGCTGATCCTCTATCCCATGGGGAGTATATGAGGACCCCAGAGGGTCGACCCCCAAGTGAGTATGTCAGGACATCCGAGGCTCTGCCTCATAGGGAATATGTGCGAACAACACAGCCTCTTCCCAGAGAATACATGAGAGCAACAGAACCTCTGCCTCCAAGAGAACATATGAGAACAGGAGAGGCTTACCATCCCAGTGAGTATAGGACAGAGCATTACCCCAGCGAGTACAGACCCAGCCAGTCTTATTCACCCAGTTATCGACTCTCTGAAGAAGAGTTCTACAACCAGCCTATCACAAATCCAAACTACCTGAAGCATATCGGATCATATTAGCTTGGATTTCCCGGCAGTAAGCAGTCCTTCCATATTGATCCGTCACCCATTGATTTGCAGCAAACTTATGCTGTGTAACTTCTTCACACATACTTCAGTGACGAACAATTCATTTTAAACCCTAGGTACAATACACCCTCGCTACACATTTTTTGAAAGCATCAGAACCCATACAAAGATGGATGCTCGAAAGGCGATTAGTTGATCCAATAATGAGTGTATCAAGTGCAGATTTTGTACATATCATTTCAATATTATGTGTAGGTAAGCTTTTTGTAGGTTATATAATGTCTCTTTGATTCTGTGCTTCCTCTCTGGGTTTGTCGACTTTGGAGTTTCAACAATGTATGTCAAGATACATGCGTTCTGCAACTGGTGTCTACTGAGAAGAGAAGGAATGTTATCCATGACTGCACATTACATCTAAGCAAAGAAACTTGTTGAAACTCATTTGCGAGCGGACAGTCAGTATGTTATTCTGCGTGTCAAGTGACAATGCCCTTCTGCTCTGCACCTTCTTAGAAATGTAAGTGAAAACTGTCAAATCTCCAATTCTCTACTGTTGTCCGCATGTTTTGACAATTGTCTACTAAAGTTGCAGCCATAGTGACACTTGTCTTCATGATCAATTCACATGTGCACGACTATAAGACGAGGAGTGCCATTCACAGCGCGTCAACCTCTGCACTTGTCCATACCACGACCTCCTGACCAGACTTGTTTATGCATTGTTTAGTGGCCATGGTCAAAACTCGGTCGCAAGTCAGAAGCCAAAACCTTCAGCAGTCAGAGTAGAAAGTCCAGTTAAATTGCGAGTTTGATCCTCATCGTGATGGTGAGTTGAAGAGATTTACCCATTAAAAAGCTCTGCAGGGTGATTGGTATAGGTAACCTTACATACAACGATTGAGAAGAATTGAAGGTAGTATGAAAGAGCTCATATCAACTAAAACAGTGCACAGTGTGTTCAGCATAGTGTGGCAGAAATCAACAGTCTCGAAAAATTAAATATCGAACATTACTTTGAGCTAGCCGATTTCTTCGGAGCCTGCATGCCAGTAGAAGCAACTACATCAGTGAATCTCAGCTGCTGCTTAGCGATAGTGAGGTTGCCTCATTGTTGTACTTGGTTCCAGGCTGGTGTTTGTGTTTAGTGGTCGAAATCCTAGCTGCAGGTAGCTGGTCATCCTGGCAGATCGCCACTCTGTAGGGAAAAACTCTATTGTAGGACTCAAAAGTGAATGCCTCTTAGGGAGGATATGAGAGGCATGAAATGTAATTTATGCACTTGCTTATATATACAAGCCTGTACATATCTGATAGGATCTGGACGGTTATATTCATGGATGAATACAACTCGATAGATTGCATGAACTGCGCTTGGGGACCCACATTGAGTCATGCGCGATCAACCTTGCTGTCCTTTATTCAGACTTTTTCGAAAAGTGCACATACACTCATCACCCAGGAATATTGTGCAGCCCGGACAACATCAGGACGATTACAAATTTGCTTGCTGCTAGTCCTTAGTCTCGCACGAGTGCGATCTAACAAGCCATTGGAATGTATGTAGAGCAAAGCACTCATTGTTCAAATTTCAAAATACTTAAAAGGGGGCCTAGAGGGTGGTCATTTACATTTTCCCCCTGATAAATGTACGTGGCCCACTAAAATCCTGAGATCATCTCTGGGGGACCTTCTTCAGGCCTCTTCAGATGTTTTCAAATCTGTCGACTCTGCCTATATTCATCTGATATGTACATAAGTGTACACGGGTTGGGTAGCACTTGGCTTCGAATTGCAGTTACCGTCTCTGTTAGACGTTGTCAAACAGCCTTGTGCCTCGACCACTGCTAGTTCTGCTTAGTTTCTGAATGCATTTACTGGCATCAGTCTAACACTGGGTATCAGTAATTATCGCCACACCATGACTGATTGTATGATGGATAGGATGAATCCCTGTAGGAAGGGACCGTATTATACTGGCTGTAAGGTCTTTCGCCATAAGATGGGTTCTGACTAAAGGAAGGTGGGCAGTAGTTTCTGTGAGAGGTGGATCCCCGGTAGGAGATATTTGAGTGAGGGTGAGCGTGGCCTTGGGACGATGCAATTCGAGAGCTGTACATGTCATGGCTGCTTCGGGTCCAGATATCAGATTGCTTCTTGAAGCGCTTTGCGCGCTTGAGGACTTTCTCCGGGTTCGCATTGCCGGTGACAATCACCTTCTGGGTTAACTGGTCGCACACTACGCCATACACCCCTGCGTGATGCAACGTTCACAAAAAATCCATCAGAAATTGGCTTGGGCTAAAGTAACTTACTAGTCGACAATAGAATCGCTGAACATTGAGAACTCTTATGAACCAAGTACTGTACATAAGCTACCAAAAGCGTAAGCATGAACGAGCACCCGGCGGTCATGAATCCAGAAGTCTTGTTCCTCGCTTGACATGGGTTCGTCACGTGGCGATTTTCACAATACAATCACATACTGGATCACAAAGAGGGATATATAGCTACATGGACAGAGTGAATATAGGTAATGCTTGCGGTAAGATAAAATCATCGAGTGATACATCGAAAGGGAACCCACTCTCGACAACGAGAGATTTGCCTATTAAGGCGGACCATCAGCTACTTGAATCACTCACCATCAACTTCCAGCAGCGCTTCCTCCACTTTCTCCTCACATTTCGGGCAGCACATGGGTACCTTCAATTCAATAACCTGCACAACAATGGATGCCCTGCCGTGACAAGTTAGCTGGAGCAAACGCATCCTATCGGGAATGATCTACAACTTCCAACCAGAGTATGATCAATTGTTTGTCGTCAAAACCAAGGCCAATCAAGCTGAATATGATTGTCTAAATGCTAATCTTGTCTAGCGATATTTAGGGGCAGGAAAGACCTGACGGGCTCTGATGCAATCTATCCTTGCGCAATGACACACACTGGAGAGAAAAATAGGCGCCTACTGGGAGCATGTAGGTCGTCTGAGGCCCACTGGAAAATTCAGAGTTCACCACGTAGCTGCTCCTCATGTAGGTGGACTCCTCATGGTCGCCATAGAACATCTGCACATGCAGTACTCAGCTTGCTTAATGACGATTTTTGCCGATAGGGGTATAGCAGATTCCCCAGAAAACTTAATAAGACGACAGCTTGACCACCCAGATTCCACAACACATACCAACTGGAAATTAAGCTTGCTCGCACATGCATCAATCGCTCGAGTTTACTTGGACCTCAGTAGGAAAAGGAGGGCCGAGGTTAGGTGCCTGTCCGTGCTCACCTCACTCATGGACAGCATGGTCGCTAAAGCTGATAGATTTACTCAACGGAGCAGCTGCTGCATGAGCGGCTAATCTCACGCTGTGATGACGCCCGGTTCGAGAGTACAGCACGATAAACGGAGACGAATCAAGCGAGGTGGGATCAGGCTATTAGATCTCTCACACAAATTTACACGGCCTCACTCGGTTGGAGCTCAACAGTCCCGAAGGAACAGGTCCCCAAAGAGCTCACCAGGACAGGAGCAGTACGAAGAGTAGCAGGACCTGGCAAGCAAGAGAATATGTAGCTAGCTCTGGCAGGACAAGGTACTCCAAAACAGCAGAATAGAATAGCAAGCCCAGAGGCCCCGCTTATATAGAGCTCTAATATCTATCATACAAAACAAGAGAGTGTGGCCCCCACGGGGTAAAAACCGCCTTGGATTATGGCAGAGCGCGATGCCATGGCGGCGGTGGGGGACGAGCGAGGAGCGAGGAGGGAGACGATCACGTGGATTGGCCATGCTGACAAGAAAAAGAAAGGGAAAGAGACAAAGGAGGACAGAGATGCCATGTGGTGTGGAGCCCACGCTGCAGAGGCCAGCGCACTCTTTTCCATCCTCGTTGAAGAAAGCCGTTTAAGAATTCAAAATTCAAAAACTTTCATATAAGTACAAATCCATCTCAGGTGTGTTCTTCTACTGGACCGAAATTCCAAGTAGATTCTTTGGAATTTCTGAGTGGATATTATGAAGTGAAGCTGAAAGTACAAGTGGAGTCCCTCTGCCACTGTGGATTCCAGCTTGTCATGCTCCGGGTATGGGCCGGTTCCATATCACTTGATGTACACATTCCCCTTCTCGGTGTAGGCGATAAATGAGAAATAGATGCTCGGCCTGAGCTTGCCCAACAAGTGGTCGACAATAATCCATCGATACCTTCCTTATTTCTGTACCTCGTGGATTGGAAACTCTTTTGGGTGGTTGAAATTTTTACTTTTTAGTTCCCATCAGTCTTAGCTGTTTTCCAAGCCGTGTAGCTGCACATGATATGTGCGTGTGTATTGTCGGCCGATGTGACCCTCATGCGGACTTGGCTTTCCGTACCGATGTTGTACGACCAGTGTTGGGCGGTTATTTGATTTTTTTCATAACTGGCAGTTCCGGTTGCTTCAAATTTTAGGAAACTATTAACCTGTGGTTGGGGTTATTAAATTTTGTATGGCTAGATATAACCTATGGTTACTGCTACTTGCAAAAACCTCAAATAACCTTGGGTATTGGTCGGTTCTTTAAAAGGTTCTTTGCTAGATTATTTGAATGCGCGACCTCAGCCGGTTCCTAAAGTGGACCGGTTACTTCATTCTTTCAGTCATATACATATTTAACCGGACAGGTAACCGCCGGGTATTAGAGAGAAGTTTAAGAAATCGCCCAACACTGCTGCAAACCCACCCCAATGGTAAGGCATAAATCGTTTCACTTAGTGGTTGGGGGGCTCAAAGTTCAAACAACATGTTAGATGTCATAAAACATGTGCCCAACTTCCACCGGAAGGTAGGCAACCTTTGGGGTCAAGCGACGCCATAATTTAAGAGGCAACTTCCACATTTTTAGTCTTACTCGTGGCCTTTCATCTCTTAGTTACTGTTCCTTTGGTGTCTCCGTCGCGGTTCTCCATGTCTAGGCCTGTGCAGCCTTGGGGCTCGTAAGGGTTTCAATTTTGTTCCCTTCAATAATCTTCAATAAAGCTCTCGAGGGCTTCCTTCCCTTTCCCAAAAAAAAAAGAGAAAGGAAAACAAAAAGAGCTAAGTGACCACCAGGTCTACCAGTCAGTGTAAACAGTCCTCCGATGGCAACCCTTTGGTTGGCCACCCAAGTTCACGTTCTAATATTGTTGATGGAGAGAGACGGACTGGGATACCCTAAGAATTGCGACTAGCCAAGTATACACCCCAGGGAGGATGAGCGCCAGTTAACGGTTAGGATTACCCTACATGAACCCAAAACGTGAAAATGAGGGTACCATTTTGCTCTCAGATCCGACCCTCCTCCCCATATTTTACGCTTCAAATTATTGATGGTTGAATATAGTGGAGTAAGAATCGATCTCTATGGCTACGATTCTCCAATGGATTGAAGGTCAATACAATTTGGTTCATTCATGGACGGCTCCAAGGGTTCAAGAGCTTTGGATAGGGATGTACAGCATATGCAGATGGTGCGGGTCCACCGGAAACTTGAATGGAGGTTTAGGTGGGGTGTCTCTTTTGGTGGGGACAACCCCAACAAGACATAACAGTATCACTTATGTTAATTTATCCAGAAAATACTATACATTAATATGCCTGTTATTACTAGGAATTATGTAGTTTCTTCGTCGGCTATCTGTTGGTGGGAATTTGGTTGTTCGTTGTGTTTCGTGGTGATCCTCGTCCTCCTCTGAGTCTTTGTAGGGCCTGATGTACAAGGTTATTGTTTCCTTGCTTGATTTGAGTACGTAAGAGGGCTCCATTTCCTTCGGAAAAAAAGTGCACACATTTTGTATGAAATAACTAAAATAATTAAACGTAGAAAGAGGTTGAAAGCAAGGAGCAAGTCATAGAGACGTAGGGTTTACGTAAAGAATGAATCATCACATTCTATCGTCTCCTTTTTTCGACCCTGAGGAATAGCCCCTGCCAGAATTTGGGACCCTTATTTTTTATCTCTACTATGTGGAATAGTCCCATAAGAGGTGCATTTAAATGTTCGCACCAGTGTCCCTTGCGACCATTGGGCTTATTTTATCTACTTTCCGGAGAGAAAGAGGATAGAATTCCTTAAATAAATTGTCACACCCCCCAGTACCAATAATTGTAGTTACTTTCCTTCATCTGGTTTGGTTGCCTGAAGGAAAAGCGGTTTCCGTCTAACATAAACTAACGGACGTTAAAGTAGACGCCGCCACTAACGTGTACACATTTCGCACGCACGTTCACAAATATATGGAATACATACATACCCATTAAATTAAATACACAAAGTCGGCACTCATACCGTGCTACATACGTCTACGACACAGTTCAGGGTGTATTATACTCTCACGGTCCTATACGTAGATGTAGTGCCTCGACAGAATCCGTTAGCATCTTATGCGATGATACCAGGCCGGCCTGGTTCCGCCCGTTGGGACTTGGGGGTTTGTCAGCTGCGCTCTGTACCTCGCCTTCCTTCGCCTCCGAAGGCGATTTAAACCCTCGGAACACATCGCAGGATTCACAAGATCTCAGTGCTTTGTGCTTGCTCTCTCGTTTCGAGCTCTTGCTCTAGAGGAGCTGTACAGGTGGGAACTAGCATAATCTGTGGTTGTAGCTGCGCCCCTTTATCTCTTCTTCTCTTAGCCTGCTAGTAGACAGCCGGTTCTTAACTGAGCTCTTTCACGTTAATCCGAGTCGCGCACTTCAGGAAAGATGATGTCCATGAGGGAGGTACATGTCTTCTCATACAGTGTTTTGTACTAACAACAAGCTTAAGAAATATATTTCAAGTGGCAGATAGTTAGAGTAAGTTCCTGGACTGGTATGAACGTCTTGCTAAAATGCACTTCCAGCGAATTCGCAGATTCGGAGTATAGTTCAGGTGTCCAATTTGTTTGAGCTCAATTAGCTGTATTTGGTTTCCACTTCATCAGCACTTCTGTCTGTGCTTGCTTCAGTCAGAGCTCTTCATACAGGGGCGTACTAGTTAATCCAATCACAAGCGTCTTGAGCTTGTCGAAGTGCAGTTGATATTCGAGATTATCAATAATCATGTTGGGGGTTGGGTGTTCGGAACCGGGCAGCTTTTCTATGGCGACAATGAAACCACGTCCGTGATCATGAGCAACTCATGGCCAGATCCAGTGAATCCTTATTTGCATTCCGGAGAGGCAGACCCTTACACCGCTTGGTCTCGGGATGCCTCCAAATTTCCAGCTCCTGAAGTCCCGCACGCCGTCCAGACCCGCCGCACCGTGCCGGTAAGCCTGTTTCCCTATCCCCATTTCTTCCCACAACACATTGGATTTGTTGAGAAACAGAACTTATATCATACAATTGGAAGTCGCTTTCTTTTTGCCAATCCTTGTAGCTATCCGCTGTATATACGCTAGTTCAAATGCGCCCTTAATAACTCTCCCTGTCTGCACAAGCTTGATTGCACTTTAGTCCGAAGCGGTGCTCAACTCATACATTCAGCTGTCATGAGGTATATGATCACGTGGGATGCGGGCCAGCGATTACTGTTTAACCGCAATCCATGAGCTCTGTTCATGAAGATTGTTTCCGACATCTGACATGGTGTATCGTCATCACGCAGACTGTTGATTTGAAGGTGCACTTGTGCTGTGCAAAATGTGAAGAGAAAGTGACGGAAGCGCTATTTGACATGGATGGTGAGCTTGCTAATCTCGTTTTTCTAAGCACTCGTGTCAATCCCCCGCGTATTGTCACAAGGAGCAAGTTTTGTGCAGCGATTCTGTTCAGTTTACTCAGTTTACTCAGCATTCGTTATACCCAGAATTCAGTATTACATGGCCCAGACGGGCTGTAATTCGACGTGAACCTCCTCTTTGCCTCCGGGAAGCTCTTTGACTTCAGTATCGACGCGAGGGAAGTCAGCCAGGGCCATGATTATCAGATTAAATCCAGAAGAGCTATGTTCTTAAGAGGGATAATTCAGCTAAAAGCAGGTTGGAAGATCATGCATGCACATTGCGATTAGAGAACAGTACATATGAGTGAAAATCTTGAGGGACTGAGGATTACTAGCAGCAATTAAACAGGGATTCGCCTGGTACTGGTTGTTTCCGGTCTTATGTAATCTCTCTTCCTCACAGTGAGCATTGACATGATGATCGGCTGGATAATTGCAGGGGTAGAAGGGGTGAAGTGCGATCAGTTGAACCAGAGGGTGACAGTCACAGGGAATGTGGCCCCCGAAAAGCTGCTCAGACGCGTGAAGCGCGTCAAGAGAAGCTCTGACCTGATCTCGACCCAAAAGGTGCAAGGGCGCCATAGCCAATCCAGCCAATCTTCTCACAGTCAGTCTTCGAATAACCAGCCTTATTCGTACAACAACATTCATCCTTCCCACAGCCAGCAAACCTACAACAACCCATACAGTCAGCCTTCACACAGGCAGCCTTCCTACAACAACCAACGCAGTGCTCAGCCTTCCTACGGCCAGCAGTCCTACAACAATCACAACGGTGAGCCTTCACACAGCCAGCACGGTACGCTGACTTCGGACTACATCCACGACAACCACGACAGGCAGCCCTCCTACAGCCAGTATTCTTACAACCAGTACTAATTAGCTATCGGCTGATGACAGGACTGTACACAGGACTGAGTTGAGCAGACTGAGATCTACAACTTACCAACGACAGGAACCAGCCACACAGAAATGACCCCCCTCCAACCCTTGATGTACACAGAGTTCCGAACGTGATTTTCGACTGTAGACTATATTTCTAGAGGGATGGACAACCAAGTTGCTAGTACACTAGTAACAATAGACCCCTTTTTGTTCCAAATTTACTTCTGTTAATGGGGGCTTGCTTGCAGAGCCCACCAAAGTGAGGTGAAGGCAAAAGAAACCTGTAAAATGGAGCCCTTCCCTCTTTATATACCCTCTCAAGGGTGGAGCCTTCTAGAAGGGGCCCACTGCCTCATCCCCACCTCCTCATGCTGCTTCTGGAAAGTTCTAGAACTAGAAGGAGGGCCCCCTCACTTCTATACTGGAAGTTACCTGGCCTCACATTTCACCCATTCCAACAGAGGTACCCTCCCTCCCTATTGGCTGCTCCAATCCTCTCCTTTTTTTCGACCTTCAGGAATAACCCCTGCCAGGAATTTGGGACCCTTATATTATTGACACCTCTTTCCACATCTTTTTTACACTTTGATATTAGGAAAGAAATCTACAGTTCTTACTTACTGATATGAGAGTGTCCAAAAAACTGTCCAAAAAAGAGTCAAATTAAGGTATCGTATAGCTGTAGAATATAAATAGTGACGCATAACATTCTTGATATATTTTGTGACATCGGCTTTTGATAATTTACTAATACAATTCTAGTCATATTCAATAATATTTCAACCAATCACAATATGTCATGAGGGTCCTCAAAGACAAGTAATTTGAGCAAGTACTCTACAAATACATTTCACTTTCGCAAAGCAACGTATTATTTACATGTGTTTAAAATATGCTTGTGCCAGAGGGTTGTAATGTCCTACTTCTAAGCCCAATGCCCCTACTTCTAAGTTCATTGTCCGATAATGTGTTATTATCAATGTTGAAGAAGGCAACTTCTTCATTGTTTTGCACACAGCCGTTAACACCATACGGTTACATCCAAAATTAAATCATGACAATATTCCTGCCTTATCTCAATATAAATATTAAGATAATAAATATCAAGCACAAATTTATCACAAATCAGTAAATGATCATAAGTCAAATCAATTTACAAATTAGTATATTATACTCACAAATCTTGAAGCAAATTCATAAACTCGAGCTTGACCCATGTGCTCAATATAGCATTCCTTAGGATAAGTTGCCTAGCTAGTGAATCGATAGCCACAATTTTTCCGACACATTTCTTGGTTTTTGGACCAATTTGTGTCGGAGGTAGTAGCGGTGGCATCGTAATATACTAGATATACATTTTTCTACATATCTCACAGACCACTCATCACCAAAATCCTTCTTCATCGCCGACACAATGCCATGGATAACATTGGGATCTTGGTGGTGGAAGCGCTTGATCGGATCCAATCTTCCAAAAACCAAGTGCATTCAAACGGGTACGAAATTGTTTCTCTCCATGATCCTCCAAAGGAATGTCGTCTACGCAAAACAAGGTTATTCCACCAAATGGACGAGGGTGAAAGGGCTCCGTTGGTGTGGGCACTAGCATTGTTTTCTGCAGTAGAAAGAATTTTTGCAATCAGCTAATTTCAATATTGTTGAGAAAATTCCAAAGAACTCATCCAAGTAGAGGTCGACAAATGCAGAAGAATGAGCACTACCCATACCTTCATGTGTTCATATATTTTGAGTCCCCCATGCTTCCACGTCCCCAGGAGCAACAATTGGCATTAGTACTCAATTTGGTTTTTGCAATGAAATCATGCATCTCAATACTTGTGCACAATCAATTGCAACATGGGCAAATCATACATGCAAAAATTTGAAAGAACGAAGAGTTGTCATCTTCATTTGTTCGGGGGCAACATCATCGTCGTATTCATCACTATCAATAAATTTTCTTTTGTGCTTTGTCAGCATTGACAACTTTATGGTTGGTGGTGGGGTTTTGCAGCCTCCAAGGGAATTATGTATACATGGAACTTTTGAAATGATTTGTTGAAGGAGCCGATCCAAATTTTTCTCATGTGATTCATCAATCTAAAGATGAGATGACAAATATAAAGCAATATTCCAACAGCTAGCACATTATGCAACACTAAACAGAACAAATGAAATGTAGTTTTTTATTGCTTGTATAGGATTCAACCGAATTGCGCTATCTTTTAGCGCTTCTTGAAATGTCAGGTAGAATATGCGGAGAAGTTGCAGAGCGAGAGTTTATTATAGTGTGAGAGGAGGATGATTAGACGAGTTTTGCGTGTACTTTAGGTTTCATTGCTTGTTCGGTGGTGAGGACAAAAACTGGTAGTGTAGTGTCGTTGAAGCGTTAATTTGACTAGGTCACGGTGTTCTTTTGTGTGTTTATCTTCAATAGTTTCGTGTTTATGGTGAATTCGATTGGTGATTTCACTGTAAGAGGAGTAAATTCACAGGTTAGGTGTAGTTTTCATTTCATGTGCTACAATGTAGTACAATCTTCAACATCCGAATCGCAACTGCATTCTTTGTGTTTCGGAGCTTGCATAATTAGTCTCAACATTGTTGTGTTGATTAAATAGAGATCAAGAAGTATTTGAAGTCGATATGAGTTTGATGCTCTCATGATGCTCTCATACAAGGCACAAGGCACTGTGAGAGGTGACGTAAATAGAAAGCTTTTCCTTTAAGATTTTTAAGATTTTTCTTTTTTCCAACAGGTTCGAAGAGCTTTTACGTTAACTATGGAGGGAAAGAAAAAACGAAAGTATGAAGACATTGGTTTGCAAGTCAAGCTATACAAGTTGGCCAAGGTTGTCAAAGAAACATTGGGACTGTAGAGACTTTGGAGTCATTAGATGTGAGACGGGAGCTCTCCGAGATTCCACCTAACAAAATCAGAATTAGACCAGGAAAGGATATGATATTTTCATCGCAACCATCATCTTATGTCGAGTTGGATTGTGACTACAATTCCATCTCGGAAATGAAGGATTCCATGGCTTCTCTTGAGCGACGCCTCCAGGAGAAGCATGAGAAAGACATGACTGCGTTCAAAGCCAGTCAAATGGATATGTATGGGATTATTGAGAATATATTAACACAAACAAGACGAAAATCGAAGTGGAGATGCGCTCTTCCGAGAACAGATTGAAGAAAGTGTTTAGCCTTTTGGTTGACGACTGGTTGAAGCTCGCTGTTAGGGCATTTTTGGACCAGTTTGTTGAGGCTTTTTACATGGTGGCGAGTGTCCTTTCCTTGGACCTCCGTGACGGTCGTTGTGGTTGGCGTCTCTGGCTGTAGAAAATTGTGTTGGTTTTGAATAATGTTCCCCTTTGGCAAGTTGATAGTGGTGACCCTACCCTTATTGGATACAATGAGGACGTTCAAGCGTCTTTCGAGTAACAATTCAAGAAACGGGGCTCACTCTTCAAATCCATTGAAGGTAGCGTATTCCATGGAGTCTGATCGGGACTTGTAGCCCTATTGGGGCATTTTCCAGCATTGTTTCTCTTACGCCCCCAACGACGTGGTGAGGTTATTTGAGAGTGACATCTTGGACCAGAGTTACTTGGTTGAGTTTTCTCTACTCCCATCTACATGATAGCTTAGCATTTGAAACAACTCTTGGAAGCATCACATGGGGAGTCCTAGGGAATGGGAGCTCTGTGCTTTTGTAAACTCTTGAGGTTCTTCATACTTTTGATATTGAGATGTTGAAGACGAAAAAGTATGTTCTTTGGCTTGGTGACGTCTGCTTGTGGCCCATGATGAGGTTCTTGCACTCGGTTTATGAGTTCTTGTGAAGTTTGGATCTCAAGGCTACGACGATGATAACTACGGAATAGGCTCCACCTCACTCATTATACTCTTTCACTGGGTACACAATTCCTAGAAGCCCTTAACGACCCCGGCCATCTAGGGCTCATCTTCAGGGGTTTACTCAAACATCTCGCTCTCAAATATAATGGTCTACACTCCCTCCCCTCTCTCCACCCTCAATCATGTATTCACTCTCCCACAGCTCGCTCCCTCTTCATTCTGCGACAAATGAAAATAAGCATACAAACCAACCTCCTAGGCTATCCTAGCTCCGTATCATCACTTCAGCGTGCTTGGAGCAATAGCCCAGCCGCCTTCCCAGGGATGCCTCGGCGTGAGCCTGGTCACGTGAGCACGTGAGCGCGTGAGCGCGACTGCGCTCACGCCACGTCACCTTGCGCAAATGCCACATCACGGGTCTCAGTCCACGTCATCACACGTGGAGGCCGAGTCACCACGCACCCAGAAAGAAGTGGAGTGTATTCCCGCGGATTGGCACCCTTTACCGCGGAAACAAGCTGGACGACATAATAAAAGGCATTGAATAAATGATGGATGAATGTACAGTTGGATGATAAACATATGGATGAGTTTGAAAAATCTATGTAGATGGATGAATGACGGATGGATAAGAGTAAAATGGATGAATGTATAATGGATGTTGAGCAATGACAAAAATTCATGACAGGAAGATGCATGACCAAATCTTTTGACGAATGCACAAAGTATATGAAATGAGTGTGGAAGGTTTGTGGGGTGGATGTACAGAGGATGAATGTACAATGGATGTTGTACAAAGGAAGCTTTCATGAATGGAGCACGCATGAATACAGTGTAGATGAATGCACAATGGATATGAGAAGAGTCAGGAAGGTTTGTGAGATGGATTCATACATATAGCAATTTAAACGAAAGTTGATTCTGTGATTATTATTTGTTCTAAAGGAACAACTACGGTAGAGTAAGGGGATTCAACGTTTCCAGATAATATGAAAATGAATATTAAAAGAATACCGTTCAGTCTGACTCAGAGTCAGTACAATGTATCCCCTCTTCCTCTGCATCTAAGTCTAAGTATTTTAGAACACCGGATCCACGCTGGATACACCTACGGCTGGCCACTAAAAAGTCAGGGGATAGGGACTCGGACGCGTGAAGTGCCATTGCTTCGGCATAAACAGGGAGCAGAAAATTGGAAAGGGGGCTGTCGAAAACAGACTCGCCAGAAATGACTGTATCTCCTGAAGATCCACCGCTGGCTTTCCTGAAAGACAGCCTGAAAAAGTTATTACTGTAACTTTGATGTTATCGAGAAATTGAGTATGACTCCCAAAGAGGGTTTAGCACTTACTCACATGAAAAGTCGTTGTCGACCTGCTTATCTTCGGGATCGTCATCATTTCGAATATGAATACGATCAGTCTGTGTGCCTGAAGTGGAGCCAGACAAAAGGGGGAGGAGCACTGTGTTGTAGAGGTCAGAATCACCCTCCATACCAAAAAGGCTTCTTCCGCCTGCCTTGCATGCGTGGTAAGTTGCTCCTGCACCAGACAGGAGAACATAAGCAGTTTGGAGGAGGGGATTTAAGCAGATGAAACTATTGAAAGGAAACCAATTCGGAAGGGAGAAAACGAACCTGTGGACACAGAAAGATCGACCACCCGTGCAGAGCGGTGGCTGCATGACTCCAGCAGTATTTGCATGAATGCTGGTGACTTTTCCTTTGCACCTCTCCAGGGAGTGCCATCTGGTCTCTTCAGAGTCTGACTGGACTGCATGAAGTTGTACAAAATGTCATCGACATGGGGCTCATAGGGGGGGTTGACGAAACAACCCTGGTCAGAAATCTCAAAGCTGCGGATGGAGGATGGTGTCTTTGATGTGCGAATCCTCCGCAGGCAGATCGCCTCGAACATCCTCGTCTGCCAAAGATAGCAGGTTAGTGTGGTAAACACAATCTAAAGTGGAAGTGTGTACATCGGCTATTCAGAACTCTGACACAAAAAAATCATGAATCGTTGATGATCGGTGTCGATCATAAAACATTCTACTCGAGTGGAGCTGCAGAGAAAATTGAAACTCATGATCAAAGCATAAGCAGAAGGCAGACGGCATACCAGCTGACCAGGGAAACCCCCTTTCACAAGGTAGAGGCTGTTCACACAATTCCATGTGCGCAAAACTTCAAACCCTGAAGACTTGAGGTATGATGCCAATGCCCGACGACTATCATTGTCACATGACTGAAAAAGCAGAAGTGTCCCTGCATCAGAGAGGAAATTGTTACAGAACCCGAATACCCAACTCCAGTAGTTGTCCTCGAATTTGTTCCACCCTGGCGTCTTGCCCTTTGGAAGAACTTCTGGCATAGCCTGGCCATCCGGGATGTCGAGAATGACAATGTCGGCCGCATAAGTTTTCTGCACACCGCACACGAAGGTGGGACCTGTGCTCACCTGCAACAGACATGTTTTTTATAAGAACGATGGCAAGAATGTTTTCAAAGAACGAGACTGAAATACTGCCAACGAAACATTCAGAGAAAAAGGAAAGAAAGTGGAATTCTCACCAGATTGAGGAATGAGATTATATTGTCCCAGGTAGGGGATGGCACCCCAGTGTATCCTCTCTTTCGACTCTGCATCATCGAAAGCCAACCCTCATTAACAATTTTCATCTCTCCTGCTGAATCAGAACGGGAAGGGTGTGGCTTGGCATCGAACACGCACTGAAGAGTGCGGGTATATCTTCCAGCACTAAAGTCCTGCCCACTCTCCATCTCCTTTTCATTCTCCTTCCCCTTGTCCTTTTCCTTCTCTTTGGACTTGTCTTTCTCCTTTGGCTTTGCTGGTGAGATGGCTATGACATCAACAGCCTTGTCTTTTGGTTTGCGGCCCGCCTTCTTTCCCTTCTGCGGCGTTCCCTGAGCATCAGGCTCCTTGGCAGCCAAGGTTGCAATGTTTCGTTGATACTCTTCGTCAGTCAAAGGCGCCAGCATCTCAGCGTTATTGTTCAAGTATTTCATATGCTGTTCTTGAAAGGTCGTGTGCTCAGGTGGGCAGTCAAGGTACCACCCACAGTCTCTGAAGTGAGAAGGACTCCAGTCCTTCAATATCCCTGCAGTATACATGGTTGGATCGTTTGCAGGGTCCGACCACATGTCAAGATAGTCGGGAATTCCGCTCAGGTGATTTCCTTCCATAAGCACATATTTCGTGTACCTGAAAAAAGGAGATGAATCCCAACACACAAAAGCGCTCAGTGAGAAAGATGCAAGTAGAACAGAAAGAATAAAACATGGATACAAATGGCTCTGACAACTGCTCCAAGGACCTTTCAAAACCACACTACTGCTCCAGATATGAATGTCGTCAACGCCATTCAGAACATTCCATTCCATGACACTGTAAATACATCCTAATCCAGGTGAAAGCAAATATGCGATTAGAAATGACACAGACATAGAAGTGAATGTCGTCAACGACATTCAAGAATGAAGCCAAATTATTACTGAAATGAAGCAAAATCACAGGGTGGAAATAAAAAAATTGAGTAAGGAACCAACCAGGAAAACTCAATGCACATTCATAACGAACCTATCACTGAGGACCTCACAACATCACTGTATGTGAATGGCGTCAACGCCATTCACAAAAATACAAAAAAGAAACCAATTACTTAGCTCCCCAATCCATGAAAATTGAATTTGTCGTTTTTTAATAATACAGACACAGCTGTGAATGTCGTCAACGACAGTCACTTTGGATTTCTTAAAACAGAGCTTATGAAGCCTCCATATTCATCGCAAGAGGAAAAAACAATGCAGAACAACTGAATGTCTGCATTGACATTCAGCAAAATGAAGTGATCAACCCTCATTGTATCCTCTATGGACATTACAAAAATTTAAATAACCTTGAGGACCACACAACATCTCCGTATGTGAATGTCGTCAACGCCATTCAAGGACATTATCAATTCTACTCAGGGACAATATAATTGCACCCTTAGATCCTAACCAGGTGAATTCATATACTCGCTTAAGAATGACTCAGACAAAGAAGTGAATGTCGTCAACGACATTCAATCTGGATCTAAGATTGCAATCCATATGAAGCCACAATTTTTCCCAAAAAAACAGTAGAGTTTCAAGTATGACATTTCACCTGTACACAACTCGCATCATGGCCCACTCTCCTCCAACCTGACTGTCAAAGTCGTTGGACCGTAAAATGTTACCATCTTTGGAGAACTCCCGGAAAAAACAGTATCTCCACGTGAGACCTCTCCACTTCCTTATGTATGCCTCCAATGACATTTGGGGAGGGGAAACAATCGCAATGTTCAGGTCCTTCAAAGTCTGATCCAGCACAATGACGGCGCGCTTTTCCAGCTGCAAATAGAATATTTGTCAGAATTGCAAAAAAGAAACACATCACATACTTGAAGATAAGAAACAGCATGTTCGAATACACACCTGACTCCAAAATGTAGCCTTGTGGAGCCAGTTATCAAACACCAAATCACTGATTCCTTCCACCTTTGTGCCAGGCTGTATGGTGCTCTTTGGGAACTGATTCAAGTCCTTTACTGTTTGATCTGAGTTCCATATCTCCAGCCACCTTATTTTTGTTTGTGGGTCGACCATCGATATGGCCAGCCGGTGCAATTTCTCCTGCTGCATCTCCGGATGCACATGCTTGTCATAGTGTGTTTTGATCTGCTGAAGGAACTCAGGACCAAGTCCAGGATCTACTATTCTAAGCTGCTTTCCGAAGGCTGACATCAATTTGGTTCTTCGCATCTCAAACTCCTTCTTTATTGCAGCTTCCACACCCTTTGATGTCCTTAGTTCCTCTGGTGTAGTGCGGTAATATTCGGATTTTCCCTTCTCAGCTGCCTCTGCCAGTTCTTGCTGCATTCATTCAAGTAGTGATTAGCTCCGAAGGGACTCTAAACATGTATTCGAAAAGTAAACAGAGTACAGACTCGGGCTTACCGCATACATGTACTCCAGAAACGCCTCTCGTGTCAAAGAATACCAAGTGCCTGCAGCTCTTCCTGTTTCGCACTTCTTGATGATATTGGGTGGTAGTACTGTCCGAAAATCATCCAGCTTCATCAGACCAATCCTCTGAATTCGGAATAGTGTGTGAACCAAGCTTGTTGTCACATGCGATTTCTCTGTCGATCTGCAAAAACATTGAAAACATTGCATTCCTTAACACTGTTTTTTGAGGATCAACAAGACACTACAGAGGGAATCAAATCTCCTGGATGACTTACTTGTTCACGTCGTGCATAGCTGTAAGAAGCCTAGCGATGTCGTTTCCTGGATCCAAAACCATTGCCTCCACAGCAACATGCTTGTCTTTGTCTTTCGAATGGTGTTTCTGAATGTATCCCATCCATGCAAGCAATCGGTGGTTGCCGTCCCAGACGTAGAACATGTGGTTGCAAAATTGCTGGGTGTTCTTTCCCATCATGAGGCCCAGCTCGAACTCCTCATTGGCATCTTTCCAGCACTCATCCCAGTTGTCACTGATCTCTGGAGAAACTAATGTGCTTTTCCCATTTATATCCGTCAGTGACACATAAAAAACTTGTGCACCAAGTCTATATCCATGCACAAAATCACTCTCCAATTTTGTTATGTCGTGGGAAAGAGGTGGACGCACAACAGGCATTGATATCATCCGGCACAGAGGTATGTCCAGACGCCCTCCAGATACGAGCATGTCCCTTATAACCTCCTGAGAGTTTACCTTCTGGAATGACATTAGTTCTTTCACCTTGTCAAGGTAGTGCACTTCGGATTCATCTGCTTCATCTGTATTCTCTGAGCTTTTTGCGGACTCGTCCCCATCTCCAGATCCTTTCCCCTCTGATCCTGTAGGCTTCGACCTCACAGTTTTCTGCACGATGCCATTCAGTTCTGAGTAAGTCATTTGCAAATAGTGAATGGCGGTAACGACCATCACTCTGTATCAAGGAAACTCACCATGAATGGTGTGAAAGAATTCAGCACAATCCACACAAGAAAGCCGAGACTGTCGTATTCAAAACAAAAGCGAGAGCAATAGCGAACGGCGTTAACGACAATCACAAAAGATAACGACCTGCCGGATCGGTGTTGTGTAATGACATACATGTGCAACTGATTGGCGGCAACGACATTCAGTGTAGTTTAGGGCGGATAGTAAGTGCAGACTCTCTCTTCAAACACATATGTACATAAATGTCATAAGCAGAATCGAATGGCGTTAACGACGCTCGCGATTCAGTAGTTCCTGCTAAAGAATGGAAGAGGAAGGACTCCTTGAAAGGCAATCACATAGACAATATGATAAAACTTACTGGCACCTTCTTAGGTTTTGAACTTTGATCCCCTTCTGCAGCTTTCCTCTTCCCTCTCACATCTGCTGGAGTTTCTGTCTGCGCAAGGGTTTCTTGACCTTCTTCAGGTTCGGCGTTCCGCGTGCTTCCACCTTCTTCAGTGTCCCTGCGATTCATCTCTGCCTCCACAGGCTGGCGCACTCTTATCGCCGGCTGTGTCGCAGCCGCTGCCTCAGTTTCCGTCTGCTCTTGTGAATCAGTCTCCGCGTTCACCTGCTGCCTTGGCCCTGTGTTCTCCAACAAACGACGCCTCGTCATTTTCTCTCTTGCTCTGTCTCTCTCTAAGGGAAGTAAAATAAAGAGACTTTCTTCTCTTTCGTATTCTAGAAGGAACCCTCTCCAGCTTGACTACCACTCTCCCTCTAAGCGCGAAAAGTAGAAAAACGCAGTGACTCCCGATTTCTTGCGGGATTGCCTGTGTTCTTGCTTGTCTCTAGAAGCATCGGATTCCCTCCCGCGTGACCGTTACACATAGTCGTTTCGATATTAGTGCACATGCCAACAATTGGTGTACAGCTGTTCGTATTCAGTTATGGATGTCTGACGTGTGCCGCCCAAAACAAAACGGCGTGTTCTAAATTATAACTGGTTCAATATTTAAAAAGAACAGCGAATCCCAGAAATTGATGCGCATTCTTAAACAAATAAATATAAATGAACGAGAGTTTGATGACAAATTTTGGAATATCATACAAGGTCATCCTTGTTATCCATCCACATTCGTTGCACATTTGGAACTTTCCAGGTGCGCATGATCATTGGTAGTAGTATATAGATACATTTACTTAATCTGCAATCCCATTCTCGGATCCTGTGGCATGCTTCCAGGAAGTCGGCTTTGTTATTGGGTTTATTGATGAGGTTCTGATTAACGGTTTAACAGTTTCCGACACTGCCCCTATGGATTCTCTGACCACTGGGCCCACAAGAAAAGTAATTAAAATGGACGGCTGCATATCTGGAATGAATAACAGAATATGCACAGTCGTTATCTTCGCTTCCTCCGCCATATGCTCTGCTCATTCTTCAACTGTGTTCTGGAGACAGCAGTAAACCGATTTACACTAGATCTGCGATAGCAAGGTACAAACATACTCGAGGAAGGAAGATGGCTTCCTCTGAAGCGGAGTTCTTCTCAGACGACAAACCAGTGCCGTTCTCCCAGGAAGTCCTTGACAATGGATTTGCAATTGTTCTGGAACATGTCTTGGCTACCCGTTTTCAGCTGCAGAATGGCTCCATCTTTTTGGAGAAAGAGGTTTACGATATGAAAGGGAAGTTGGTGAAATATTCTTTCCAAAACCGTGATGAGACGGCTCATATCAGCCAGTGGAGAGTGCGTCCTGGTCGATACAGAGTACTTGGAGAGCCTAGAAAAAGTCCCTTGGGTCATATGTGACGCCCGGGACTGCTGCTTCGGTCGTTGAAGACAAGAGGGAGGTGGTGGTGAAAAAAGAACAGACTTCCTCCACTCCAATCGTTGAGCTTTCGGATTCTTCCGATGATGACATAAGTGAAATTCCAAATCCAGTCCTTCCTACTGTGGTTGCAGAAGCTGATGAAGAAGAGATTTGTAGTGTCATTCCAAAATTGCGGGCGATGGGAGGAATGGCTGGATTCAAAAGCGAGTTGCGGGGAATTGATTGGGAATCTTTGAAGCAGGTGCCTGTGAAGTTCTTGCCGGAGACTTTTGATGGCGATATCCTATTCGAGCTGCCTCCTCCTCCGCGAGTTGGAGGTGTAACAATCATGATGCATGGAATGGACAAGAAACACGACGGGCACCCGTGGTGCAGAACAAAAACATCCAATATTCAGAATGATGACAAGCTTGTTTTCAGGAGGACAGTTTGCAATGGACACCTTAGGTGTGATAATTTGAATTGCAGACACTTTCTTCAGTCTGGAGTTCATAATCAAAGCGAATGGGAGGGTCTGGCGGAGAATCCATTTCAGCCTGGGACTGCCCTCCACCGGCAAACACTTTCGTCTGCAAATTCTGCAAACTTGTGCCATCCTGCGTGGCGCTCTGCGGAGCAAGAATGTACTATGTTGTCCACCGTTTGAATACAATGACGAGAGCTTGTGTGCATTTTGGATTCCATAACCATCCTGTCTCGAAGGGGGATTACAGGGAGAGTGTTGAGACAGTATCGAGGTTGATCAAACAGGAGTTCGGGAGAAACCCATCCGCAACAACATCTGCAATTGCTCTTGGCGCAAGCAAGTCCTTCTTGGAAAGCCATATTTTGAGTGAAGGAGATTCTGTGGGGACTAAACTTGACGGTGCAGCATTGGACCTGGTCATGGATCATTTCTCCACTTTAAGTTCACCTAACATTCGGCATCAGATCAATGCATTGAGAATGGGCTCTGGGATCAGAGGCTACATAGACAATATTTTGGAATTGAAACGACTGAGCAAGTACGATTACATCCAGGACAATGTATTCCCAGGTCAAGGTGCCATCAAAGTTTTTCTTTTCAAAATGTCGACTGTTGGGGAGGGCAGTGGGGTTAGCCTCGTGAAGCGGATGCAGAAGACTGGGGACTTGCAGAACTGTTTTCTTATGTTTGATCATGTGAAACGAGTGAAGGATTGGACGACAATGGCTTGTCATGTCTACGATCCAGTGTACCAACGAGTTATGACAATTGCAGTTTGTGACATGCAATCCGAGGATACGGAATCCCAGAAGCTCATGTGGAATTCCCTGATACGTGTCATGGGCTGCCATGGGCTGCCATCTCCAAATTTCGCAGGTTTCATGGCGGATAGTGCTCAAGCAAATTTCAATGCTATTCGTATTGTCTTCGGATCGGGCGACCCAAAAGTGCCTATGCCAGGAAGAGAGCGTACATGTCTATTCCATTGGACACAATCTCTGGAAAAACATACAAAGTCGGACATCAAACCAGAGATGCAGACTCAGCACCGTAAATTGTGCAAAGAGTACAAAGATGCTAGAACAATGAAGGAGGCGGACACTTTGTTCCAGACAATTCGTGCCTGGTGGTTCTCTTCTGGAGCTGCATCACTTGAGAGTATGAGAGCATTGGAAGATTGGCTGGCGTTTTGGCACTTCCGGTATAGACAGTGGGGAGCAGCCATGACAATGGTACGAGGCTTCTATTTCATGCTTTATTCATACATTTGCTTTCCATATTTTTGACTCATTGCTTTCTTTATGTTGTTTCCTGTGCACTATTCTGAAGTGTGGTTATCCTCTTTGCAGAACATGTCCATTGAGGAAATGGCAGACATGCCATCTTGCAATTTGGCAGAAACTGTGCACAATGCATGGTTGCAGCAGTCTGGGAAAAGAGGTCGGGATTTGTATGTGGCAACAACAGATGATTTGATACGTGCCTTGCAACAACAAACCCGATACCGTGATTTCTTACGAGGTGGGGTTGGTGGCAAGGGTCCGGACAAATCAGAGTTGATGTTGCGTGCTGCAAACAGATCTGGGGATCCAATCAAGATAGCACGGGCGGTGAGCATGTATGCCCAGGGAACGCCACTTGTTTCTAGAGTTCCACATCTTGAAGGGGAGGAGAGATTCGGCTCCTGTAAGAGGAAATTGAACACTCCACCTGGTTCGGATTCAGATTCCCACAGGGCAGACCGTGATAACTTCTCGAAGCCTCGTGTTCCCCTGCATGACAGCTCCGTGTCCGGTACCTCCATTGTGGAGGAACCTCCAACACGACGGCAAGCTCCAGCATCAAACCGTGCCACTGAAATGGTGCAGGAGAGAAACAACCCCCTTGATGTGCTTGAGTCCGCATGCCCCGACCACGTTTGGCACATAGAACGCACAAGTGTCGGGTCTCGTGTGAAATGTACAGCGATCAGGGCAACTAATTTCGAGAAGTGCACTTCATCTATATCCAGAGGTGGTGCCCGAACTCCTGCTCCGACTTTCACGGGCTTGATGCGTCCATACGGTCAACCAGAAGCCAAGAACCACAAGTTCTGGTTCTGCGCAGATGATTGTGCCAGATGTGTGCATGGAACTGTGCGTCCTTCCGTAGTGATGAAGCCATCTCCTCCAACCGTTTGGCCCGTGAAGGTGGGAACACATCTCAGCTTTCAGGAGATTGAAATGCTGGAGGAGGCAGGTTTTTCCCTTGCGAGACAACCCCAACTCCATGCATGTGCTACTACTCCTGCGTCCTCCCGGGTCCCCCCGGCAAATCCTGACTTGTGGCCAACCAAACGAGATGGAAAGCTCGTTCGGCGTTTCCCTCCAACCGCTGAACACTTTGGCAAAGTGGAGTCCGCAAGAATGCTCCAAGCTCGTGTCGGAAGCACCACGGAAGTACCCGATCCAGGATATGGTCGGGTATTCACAATCATCACTTCCACATCTGCTGTTCATGACAGGACCTACGACATCACGGTTTCCAATTTCCCCAATTGCACATGTCCTGATTTTGTGAATATGCTATCAACCAGTTTGGGCAAGAGAGGTAAATTCATACCCTGCAAACATTTGTATTTCATATTTTTGAGGAGGATGGTTTGCGATCCCAAACGTGACAACTTCATTCACCAGGCCACTATGAGTTTCAACGAGGTCGATACTCTTTTGCAGCGGGATACAACACATGGGTAGCATGAACTATGTAATGTGGTATGTGGATGACCATGATTTGAAATGTGTAATTCACATCAATTCGTCGGCTGTGCAATGATATGGCCTCCAACTATACGGAGTGAGGTCTGAGTGACAACTTTTAGGTAGTGCACATTTGTCATTGCACCTTTCGAAGTCTACATGTCTTGCTGTCGCTATGCACTACAATCATCTTTTGAAGATGATCATAACTCTCATTGTTATTTGAGGAGGGAAGAAGTCTTCTCGTGGCAGCCTTTATGGCGCACACTTTGTGAGGATATTTTGTCGTCTTCGTAATTGTAAAAGTGAAACAAACATTTGTAATTGCACAATGTTGGATGCTGCAATTGTAGGCCTCAACGCTCGTCTTGATTCTATTTAGGCAAGATTCCCTGCATTAATTCCACGGTCATAGGACCATCCACGGTTATAGGCGGCGCATGTTAATGCTGACGGACAGTGCCACGTCATCATTTACCGCCACATCAGCATGCTGACATGACGCTCACGCCACGTCAGCATGTGTGCAGGCTCACGCCACGTCAGCTGGCGTGAGCGTACGCTCACGCCACGTCACTCCTGCGTGAGCGTACGCTCGCGCGCTCACGTGCAACGCTCACGCCATTGCGTCGTTGCCGCCTTCCAATTTGATGTCTCATACCCTAAACTGAAAAGACTTGTCATCGCCTACTTCAAAACCCGGCGCATAACTAATCTCGCCTAACTTACCACAAAGGTATGGAATGAGCAATTGTCTACCAACAAAAATACCAATCGATCTTGGAGTACAATTGCAGAACTAAATGGGCACCCGAAGAGTAGACTTGGAGTTTTACAAATTGTTGGTGGGCAGTTTGATATACTTGACCAATACAAGACCAGACATCTGTTTTGTGGTAAGTTGTGTGAACAGATACATGAACGAACTCTACAAGCGGCCAAACAGATCCTTAAATATTCGAAAGGCACCATTGATTTTGGACTACATCTTTCTTGCAAGGGGGATGAAGCTTATTTCACATTTGTTGACGCTGATTGGGGACGCGACTTCGACACGAGACGTTCAAACATCGGGTATTATACACAAACTAGGTGATTCCACTATCCATTGGTCAAGCAAATTGCAAGAGGTAGTATCCTTCTCAACCACAGACGCTGAATACACGGTTCTTTCAGATGCCGCAGCTTGCATTCTTTACTTACATAAGCTATTTGCAGAACTAAATATAAGCCAGTATAAACCTACTCCTCTATATAGTGACAATCAGTCATGTATTAGACTGGCTGAAAGAAGTAGATTACGGCCTACTTCAGTACAACAGGCAGATTTTCTCCTAAGCCTCTAGCTTACCTACGTTATGTAAACAATAGAGAAGAATTAGGCATCAAACCTTTGCTAACCTCACCCACTAGGATCTGAGAGCAAGAGGGGGTGCTCATTGCTTATCCAACTAACCGTCATAGATATCTGTTCAAGTATTAATGCAGGCTTATATTAGTATAAGAACGTGTACACCTTACTGTGGAAGATACGTGTATACCTTGCCATGGGAGAAACGTGTCCACCGTTCTGTGGAATACTCTGTATATATATTCAAGGACTGTTGCACAATTCTTCAGTTGAATGTAAATCTTATAAGGTACAATCGCCAACATGAAGGAGGAATAATCTTGACTAGAGATGAACCTGTGAGCTTGGGAGTTGGTATATGCGAATCTATCCATGGAGGATCATAAAACCAGGAAAACATGTAAGTGACATTGGCCATGATTTTATCTGCAACTGTTACAGCCATATATCAAGCAACAGAGTTCACTGAAGCACAAAGGCAGTTGTAGATTTGATGAAGGAGAAAACATGCAAAAAGAGGAGAGGGAGGAGACTGAGAGAAGAGGACTGTAACTGGATTGACATACTGTGTTTTGGACATACATGTATGAAGAACTGCGGTCGAACGAATAACATTGCAGCCCAAAGTGTGGTGGGGTCTAGCAACTCCTTACCCGACGGCAACGGACGGGGACGGAAAGTGCAAAAGTGGAGATTCCTTTGCTATTGTGATGAGTGATTCGAGCGAGGTCTTGACGAGGGCGATCTTCATGAGAGAAATCTATACGTGTTTACGATCCTCAAAGATGCAATCTTGATCTCTCCGACCAATTCACCGAGCAGGAGAGACCCACAAGCCGAGGGAGGGAGGGAGGGATGCACTACAATGTGGCCGCAGTGCTGAGATCCATCGCACTCTTCATAGCAGCGGGGTTATGTGAGATCGGAGGGGGCTGGCTGGTGTGGAAATGGAGAAAAGAGGGGTGGCACTGGGGCTTCTTCTTGCTCGGAAGCGTTGTGCTCGTAATCTATGGAATAATTCCCACGCTCCAAGACCAGGTGTTTGGTCGCACCTACGCGGTGTATGGGGGATTCTTCATCGCTCTCTCGTTCTTCTGGGGCTGGGCGTTCGATGGTGAGAGGCCTGATCGTTGGGACTACATAGGTAGTGCCATCGCACTGGCTGGAGTTTGCGTCATCATGTTTGTGCCTCGCAAGGCAGGAGCTTACCTTAGCGCGTCTGTGGCTCCCTCTCCGTTGGTATGATCTGTTCTCGTGAGTTTTAGTACGTGGGCACATTGCACAATGTGAAAGCGGTCGCGTCTGCGGAGGTGAACCCTACAGTAGCGAATTGTACCACCATGGACGAGACAGATTGTTTGTATTGGGAATCTGGAATGGTTGTAGTATCGAGTGCGCCAAGTATCCAGCATGATGGTGCACATAGGCCCAGCGTTCTTACACTCGAGGGAAGTCAAGGGTTTGGAACTGGGTATCTGCCCTGGATTACGTAAGTTCAGTTTAGTTTCTTGGTCAAGGAGTAGCGCATCTTTTGCACTCGTTAGGACGTGCCTGTAATGCTAGCTTGCTCGATTGGTTTTGGTGACATCTGTTTCCGTAGAGGCCTTCCCCCCGAACAGGCCGGTTGGTTTTGATGCTGGAAATGGGCAATCTGAAATAAGGGGTAGATGCGAGTGGGTGATGGGACTATTACCGGTGTGATTTGATATACAGACACAGGAGACATAGCAGATGCAGATGAGATCAGCGGGTGCCCTCAGAGCAGGGTAGACCAAGCAAGCAGAAAGAGGCAAGTGGTAAAGGATAATAGGCTTTGGTCCCAATCTTCCCTTCTGACGAGTAGGAGTGGATTGACTGGAACAGATTGCAGTACTGTGCTTTGGTCAGGTTTCATGTACCGGGCAATGTGGCTTGGAGCACAGCTTGGGGGTCAATGGCAGGTAGGCTCCTCAGATAAGGAACAGAAGAAGGGCCACCAGGCCATCAATCCGGTTTTCAAGAACTGTGGCAGTCAGAGCTGACTGAAGTGTTACAGCATATAGGATTTTATCTTAATACAACTGGCCCTGAGATGTTCTTGAGTATGATTGCAAGTGTTCACATAATCCTCCTTATGTCTTGCACTGCATCAGTGCTTCTGGCACTGTATCCTAGTCAGGATATTGGCTCGCCACAGGTTGGCGGGGGCAGGTTTGCTAGCTGCTGAGGCTGCTGGCACTTGTTTTGGGCCTGTCTGCAGCAAAGAAATGAAGAACAGACAGGATCACTAACTGGTGCTGAAGAATGCTCTACTAGCAACTTCCTTTGTAATGGCAGTTTGTTATCAGGTTCCAGCTTTCTTCAAAGGAGAGCTCTTCCTCACATGATACCAATTGGATGCCAAATTTGACCACAGGAAAGGGGGGCACAACAAGTACAACTGCAAAAAACCCAGTAGACGAGAAATTTATTGATCTGCTGCACAAAGTCCTGGGGCCCATGTGACAAACTAGAAAAACAGCAGAGAGGAAAAAGTTACAAAGGAATAGGATGAAACTCCCTACTGTCCATAGAGGGGGGTCCTGAGGATCCAACCGCGGACAAAGACGAACGATAAGGAGACACCTTGTTCAATTACTGTTTCAAGCCTATGTTACAGGACCCTAGTCATCCAGTTTGATGGAACAGTAAAGTGCCATGAGGTTGCTGGTACCTACAAATGACTGCAAATCTTCACTAACAAATGAAAAGAGCATCAGCATTCTTGTTGCTTGAGTACAAACAGGGGTGCTGTTTATACCCTTGCGACCTAAGCAGCTCTCTGGCAGCAAGAACTAACTGGCGGTTTGTGACTGGAGCACGGCTCTCACCTACAATGGTCTGAATTGCATTAGTAAGAGCTCCATATGCAAAGTGAGGATCGCCTATTGGATTGGCATCGGCAGATCTCTCAGCAGGTTCGCATGCACTGATAAGGATTCCTACATCATTAGGCACTTGCCACTGTTGGGGGGGGTTGTATCCAGCAAAGGTGGCTTGGCTTGCAGTTGGTAGTCTCCCTCCCCCGGCTGCAGGGCTCAAGTAGTTAGAACTATCAACATTTTGGGCACTAAGTTTTAACTTCAGAAATGTAGCTGCCAGAGACCCAATTGTGCCCAAACTCCCGCCCCCGCCTTCTTCCTGCAGCCAGCCAATGTTGGAATTCAGCTTTCAGAACAAATAAGAGTCCCTTTTGAGGTGTAATTCACCATCTTTGGGAAGAAGAAGGTCCGTGCGCATGGAATGACTTGTGCAAATATTTCCATGCAAAAAGTTTTAGACCCAAAAGCTTTGGAAGCTGAAGCCTCAAGCATCAAAGAAGCTAGGACCTACACCTCTTTGGATTGAGGAACTTGAGTGTTGTTGACCACAGTAATACAGTGTTTCAGAATATACACCTTCATAGAGGGGGAGGCACCTGACCTGGAGCTTGTTAACAATGATGCTCACAAAGGTCTTCACCATGGGGCTAGCCTGGTCTCCAAATATATCAAAAATAGTTGTCCGGATATTGCCGAGTTGTACTTTGTGCCCCACACGCTGGCTCAAAATCTCAGTGAGTGTTGCAATATCCAGAGACTTGATTTTCACTCTATCCTGGTAATTTCCTCCATCAACTTTAGTGGGCTGGTTGTAACCACTTCCACCCTCTGCATATCCCTGAGAGCCACTTGGTGCATTCGGGGGAGGTGTGGTCCATGGCCCACTTTCATCATAGTTGGCCTCTGGTCTCTTTGTTTGGTCGTATTCATGGTGTTGGTTGTAGCCACCGCTACTCACATTATCCCTGCCATAGCCACTTGGTTCATGTAAAGGGTGTGCATCCCCTGGGTCCATCCAACCATGGTAACCCTCTGGCCGCTTTGTTCTTCCATCATATTCAGGAGGATAGTTGTAACCACTGCCACTTGCTTCATATGTGCCATGGCCACTTGGCTCGTATAATGCACCCCCTGCCTTCACCCCGCCATACTGCCCCTGTGGCCTTTTTGTTAGACTTCCATCAGACTCCTGGGGCTGGTTGTAAACACCGCCACTCTGTTCAATTCCACCATAGCCACTCTGCTCCTGTATAGGATGCGCACTCCCTGTGTCATAGTAGCCCTTTGCCCTTCTTTCAAACTCAAACGGGGTCCTTGTGAACTCCCTTCTCTCGGCATTTCTTACTCTAGGGTCCAACCCTTCTTCCTCTCTCCCATCATAATGGCCGTGCCCTCGTCCTGGACTGAGATAACCTCTCTCTTCATTTCTGCCATTGCAGTTCACAGGCAGACATAACTACGTCAGAAACAAAATTGTAAGCTGCCAGACCCTTGGAACACACCACAATAGGAAGACAGATGTAGAAATAATACAGTAGTTCATTTTAGCCATGGCTCAGGGTCACATGCCCTTGCATTTTTATCAGGCTCCAGAAATCTGACCAAAACTCACAGGATGCCAAAATACTTGAAATAAGGCTACAGAGTGTGTGCGTATGTTTGTGTGGGGAGAGAAACAGGACAAAGACAGGGGTAAAGAATGTACTCATGAGACTTCGTTTGCCTTAGCCTTGTGGCCATATACCCGCACAGACGTAACAGAAATAGATAGGATGAGTTGCTGAGAAAGACTTGCCTGTCATAGGGTGCTCTCTCCTGAACGCTATTATAACCACCTTCCTCGGAGCTGAAACTCCTTGCATGATCACCTCCAATCTGTCCGTCTGAATACACATCTCTCCCGTCCTGTCTACCATAAGCTCTTTCTGGGTTAACATAGGCTCTTTGGTTGTTTCCTCCGTTATCTCTTTCTGGATTACCATGGTCTCTCTCTTGAGTTCGATCAGTCAAAACTGATCCAAGTCCTTTAGCCAACTTTCCAATCAAGCCACCATGCTTACTCTTTTCACCATAAGCTTGCAAGCCCTGGGCTACGAAGCCCATCAAACCTCCACCAGTGTCACCCCCACTCTGTTCTGGTCTTGGTCCTGACAGAGGACTGGGACGAGAAATACCAGGTGAAGCGCCACCCCACTTACTCTTCCCTTCTGCCTTCTCATATTCTTGCAGGCCCTGGGCTATTAAGCCCATCAATCCTCCACCAGTGTCACCCCCACTCTGTTCTGGTCTTGACCCTGAGAAAAAACTGGGACGAGAAACAGCAGGCGCAGGTCCACCCCCGATTTGCTCCTTTTCATGGTCAATAAGTCCACCACTGTGACACGAATCAGCCACAAAGGTGAAGGTAACCCCCTGTGGAATTCGATTGACAAGTGCACGGAAGTCGTCATCTGCCCACATGGAGAGAATTATTTTAAGATAAAGTAGAAGGCTGTGATCAATGAAGACAGAAAAACTCAAGGAGTTACTCACTTTCTCTCAAGATTGTGCTAAAGTAGTTCTATGGTTCTGCTAACTCTGTGCCCTTTAAGCTTCTTGTTGATGCAATGAATTTTGCTTCATTCTCTCTCTAAAGTACCATTTCATTTCATTTCTCCCTCTCATGTGTCCTCATGCGCCCTCAGAACCTTTGTGGATGTAACAATCGAGTGTTTGACAGGATGGGTTTGACTCCTAACCACGCAGAAGCAAGCTAGTTCCAACGACTGTCTGATTGTAGTCAAACACAACCAGCTACCAGAGGAGAGGCACCAGCAAAGTGATCTATGCCATCATTTCAACAAAGAATGAACAATATAACGTTAATGTGATCTTTAACCTGGTTGGATTAAAAAACTGTAGGTTAGTTCTTCAGCCAAGTTATGTGATAAAGAGAGGACCAAACCTGTGAGAAGATTGAAGTCGGTCGGAACAATGCATTCATCATAGCCCGTGTCGTCCACCTCACCAATCTCTAGAGGCACCTGTTAACGTATTCACCTTTAGTCTAGTCAGATACAGAAGAAATGTACCGATTCCTCAAGGAATGAAACCGGATACTCCGTAGTTGTGACTGTGACATTTTGGGTGCACCATCCTGCAGCTTTGCAAAGGCTAATTTGGAGATGGGGATTCGTGCTAGCAGACAAAGCTTATCCATCTGTAGCCAATTTTCTTAGGCAGAAGTTTGTTGTCCGACAACTTTAGACACATATCAGCATTTCAGGCAATTTTCCAACACTTCATTGAACTGATCAAATGATTCATGGTCCCAATCTGTCGTGGATCAAGGAAGTTGACTATGAACTGTAGACAAAGCTGCACATGATACAAAGTAAGCTTGTAGAAGTCGACATAGCAAAGAAGATGACAGGGACGTTGTGAATGTTGATGGTTTCTCAAGTGCTGCTGGAGGTTAGTTCGGTCAGCATGTCAGCAGTAGAAAGGCAATCACAAAAATGGGACTCAAATAATCCCCCGACTTGTGGAAACTGTGCAACTTTTAAAAATTTGGGGCTGTTTGTTCGTTGAGAAACTTTTATATAGCAGACCCTAAATCCCCTCAAGGACAGCATATTAACTAAGAATGGCAGAAAACCTCTTGAGCCAACCTCTGGACTTCGGCTACAGGGGCAACGATACTGAATCGCTTTAAGACAATAAGGAGCTTCCAAACACGCACCTGTGTTCCATGGCCGCTGAAATGGAAGTACAGAATATCGCCAGGCCGAACTCCTCGGATCAGATTCCCCAGACAATAACGTATGTTGGCTCCGGTAGGCTGCCTGCTCCTGGGATCGTTGTCCACAAGTACGAGAATTTCGTCATTATGAAATCCGCATCTCTCCACCAGCATCCTGCGCATACGGTTCACATCATTCGCACATCCTTTGAGCTCACATTTAGTCCCCGGGTAATTGCACCCCACCAAGAGCGCCCTCTTCGTCATTTCTGAGCTTAACCAAGCGAAATTCACCACCCAAAGCACCTCCTGAACCTCCCAGTAATCCAACGATTGCGTCTCTCTCAATTTGAACCACCACTCAGCTACAAATTCTCTTCCTTTCTCTGTCTCTCTCTCTTCAGAACAAAAATCCTTGCAAAATCCAACTCTAATTCTCTCACAATCTCTCAAACACACTAAACAGCACGGCCTGCACCTCTTTCGGAGTTTCTCTCTCCACTTGCTAAGCTAGGCCCCACCGGCACTTGGATCGAGGAGCCGAGCCACATGTCATATGCGCTGTCGAGCATTCACACGTCGCGCAGACAGAACTTTCCGAGTATCCCGTACCTCCACGACACTTGGGCCCTCACTCCTGCCCTGCCGCCATGTCGACGGATTTCATTCGTTGCCTCCGCGACCCGGTCCGGGTAAGTGGAAGACCGTTAACCCGTTCCCATCCTCATCCATAGTTCATCCATTATGTCACTACGACATCCATACTTCATCCACTTACAGTTCCCATCCATCCATCCATCCAATAGCCTCCCGTATGTACACGTGGCAACACCCAGTTCGAGACCGTTGAGTGGATGTGTTTCATCTGTTTGGGATGCCGTTCATCTCTAGCCGTTTCCTTCCTGCTTTCTCTTCCTTATGAGACTACTCTTCTCTTCTCTCCCTTACGAGACTTCTCGCGGGAGAACATTTGCTTCCCTGTGATGCATGCAACCATGGATTGTGGGTCCCCAGAGAAAATTGGAGGAACAAGCTCCACGTTTGGACTTGCAATCAAAAGCTCCACCTTGTTTCTCCACTTTCTCTTGCGACCCAAACCGGGAAGAGGTTCTCTCATTCAAGCTCACTCCGGGCGGCATCTCTCTCGCTCAGCCCTCTTTCTCAAGGCCCTTTCGCCAACTTTTTTAAGGAATTCCCGTGTGACGATGATAGGAGGGTTCCAGTACATAGCTTCAATCTCACCTTTATGCACTCTGTGTACGTAGGTAACTATTGAAAATATTGATCGATCGACCAGTGGACATTTGTCATGATCGATCGGAATGACCTGTTTTAAATCTAGAGTGAGCTGGCAATGGGCGCGGTTGTCAAGTTTCTCGCGTCACCAGATTACATCTGTACATTTAGGAATGCTTCTAGGAGTCTGTTTTTTGGTCTCTCTCGCCGCTACTATGTAATCTGTCTCTTCTTGCCGCTGCAATGTCAGAGTAAGTTAGAGCATTCTTTGATATAGAATGAAGATACAAAAGTGAAGATAGGACACATGATATCTTGGCTCAAGAAGTGCAGATCTGTAGTAATAGCTTTCATAAAAGCGTATATACCAAATTGCATTGAGCATTGTGACTGTTATGTCTATTGAATAAGCAAGGAAATAGGTGTCGTCTTGTTTTCTTGGCTCTCAAATATTGCAGATTTCAATAGGTTATGGGCCCACATACTGCTGAGGAAGAATAGATTACGATGAGTCGCGGAATAGAGGTCAGAGAGTTAGGGAATATAGAGAAGTTCAACGGGCAAAATTTCCAGCTATGGAAATTTCAGATGCAAGTCATCTTCAAAGCAAAGAAGCTTATGGGCATAGTCACTGGAGTAGAGACGAGAGACAATGTAGTGAGCGATGAAGAGTGGGAGGATCGGAATAACCTAGCCAATATGTATCTGTGCACAGCTCTTGACAAGAAGTATTTACAACAGATAATAAATTGTGAAATGGTAGCCTCAATGTGGAGCAGACTAGTCACAATTCATGAGCAAAGAACGAGTGAGAACATTCACGTGTTGCAGCAAAGATTTTTTGATTATAGGATGAAAGATGGAGACGACATCGCAACACATGTTAGTGCCATAGAGTCAATGGCATCTCAGCTCAATGATCTAGGTGAAAGAACCACCGACAGGGCCATTATTACAAAAGTAATATGCAGTCTCCCGTCGGCCTGGGACAGTGTGAACAACAGACACTTGAGAATTTGGAAGGGCGACTTCTCAAGGAGGAGTCTATGATGAAGATGAGAGGTAATAATGATGAGACAAGTGACAAAGCCTTTTTCTCAAGCCATAGAGGACAAGGAAACAGTTGGAGAGGACAAGGAAGCAGTGGGAGCAGCGGAAGTAGACAATCTCTTACATATGAACAGCGCCAGCAACATAGAGAGCGAATAGCTGAGTTGAAAAAGAGAACTACATGCAACTGTTGTGGGAAGGTTGGACACTGGGAGAGAGAATGTGAAGTAAAGAAAAAAAAAGATCAAGAAGCAGAGATGGAGTTCAACAAGAAACTTGGAACAATACATTTACTGTGAGCTCGATAGCATACACAGTCACATCTGATAGAAGTGAGTACAAAGAAAGTTTGAATCACAAGGAAAAGTCTGATACAGCTTTCATGACCACATTTGAGCCGTGTGTCATAGAGAAGGCGCTATGCATTACAGATGATGTTGTGTGGTGTGCCGATGGAGAGGCTACAGAACACATGATGGACAAACGCCACTGGTTCCGAAATCTTAAACCTGTTCCAGATAAGGAGTGGCGGAGACATTCATATCTGTTCATACGTGAACAATCAGTGGGAGGATGGAATCCTTCACAATGTTCTTTACGTCCCACAACTGAAGCGGAATTTGTTTTCTGTTGGTCAAGCAGCTGATAAGGATATTGTTACTGTCAATAAGAAGGAAGAGTGTCTACTTATCACTGAGGGAGGACATGGCAGAACAGTGATGAGAGGAGTTCGACATGGTAAGTTATACAAACTTCTATTCAAAGTAGTGCTTCCTAACTGTGAGGCGAATGTTGCAGTACTAGGCCTAAATTATGGCATGAGTGCTCAAGCAATGGGCACTAGTAGCAGTCTCAACACCTGGCACCGTCGATTGGGGCACCTTAACTTTGGGATGATCAAGAAAATGGCTACGGATGAGACAATTGAGGGTCTCAAAATAAATAACCAGAAATCAGAGGAGAGTTTCTGTGAGGGATGTGCCTATGGAAAGAATCGTAGACAGCAGTTTCCAATAAATGAAATGAGGGAAAGAGCGAGCAAGCCAGGAGGAATTGTACACACAGATGCGTGTGGTCCGATGAGTGTCAACAGCCTGGGAGGAGCACGTTATTTTGTCTTGTTTAAGGACGACTGTACTGCATATAGAATCGCTTACTGTGTCAAGAATAAGTCAGACACTTTCGATTGCTTCAAGCAAACTTTGCATCAGTACAAAAGAGAGACAGGCCATAGCATTCAGATCCTACGAAGTGATCGAGGGGAGAGTACATAAAAAAAGAATTTCAAACTTTCCTTGAAGAAGAGGGAATCAAGCATCAACTCATCGCTCCGTATACGCCTGAACAAAATGCTGTCTCAGAGCGCGATAACCGAACCATTATAGAAAGCGTACGAAGTATGTTACATTCTAATCAGTTGCCACTATAGTTTTGGGGTGAAGCTTTGCAGACAGCCATCCATGTTTTGAATCGCATAGGAACTTGAGTTGACGGGATCACACCATATGAGGCGTGGACTGGCAAGCGTCCATCTGTGGCTCACTTTCGATTTTTTGGTTGTGCTGTTTATGTGCATATTCCAAAAGCTTTGCGTTCAAAACTAGATGCTAAAAGCAAGAGATGCATATTTGTTGGTTACAGTGACGTCAGCAAAGCATATCGCTTTTGGGATGCAGCCTCTTCCAAGATTGTTGTGAGCAAGGATGTATTGTTTGACGAACACAACGACACTGCAGAGCACTTACAGATTGAGCCTGTAGCACCAATTTCAGGTGTACAACTTTCTGAACTCAACGATGTACTGTTTGATGAACACAACGACACTGTTGAGCAAAGTCTAGCTCACAGACAAGTTGAGCTTGTAGCACCAAGTTCAGATGTACAGCTCTCTACATTCACGGATGATCCAGCACTTGCGTCTGTACAAACTGAAAATGCGATTCCTGCCCAAATTGTTCAGCCGATTGGCACCGATCCAGGTACATGCATCTTCTCAGGGAGAAGAGCTTGATGCTCAAGAGATTCAAAGACGGCCACAGAGATCTTATTGTCAAGTTATTTTACCATTAGTGTGAAACTAGCTAGGAAATAGCTAGCTTTTACATATTGACATTTGGGATTGGCCCAAGTGTCAATCCAGGGGTCAAGGCAGATTTAGGCCCTGGAGTGGTTATCTTCACGGCAAGCGCGGGAGGCTCATTTTCTCGAGTTGAGCCTCACCGCGCCTAGCTATGGCGCCGTAGTGTGGATTCCCCATGGCGTGGGGTGCACTTGGCTTGACTTGTATTTGAGTGATGAGGTTATATATGCATGAGTTTATGCTTCAGCTTTGTGAGCTCGCATGAACTTGTGCTTGTATTCTTCTTCTTTATCACTCGAGAAAGATGAGTTCGTATCTGTGAGTGCCAGATACGAGTTAGTTGTAGCACTTGTGGTTTTTGCTTGAGAATGAGAGAAACCAGGTTGTTATACAAGGAGCACAGTGGAGCTCTTGGTTGTTAGAAGCGGAGGCGATGTGGGTTACAAGGTGGTAGACCTTGGCATTCGATCTTCAGTTTCAGAAATAAAAGCACCATGCTGCAGGATTGCAAAACCAAGCGAAAGGGCTGATTTGGCTTGGGGCAAATCAATGCACTTTGTGAAGTATGTTGAGATTGGGTTTCAATCTCGAGCTTCAGCATTGAGATGGCTCTTGTCATAGCAAGAGCAGGGCTGGAACAGGAGCTAAGAGGCGCGGCAAGACCATGGAATGTGCACCTAGGGTTTCAGAGCTTGGAAGAAGAGCTCTTGCACCACAAGAGGAGTGTCTTGTGGCTGGAAATGTAAGCCTTAGGGTTTCAGAAGCTTGGCAAGGGCTGTGGAGTGCTTAGTCTTGTCTTAGAGAGCATCAAGGAGCTAAGGAGCCAAGATAGGCTGATACCTCTTGTGTGAAGAGGTTGCATGTGTAGAGCATGTATTCAGCTCATTGAAGCTTCCATCTTCAAGCTTGGGCAAGCAAGGAAGAGGGAAGGGCTGACTTCCCTTATGTGAGAGCAATGCATGTGTGGAGCATGCTTTCAGCCTGTTGAAGGCTTGTACTTTCAGGTTTGGGAGTGCAAGAAAAGAAGGAAGGGGCTAGTTTCCCTATAGGGCATGTGTGGAGCATGCTTCCAGCCCGCTGAAGCGTGTATTTTCAGGTTGGGGGTGCAAGAAAGAAAGCAAAGAGGCTGATTCTTGGTGGTGGTGAGAGTGGAGCATGTGGAGCATGCCTTCAGTCCATTGGGCTTTTGTTTTCAAGCTTTAGAGAACTAGAAGAGAAGGTAAGGGGCTGATCTGCTCTTATGTGACAGTCCGACACTTGTAGAGCGTGTTCTGAGTTAGGGTTTCAACCTCAAGCCTAGATAGAGCATGGCTCTTGAAGTGGCAGATGTAGGGGGCTGGAATAGGCTCTAAGACAGATGCTATGGCCAAGGGAAACGCTTGAATGAGTGCTCACAAGGGCTGGAAACCAGCAAGGCTTGGTTGTTTGCCATTGAGTTTAGTGGTGTGTTTGGGGAGTCTAAGTGAGAAAGAAGGCTTGGTTTGTGGCAACCATCTTCCTCATGGCTTATGGCTACTATTGGTGGTGTGTGGGAGCCGAAAGAACAAGAATACCTTGCTGATTTCTTCACAGCCGCCATAAGCTCGGTGCAAAGAAGCCTAGAGCCCAAGAGACACAAACCTAGCTGGGCGAGGCTAAACCCCTTGGAGAAATGGCTAAACTGTCATGAGGGGCCTGTGGGGCTGTGACGGGCTGTGAGGGGCTGTGACAGGCTGTGCCCAGTGGCTGTGGGGCTGTGACGGGTGGACGGGCTGTGACAGGCTGTGCCCTGGGGCTGTGGGGCTGTGGGGCTGTGACAGACTGTGATGGCTGTGACAGGCTGTGGTGGGTGTGCCTTGTAGCCTGTGGGGCTGATGGGCGGCTGTGAGGGCTGTGACAGGTGCCCTGTGGGTGGGCGTGAGGGCTGTGAGGGGTTGTGGCTTTGGGGTTGTGACCCTGTGACTGTGTAGGGCTTGAGCCATAGCCATTGTGAGGGCTGTGACAGGTTGTTGCAGGTGCCTGTGGGGCTGTGACGGGATGTGAGGGGCTAACAGGCTGTGCCTGTGGCCTGTGGGGCTGTGACGGGCTGAGGGGATGTGGCCTTTGGGGCTGTGACCCCTGTGATGTATGTAGGGCTGTGACAGGCTGTGACATGTAGCCTTTGGGCTGTGAAGGCTGCGGCCGTGGGGCTGTGACCCTGTGACCTGTGTAGGGTTGTTGTGAGCTGTGACGGCTGTGACCAGTGAGCTGTGTGGGCCTGTGCTGGTCTGTGGTGGCCCGTGTTGACCTGTGGACGGCCTGTGTTGACTCGTGGAGACACTGGTGGACTGCCTAAGGACTGGCATGTGGTCTTGAAGGCCGAATTTTGAAGCTCGTGGAGGGCGGTTTGAGGAATATCTTCATGATATTCCCATGGTCATGCAAGTGCGGGAAGAGAGGAGATGAAGAGTGTTGGGATGAGGGCATGTTGAGGTTAGGCATTGCTTTAGCTTCTCTTCCTCGTAGTTTCCACCCTCTCATTAGACCAAGACCTTTCCGTAGGTGGAGGCAAGAGTCAGTCTGGGTTTGGGCTGGGGTGTCATTGCAGGAGCAACACCGTGGAGTTGTTTTTGGTGTGGGGGAGTTGTCGTTCTGATTTCTTGTGTTTGGATCCCCTCTATACCTGCATGCTTGACTGTGCGCCATGCTAGTTTTGTGTGGGCGCTTGTTTTTATAGGTGATTGGTCCGGATTTGATCACCGGCCAGTCCTAGAGCATGCTGTCGATGGTGAGGCTGGGGTGATGACCAGCCAGACCATCATTATTTCTCCTGTGGTGAGGTTGTATCCACCTTTGTGAGGCCCAAGCCTGCAATAGCAGCTCTGCCCAGCATCAGTGGCTGAGCTCCTGAGTCCAACAAGACCCGCAGTGGCCGGTACCGCTTGCCTGCCGGTCCACTCAAACAGAAAATGTCATCCTGGTTGTCTAACATGACAACTCCAAGGTGTCACCATGGCGCACTCAATGGCTGGCCTAGCTGGCAGCTCCATCAACGCTCAAGTGGCATGCCGAAATTGTTCAGTGGAGGGGGTGTTGCCTGGTGGTAAGCGATTCAAGCTTACAGGTACGAGAGCCCTACCCAATGTTCCTTTGTTGTCAGCCCTTCAAATGAAGCGATGCATACGGAAGACAGTCGGTCAGTTGTTCTTCGTAAGCATTCAAAAGAATGATGACAAAGGCATTGAAGTGGAGTTGAACAATCTCAACAGAGCAGATAAGGTCCTGTCTGAATTTTCAGATGTGTTTCCCAGTGATCTGCCTGGACTACCTCCTGGAAGGGATGTAGCTCATGCCATTGAGTTGGTTCCTGAAGCAGTTCCTGCCTCTAGGATTCCTTATAGGCATTCTTTGGTGGAGAATGAAGAATTGGAGAGACAGCTGGCTGATTTGCTAGAGAAAGGTTATATCAAGCCTAGCAAGTCTCCCTGGGGAGCACCAGTGTTGTTCAAGAAAAAGAAAGATGGGACTTTAAGGTTGTGTGCGGACTACAGATGGTTGAATAAACTAACCGTAAAGAACAAGTTTCCACTTCCTAGGATAGATGACTTATTTGATTACTTACATGGTGCGCAAGTATTTTCAAAGATAGACCTATGAAGTGGATACCATCAGATCCGTGTCAAAGACTCGGACACGTTTAAGACGGCCTTTAGAACTAGATTTGGCCACTATGAATATACAGTGATGTCTTTTGGACTCACAAATGCACCAGCCACTTTCATGTGCTTAATGAATACCTTATTCAGAAAATATCTGGGGAAATTTGTGTTAGTCTTCATGGATGACATTTTAATCTATTCCAAGTCTGAAGAAGAACACATAGAACACTTGAAAAGTGTCCTTGAGATTTTGAGAGAGAATAAACTCTATGCTAAGAAGAGCAAGTGTGTGTTTTTTGTTTCCCAGATGGAATACTTGGGATTTATAGTGTCAAAAGATGGCATTTTAGTTGATCCCAAGAAGGTAAAGACTGTGGAAGAATGGCCAGTCCCGAAGGATAGAACAGATGTGAGAGCATTCTTAGGACTTGCAAGCTTTTATAGAAGGTTTATAAAGGCATTCTCCAATATTGCAGCCCCTCTCACTAGCCTGCTGAAAGGCTTAGGAGCGATTACCTGGACCGAGGATTGTAATGAGAGCTTTGAAAAGCTTAAAGATATGTTAACACATGCTCCTGTCTTGAAATTAATGGATTACAAGACAGGTGGTCTAGTACTTTGCACAGATGCGAGTGACCTGGCCATAGGAGCTGTGTTAATGCAAAACGGACAGGTAATAGCTTATGAGTATAGAAAACTAAGCCCAGCAGAGCTGAACTACCCAGTGCATGAAAAAGAATTGCTAGCCATCATACATGCCTTGAAGGTTTGGCGGCATTATCTGCTGGGAAGGGAATTTAAGATTGAGACAGACCATGAAAGCCTGAAGTATCTAGCTACACAACCCAACCTCAGTCGCAAAACAATGTCGTTGGTAGAATTCCTCCAGCAGTTCTTCTTTGAATTGCATTATGTGAAAGGGAAGAGAACGTGGTGGCAGATGCATTGTCCAGAAGAAAGTGGGCAACTGCTATTTCAGTGATAAGAAGCACTGTGATAGAAGAGATAAGAGGTCAGTATGCTAAAGACGCATATTTTGCTGGCCCGTTTGAAAGCCTGTCTCGTGGGGTTAAGACTCCTGATGAAATTGGCAAGTATCTTGCTTATCTGTTGAAGGATGGGTTATTGTACTGTGATGGGCGTCTATGCATCCCTCAGGTTGCAGACTATAGACTAAAAAGATTATGTACGACTGTCATAACATACCCATTGCAGGCCATCCTGGCTTTCAGAAGAAAACATATCTTGCAATTAGGAAACAATTTTTCTGGCCTGGGATGAAGAAGAACATACGAGAAATATGTTGAAACGGTGTTACCCTTGTCAGGTAACCAAGACGAACAGATCAAGACTCCTGGACATTGCAACCTCTGAATGTGCCCAGGGCAAAGTGGGAGTCTATAAGTATGGATTTCATTGTCTCATTGCCTAAGACAAGAAATGGACATGATGCCATCTTTGTGGTAGTTGATCGCTTGTCAAAACAAGCGCATTTCATACCCACAAAGATGAGTGCAACTGCTATAGACACAGCTAATCTCTTTGTAAAAGAGATATACAGACTGCATGGATTGCCAAGAGAAATTGTGTCTGACAGGGATTCAAAGTTTACGAGTGGATTTTGGACTGCTCTGTTCAAAGCTTTGAATACCAGATTATGTTTTAGCAGTGCTTACCACCCAGAATCTGATGCTCAGACAGAGAGGACAAATAGAACCTTAGAAGACATGCTCCGAATGTATGTGGGGCAAAGGCAAAGCTCTTGGGAACAATATTTGCATTTTTGTGAGTTTGCCTATAATAAGAACATGCATACAGCTATTGGGGTAAGCCCATTTGAAGCTGTTTACGGACAAGATTGCTTGACACCAGCATCTTGGCATGTTTCAAATACTAAAGTCGAAAGTGTCAATCAGATGATAGCAAGGATGCAACATGAGATGGACTTAATGAAAGATAGCATGAAGAGAGCTCAAGAAAGGGCAAAGACCTATGCTGATCAGAAAAGGTCTTTTAGGGAATTTGAGATTGGAGATCAGGTATTTTTTAAAGTGATCCCTAAGAAGAGCCAGTTGAGCCTAGGAAAGTGTTATAAGCTTTCCCCAAGGTACTGTGGACCTTTCAAGATTATCAAAAAGATTGGCAAAGACGCCTACCAGCTGGAACTGCCTGTTAGGTGGAAGATACATGACGTATTTCATGTGAGCCTCTTAAGGAAATATGTTTCAAATCCCAACCATGTTCTCCCAGACTTGCCGAAGGTCACAACTGAAGGAGAAATTGTGGCAGAACCAGAAGAGATTCTTAAGGTAGAGGTGAAAACCTTAAGATCTCGTTCTTGGAACGAGTTCTTGATCAAGTGGAAGAATTACCCTGTAGAAGAATCTACATGGGAGAGAGAAGATGATCTTCGCAAGAATTTTCCCCAGTTCAGTATTGAGGACAATACTCCCTTATAGGAGGGGAGGTAATATAACGTCCCTGTGAACTCGAACCTGCGACAAGCTTGGCAGGATGTTGAATGGTTCAGCAATCGTCGACGGCTGTCTGGGGGAGGTGATGGGGAAGTCACGTGGAACAGCAGGTGGTGGCGATGTGGTGGCAAGCTTCCGTTGATCAAGACTAAAAGCTCAAATGACGATGGCTGAGATGTGTACAGGGAGGAGATTAGGGACTCTCCTCTCCTGGTTTTTCTTTTCTTCTTAGAAGAGAGAGCTCGTAGATGTTGGCTGTATAGAGTGGGAAGATCTACGGCCATGGTGAACAGTGTCTACGAGTAGGGAAGAGAGACGATACAGAAATGATGCATGGTGTGGCGGTTGGGAGGACTGGGTGTGTCCCGGTACCATGTGCAAATTCTAGAATTGGTTTATAGTTCCTGTTGAGTCAAGAATCATTGTGACTTGAAGGATCTGTACATAAAGTAAATGGCGGTGTTTGACCAGGCTGGGAATAAGACAAGAGGAACGTAAGACAAGTAGACTGACGGAAGGTTCTTAATGGATGCTTTGCCGGAGCCTTTAACCAATTACTGGAGTTCTCACTTACATAGCATGCATGCTCTACATATTTAATCTTCACTTCATCGCTATGGGCACGTCTATGGCCGCCACTACATACCTATGGTTTGCAAGGGAGAATTATTCAGGAGCAAGAGGTCTAGTAGTATAGTCTCACAAGATTCTCCCTTTTTGAGATCCTGGCAACTATCTCGAGAACAGCTTTGATTGTAGTACATTTCACTGCATCGATGGAAACTTCGTATAGTCTCACAGGATTCCCTCTTTCTGAGATTCTGACAATAGTCTCGAGAACAACTTGACAGAATTATTTGCAGAGCCATAAAGTAATCGAGAGCATACATTGCGAGAGTCATGCACTACACCGCTGACTTTACAGTATATTTCACTGCATCGATGGAAAATTACTGCTACAATAATCACTAACTGGAAGAACACGACAATTTGGGGCAAATTGGTTGCAGGAGCTCATACCTTTGCAGATTATGACTTGGCCTGCAGTCGGCGACATGCTTCCACGCACTTCTTGACTGCGACGGGAAAAAAGCTCTTAAGATAAAGAAGGAGAAGGAGATGTCTGTGAGGTAGAGATCAAAGACAAAGCCAAGAGATGGTGGGCAGTTTAAGGATAGAGCACATGGAGAGCTGGTGAGGCTGCTGTGTGGCCTGTGAGACAGAGATAGAGAGAGATCTAGATCCCCGCCGCACATACGTCCAAAGCCAACGACAGTTTTGACATCGAATCTTATTATGTCAATTATAATACATTCGCATCTGCAATTTGTTTTTTTGTTTTTTTTTGTTTTTTTGGACCAAGCCAAATATTCTAATGTTCCTGAAAAAAATATTCTATTGGCTCTCTTGCGGAGAGAGACTTTGCAACATGTTGAAGTCAATGGAAAAAATATGGTCAAAGGACCTTACACTGTGTCCAGGCTCCGATTGGTCCGATTGTGTTGAGTCATGCCCCTTATTCTCACCTTCCTCTTATGTTTTGCCAAAGCAAGAGACAACGCAAGAGGGCCCACCGCATTTTAGGCTTGTTGTGGATATTGGTTGTGGCACTATGTGAACTCTATGTAAGGAATGGTGCAAGCACGCTATGGAATTCCTCATGATTAGGGCCTGCTGAGCTTGGGACTTCGTGGAATATTCCAGAAACATAGGTAGAGATTCTGTAGGCTTGAGATACAATATGGCTTGAGATACAATGTCCTTGGCTTGAGGCTCAATCTCAAGACATATACTTAATGTGTGACAACCAAGTTGTAGCCCAACTAGGTAATGGGCACAATACCACCTTGGAAGTGGTTGTGGATTCAATCCACCGATTGGTGTCACAAAGGTGTCCACGTTCTTGCTGGAAGGCAGTAACCTGTCAGGGTCAAAAGACACCACAATTTACGCTTTCTTTGGGAGGCGTCATATACATATATATTATGTTTTTTTATTTTTAGTTTTATTTTTTATTTTTGCAGAAAGGGGAGGTAATCCTTGAGAACTTTATTATTTAAATTTTTGAAAGTACATATATCTTATTTGAAAAACAATTTGGGTTGGGCAGCCATAAAAAAAACTTCAGGCCGTAGACCTCAAGCCACATGACCTCAACCTCAGGTCGTGGGACCTCAAGCCCTAGGATCCCCATCCGAGGCCACATGATCTCAGGCCCTAGATCCCTAGGCCACATGACCTCAGGCCGTAAAACCTAGGCCACATGTACATAAAATGTTTTACTATTTTTCGAAAATCGGGGAACAAAGAAGGGAATCACCAAGTTTAGGGGTTCGCAACTCAAGGCGGGAGTTTTGCCGCTGCTTCTCTCCGGCATGGGAGCTCTTCCAAAATCGAGAGAGTACACCAAGCAAACTTTGGTCTTGTGTGTCAACTGGTGATGTCTGGAGGTTTCATTGGATACCACTCATCCTCTTTATACGCAAACGCAAATCATCGTTCAAATGAACAATCGCTTGACTGTCAAGGCTTTGCAGGTAATAATGATCAGCTCATCTCGGCCTTTGTGGTCTTCTTTCGGTGCCTTGTTTATGATTCCATAGAAACTTTCATTTCTACAGACTCGTCTGTTCGACTTTTGTGCCTGGCATTGTTGTGGGCTGAAACCAAGGAAATTGACTCACAGAATCAGAAGATTGAAGTCACAACGAACGATGATGATGATGTGGACCAGTGGGTGGAAGTTTTTTTTGTAAATTTTCGGCAGCAGATGAGACTACAATGCAGAAAAAAAGGCTCTGCTCGGAAGCATCTCACCCTAGCTCACAAAGGTCTAGACCAAAACACATCTTGTGCCAAATCACTCTTTGGGCTGGAATTTCTCAGCATCAACGTTGATTCGTAACATTTAAATGGATTTTTTGTGGACTTTGTCTCATTTACCATCACATTCCAGTTAATGAAAGCTCACCCTTCAAAGAAGGCGGTACCTTTGATCTGAGGAGGCTTGGCCACACTTTAAACCAAGGAAGCGTTTCAGCAGATTCAAATGCCTACATTAATTCAGTGCATCAAAATTTTAGTATTTCAATACCTCAATCAAGATTTTCAGCAAGTTATAATTCAGTCAGATTTTCAGCTGAGTATTTCAGTAATTCAACTAGATTTTCAGTGAGATTTTGGGCGAGTATTTCAGTAATTTAGCTAGATTTTCAGCAAGCTCTTGAGCGAGATCTTGAGCGAGTATTTCAGTAATTCGGCTGGATTTTCAGCCAGATTTTTAGCGAGTATTTCAGTATTCAACAAGATTTTCAGCAAGTATTTTATTATTTCAGCTAGTTCTTCAACACGCATGTTAGTATTTCAGTTAATATTTCAATCCCACTGTGAGGCGAGCAAAAGTGCCTTGATTTGCGTTGCATGATCCAAAATACCCAGGCCTCCTTTCTTTTTGGGCTGACATAGTTGCTCCCAAGAAACAAGATCAGCTCCGCGATTTGGCAGAGGAGATCTGTATGCTACAGCCGCAAGGGTTTGAGGATACACAAAATGCGCATTAAGTTTGTAGACTTCAGAAAAGCCTTTATGGACTTCGTCAAGCTTCTCGTGTTTGGAACAACACGTTTGATGATTTTCTGGTAACACACAGTCTCATTCTAATAGCTGCAAATCCGTGTGTATATGTAAGAACGAGGGAGCCTAAACTCATTGTTACGATTTTTGTTGATGATGGCCTCGCCTACTGTGCTGATAGACGCCGGATTGATCACATGATCAATCTCCTCTAGACATGCTCAGCTGAGTGTGTGGATCAACAGGTGTAGATAATGGATTTACGTTTTCAAATCCATACTTGACAAGGATTTTCTTGATGTACTTGGATTGATCGATGTACATGATGCGAGGCTCCCGGATCATAGTAATGTATAATCCAAAGTACACATCCACTGCATCTGACTTAGTTGTAAATACTTGATTCATGGACTCTGAGTCTTAGGTGCCATATCCTTCGTAAGTTTCAAACCAACTTCGAGAGGAGTTGATGTTGGCTTACTCATCTCCAACTTAAACCTTTGTAAAATTGTCTCAATGTATTGTCGTTGATGCATGAATACTGTATGGTTCACTCGATCTCTGCTGATTTGAATACCAAGACAGAACCGAATCTCACCCATGTCAATCATGGCAAACTCAGCACTCAACAGTGCTTTGGTTTCTGGCAACAACCTTTCATGATCGTTGGTGACAATGATTGTGTCATCCACATATAGAGCTATGACCACAAATTGATCTCCCATTTTTTTTACATAGATGTTTGTGTCAGCAATATTTCGCTCAAATCTTGCCTTTAAGAGGTAAGCATCGAACCTAGCATACCAAGCTTGAGGACTTTGTTTGAGTCCATACAAACTCTTTTGCAGCTTACACACAATATCACTTCCTCCTTGTACAAACCCTTCAGGTTGTCTCATGTAGATCTCTTCTTGTAATTCTCCATTCAGAAATGCGGTCTTAACATCCATTTGATGAACTTCGTGATCATATTGAGCTGCAAGAGCTAACAACACTCTGATAGAAGAAATCTTCACCACTCGTGAGAAGGTTTCATTGTAATCCACTCCTTGAATTTGTACATAGCCTTTAGCTACAAGACGAGCTTTGTAACGGTAAATAGATCCATCAGCTTTGTACTTCAATTTGAAGATCCACTTGCAACCAATGGCTCTTCGTCTTGCAGGCAACCTAGTGAGTGTCCATGCTTTGTTTTGCATCAATGAATCCAACTCTGAGTTGATTGCTTCTTCCCATTGTAGTTTGTCTGGAGAGCGCATCGCTCCTCATATGTAGCAGGCTCAACCACTTGTGATGCTTCTTCCATAGCTTCAATGGCACTCATAGATGTAATCAGTCTACTAGGAGCTTTCCTTTCCCGCTGAGATCTCCTTAGAATTGGGACATCTTCAACTTCATCTCTAGAGTCCATATCAACAAGTGGTTCACCAACTTCGACTCCTTGATCAACTCCTTCAAGTTGAACACCTCCATCATTTGCTTCAGCCATCTCTTGTATTGGCTCCTCATAAGACTCCTCTTGGAAATGGTGTAATAGCTCTAAGCTCATTCCCATGTCATCTTCTCCCACTACCAAAGAGGGTATGAAGCCTTCATCAAACACTACGTCTCTACTGTGTTTGACAGCCTTAGTTGTCTTATTGAACAATTTATATCCCTTCACACCTTCTGTGTAGCCAATGAAGATGCATCCTGATTTGGAGTCAAGTTTCCTTCGCTTCTGAGTAGGGATATGGACATATGCACGACATCCAAAAATCCTACAATGAACCACACTAGGCTTCTGACCACTCCATACCTCTTCTGGTGTTTTTCCCAACACTGATTTGGTAGGTATTCTGTTGTGAAGATATGCTGCAGTGCCAACAGCTTCTGCCCAAAAATAATTTGAGAGATTCACTTCTTTCAACATACTCCTTGCAGATTCTTGTAGTGGTCTATTCATCCGCTCAGCTACACCATTCTGCTCAGATATATATGGAATAGTAAGCTGTCGAGCTATTCCATTCTCTTGACAAAACTGATTGAAAGCCTTTGAGATGTACTCACCACCATTGTCAGATCTCAAAATCTTAAGAGGCTTTCCAGTTTGTTTTTGTGCAAGTACTTTGAACTCCTTGAATTTCTCTAGCACTTGATTTTTCTGCCTTAGGAAATTCACCACAACCCTCCTTGACAAATCATCAATGAATGTCACAAAGTACTTTGCTCCTCCAAGTGATGTGGTTTGCATTGGCCCGCACACAAAGAATGTACAATCTCCAATATACTTGTGGCTCTTCGTCCACCATCCTTAGGAAATTGACCTCGATGTTGCTTCCCTTCCAAGCATCCTTTGCATAGACGCATATTGCTCATCTCCTTCAATGGTAGTCCTTCCACAAGATGGCTTGAGAGTTGCATCTGTCTCAACTTCTTAATGCTCACATGACCTAACCTTCTATGCCACAACTCTATTTCTAACGTGACAAGTGTAGATCCCAACTGTGGTGAAAATGTGGTAAGAGCAGTAGAGACATGATGTTGTAATCTATACAAGCAATTATCAAGAATAGCTCTTGCTACCACAGCTCCTGAGCTATCTGTGATAGTACAACTCTCATCTTGGAATACCACTTTATATCCCTTTGCAACAATTTGCCTTACAGACAGCAGGTTCTTTGTTAAAGTAGGGACATGTAGGACATTTTCCACCTCTATGGTTTCCCCTTCATTGAGCATAAGAGAGACTGAGCCTTCTCCACCAATGACATGCTTGCTATCATCTCCCAAAAGAACATATTGTGTAGGTGAAAGAGATCTATAGGATAAGAAATGCTCTCTCTCTGAACTCATATGTTGAGATGCTCTTGAATCAACATACCACATATGCTTTTGTCTAGTAGTGGCTGAGAGAGACACAACAAATAGAATAGCATTCCTCTGATGAGTAACTATGTTCCCTTGACTCTCTCTGATGCGCTCATCTGCAATGCGCTTTCTACAATCCTTGATTATGTGACCAAGTTTCTTGCAATAAAAACACCTCACTTTGGCCTTTTTGATCTTTGAGCTAGATTGAGGTTTCTGAAACCTCTGGGATTTCTGAGACATATGTGAAGGAAGTCTTCTATTCAAGACTACTCCAGTCTTGCCTATGAACAAAGCTCTGTCTACCTCTGTAGACGTACCTTGACATTTTTCTTTTGTTTCCTCCTTGAGGAGAAGTCCTATGACAACATCAATAGTTAAGTTGGTTTGTCCTGCTAGAGACACCACAAAACCATCATAGGATTCAAGTAAGGTTGCCAATAACACCACTACGGCGTGTTCATTAGTCACATTAGTTCCCACAGAGACTAGTTGATCTCGCAACACACAAAATAAATTCAAGTGTTGTTCAACTGAGTCTGACTCGGTCATCTTCAGACCATAGAACTTTTGGTCACATACACTTGCGATGTGACATCCTTCGTCTCATATATGCTTGCTAGTTTGTCCCAAACATCCTTAGCATTCTTAGCACTTATAATGAGATGCAACTGATTGTCTCTCAAGCTTGTGATGATGCTAGCTCTTGCTTTCTGATCTTTCCTATCCCATATGGCTTGGCCAACACAGTGTCAGGTCTTGGGACTGATCCATCAACCACTCCCCATAGATCTTTGTCTAGAAGGACCATCTCCATCCTAAACTTCCAGGTTTGATAGTTAGCTCCATTGAATCGATCTTCCACTCTCACATTTAATGCACTCGTCATAGACATAGAAAGAGGATTGCTAGAAGACGACGCTCCAGCCATAATCAAGTTCTCTCAATCTCAACTACCAACTGTCACCTAGAGAAGAATGGCTCTGATACCATGTTAGAATTGAGCAAGAACATGAACAAGAACTAAAGTCTTAGACTAAAGCTAAAACTAAAGCTCTCCTCCCAACCATAGAAGCCACCATCATACTCTTACACTTAAACTAGTGGCTTCACCCCCAAGCTTGTACAAAAAGGTCTCTAGAAAGTCCTACTTGGTCACTTCCACTTCCACTATGGTGACCATCCACCTTCTAGCCATTCACCTTCCAAAGGTGAGTTAAACAAGATAGTCTCTTAGACTTCTAAACTTTTGGCCTTCAAGACTCTTAGTCTTCTAGATATGTTTAATTACTTCCAACGTCAGTACCAGTGACCATTGAGTGGGAGATTTGAGAAGATACAATGTCCACTGGAATGGGAGTATTGAAAATGTTGATCGATCGACCAGTGGACATTTGTCATGATCGATCGGAATGACCTGTTTTGAATCTAGAGTGAGCTGGCAATGGGTACGGTTGTCAAGTTTCCCGCGTCACCAGATTACATCTGTACATTTAGGATTGCTTCTAGGAGTCTGTTTTTTGGTCTTTCTCGCCGCTACTATGTAATCTGTCTCTTCTTACCGCTGCAATGTCAAAGTATGTTAGAGCATTCTTTGATATAGAATGAAGATACAAAAGTGAAGATATGACACATGATATCTTGGCTCAAGAAGTACAGATCTGTAGTAATAGTTTTCATGATATAGAAGCGTATATACCAAATTGCATTGAGCATTGTGACTGTTATGTCTATTGAATAAGCAAGGAAGTCGTCTTGTTTTCTTGGCTCTCAGATATTGCAGATTTCAATAGTAACGTCCAAGCAGTGGGATGCGACTATTTCTGTCTGCTACATATCTATATCTTGTCAGCGCTACTTACATAGTTTGGAAACGCTGTTTCTATCCACTAGGTGTCTGCATCTTGTCAGCGCTAATAGTGAAAACGCTAGTTAACCTTTAAGTGTCAAAACTCATTTTCACCCTCTCGTGGAAAAACATGACCCTGGCCCACAAATTTTTTTTTATCTATAGAATCTTTGTGTCCCTTTAAAACTGACCGTTGGAATTACTTCCCACCTACCCCACCTCCTACCACAAAAAGTTTCACCAAAATCCAACTGCCAGATCTGAAGATTATGAAGTGTAGAGTGGGGACAAAAAAAATTCTCCACTAAAAACTAGGTGAAAAAAAAAGCAGTTTTTTGCTCGTATTTGGGCATTTTTAATTTTTTCTGTTTGAGAGTCTCAAGAATGTTGTTCCATACCTGATAACACACATTCTCATAAAATTTCAGTTTTTTCTGAAATGCTCTCAAGTGGGCTCCTTTGTAGTGACAAATTGGGGGGTCAAAATATGCCATATTATTTGGGCAGGCCAATCAGCCGGTCAATCCCTAATCCCTCCGGTTGAAATGTCATGGGCTTCCATATGAAGTCCCCAAAAACTTTGAGGCCAATCAGCCAATGCACCGCATCCTTAGGTTCCCTGCCCAAGACTTCAAACGGCACACCTTTGGTATAGCCTGCAGGCCTCCTCTGGCTACCCGGCCCTGCTTTCATGGGGGGCCACTCCACCCTCAACCCTCTCAAACCCCCGCCCTAGGTTTGGCCGCCCTAGGTTTGGCCCACCCCTCGTGGCGTTTTTCTCGAGCCCCGAGCTATGCCGCCATCGCGGCTGCACTCCCTCCAGCCCGCCCTGCATAGCGTTCGCCGGAGCTGCCATCGCCGTGGATTCAGACTAGGGCCCAGGCCTGAGAATGCCCAGACCTGCGCCGGGCGCCATGCCCCCCCCGGGCAATCAAGTGGTTTGGGGGAGCGTGCCGCCCTAACCTTTATGGGGTATCTTTCAGTCACCCTAACCTGACCGCAGTTGCCATGTCAGCCACTTGGGCAGGTTAGGGGCCAAATTTGCCTCAAAAAGCTGAGTGTACCCCCTTCCAATTGGTCTAGACCCATACCCCTTCAGGCATTGACCAATTGGCCAATGCCATATGAAGGGGGACCCGATTATCTGTCGATTGAGCCAAAAAAAAAGGCCAATCAGCCTTAACCACAGGAAGTTATGGCTGGTTAAAGAAACCTCACCAACCCAAAACGGGTGGGTTTGACACTTAAGGGTTAAGGCACAAACAGTTTGTCCGGCCGCCAGTCTGAAACCTATCTTATTACAATCCTCGTTTGGCAAGTTGTTGATGAAGGCCCAAGCTGGTTGCCAATTTGCCAAAGTCAGAGGAGGATCTGAAGGCGTTTGAGCAGATGTAGTATGTACCTACGCAACACCTGCCACCGACTTCCGAGTTTGCCAGAATCGTCTCGACTCTCACACTTTTGTACTCTTACAAGCCATCAATTGAAATTAATACACACGTGTTCAAGTTGGTTCAATGTCAGGGGCGGCGGGGCCCCACTGTAACGTATGATGGTGGGCCGGGTGATTTAAGATTGTCATAACTTGAATAGACTCGTGCAATGTACACTTGCATCGAGGTATAAACTTCAATGCAGTTTTTCCACCACTCACATTCAGATTCCATCGTCATGAGGAAGAGGAGTAAGTTACAGAACAGGCTGTGGCAAGTTATGTAACTTATGAGTGATGAGACTCAGCCGAAGCAGCGAGGGCTCGGGTAGAGTGCCAGCAGAGGCAAGCTCTTGTTGTGGGCCGTGGGGCCTGCTAGCCTTGTCAGGGTTTCACAAGAGGGATGACATATGGCGTGCTCAGGATGTTTGCATGCACACAATTTACCTCTACGACAAGTAAAGAGAGACAGATGCCGCCAACCGACAACAAGCAAAGTATGTAGAAGGCTGCGATCAATGAGAGAACCTCTTCCCGGTGTGGGTCGCAAGAGAAAGTGGCGAAACAAGGTGGAGCTTTTGACTGCAAGGTTCAAAGGTGGAGCTTGTTCCTCCAATTTTCTCTGGGGACCCATCCCGAAGACCAATCCATGGTTGCACACGGAACCAAATTCTCTCCCGCCACAAGTCTCCATCTCTCTCTACGACAAGTCTCTGTTCGGCTGAGGCAGGGATTTTTGAGGTGCAGGCCGACAGTGTAGGGCCACATTGCCGGTGTAATGCCGGGCCACACATCCCCGGCTCTTCTACCGCCCGCGCTGACACCCGCCATCCTACCGTTGACCCAACCTGACCGCAGTTGGACACGTCATGACTTTGGGAAGCAGGTACCCACATTCCCTACCACCCGCTATCAACCCGCGGGTTTAGGTATTTACGTTTTGTGAAACAGGGGGACTCGGAATTGCATTCAATTAAAAAGAGGGGGATACAAGAGGGAAAAATAGCCTCCAAGGGACCGGCCATATTGGAATTTGACCCAAGTGGGCGTTTCAGGGGTTAAACACCTGGATTAAATTATTAATATTTACTACCTATTATACTAACAAAAGATAATTCTGAAGCTACGAGTATTTACTATTTACGGCCTCCGGTTGTTATGTTATGTGGGCCGTTCGCTTGGCAAGACAAACACGTTGCGCATGCTCGCTTGGTGGACGACGATCGACGAAGATGCACAAGTAGATCTTTGCAAAGATTTTGCAACTGACTTCCACACCGCCTGTACAGCTTGAAGAGTATTCATCACCTCTGCGGCAGCTGTTGTTCGGTATACGAGATAGAAGGATCTGCTTGTGAGCATTGAGCATCTCACTCGGAATTCCCTGGGGAATTACCAGTTGACTGGTTTACATATGGTGCAGTGCTGGAGTTGTCACAACAGCAATGGTGTGTTTAATTTCTCAGTGCCAGTTGGCAGGCGATGAAGGCCCCGATGCTTGAGAGTATCGACGATAACGGCATTCACTGTAACCTGCAGCAATAGCCTCAGCTGCGCACATTTAGTTCCCTGCATGTAGCTGGGACTAAGGTCTGTGTGCATTTCTGTGAGAGAATCCTGTTGCAGTGGGAAAATGGAGACTCTTCATGCAGCCAAATATGTCACTGGTAGGATCCAGGGGCAATGTCTTCAGCAAACGAGGACTTCTGTGGCTTTGCCGCTCTCTCAACTGGCACTCGGTTTTACTCCTCATGCAGCTCGTCGACAAATACTGTCCATACGTAAGCTGTCCTGACAATATAATGCAACAATGTTACATTACAACTAATCCAATGTGGTTTACTATGCTTTTATCTTGCGCTTAATCTTATAGCTGCTTTTTTCTCACTGTTGCTGGGCCATGAAAATAGGTCATTTTTGATGCAATGTGGCTGCTACGTTCTTTAAAAGCTTTGCATGGCTCTGATGAGTGTGTGCCTGAAGTTCGAGTTCGTATAGTGTTCTGCTTTTGTTTGACCACTGAAGGTACACCGGTTCGACAGTACTGATTGGCTATACTTCACGTAGGGAGTAATTGTTGTGCGAGGAGCAGGGATTGGATCCACTGCAACCTGCTCGGTGTAGGCGTTTATGGTAGATCGATCGGCAGCCAGCATGGCACTATTCGTGGCACGCACCTACCACTCTGCCAAATCCAAGTTGGAGCGGGTGGAAGCCAAATGTTGCGGAAAGTGCCAAACTGCATTTTTGCCACTGCAAGACATATCGATGTGGAGGAGGGTTCGTCTGTGCCATCAGATACAAAGAATCTTGTGGAGGCAGTAGCGGGCTGGTCTAGTGCATTTTATCGTTTCTCCCGTCCTCACACAATAATAGGCTCTGTAAGTTCCATGAACATTTGGTTAGTTCATTTAGTTTCAGTGATCGTGCTGTTGTTAATATTATTCCACTGAATGTGCCTGGCCCTCTCTTTCCCTCCTCTTCTTTCGAGGCGCACTTTCTCTGTTTCATTTTATCTCTTCTGGAACTTCAGAGCAATCTCCCACACAGTGCTTCTACTCTGAGGAGAGAACTTTACACTGGTTTCGCTTATATTAAATCCACGCTGAATTGCTCATACACTACTGTTTGCAATTGTGCTAAGTCAATCACCTACGAGAGTGTAGTGGCTCTCAGTAGACATTTGAAATTGAAGGGAAGTATTGCCGCTTGAATCAGCTGTTGATTAACATCAAGGGGAGAAGTAATTTGGTGAGCGTCATCAATAGCAGCTGCCCGTCCTGATTAGGATTTTGATCTGCAGTGTACACATGAAAGCAGCAAATTTTAAGATGAGATATAGTTGCCCATGTGTGCAGGCCTTGGGTGTGATATCAGTGTCTATGCTCGCTGTTCAAAGTCCAGTTGACTTCTCCTCAACCTTTGTTGTTGGACTACTACAGGCAAGTGCTACCTTGTTTAGCTTTCAATTCCTACGCAAGATGTCATGCGATTCATACTTTGAAAGTAATGTAACAAATTATTCTGTAGCTGAAGCATCTGGGCTTCGGGTTGCAGCTTTCAATAGATTGGACATGACTTTAAGGCTCAAAACTGCCTGGTAGCCCCACAATGCCCCTGGCAAGAGATGATTTTGTTTGTAAATGATGCTCTGACGAGCATTTTACTTGTGCTTGGGGATAAGTTTCTTTATCTGGTTGTGCAGGCTTTGATTCCAGCTCTTTGCATGAATGTGTACATTGTGGGTTTGAACCAAATTTATGACATTGAAATAGATAAGGTGAATGCCCTAATCCAGTGGAACGATTATTGTACCGCTTGTATGTGCCTTTTATGCTCACCTCTGTCAATGCTGTGTATTCAGCTGGAATGCCTATGACAAGTAGGCCTTGTGTTGGTACATTTGCTGAATGCCCAAAAGTCTGCATCTCTAAGTGCTGAGCACAGCCTGGCGACATGCCATGGGCCCTTGTGGCCCTCTGTGGACAAAGTCAAGTCCATTTCATGTTTCCAACTCTCCATAGTATTCTGGTGCTGTCTTTCCAATTGGTGACCAGAATGACATAGTTTAATTTAGTCTAATATAGTAATCAGAGTTTACTAGGGTCTCACATTTGATATGCAGATGTTGATTTTCCATTTCCTTTGTATGTAGCTTGTTCAAGTACCGCAATGTGCAGGTGAACAAGCCATATCTTCCATTAGCTTCGGGTGAATATTCTTTAGCCACTGGGATAGCATTGGTGGCCATCTCTGCTGCCTTGGTACAGTCATCAACCATGCCTTTCCAATTTGTGTATCAGATAGCGTATTGGATGTAGTTAGCAGTATTATTCAGGGTCCTCACTATTATATATATCCAATCTTGTTCCCTTTCTTGGCACTCCTTTTCTACCCCGAGGATAGACCGTTCAGGGGCTTGGTTCACTGGATGTACTGATATGAGATGTGTTGGCTGCAGAGCCTTTCTATCGGATTCTATGTGGGATCAAGACCATTGCTTTGGGCTCTTACTGTCAGCCTGGTGTTGGGCACAGCATACTCAGCCGATGTATTTCAGGAGCTCCTTCCTGCTTCATGATTAACACAAGTTAGCATATATGCTCAGAGTGATGTTTTTCAAAGTTTTTACATGATTTTATTTCATGTATGCCCAGCCTGCCACCTAGCAGTTCATAACAGTCTCCACAGGCAATTGCCGATGGTGGTGTCACCTTGTCTGAAAGCAAAGTGATCTCAGTTCAGGCTGGTGAGCACAGGTGCCTGATGCTATCAGTTCTTTGTTTTTCTGTCTTCTGCAGCTTCCTTTCCTGAGATGGAAGAGATCAGCAGTTGCAGCTGCAAGCTGTATTCTGGCTGTGCGGGCTGTGGTGGTGCAACTTGGATTCTACCTCCATATGCAGGTATGACTCACAGCGTGTCTTGTGTAGCTTTAATTACTTGGCTAAGTTTATAAATATGTAAATACACTTAAAAAGGTGTATGTTGAGCCACTGATGCCCTGGCTGAAGGTCAGGGGCTACTTAATGCTTGCCTGGTCTTAAGAAAATTGTAGTAGCTGGCACTGTCCTCATTCTATGCTTTTGTGAGATTGAAAGCTTTTCATACGGGGATCAATATTGTGTGATTCCAGGCCTCTGTATTTGGGAGAGCAGCGGCGTTGACCAAACCACTGTGGTTTGCCACAGGCTTCATGTGCTTCTTCTCTATTGTGATAGCTCTTGCCAAGGTACGACAGCTAGATGGTAGTGATATTGGGTATGTAGATGTGGAATTGTTGACTAGGAATTGTCATGGCCATTGACAAATTTCCGGTTGAGGTAGTTGTGAGTTCCTTACAGATGCAGCAAGTATTTTTCACTCCTATCCTGGGGAAATTCAAAATTGAATTGTTCAAGTCCCTTCCACCTGTACTGGAGAATAAGTAATATCAAGTTTCCTCAAGGGCTCACATTCTTGGTGGCCCAGGGAACTGCCTCTGGGCAGCAACATGAGGGGCTTATACCTGCATCTTTGGAAGGAAGCTCTAATTTAACTGCAGCGTCCACTTAAAAAATATTTCAGTGTAGCTGGACAAGTGTGAGAATTGAAGCTAGGGCATTGCTGAGAAACTCAAACTGGGGAAGTAGAAGGGCAGGGTGGAACAATCTGATGAAAATCCAGATAAATGGACCGGAGGGCTTGGTGGGTGATACAGTAATAGAGTAATAGAGGGTTACTTCAGGAAAAATGAGCAATGTCCAATGATATTGAAATTTGGAAAGAGGAGACTTGAAAGTTGTCTTTCAGTTCTGACTACTCTGACAATGCAATTTCAGGATATCCCAGATGTGGAAGGAGACAAGGTTTTTGGGATTCGCTCTTTCAGTGTTCGAATTGGGCAAGAGCGGGTAAGATGAAAACTCAGCTTAAATTGTCCATGACAAGGAAGAAAGGAAGGAAGAACAACAGCAAGAATTGTGATACAACAGTGGTATGCCAATTGTGCCTGCGGGACACTAAAACAATACGTTAGAAGCACAGAGATCAAGGAGGAAGGAGGGGAGCCTCACTGGTTATTTCTAAACTGCTTCTCTTGTGGACATTGTTCATGGAGCAGGTTTTTTGGTCATGTGTCTACTTGCTTCTGGCCGCATACGCTGCAGCTTTTGTCATTGGGCTCACATCTCCAGTTCTGTGGAGTAAGCTTGTTATGGTAAGAATTATTAGCTATTGTTAGAGTGTTTTGGTTTTGAAGACACTGTTCATTCTTAGTCTGCAGATATTTTTATTGGAGACTCCTACAATTCTTAAAATGTATTCAAGTGTAGAGAGGTGTTTCCTCCAACAATACTGCACGTCACCACAAGCAAAACCTCCACCCTGTGATGGGTTCTTTATTTTGTTGGTGTCAGTTGTTGGACTCATCATCTGCATGCAAAAGATGAAAATGCTTTAACCAAAATATGTAATGCATGTTGCAGGCTATAGGTCATGCTGCCTTGGCCAGTATTTTGTGGGTTCGGTCTCAATCTGTGGATCTCAAGAGTAGAAGTGCCATTGCTTCCTGGTACATGTTCATTTGGAAGGTGAGGAAAGATTTCCCTGTCCCTCCCCCAAAACTCAAATAGGACCCAGTCGTCATGTCCCAAACAATTTTTCCCTCAAGTGTAGTTAGATGGTGTTTTGTGTAAATTATTTGCTCACTCACCACATGCATCTAAACATTTCTCACTTGCTATTTGTCTGTGCAGCTTTTCTATGCAGAGTATCTCCTCATTCCTTTTGTGCGATGATACACACATGGGAGTGGTAGGCAGATTTGCCTCCAAAAGTGATGCCATTCCATGCGTCGATCAGTAAGAATTTGACAATTTCCATTGCACGTTTTGACAAGGTGAAAGGCATCTGTGAAATGTGTCAGAGCTGTGTGCACTGAACAACAGGCATTTAGTTTATAACAGAGCATTCTGTTATATGATATAATTTTGGTAGTTATTGTTGTACAAGTGAGAATTCCGTGCTTTCTGCTCTTAACACATTTCTTACTAGCCTTTCTATCGACGTCTTCTACTCTGGTCTGGGATCTGGGGGATGTGGCCAAGTAACCTCCGACAAGAACAGTTTTAATTCACCTTTTTTTTTTCCTTTTTTTTTCCTAGAGATGAAAAGGCCTGTGGAAGAGGAAGTTATACTCAACTCCACATTCTCGAACACTAAGGGCCTTAGAAAATCTCACAGGTTTTATCATTTTCATTGCAGACATACTTTCTATTTCTATTGACAATCAGATACTCCCCCTTATTGAGTGACAATGTCAATAAGCTCTGTATTGAGCCTCTGACATTTCAACAACTGTGCAAACTTGAAAATCCTTCACTAGAACATAGTATATATATCCTTCTAAGTATATCTGTGTCCCACATCTGTATTCAAGAATTGGATTCTTCAAATTGTAGACAACTCTTGAAATTGCCATAGATAATCAAGTTACCACCTTCCATCAGTAATCACTGTACTATAACTCTAACCTATATTACATTACTGCACGGAAATTGCTCTTAGCCCATTGCACAATCAGATCTACACAACACAAACAATACTAGTAACATATCTGCACTCATTTGTGAAAAAGTAATGTTGCCAGCTGTGAATAATTACAATAAGTATCTATTTCTCAGCCAAAAATGTGTGCCGCATACTATGACTGGACAAAATTTCTTAGTTTAGCAACAAGGGAGAAAGCTATTTACTTTGAAGGCAGATGTGTGCACTACTGCAGCTGGTAATTTAAGCTTCCAATTTTCACACTTAAAAGATATAGGTCAAATGATGGATCTAAGTTGCATTAACGTGGAGCTGAAAATATGTTGAAACTTATAACATGGTTGCCAGTCATACCACATACTCCAGCAAGCAATGCCTAGTGTTGCAGTTTGCGATACTGTAACTTGTTGGATTTGAAAATTGAATGTGTCACCCAGCACCCAGTGTCTTAGAGGATCAGCACTCAGTGTCTTAGAGGATCAGCACTATGCCTGCATTCACACTCCACTGCACTTCATCAGTAAGGAAATGAAAATACATGACTACGCAGACCACATGGACCTCTTTCTCTTCCAGGAGGACGTGCCATTGCAAAGAATGGCAGGAGAGTGTAAAGACAAAAGTAGACACACCTTGAAATGGCAACTGCTAACTTGCATGTGATCTCTTCAGAGATTGAGGCGAGTGATGTGCAGCCTAGGCACTCACATGGGCAGGGATCCACGTGCTTGTACACTCTCCAGGCCTTCTGCTATTCGTCGCAAAGCTCCTTGAACCTCCATCACTGTTGGGATCGAAGCAGCAGGGTTGTTTTTCACCTACAGTTCTTATACTGAAGTGAGCACAGTATGCTTACCAACCGTTTGAAGAACCAGACAAATCCAAGACAAGCAGACAACTTGTAGTCCACGGAAAGCTCAGAGCTTATGGAACAGATGAAGGCAGGATAAGGAAAAAATGTGGGCCCCTCAACAAGCTGCCCAAAAACATTTAACATCGTCGAGAGATTCCTGTGTGGATATGTTGCCAAGCATTCCTGGTCCTCTACTAAAACACTTCTGCGAGAGATTGGGTATCCCAGAATAGGACCCCAGATCTCATAGTAGAGAGGACAGTGAAAGAAGAATCTCCCTTCTGTTATCTCTTGCCCAAGGAGAGCACAAGCAGTTTTCACTATAACCAGTCTCTATCAGCAGGCTGTGTGAGCCCACTTTGTACCTTCCCAATGCTCGTAGAAGTGAGGTAGTTGCAGACAACTAAACGGCTGTAGGTTTATTTTGACGCGGAGGACAAAGAAGGTGTTGTGATAGTACTACAGCTTCGTAGTGAGATTCTCGGGTTTCAAGGTCTCGGATTTCCATCAGCTCCTGTCTGATAAGCTCGCTGGAAGAGATCTCCAGACCTTCAGGATTTTGTGGTGAGGTTGTGAGATCATGGACTGGAAACCACTTGGTGGGGAGGACAACGTGAGTCAAACTATGGCTTCAAGTTCTCACGTGGTATGCAAGAAAATTCAGCATATAAAATCTGCAATGGTGTTATACATCTAGCCCTAATCATTCGTTGAAGAGAATAAGCTTAATTTACTGCTCTTTCGCAAAGACAAGACTGCGAATAACAAGAGTGAGATTTGCTGAACATACCTTAGCTTTCAATGATGCAGTGAGTGTCTCATCCAACATGGACGCTTGCACAACGAAGACATCCAGCTGGAGGTCATTCAGTGTCTGTAAAATATCAAGCAGAAGACTCTTTCGCCATGAACAATGAAGTTTCAGCACCACTACATCACCCTCGATTGAAACCTGCACATCTATGACTCCTGGTGTTCTCTCTACCTTAACAGATTGACTGAGTTGCGATGTGTTTGGCTCCCCAAATTTCCCTTGCTCGGTGACGATAGTATCTGTCTGGCCCTTGTCAGATACTTGGCTCTCTGGTTGGCTGTCTGTTTGTGCTACATCCCCATTGCCACTTTTGGGTCCCTTTGTTTTTCCCTCCAGCATTGCAGGATTGTTATTGATTTTAGTAAGCTGGGGAGCCATGGCTTGGATCTGCTTGTTTCGTGTTTCCAGTTCCTGAACGCGCCGCTGAAGGTCTTTCACATAATCGATCGCATCCCCAAGAATTGATGCCTTGTCCATCTGCACATACACAAGATGCCAGTATAACAAATGCTGAGAATGTACCCAAAACTATTCAGTTTGCAACGCAAGAGACCCATGCATCAGCTGCATGCGACAGAAAAGGGCTTCAATGAATAGCGGGTCAGCTTCAGTTTTCCCCCTGGTTTAATAACTAGTCTTTGATGCTAAAATGGGTGGCAGGCCAGCCGTCCAAACAGAAGGAATCCCACCTCAGGTACAGCCCATGTCATTCAGTGTGGATGTAAGACTAGCCAAGAGGACCTGCCATCTTACCGTAAACACACACACTCATGGTGAAAGAGAAACTAATTTAAACCACTTCAGGTCTGTGCCCATCCTTCTCCCCCAGCATGGCCTCACACATGTTACCAGCCTATGGAGTATGTATACCCAGGAGTGCAAAAGGAGTGTAGGACTGGAGTATACCTTGCTAACAAAGGGAACAAGGGCACGCAATGTCATAAACCTATCATTTAGTTTCTCACGGCGCCGGCGCTCGGCAAGCACATGGCTCCCATTGAGTTCCTCTGCACCTCCTCCAGCTTTGCGAGGTCCGCCAACCCCCCTGTTGCTATCACGCTCATTGTCTGTGGTTGCCAAACTGCTCTCTGCCTCTTTGCTATCCTCTGCTTTTGTGCCATATAGACGTGTGATTTGAAACAATGCAGTTTTCAGCATCTGTTGCTGGTTTTCAGGAGGTTGACCTTTTTGTGAGGGTGTCGACCAGTTTGTCCAATCAACAAAAGCACTGAGACTGGCAGCCTCTTCAGGTTCTTCAGTAACTCTCTCCAATTTTTCCTGTAGATATTTAGTTGTGGAGTTAGACTGGTCGATTCACCTATAAATAAAAGCAACATTCAAGATCGCAAGAAATGCAATATCACTGACAGTAAACGCAGCAAATGCCAACAAAGTTTATTACAGTGGAACAAAATACCCTGTTAATTCAGTGTTCCTTGAGGTTTAAATTCTTAGCAGTTTGCAAAAGACTTGCTCTGACTGAACAGCAATGTAGTGAGATCTGAAGTCAACTGCTCTGGAAAGAGGAGAGACTGTCAGCACTCTCTCCGTGAGGCTGGTAGCATGGCAAATTGACAAGGACCTAAACCAAGGTACACAGGTTGGATATACGTACAGCAGAAGAGAGCAGAGGTTCCTCTGTTACTCCACTGTGCTGTAAATGAGTTGGGGAACTCTGTAACCCAGAGTAGTGGGTATTTTGTGACCCATTATGGAGCGAGGGTTCAATAGGTTGACGCAACCCCAACATCAACATGTCCCTCGAAGCATGGGCCGTTGACACTTTATTGGAAAGCCCTGCACCCTGGAATCATTGCCACAAAACATCCTGATAAACTGCTTGTACATCACCCGAGTCTCTGGAAAAAAGACTAACTTGGCAAGCAAGCTTCTGTAAGTTTTCAATAATTTTCGATATCTAATTTATAAAAAGAATCTATTTCTTTTTCAAAAGATAGGTGAAGGCATGTCAAAGGAAGCATGTGAAGGTAGTTTTCCCTGCTTGAGAAGAGGCAATCTTGGTATCATGAGGGAGGCTCCCTAAATGCATGAGAAACCAGGAGAAAAGAGATCATTCTCTAAGGTTCCCAATACTTTCAAAGAGTCCAAGACTGAAAGGCTTTGTCTTGCACCGTGCCTGCGAATCTTGCTCACGTTGGTCTGGAGTAATTGGCCATGGCTGGGAGGGATCTGGAGAGGCTCCCAGAGTAATAAGCTGACGCAGGGGTCGTTGTGTATCAAGCACTGCCCAATTATTCCTGCCCTCCAGCAAGCTTGGACCAGCCTCCTCCCCTGGTCTTTTCAAGCTCAGGAACTTGGCTTGGTTTGGATTTTTTCCCCGTTCTGCACACAGAACAGAATAGGGTACACAAGAGAAAAAATGTTTACCTCAACAAAATACTCTAGACCCGAACCTGACTGTCTTGAAGACTTGGCAAGGACACTCATTCCTTTGCACATAGAAATCTCTAAAAAGCTTTGGTCATGAGGCATACCAAAAATGAGAATTGACACCTCTTGGAGTGTAAGGACAGAACCAACGTATAACCACCGCCTCACTGCATGCACTGCATTATCTTTCCAGACTATCGTATCAACCTGCAAACATACTCTGTAGACTCACTGACCTTCAGTGTTGGCTTCATCAGAGAAGGCAGGCACTACTGGGTCGCGATCATGTTGATTCTCTCCATGTACAGCTGAATTTGGATGCTCGTTGCCTCTTGGCTGCCCTAGATGCTGACGTAAATGTTCAGATGTGTCAAGAATCTGAGGGCTGGATACAGAATGCTCTGAGTGACCAGGCGTCAGTTGCTCCACAAAGAAAGTGCGAATGTGCTGCACCAGGGTCGGATCCTCTTTTATCTGCTCAAAAGATGGTGTAAACGGTCAATTTCTGCCCAGTCCTGATTTCAGTGACCATCAATTTTTGGAGGGATGAAGGTCACTTACGAGATCAGTTGTACCGAGCTCAAGAACACCTTTACATATCGGGATGCATACAACGGTCTGTTACACCCACAAAGCACCACCCTTACACTGTTAGAACCTCTTTCTATACACAGATGGCATGAACAGGCAGGTCGAGAGCAGATCATAAACAATCTAGGTGTCCCTCCGCATTCTACAAGCCTAGCTGATGATTTTGTGACTAATACACTATGTAGCTCTGACAAGTATCCAGACCTAACCTGACCAACAAGAGTATCCTCTACCAGGGGCCATGAGCCAAGTATCACACTGAGCTTTGTATGATCTGAATCCATGACCCTAACCATGGGGCTATCTAGTGAAAGCTGCCAAGACCCACTGCTAAGAAGAGCAGCACACACAGACAGCACTTGACTCATGAGGAGTACCTGAATGCAAGCAGTCTACACACTCCATTTTTTGAATTGCCAACATGCCCAACAACCCACATCAGAGGTTTAGTCGGTGAGTTGACAAACTGAAACTTCCAGACAGCAATAGAATCCACGTCATCATTTTGCAACAAGCAATCACGTAAGACACTGCAGGAGATCATCGCAATAAGCTTGTGACATAAAACCGAGATGAACTGGCAATCTTGTCAATGATCCGTGGATCAAAGGTAGCTACATGAGACAAACTTTGCTGAAGGAAGAAGATGAAGAACTAATGATCCCAGTAGGATTCTCAAGTGGAAGGCACATCAAAGAATTAGAGGTCAAGCAAGTCTTAGAAAAGACCTTAGCAAGAAGGGAGCGATTGAAGACTTTGGTGTTGGCTTCATTGGTCCCACAGAGCCACACATAGCGCCCCTCTGCAAATGCTCTGCCTGGCAACCTGCAATTGCCCATTGCAGAACTAGCAACATCACACAGCTGCATACTGAGATTGCACCAAGTGAAGATATTGCTATCCAGGATTCTTCTGCACTGGTCCACTTTGAGAAATGCAATCCTTACCAAATCAAGAGTCTGAGGAATAGAAAAGCTTAGGAATGTCTATCACTGGTAGTTTTTCTGTATGTAGAGCAATTCAGATAACAAGTCGTTGTCCCAGATAGGTACAAGCAAATTCATATCTGTGCAAGACAAGAAAACAGCACATATGACAAGACAATTGATAGGGAAGTTACCCAGAGCCGGATGCAAATGAGGAAGACATGCAAACCAAGTAGAACCACTCTGTCTCAGTCAAGTCCTCCGGGTCCAGTGATGATGGCTTTCGGGGAGGTTGGTTGCCATTTCCGGCAGTTGACAAGGTATTGTAAAGATCTCGTAGCTGCTGAGTGCGTTGCATCCCGAATTCTTCAGGGCTCAGCTCTTTGGTGTGCACTGTTTTCCAGGTTTTGATGCTTCCATTATAGTACCCATCGCCCCACACCAGCACCCTGTAAACAAAGAATAAGAAATACTCCAACAGGACACTAAGCAATGACCCATCTGATAGCCACCTTACACTACCAACACATGTTATTCTGACTTTTAAGCAGCTACCTTGACAACTTTCGAAAACAATTCAGATGTTTACAACCCTAAATGCCACCTGCCTGATACCTCCACCAAGAATTCGGAAATTCACCTCCAGTGTTGTTCGAGGTATTCATATATGGTAATTGAATGCACTTAGAGACTAGTTCACCTAAGATGTAGGCAATTGACAGTTTAGTGAAGAGCCCCTTGGGCCTTGGGAGATGTCGGAGAGAGAATGCATTTGTGAGACTTCGTTGCCAAAGTATGGTGGCGCCATCGACCCCATCTGTATTGGTGAACAAATTGGAAAGGGAAGGAGGCTCTACTCCACAGCCCGATATAGTTTTGGAGACCTAGTAGACGAAGAACAGGGCAATCAGTGCAATGCTTGTTGAGATGGTTAACTTACTGCTGTTCAGGTGAGAGCTGCCAGAAGGCAGCATACGTCCATTTCACACTGCGGGTAGCCGCTTGCAACTGGTGCCGCAATGAAAGCCGTGCCTTTTCCACCATACCTCTGTCCAGGACCATGAGTTTGGACCCTGCCATTACCTCTTCATGCTTCCTGCAGCATCAATAAACCCCCCACCTCTTATTCTGATAGTGTTTTCCGGAGGAATCTTGTAGCTGGCCAGAGGCAATGTCATCTATGGAGGTAGGACGTACTACCGAAGCAAGCCTTCAGCGAGGCTACTGACCACCAATGCCTCAATGCGCTGAGAGATCCAAGTGATCTCCTGAAAGCTTCTGGATGCCAGTAGCTTTTTGATGATCTGAGCAGTAGAAGTTCAACTTGCTAGGAACACCTGGTTTGTCCAAGCGTTATCACCTGTGAGAACTTCCTGGGAAAGCCCATCGAGCACCCATTCTGCTAAAGAAGTTTTACTTGAAGTTTATATCACACTTACAAGGAGACGTTCAGACACATGAGCAAACGAGCTATGATAAAATCCATCGAGACAGTTCAACGGCAGTGGCAACATATGGATGCACAAAGCGCTTCCGCAACTTGAAAGTTTGTGTATCAAGTTCCCCTAGTGGCCTCAGCAAGTAATGGGACCCCTCCTAGAAGACACGTCGAGCTTTTGAGTCCCTGTTCTGTTCTAAAGTTTCTGCAATTGACAGGCCACTTTAAGTGGTTCAGACGCTCTAGAGCTCGGATCCTCGAGCAGCAAGTAACTTGAATCGTCTTATTAAGTAGTCAACCAATTCACGGGTCAGTTAGTCGACAACCCAATCAAACAGATAAGAATTCTGCGACATCTGTTAGTCAACCACAAAGAGCATCGCCGGGTAGAATCATTTTGAGCAGATGGAAATGGGTTGAGTGATTCCTCTTCGTGGCATATGAGAAAGACATAATCGTATGCACACCTGTGCTTTGAGAAACTCGTGACTCCTAGTGCTGTGATCAGGGATCTGTACGCAGTCCCAGGATGGCAACCACCGCAGCTCTGACGTGTCCAATCCGCACTGTACTTGCTACTGTGAGAAAGACCCCAAGGGCAGGGAAAAAACGAAGACTGAATAACTGTTATGTCCGCAGAGACCGAAAGCCCAACAGCATTTTGGTCTCTCTGCACATTGCTAGCGTACGGCTATCATGTGAGACAAAGGCCAATCACGGGGAAATCACCCACAAACAGAACCACCAAGAGAGAAGCAGACGGTAGTGGTGTCAAAATTTCAAAGACTTCAACGGAATTCAAGCGATTTGAAGAGAAAAGCTTGGAGACAAGTAGAGAGGATGCTGCACGGGCAGTCAATGGAAGGGGCAGAGATTTGGAAGCTTGGAAAGATGGGACGTCTGACTGTGTTGTTTGCATAAATAACAGGAATCTGCAAAAGGAGGCAGAGGGGAAATGCTTGTGGGAACTCAATCGTGACGTTCCATGCTACCAGTAACCATTAGAGGGGTCTCTATGAGAGCGAGCCGGACAGAGACACACTGTACTTCCCTACAAGAGAAAGAAAGAAGAAGATGGCGTGGACAGAGTACTAATCCCAAACTGTAAACCCACGACACATGCGTTCCATTGACTTCATGCCAAGAAACACAAGTAAGATCTCCGCCGTAACAACAGAGCGCTGTTTGTGGGAGAGGCAGCGTAAAGAGAGAGGAACAGGGCCACGAAGATAGAGCCAACTCAGAGTGAACAAGCACCGTGGGCCACCCAGCCACCCACGTGATGGAATTCACTCCTGCCCACGAGACCCAAATACGATGTTCGTCAAAAAGCACACAGCCCAGTCATTACTGAGAGAAATGAATACAGTGCGCAGGGAGGCAGGTGCTCCCACAGACATCCCTTCCGCGCGGCCCTGCTCCCTGTGCATGTGGGAGGAACTTAGAACCCTTACACTGCCCGCCACATGGCATTGGGTGGGTCGGTGAAATCCTTCTCTCTCTCGCTTTCCAAATCTGTCTTACTTACTTACCATTCTTTCAACAAACACATTCCTCCAACTACAGACAAGCCTTACAACCCCCCCTTCCTCCAACAACATAGCACCCCATTCATCATTCGAAGCTCAACTCCCATGCTTATGATCTGTGGGGGGATTCATCCTCTCGGATTCTCGGAATCATTCACGATCTGGAGTTCGATCAACACACTCTTTGTCTATACATGTTTACCAATTTCCAAAGATCACATCACAGAGCATTGACTCTAGGCACACTCACGTGGCCAGGACTCTGTCCCCACGTCCGGTGAAAACTGAAAACTGAAAGACTGTTGTGTATTATTGCTCACTGCTCTTTTGTCAACGAGGACAATTGTAATGGTTTCACATTCATTGAGCAGAAGGATGATTGGCGCCGTGGCTTGCGCGCTTTGATGAGGCAAAAGGAGCTTTCTGCGCCTGTTTGACATTCATGAGCATGTCATGCGTTCATCACAAATCACGCATTCCAGTCCTATCGGAGAAACTTCTTGTGAGGGGGAATGCCCACGACCGAAATCTCAAGACAGCGTTTGACGAATTCAAAGATCTTTGGATACACCGTCATCTGGTTCACGATGACCATTTTTGAGGAAAATTTTACTTGTTCAAACGAACCATGTGGGTCCCAGGTTGGGTTCTCCTCAGCATCGGGCTCCAAAGTCACATTCTATCGTCAGTCTTCCAGATGGATCAAGGTCCTACAGAGCGGGGCAGCTGGCGGCTTAGACAAATAGGCCACGAGTTGCAGGAAGAATTTTTGTGAGCACCACTGTCGTCATGTTGGGGCCCATCTGCCTAACCTTGCTTTGCAGATTGGTACTGTGCGGAGTTGACGTCGCTCTGCCACCAGAAAGTCGTGGTGGGCCGGCTCCTTGGCACCAGAAAACTTTCTCAAAATATACCATACTTTAGGAACAGAGCCAGTGGCAAACTTATGCTGACCGTTTTACACCCCTGGCTTTCATCATGTTTTCAGCAGGAGCGAGTGGGAATGTCAAAGAAAGGAAATCAGGTTTGACATCCCTCAGTAGGTGTGAAAACGAGATCTGACATCTAAGTTCAAGACCGCAAAAATTGAAGAAGGTTTGACAACACTCCATGGTTGTATGGGTTCACGAACTTCTTTCCTCCAGAAGGACGGCCTACAAACATAAACACTACACTTGATCAGCGGCTGTACTCGATGCATGGCTCTAAATGATCCAATCAACTGGGAAGATTGGAGGAAATTAGTCTCTTGGTTTTGCTGTCTAATTGAACGAAGGCTTCCTAGTGCAGAAAAGAACAAGGCATATAAGGTTACGTGCCAGAATTTACTGACCAGGCCCGGCAGGGATCCTGACATATAAGGCTGGATACTTCTCCCACTTGATCTGCAAGAATGCAACACTCATCACTGTGAGTTATTCTTCCCTTGCATCATAGAGAGAATGTGCTCATAAGACATTGTTTGTCGATAGCCTTGTGGCGATGGAGAGAAGGAGGGAGAGGAGAGATGAGAGAGAAAGGCACAGATAACATTGAGGCAGCTAGTACAAATTGGGGTGTCCAACCACTGCATGTGCCCAACAGAGGAAAGCACAAGAGATTTGTCCGACTAGGTGGAAGAGTGCATATTCGCTCACCCATTCATTGGTGGTCAGATTGAAAGCTGCACAGAAAATGTGAAAAGCCAGCAGGGGGGCCTGCAAGAGCCAACCCAACCTCAATTCTGTAGTGTGTTTTGGCTACAAAGAATTCATCTCCACCATCTGAAAACATACTTGCCAATTCCACTGTGAAACTTACATTAAAGAACAGCTTTTACACCAAAATACTTTGTCATAAGGCTCTTTATCCACATTAGCCAGGTCCAATCTGATCTAGCTGACCACATTGGATTGATCACATCTGAGTAACAGAATAGTGGCTTGCAAACACACTTCTTAAACGCTCGTCTTATGGTAGAGCCCAATAATAATATCTCAGGGTGAAGCCCACGACACAGCATATGTGATTCACACCTTTAGGGACTAATTTCAAGATCCTTGGACTACCATGGTATAGGATATACAACATAAGTCCAACCTGGATGTTCCCTACCTGCCAGCAGGCTTGTAGACATGCGAAAATCAACGTGCTAGTCACCCAAGGTTCCCTGCTCATGACCTGTTGCAACCACTGATGCTTATTTTTATTGGGGAGCTCTAGTCTAAGGAGCAACTGGACAAGCAACTATGGCAAAATATGTCACTTCTCTGTGGCACAGAGCTGTAGTAATGCTTCGAGTAAAATTTGACCCAGATGAGAGAAAGGGAACCCACATGTCCAACCTGTGAGCATAATGGTGAGGATTGCAATATTCTTGAATGCATTGCAATAGCTATTCTTCTTCTCAAAGGGATACCCTCTATGAAAGCATCCAAAAGGTCAAAAGAAGTTCAGTGACTCTCACATCAGCTTAGCCCAGCTAGGCTTCCCCAACCTTAGTCATCTAAGAACAGTGTGAGGCTCGCAATGCAAGATAGCCCTGATGAACTGGATTATATTTCAACGGGTTACAACGCTCCCACTAGTTCTTCTGAGAATCCTTTGGACCGTTTCAGCCAATTCCCCAACCAAGGGGAGAGCCTTGGTGTAATGCCAAACCAACTTACCAATCCAAAAAGGAGAATTCATGTGTAATCAGCAGCCAAATGGGAAGTGGGTCATGTCCTTCAAATTCTGCTTTCACTTGTAGCTTTAAAGACCAAAGAAAAATCAGTTAATACCTGGCAGGCAACACGCCAAATCCACTCCATATCTTGTAGGCCTGACAGAAACAAACAAATGCTGAGCTGCACCTATAATGAGCCTTATGAGAATCTGACGCACCCTAGTTTGGGCAGAACAAGAGGGAACAGACACTACCTATGTGAGTGGCTCATTCCAGTAGTGGGACTTACCTTGGTATAAACAATTGGAATGGCCTTTCCAAATTTCCTCTAGAAGGCCCTTCACACAAGCATCAATCTGCTGTGTGCGAACTTCCCAGCAATTTGACCCCAACAGGGTCAGAGCTTTAGGCTCATCCTCAAGATTTTGGAAGTTGGTGACCAGAGGTTCAGGAACCATGTTCTTGATAGTCCTGAAAAGGGTCGCTCTCTGATGAGAATACCCCGGACAATGTATCAGAAAATGGATATGTCTTCAGGCCGCCCACACATCGGGCATTGACAATCTCCCTTTCCTCTCTCTGCCTCTGTTTTTTGGTCAAAGGTAGACTCCCTGCCCTGAGAAAACCACAGAGGAAGCTACAGCCTGTTGCACCATACCGTGTCATAAGCCTTTTCTACATCCAGAAAGAAGACAAAGGTGGGTTTTCCTTCTTTCTTCCCTCCCTGAATAGTCTGGCTTAGGGTAAAGATATGGTTGACTCAGCCCCTATTTTTGGGAAGCCTGCCTGACCTTCATGGAAAACACTAGACTGTACAGTTCTGAGCCTGATGAGAGAAGCACATTAAGCAAATTGCCAGCATCTGACCTTCACTGAGTATCAGTGGACTATTTGTCGGGAGAGACAAGAGGTGCCCCGCCTCCAAATCTGCAAAGATATCCAGAGACAAATTCACCTCTTCCATCAGTCAAATATGAGAATTCCTTTTCAACTTCCCACCTTGGTTAGACCCCTTTCAAACAAAAGTGCAACCTAATGCGCCAATCCCCGGTGTTAGCTGCATTTCAGTGGCATGAGACTGTAAGAGCATATGACACCCATACAAAGTGGGGATCCTATCAGTAATTTAGCATTGTTACTAGTCAAACGCCCACTCAAGAAAAACGGAGCACGTCTCTCAATGTGTAACATTTTCTAATTCCAATCATCCCTCTGGATATCACTAAAATGGCACTGAGAGACACTAGAATGGAAGTGAGGGATCATGCCATTACATAGCTTGCCGCATTGAACGTAGAGAAGCTCAACAACAATAAAAGTCACCAGCATGCCCAGGAAAAGAACATGGTTCTTCCGGCCTGGCTACCCCACCCATGCCACATGAAGCATCAATAACACTGCATGAGATATACAGGATTGGACACATTTGGAGAACACAGTCTTACATGAATCACACTACCATTCATATATGCAGCAGCAAGACTGACTATTCATGTTTCAACTATCACGTTGCAGTGACACATAAGAAATAATCCTAATGGAGGTATGCCAGTTGGAAGAGAAGTAAAAACTCACTGGAAAATGTTGCTGACCCTTACCTACGCAGTTCATTATGGCAGGGCAGTGATGATCGAAGTGGTCAATTCTGGCATTGCATCGGCGACAAACTCTCGACCGTAGTGACTGCCACAACATAAGATCAAAACCTTGAATGGAGGCAATCACACAGAGGCTAGAACACTCTAATGTTTGCTACTCATATCATGAAGGGTCAAGTAACTGTTTAGTCACCTTGACTCTTTTGCATGTGATCAAATAGCTCAAATCATAAATTCAAATTGCAGCAATAACAAGTGCTCCCCCCACAAAGTGTGATTGTTTAATATCCAGAGACCCAAGTGATAAGATAGCCAACATTGACCCACCCACCAAGCCAAAATAGACCCACCTACCAATCTTCTTGGCGAACCCTCCCACAAACCATCATCAGTGCTTTCATCCTCATCCCTATCCAAGAGTGCAGGACTGATGAAAGCATGTACGCATTCTCCATCATTCACCTCCAGGTCTCTGACTGCCAATGGCTTCTACTTGACGTCCAAAAACACCCGCAAGAGTTAGAATTCCACAGTAGGCACCAATCACTGTTTATTCGTTGCCTGTAGAGTGTTGAGACATACAGTTCAGGACTTTGGGCTGAATGATGCCTGCCAGCCAAACTCTATGCAGTTCTTCAGAGGTCTGAATAGACCATCAGAGAAACATCTATTCTCCCACATTTTCAAAGCACTTCACCAACCTACATGGCTTGGCACCACCTGTGGCCCATTCTACTAGGTAGCAGGTGATCAGCTTAACCTTTGCGTGATCAGTAGAGTATTTTCATTACCACCACAGTCAACTCTCAATGTGCTTCATAAAACTAATGGCAATGACTGGAAGCTCATGTTCAAAAGCACTTACCAGCATGAGAGGGCCCAGTGCTTGACCACTTCTTGCCAAGTCAGCCTTGCTCCCACCATCTTGGCCCCCTGCTACCCTTGAATCAGCGTATATTGGAAGCCGGCCTGGGTCACTGACTATCATCCTGTACTGCAAGCCCAATCCATGAATCATGCCATATACTTTGCCTTTTTTTCAAAGAAGCCTGTGTAATTTCGTGCAGGAGGGCACAACCAATCGCCTACATCAGCACATCTGCACTTGGCTATCATGATGGCATCTACAGATTTCTGAATTCGCAGTGGCTTTGTGAAATTGCACCCTAACCACCCTCTGGAACTTCCTATCAGAGCTTTACAGAATGAGATAAAATGAAGTACTGCAGGTCTGTTGGTATGATGGCATGAAAGGTTTATTTAGTTTGCTTCAACTGCTGCAGTACCTCGATTTCTAACAGGCGAGTTATCACAAACCCTGCCTCACTTCATCCAACAAACCCTTCAGAGCAATACAGTTGTAAGGTACACATTTACAAAAGAAGTACTAATTTACATGTGAGCCCTGACTTTTTAAATCACAATTGACATACTCAAGTGTTCCTTTGGAATTGTTGGCACTGACCTCCAAAACGTAAGACATAAAGTGACAGTTGCAACACCAAAAGAAGCATCCAATCCTGCACTGGTTGCTGCAGTGCAATTTGCATTAGTGATCTCATCTACTGCAATTCAAAAGGTGACTAGTGTATGTCCCCGTTCTGAAACAGCTGCTTTCACAAAAGTCCATTAAGATCACAGGAAGTTCAGGGTCAGTGACTGCTGCCTCTCAGTAGACAGCGAGAAGCATGTGGTAGGAACCAAAGAATGGTAAAGGAAAGAAAAGATGTCTACCAGAGCGAAGGATTACGATGTGGTTGACGCACATTATGACAATAAGTGACGCGATGAACGATGGTGCAAACACAGGTTCATGAAGCTGAGCTTTACAGCTTCGTGAGATTGCAATCCAAGCAGCCAAAGGCAGAACTGCACAATACAAATAGACACACGTAAGTGCATGTCTAGGTCCCATGGATGCTGTGTGGTAGACTACTCATGGATTAAAGAGCCGGGGGGGGGTTGGGGGGGATGATGATTGGACATACCCACAAAGAAAAGGGCAATTGTCACGGAGTCCGTGTTCCATGCCTGGACTGCCGCGACCACCACAAAGAACATGGCCGGAGCCACCAGCCATGCGACTATCACTGAAGCCACGTTCATACTTCTCCCTTCCCTTCAATTTCTGTGACCCAACCAAGAATAATCGCCCACATCTACCAGCATCCCGAAGCACTCTTGCAGGCCCGCCGATCCTTCACCCCAGTCTAACGAGCAAATCCTGGCCCCCATAGCTCAAAAGGTCACTGCCAGGCCTCCACCTGATGCTTTCTAGAACCCCATCCTGGCTCACTCAATTTCAAGGACCAGGTAGCAACAGTTTCCAGTTACAATCTCTACACCAGTCGAAAATTGGTTGTCTTTGACCAGATGGTTTTGACCCAAAACAAAAGAGAGAGATTCCCTTTCTTTAATCAGCATATGTCGAAGGTTATCACACTTTCCATCAAAATCTTCAGCCACTCCTTGTATGATGGCAGGGTGGGATCTGCATCCGGCCACGGATGCAGATACCGGAATCGCGAGCTTCTAGATGAAAAGGACATCAAACATTCCATTTCGGATGAATACATCTTCAAATTTTGACCTCTTCGGACTGAAACATCCGGTGTGGATGAGTCATTGATGGAAAGCAAGAGAGGGACGATGAGAGACTGTTTCACAGCGTAGAGAAGAGCTTGAAATTCGGGGAGGATTGAGATTGCAGTGTGATGTGTATCCAGGTAATTCCTTTGGAAGAAGTTGAAGGCTGGCTGTAGACGTTAAGATTGTGAAGGGTGGAGCTGGGTTGTCGCTACAGGGTGAAGGAATAAGATGAAGACAGGCTGGAGACCTTGAGATTGTAAAAGGTGGAGCTACAGCGCTGTTGTGGATCCTATCGTGTCCTAGTTATGGTGTTAGGAGCTGCAGCTTGAGCTTTCAGTCAGGATATGAAGAAGAATAGCGTGAAAGCTCCTTCCAGACTTCAATATTTGCCATGGCAACTAGACAGTTGCAGCCAGGGTGTCCCACAGTAGCTTAGAAGATTTGACGGTAGAGCATGCCATGGCGCGGGCGCAACCATCACCCTGGGGAACCGTGACCGCTTCTTTCCCAGGATGCTTCTGTCACAAGAAGCTTCCCTTGGCATGGCTCCCTCTCCAAGGCCTTTACTCTTTACAAGGCATGTCTGCGAACCATCAAGAAATTGGAGCAGCTGCACAACATTCAAACGCAAGGATTGCCAAGTCTAATCGACGGTCGAGGTTTGGAGAGCCCCTCTCCACCTTTGGTTATGAAGATGAAGATGTTGGCCCATTCCTGCAGTCTGAGTTGGTCCCTTCTGTGAGTATCTTACTACCCTTTGCTGGCCGCAGGGTCCCATGGCTAGGGTGGTATCAAACTGAGATCATCCAACGTGAGCTGATTTCCTACAAGCTGAGATTGCAACGCAGCCTCTCTTGCAGAAAAATAAGTTCAGACAATTGATGGACTCTGAGATGAGGACTTGAACCGTGTAGGCTTCTTAAGTGTGCATTTGTAACTGTTATATTCTCCCTAGCACCTCCATTCAATGCCCAATTTGGTCAACTGTACATACATTTGGGTAGAATTCTCATGGGTAGAATTCTCATCCCCAATTTATGAGGAAGAAGCTTTGAGAAACCAAACAGGAAGCCAAAAGGGGCTTAGGTGTTGCAGCTCGAGCTCTTTAGTCTGGTGTTGGGCATGGTAATTCATAGCTGGAAAATATTGGTTGTCTTGGGCACCCCACTGTATTCCGGTTTTGTTTTTTCGGTGAACGTTTTCTCTATGAGCCACTCCAGCACCTCGTTGGGCCTGGTTTTCTAGTTGTTTCTTTGTTTGTTAGGTGTGAATGGTCTTTTTGAGTTCCTGTGGACGTTATAAAGCTCCTTTCTCTCTTTCTGTCTCTTAGAGATGACAGTCTTTTAACTCCTCCTTAGTTAAATCGGGCACTGTGATTATTATCAGTTGTGCACAAGAACTACACTATTTTGGGCTGAGTTTCCTTCTATTAAAACCACCACAGGTTCAGATAGGTTTTCTATAATGTGGGTCTATGCCCTAAATGAACTGAAGATGGTGACGTTTCTTGATTTTTTCAAGCACCTAATTGTACTAAATAACTAAATGTAGGATGGGGAGGAGGAAGCTGAGCCTGACGCGATGAGCTCAAAGTCACGCCGCAAGTTCAAGAAACAGGGAAGGGTGGGATACAAGGGAGTGGTTAGCGGGGTGAGCGCTGCCAATGGACCCTCCTTGAGTGGTGCAGGGAAAAGGCTCACATCATCTGGCATGGAAGATTCTGAAGTTATGACAGATGTCATGAGCTCATCATCTCGGCTCGCCGTGGCAGGCAAGGTTGCACCATAAATGCTTATCAATATACAGTACTTTGCCATTAAATTTTGATATCACATGTATTTGCTGTATCGATAGCCACATTTAGGTCTTGGCTTACAGGTGTGTCAAAAAGCTGAGGGCTTTCTTTTAACTTAGGAATGTACTCATAAGACGTTGTTTGCCGTAGTCTTGTGGCCATTGACCCCGCGCCCAGTTTGAGTGGAACACAATGGGACAGAACCTACCTTTGTCAGGGGCTGACGCCGGTATTACTACTCGCCTTGGATCTTTTAACTTAGGGATGGGTTATAAGAGTAGCGTAAACACCAGTGTTTAGCTGTGCCTTTTAAGGCGTACAATTCACAACTACAGTCATGAACATACTTCACAAGCTGATATTGTGTGATTTCTCTTACAGGCCCAAGTGGTCGAAAGTCAGTCATCCCACCACCACTCCATTTACAGACGCAGGCTAGATTTCCCCGGCAGAAGAAGCTTTCAAGCAGTGACTGGGAAGAGCAAGCCTACCAAATCATTCGACACCAGAAACTGAGGGATGCAACTTCTATTAAGGAGAAGCGAAGTGTGGGATTGCAAGGGGCAAGCTCTTTGGCAGCTGCTCATCCGCAAGATGGTGGTGTACTGCATGTAGAGAGTTCAGAACAGCGCCACTTGACTGGCTTGGATAGGGTACGATAGCAGGAGTTTCCCTGGCATGAATTTTCTGATGGACAATCTACCTGTGTGTGAGCTTTTCCTGCTGGGAAAGGGAATGGGAAATATCGCATTCAGTCCGTTTGTAGAGAAATCATAGAATGTTCTAGTCTAATGGTTGCGTAAGCCTGCAGATTTTATCTCCTGTATGACAGTCCAAACAGAAGGTACATAACTGCACGTCACATATTGCTAGAGGGATAGAGGAGCAATGCTTCGATCACATGCTTTCTAGCATGATATCAAGGGCCCATAAATCATCTATGCCTGTACTGTATGGTCCTTGGCCATCTGAGACCTCTGGCTGGTTTGGGCTGGGTTTCATGCACTTTTTGGTCAGAATTTGCAGAGTTTGGGGAAGAGCCATGGGGATTATTTTTCAAGGGTAAGTCATAAGGGAAATGTATGGGGAGGGGAGGAGAGGGTGGTTGGCGGCAACCTATGTCTGGCATTGTCATTTATGGAAGTGGGAGTCTGTATTTGTTTGCTGCAGCACGTCTTTGCTGGTGGGATGGACGATGCAATCTTTCATCGTTTGGCAAGGCAGCTGGGTTTAGAGCTTAAATGGCGGCCATTGGTTGAGTACTTGCATGGTTTGGGCTTGAACGAGCATGACTTAACAAAAATCGCTGACCGCCATAAAGCATGCTTTCAAGCAAACGTCGCACTTGTGAAGGAACGGATTGCGTATCTGATCAGTTTGGGGGTGCAAGTGGAACATCTGAGCAAATTGATTGTCAGGCACCCACAGATTCTTGAGTATACGGTTGATCGAGCGATGAAGCCACGTGTTCAGTACCTAAAGAGCCTTGGCTTGCCAGAATCAAAACTTGGAAGAGTCCTCACCCTGGCACCCACATTGTTGGAGTGCAGTCTAGAACGGTCCCTGATACCAAGGGTGAAGTACTTGCAAGAGGTTGTTGGAATCAAAGAGGGAGATATTGGCGTCATTATAACAAGGAGCCCTCAGGTCAGCTCTTTATTTGTCATATTGAATTAGGAGGTCGTGTCTGCCTATCAGGTGCTGAAATATGCCTTTGATTCAAGCAAGAAGGATTCTAAAATCAAGGTGTAAAGTGTGAATCGACAGTGCCTTAGGCGTCTTGCTATGTAAGAGGTCCACGTATTAAATGGCTGAAACTGCACCTCTTCCTGTTCAGATTGAGAGTCTAGAACATTACGTACAGTTGCTGCCCTCCATGACTCTGAATTATGTGTTATGCTGTGGTAGAGGGCTTTCTAGAGGAAAGTTGGAAGGCCTCAAGTAACTTGGTTTTTTTTCCTTAAGGAGACAAGGGAGGAAGCCTAGTAACCGTTAATTCCTACCAAGGAGCAAGCCCTCAGTGCTGATAGTGGCTCCATGCTGCTCTCTTCTCTTAGATCCTTCTCCACTCCCCCACTCTTCTGGTTCATCCATCTCAGGTGTGGGGTTCTCAGGTGTGGGGTACACAAGGTTAGAGAGCCGAGTCTGATGAGAACATTATGGTTTATGGCAAATGTTTGCTTGCCTGAATGCTGCGCTTTCCTGTCAGTCTGGCATTTTTTAAGTCCAGGTGTGACTAATGGATAGCTGGTATGCATGGAGACCTCCCTGACTGGGCAAAGGAGTCATCCATCTTCTTAGCTTCATTCAACATTTGTTGCTGATTTGATGTAAACTGGACCAGGTTCTGACACAAAGCATCGAAGAATCATTGGGGCCCCGAGTGGACTTTCTATTAACTGAAATGGGGGTACCAAAAGAGACACTAGCAAAGATGGTCACTCGGCACCCCCAACTATTACACTACAGCGTTGAGGAGGGCATTCGTCCACGAGTTGAGTACCTGAGCAGCATCGGCATGAGCAAACAAGACATTGTAAAGGTCCTTACCCGCCTGACACAGGTATGGCCATATCTTTGTAAGGTATTTGCACTGCTCTGTCATTTTTCACTTAACTTTTCTGAGATGGGGAAAGAAACACACCTTGATCGCAACCTAAAGATGCTGATCCTGGCATGGCCGTGAGAGAGAAACACATCAAATGCACACAAACCCAGTATTCAAGCTAACCACTTGCCAAGAAAAGGAAATTTCTACTGAAAGAGGAGAGATACAGGAGCTAAAAGACGGCAGCACCGAGTCCAAAGATCACAAGACAGCTGCAGAAGAGAACTCTGACACCTTGAAAGCATGGGAGGACAACAGCTAAGTGCCAGAAAGTAGCCATAGGAACCAAGGAACACTGAGGCCACACGCTGCTCGATGTACAATAACCAGTTGAGAAACCTTCTAGTTGCATCTTCAGTCACAGGAGGGTTAAGGATGATACCGACATCCCTACAGTCATTTGTACTTGCTGTCTTTCTTTGTCTTCAATTTGTGTTCAGGAGAAGTTGATTTGTCTCTCACAGAAACATGTATCTAGCAAGTGGCCAGTGCCAACCATGAAATTAACTCGCAAATGGATTTGTCGCAATGGGTGTCGAAACTTTGGACTGAGTTCCATATTGTGGTGTGGCTAGTTTCGGTAGGGACTATGCCCTGAATGGTACGTAATAGCCAATGTACCTATGGAATGCAATGGTTAATGCTGAAAATGTGCACGTTATCATCGTCAGCATTGGGAAGGCTATGTCAATTCCGTACTGACTGCCACTTGATGGGAAAACTAGAGGCTACAACAGGTAGATATGTGTGTATCTCCTAAATATGTTCCTTTGGGTATAGCAAGGCCTTGTTCAAGACCCAGTCTCTGGGATAGTTTGTTTGTATGCTAATGGGAGTGGGGTGTTGTGCAGGTGCTATCCCTCTCTGTAGAGGACTGCTTGAAACCGAAGTATTCTTATCTAGTAAAAGAGCTAAAAGGCAGTGTCCACACTGTCACTAGCTTCCCAGCCTATTTTAGCCTTTCTCTTGAACAACGTATAATGCCACGCCATAGATTTTTGGTGGCATTGAAGAAAGCCCCGACTGGGGTTTTCCCTATGAAGTCATTGGCTGTCACTGACACATGTTTCTGCAAGCAATGGGCAAACACCACTGTAGAAGAGTATCAAACCTTCCGCCATGAACTGCTTTTGAGCAGCTTCGCCAAGAAGTTCGAATGGAAAAATAAAGTCCACATATGACAGTTTTTGTTTCATGTGTTTCATGTGTTGTGATCGCATGCATTGGGTCACAACAAGGTTTAATCATCCTTTTTCTTGTTTAAAACTTGCCATCTAAATGTGAAGTAACATGTAAAATGTTTGGCACCAATGATGTTGACATTGTGGATTCAAAAAAAAAACTTGACACATTGGAATGCCTAATGGTCATCACTGTGAATAGCTAGGTTGAGCCATTTCCAGGGAGAATGTTTTCATCCAGTAAATATGATTATGTTCCACTCAGTGGGGTGATTCTCATTGTGCACTGAGCACCCCTTAGTATGTGTAAGCTCGCCTTGGCAGCTCCATGTAGCGTTGTGGAGACAAGTTTGCGCTTCCAGTCTTCCTTTTCCACCTCATCCCTTCAACTTTTCACTGCCCCCCAACTTGGGTTGCAATTTTGGTTGCAGATTTTGATATGTTAGGCAAGGTCAGAGCTTCTCCAACTTGAGTTATCCACCTTCTTTTTCCTTTTTTTTTTGTTTCCAAGGAAACCCCACCTAACTACATGTTAAAAAATTATTTTATTGCCTTGCGGCCAGTGACTTTCAAAGGGGTTTTTTCTTCAAGTTTATCCCCTACAGGACGAGCTAAATTCCAGCACTTTTGGACAAAAAGTGTATATACCCTGCATTGCCTAGCTGTATCTTCCTACCCCCATACATCCATGGATGAACCGTACAATGTCATCCCTAGTGACATGATGAAGACTGTGAAAAAATCTCAGGAGATTTGATCATTGCAAATGGGATATTATAGCAAAAGAAAGTGGCCTAAATTGAAAACAAATCAAAAATTTGCTTTGACCATTGCTTTTTGCCATTTTGCAAAATCTTGTTCAGTGATTGGCCTCCACATTCTGGGGCATCTCCCAGCAAATATCAGACTAAACCACCAAAAATGTATATTCAGAGTTATATAAAACCTGGCCTAACTTGCCATCACAAACTAAGCTTCTGTCATACTAAGAGTTGTGGCATTTTTGGCAGGATTTCAAACATGCGAATGATAACTCGCAACAGGAAACATGTAAAACCACTAGAAGTGGACTGCAAAAGACAATCAAGTGCAAGAGGACGCCGCCATTCAATTCCAAGAAAAAGGAAGGGATCACCCTTTACAAAAAGAAAATGTGGAAGCGTTGCCCAAGCAAGCATAAATTATGGTATCACTTTCCGGTTACTGCCTTCCAGGGGAAGGTGGACCTTTATGACCGGTGAAGCAGGTTATGGTCTTACCACTGGGCTAAATGTTTGTTGTTCTTATACTTTTATCAATCAACCCTGATCATGAGTGTGGCCAGTGAAGAAGACCTAAAACTCAAAATCTCTAAAAATGCAGATTGCACCAAATGACCTCGCATGGTTCCGCCCACATTGGCCAGTATAAAAGGTCACCAGTTTACATTGCTCCTTATCGAAACATTCGGTGGAGCCAATCAAACTAGCCAAGGTTCAAATCAAAATCTTAGATACTGGTGGGCCTTTGGCCTTACTGTCATTCAATGCCATGTGCAGCATTGTCGGTATCTTCCACAGACAATGCAACCAACGTTTTGGCTTTTGTCCATGCCTCGGTAAGAAATCGACCACCATATACTGGGAGCCCTACCTTTTGACTATGGGACAAATATGTGCAATGAGTCCAAAACTTGCCTACACATAAACATGGGATTGTTCATGTACTGTCACATATTTGGCTTTCATCTGATCAATTTGTAGCCTCAATGGCTGTATAATATGTAAATTTCTGTTGATTTTAAATCTAATGGTATCTTGAAAATGCTCGCAAGCTTCAACAGCTCTATCCAGTCTAAGTCCCAAGATAACTACAATTAGGCCCACTATGATACAAAAGATTTTCATGGGGCTGGACCCTACGTTGTTGGCCGATAGGAGCGGTAAACCTCCCCCCGCATGGACTCAATAGGTCCGTGCTCATGTGTGTACCGCTCGGGTCCATAATACATCCCCGTCTTTTCTAGGAGAGTCAATGCCGCTGGCCGCCCATACATGGTGGAGTACAGTTGCAGATACTCGAAGTCCTTGCAGAAATGCACCATACTGATAAGTAAGCAGATAGTTTCCTTTGAGAAAGAATATAATGGTTAAAAAGCACATCAGATCCGTGACAGTACTGAAACTACGGAAATGTCGCCAGATTATGAGGCTGTTCTAATTGCAGAGAGAATTGGACGTGAAGACAAGAACATAAAGATTACATACCTGCATACCACTCATTATCCGTTCCAGGCGCACAGATGCAACAGGTAGGGTAGCACCTGGTGTGAAGACCTCCCCAGGGTAAAATAGAACTCCATCACCAGGAGGTAGCCCCCGACGAAACCGTATCTAGAAATTCATTGGAACCACAAACAAGTCAGACACAATGAAAAACTTGAGCAGCTGCTACCCACAAGCGCAGAAGTATCATCTCCCTCCCTCTTCATCAACTTTACTCAAAAAAGAAAACTGAAAATTTATCTACATTATGCGTTATCTTGGCAGTAGAGACCATTGGGAGATCGGTATCTCCTACTCCTGGTTCCCTCTGGACCTTATCAAATGTCACCAATTCAACTGTTTGTCACTCTGCACCCCTTTGAAGGCAGTTACGACTTTGGGCCACAAAACCTACAATTTAAAGTACATCCTACTACTGGGGGATGTGGCTCATCCCTCATCTCCTCCCCCACCCCCCTTTCTGCTAGGATCTACAGCCAGACAGAGCTATAGCAAGCAAAGCGTAGCGAGTGTATCATCCATGTTCCTCAATAGTCTAACGAAAAAATAGTAACGACTGCAACTTGCAAAACGGACTCTAGAGAGCAACAAGCCTCAGAGATTCTTGAAGAGCCACAACTGGGAATGGAGCGGCTTCCTACTATCTGATATACATGTGCACAAGCTAAGGAAAAATACCTCCGCAGCCGAAGCCATTGCCTTTTCATAGCAATTTGCACCCCAGTACAAAAAGCCAGTGCCGCCCTCTTTCCAGACACGCCACATCACTGCACGGTGCTGGGTGCCACGCATGCCCAGATGCCAATTCGGGTGGAGGTCTGCTGGGCCCATGCACACATATGTCCACCACTCCTGCACAAAAGCAATCAGGGCCTTTAAAACCTCTGCGGCGTGGTACCAGCAGACCAACCTGTCAAACAGGCCTTAATGTGGCTGAGGAGGGTGGATGAAAGACTTCCAAGTCCTCTCCTCATGGACATGTGAGAGGAGAAAATCAAGGCCACAAGTAGTAAGCCATGGAGGAAATCCTGGTAAAAAATGAACGACCTGAAGACTTGTGCAAGTCTACTCTGAACCTCTTCACACACTAGAACTGGTGTCACCACTAGGTAAGAGGCTGTTTGTTACTTTCTGAATTGTTTTCAACGCATCAGCATGGTATTCGTTTGAACAAGAAGCCCTACCAGAAAGTAACAAAGGGACTGTCTCAGCACCTCAACTGCTTAGTTCCAGCGGCTCGAGAAATGTTGAAAGCTGTGGCCCTTCTTGGGACTGAATTCTGGGGTGAATATGTGCATCAATGATGTATAGTTAAGAGCTTTCTTGAGCACATCTGTAAAACCAGATCAACTAGATGTTTATGGTCCATCCCACTGAGGGGGTAAACCTTTCACGATCTGGGGGATCCCCCATTCTACCTCTCCTTGCACTACCCCCCCCCCCTGTCTCCTCTTGGTTTCAGCTAAATTCAATGGGGTGTATGTCCACAAGGCTATGCCACTCAAGGTCCAACATTGACCTATCCTGCTGAAGTGACTGTTCCATAATGCAACAGTACAGAGTCAGAATCAATGTCATAACTAAGGTATGTCCCACCAGCAGAGCGAGCTGATGGTGACTCATTTCTGCTCTCCTGTCCCCTTCTCTAGTTATGCCTTGATAGCCTCAAATGCATCTCCCATACCATGAACATGGGCTCCCCCCACCTCCTTGCCTTCATTCCCCTCAGTTTATTTTGACAACAGTATTAAGTAACCCCTGGTCCTATTACAGGACACTATTTTAGTTTACTTCATATGTATCCATGCTTCTGCAATCAAGTTTCTCAAGATAATTTGCACTCTGGGACACCTTAACATCTACTCTGACTTCTACTGGTGGCACCAAATATTGGCATGTTCTTTTCAGAAGCATATTTGTGAGCTGATGTTTTCAGATGCTGTAGTTAGCTTGACTTGCCTCACAATTTTCCTCCTGAAGTTTGTTGGTAATTTCCTTTAACCTCTCCTATACCCCTCTCTGTCTACGCCTTAACAGGTCCTATTACAGGACACTGTTTTAGTTTAATTCAAATGTATCCACGCTTCTGCAATCAAGTTTCTCAAGATAATTTGCATTCTGGAACACTGATACATCTAATCCGACTTCTAGACAATCTCCTGCTGGCACTAAATATTGGCATATTCTTTTCAGAAGCATATTTGTGAGCTGATGTTTTCAGATGCTACAGTTTTCTTGACTTACCTCATGATTTTCCTCCTGAAGTTCGTTGGTAATTTCTTTAACCAGATCCTCCCTGCCTCCCAGCACCCACTCACTGCAGTCCCAACAATTTCCCACTTCATCCTGTTGAGAGCTCAATGCAATTGACAGGTAGCAACAGGAAAGATCAGACTCCCAGCATCAAAGAGGTCTCTACTCAAGAAAGCCACAACCGCGATAACTAGGTCTGCCCTTGTTACTCATCATCGTAGACTAATAGTCAGTCTCCAAGGTTGGTTACCCGTGATGAGGTATCCTAGTACTCTGATTTGCATTCTTGTTGTCCATCCACAAGGGACTTTTCTTGGGTGAAAAGTATAATTAAACAGCTATGGCAAGCACACGAGTTTAGCGAATGAAAACTAACTAGCTTTGAACTATAGAAAGAATTGCTAAGACCCCTCACTGAATGTTGGATGTTGACAATAGTCCACAAATTAGCAAACAAAAGAACAAAGACAATCACTTGGAAAAAGCTCCTGTGATTCAACAACTTTTACCTCCTTAGCGTCCCACACCATCACCACCACTCATCATTATGACATAGCTCTGTGCTCAACTAAACATCCGAAGACTTAGTCCATTACCTGGTACAGAAGATCTGTGTATGTGGCCGCAGAAAGGTGGGCACTTTCACAAAGGCCTCAAAACTCCCTGGAGCCACAGAAGCATCGTTGGGTCCTGTGTGAGCACATGCAAAATGTTAGAATCTTGCCATACGGCGGCTATAGAACCACGCCTGGTTTGGACAATGAAAACGTGACAGAGATTGCCTGCATAGCAATCAACATTTTGCCGCCATGGAATTTGGTTACTATTGCACCAGCCCTTCCAGTGACAGTAGACTCATCCGGCAGCACTTTCCCGACTAGGTGGGGTGGCATTGATATGTACCACAGTAGTAGGTCGTCAAAACTCGTGCATCAGGTGCTGTGGCTCTGATTTCCTCTGCCATCGTGCGAATGCTCTCGTACTGCTCAAGGCCTACAGGCTGCCACCCAGAAAACAAACAACCTGATTTCAGCTATCTCGGTACCTTTCAGTCTTTGACGCATCTTGATACGTGAGTGTCACTTAGGGTTCTGCCTCCTGTACCACTGTAGGTAAGAATAGCATACGTTTACAAATTTGTGGTCATTTTGTATTATGATAGCCACCACAACTATTCTTTCACTGTTATTGTCCAAATCTAACTTTGATGCTTTAGCCCTTCTGAATAAGAGCGGGAGGCAGCAGTCTGTTGAATGAGAATAGCATAAAGTATCATACCTCATCCCACAGATAAAAGTACGCTTTCCTCCAGTGCGGTTTGGTTTTCAAGATCTCTAATTCATGTCTCACCACATCTTTCGCGGTCGCAGAGCTGCACCCATCGATATCCCACAATTTATGACCTACTTTGACAAAATGCCAACATAATATACAGCTGACACAGTATCATGCCAGGCAGAGGGTGCACGCAAATAAATATAAAACACTGATGTGCTATACAGTGTGTAAAATCCTACCGGCCCACAAAGTGTGGCCACTCTGAGTACTGAGGACCAGACTCGGTGGCAGTAACATAGTCAGTAAAGCTTTCCCTTCACCCCAATTGCACGGATTATATATTATTGTGGACCAGATATCAACATCCCCCAACAATCTATTAACAAGTTAGACCTTGCCTTATATGTATATGATTCTACTTTCCTAAGCCAACAACCAAATCTTCTTACCTGGTAAATGAAGAACCGCTTGATTGGCCCCATACAAGCAACCAGAAGACTGATACCGAGCATGCAAGTTGTAAGAAACTTACGAGGAAAGCACAGGAGCATAAGGCACGGCATAGGCTGCAAGTTTCGGATCCGCATAGTACTCTTCAGCCTTGGGATGGTCCGCTGCATATACCCTCTCACTCCCATGAGCACTGAGTTGCAAGTATATTATGTGCCAAGCAGTCTCATCTTGATACATGTACTTCATAACAGATAGCCCAGTGCTTAGCCTCTGAGGTCTTGGGTACTCTAACCTCCAACTTAGGTCACAATGCAAGATTCACATTGAGCTTCACGGCTTGTTGGTTCTGCATTATGGTTGACCCAGCCACGGGGGAGGGGGCCCAGTGGGTCAATGAGCCACCTAAATTACCGTGGCTCTCGTAGGCATCATTCTTCTTCTTTTGTATAGCAACTACTCGGTTTTTATTGTGATTAAGCAACAGCTGATTCTAAGCCAAAGAATGTTAAAATTTTCCTTTGGGAAGCTTGCACTACCTAATCACTGAAACTTTAAGGCACTAGCTTTGCACCAAAGCCCCATATCAACAGCTCACAGGGGGATGATTGTGATTGTCAGCAACCACTGAGCACTCACAGAGGCGCCGATAAGCAGACATTTCCCACATCACTAGAACAACACTAAGTCACAAGTAAGAAAAAGAATAACAATGAGAGAAGTGTCAACATCAAAATAACCTCAGTAACTAGCTGTCATGTATGTACTTAAACAGGAGGTGATTACCAGCCCACGGGCAAGTGTAGGTGAGTACACGCATGTTGTCACCCCATCGACAGAAGTAAGGGCTCAGTCGATATCGTAACAACCATTGATAATGCATGTCAAGTGAATTGTACCAGCCCTGGCTGCCATGGTCCAACCCGAAGCGGTCCTCTATCACTGTCTCTGAAATCTTCCAGGCTTGAGGTCAAAGAGTCACAGACCAGCATCAGTTTCATTTACATTTGGTCCTAATACTTCTTAGTTTGAAACTTGCGCCACCTACTGGCATTTTCTAAGGCATTCTTGATCCATCCAACCATGGAGAGAGATATTGTCTCCCAGAATGGTACTTTCAGGTTGAGTCTCTCTAGGGTGATGATGTGACTGTAAAAATGCCAGTGTACTGTAAGTGGCTGAGAAAACATGCCCGTCTCCAGAACAGGAGACGGGCCCTAACAGGTTACAACTTCACCATGAGTTGTGGTGGTGGCCTACTTCAGGCTCCTTCTATCAACAACATTTCTAATTAATGCTTCCATGTATGCAATGAATGCGACAATTTGTTCCTGACAGACCAGCTACTGTTACAAATTTTCAGGAAAGAATTATGCTGGAGAAAGGATACACCAAAGACAGCCGGAAGCGATGGCGTGATAGGCAATTCGAAATCCCACACAGTGACATTGAATGGTATGCGGACTGAAAGGAAGGTTGGACATTCATCGTCAATCTCCATTTTTCCATTCTCTCCACAACTTGCAGCAATAAGTGGCGACTGAAGGAGCTGCTGCAAGCCCCCACAGATGGCAAGAAGGGCCGCTGTCTGCCATGCAGACCCCTCTCCTAGGTAAGGACCCGCCAAAAGTGTCTGACCCTCTAGATTGCACAAGGATGCTCTCCAGTTCCACATTGTGGTTATGTCAGGTTTTAATCAGGCTCTTCATAGGTCTGTATTCAACAGTTGAGATGAAACCAGCAAATTAAAAACCAGACCTTTAGAGTTCTTCCAAACACAAACCTTGTGCCCAACAGACACCAAGCAGAGCACATATAACCTCATCCAATCTGGAGAAGGCCCATTATTAACGTGGTATCTGTACTCCAGGAAGAGATCTGCTCTTGTGAGATGACAGAGTATGTCATAGATGGGAGTACACGGACCTCTTGCTAAATCATTCGCCACTACTGTACATGGTCTAGTTTTACTCACTTAAACCATAGACCCACAGGACACAACCCATCCAGTTCAGCATTGATGGCCAGCTCTCAGTCATGCTGATCTGAGCACAGGTTACGTTGGCAGTAATGTGCGTTGGTACGAAACTTGATTACATTGGTCAAGCTTTCTATTAAAACAATTAGACCACCACTGCAAGTCACATTGTGACGCCCCTATAAAATTAGACATAGGACAAGAATGAAACATAGGAAAAATAGGCTGTAGCTTTCACATGGGAGCCCAAACGATGGGGCATTTCTGTTGCTCACCGAGAGACCTGCAGCTATGCCACACCGTCGGGTTCCCTCATGAAAGGCTTCTTAATGAACACCACTCCCATTTCCAAGTGGACAGAAGGCGCACCAACTCTTGGGGCGATTTGCTTATGCCTGCTTCAGCTTCCCTCAAGCAACCCTGCAGCCCCTTCTTTATATCCCCTTTCTCGCATTCAACCTTCTCCCCAACAGCACAACTGCAAACAATGCAGAACCACTCTTTACTTCCACCAAATTGAGAATTCCATTGTCGTTTCAGAATTAGAACAAATTAGTAACCCAGCAACCGAGTGAATGAGGGGGGGAATGTCACATCCATTAAACATTAAAGGAGCATCTAAATTCCTCTCAAAGTCAAAAACAAGGGGAAAAAGTGTCTACTCGCAAACATCCAAAACAGTGCTTCTTGATGCATGAAAGGCACTCAACACCATTACAGTCCACAGACGAATTATTTCGTCAGGGAGTTTCATGTAGAAGGGGTGCATTGTGAAGTCCAAGATACATACTCGGTATCGGGCCTCATGGCTGTGACACAGATCTCGCCTGCATAGAATCCAGGAGGCTGTGAAGCTGGCACATCCACAGACACCCATAAGGCTGATGTCTCTCTGCATCATCAAGGAACTTGAAGTCAGTGAAGGACCGCAAGAGTGACAAACATCAACGTCTGAGAGTCTTATGAGCAAAACATCAAGGATGACGAACTGGCAGAAGGCGCACCCAGGTAGCAAGCCAACTCGTGATGTTGGCAACTCCACGGGAATGAGAGCATCAGGCACCCCCAGCACAGGCACCACCCGACGCAATGTCACCTCTTTCCCCGCTTGCAGCCTGCCTTGATGCGGCCACAGTCAGAATAGGCTTAACCTCCCCCCAGTGTAGCTCTTCCACATATTCAAGCTGATGCTATAGAAAAGGACTTCTTGGAGGTCAAGAAACAGCTTAATATACAGCTCTCCTCCAGTCCCCCTCCCCTCCTTTTTAGTCTATGGCACAAAGGCTATAGCAACTAAAGTCTGATGAGTGCATCCATCACTTTCCATTGCAATTTTTTCATGTTAAAAACTCTACAAGAAACCAAAATGTGTGATTTCCATGTAGGCTGCAACAAAGAGACCAGAAGAGTCAAAGATGCAAAATCATCAACAGATAGGTGTCGGTTCCTCTTGTCATGCATGATCACGACAAGCCCGACAGCACATCCCAGACTCTCAGTCAAAACCAGACTAGTGATTACTTGTGACCAGAGCTGCTGCAGAGATCTGAACAATGTATCTGGACATGTCCAGCCATTCCATCCCCAGTCCAAGATATTTTGGGGCGCAATGCAATCTGTGCACTCTCCCTTTCATTCCTGGCTGCTAACAAAGATATCTGGCCACAGAAACGCCACATGTGGTCTGAACTTCAATTCTTTCAAGCAAAACAAACGAACTTGAAAGTGCCAAACTAAGAAAATCATACTCACAGAAAGAAAGAGGAAGTGAAAGCTCCAAGTGTGTTAAGGCAATATCAATATATCGCTGAATCCAATGTTTTTCATGGTAAAGCAATGCCTCTCACAGGTAACCTTTTCTTTCAAAGGAAGACCCTGGTATTGATCTCCAGGAAAGCCCAACAACCATTATAAGAAGTTTCCAATTGACTCCTAAATGTCCTGGTTTCTAGTCACAAAATCTGGAAGCTATCTTAAGACTCTGCTTATGGCCTGGGCTACAGAAGACTTGAACAAAATCCGGCTGTAAATCAGCCCTGGTCAAAGTTATGAATGCCACTACAAGAAATGGTTGTGAATAAGTTTCCACTTGCCAGTAATGCGGGTACTGCATACTCCACCAACAGTCATTCAAAATTCGATCAACACTGACCTGTTCTAAGGGCCGAGGGGGCTCCTGGTGTCCAATAGTAGCTGTGCTTGGCATACACCAAACGTGCAACAAATCAGCAGTAGGTTGTCGGGACACATCGATCACTCTAGCTATGGTGACTGAACTTTTTAAACTGGAGTCATTCCAGCCATACCCAGTGCCACCTCCCCCAACTCCTTCAACAGGCGGTGGAGCTAAATAGTCCCCATTGTTCTGCATTCTTGGAAAGGTACCTGTAACCCCATCAAGATGTTCGAAAATCAGCATAAGTATACACTTGCCCAAACGGCAAAAGTGCAATTTGCGAGAATACAAGCAGAACTTTGAATGCCATAGGAACCATATTAACATCCTCCCATAAAATTGCGATTCATGAACAGGCTTCCCAAGCAGGCAACCATTGCCCATGCTTAAACATTGCACTGGTTTGAAGTGTGCAACCTTCCACCCAAGAAAACCTCGAGGTTCGCTAGTATCAAGAGAAGGACTCGGTGGCAACTCACATCTTACCACAATATGTGGTCCCTTCAAAGTATACCAATCAAAGACCTAATCTCTATCGTGTTGGGATCGGCCCTAGGACTTATTGTGTCCTAAATGAGTGTTCCAGCCAATGTGGTACTCCGTTACTCGTGCATTTAAGCAACCACCTCTGCACACAACTGCCAATTGTACATGCATGTACAAGAGAACATCTCTTCTTTCATAATTCGCCTTTTACCAGTGAGAGCCCATTTCAGGCAGGAACCGGAGAACGGTAGCTGAGAAACAATGCAACACGATGACAGAAATTCCAACGGCCAAATCTGAACCGATCTAGGAAAACAAACACGATCCAACAGGACCACGCATCCGTCAAACACAACGCATGAGAAGGTAGCGACATCAACAACGGACACATCTCAGTAGACCATCCAAAACCATAATTGGGGCAGCTCGTAGGAAACCCAGTGAGAGAAACACCTTGCAAATGGGGTGATTTCGACAAATCAGTGCTGCGGGCCAAGATCAAGACACAGATTCCCTGAGAGCGAGAGGAAGAGATAGAGAGGCTGCGTCGCTGTAGGGCCGAGTGTGGGGCTGCGCTCACAGGATCAAAGCTCCTCTCTTCCACGTGGTGGGGTCTCCGAGGAAGCGGCCCGCTTCTCTCTTCTTGTTATATATCTCGGGCTCTCCTGCCTTGCTCTGCATCTGCACTTTGCGCTGCTTGTCAGGATATTCGGATGCGCACAGCTAGGTCGTGTGGTCGAACCTTCCGGTCGGGCTGTTATGAGGAAATCCATATCATATTTCAGCTTGAGTAGATTTTCATCTTTTCTTGCCTCTTGCTAAATTTGCTTAACCCTTAAGTGTCAAACCCAGCCGTTTTGGGTTGGTTAGGTTTCTTTAACCATCCAGTTCTTACTGGGGTTAACTCTGATTTGAGTCAAATTAGGTTCATTAGTTAGGAAAAAAACTCTTGGTGTGTGATCGATGCTCAAGAGATTGACATATGGGATGCTTGACACCACCTATTGAGAGGGTTCATGATAGAGATTGGTTATGTCCACACTGCTTGGGATAGTGGCAGTGGACGTGACTAGAGGCAGCTAGCAGGACATGGGAGGCCAAGCTCATAGGAGTCAATACACGAGATCCCAGGCTCAAGTTCACAGGTTGTAAGATGGCGACTAATGATGGGGCAACTCTTGCACCCGGCCTGTTGATCTATCGAGTTTGAGAGTAGTAGGGACAGTGGTTGAGGACTTAGTGAGACTATGGTCACTATCACATTTTGTGGCTACTTGGACTTAGAGGGACCTAAGCACCAGCTAGGGGGGCGATTGTGTGGACTAGTGACTGCCAGTGGGCAGCATAGTGACAGCCTAGTGACTGACTAGTTGTAGCCTAGTGGTAGGACTAGTGGCTGGACTAGTGGTGGATTAGTGTTATACTAATGTGTGGCGTGCACATGTGTTGTGTGGTTTTGGACAACGATGTAGTTGTGTAGCGATATGTATGCGCATGACAGGTGCGAGTTGCATGATGACCCGTACAAGCCCAACTTTGGCATCCACATCGTCTCTCAAATCCGTATTGTCCAGCAAGAATGGATTCAGCAAGGCCCCCGCATAATGCAAGTCCGTGCGAACCATCCGTTTGCGGTCGTAAATACCGTACCATCAAAATGTCGGTCATATTAACCATATTAGATGCATTGTCCGTGCACACTTGGACAATTTTATCAGCTCCAATTTTATTGATGAAACTCGTCAACAACCCTACTTGATAACGTGCATCTTTTCTCTCCCTGTTTGTGTCAGCGGATCCCAAAAATTGTTCCCCCGTAGGACAGACCAACATGACATTGAACAGTGGTCGATTAGTAACATAACTCCAACCGTCCGCACATATAGTGCTTCCATATTTCCGGAGAGAATCACCTATCTTTTCATTCACCTTTTGGATGAGGTTGGACATAGCTTCTTCTAGCAATCATGTGCGGAGATCGCGATAACTCGGAGGTGTGTATGTGGACTTGGAATTGGATATGGCTTTGACAGCAGCCACAAACGCAGGAAGTCTCGAGACATTGAACGGAATATTGGCCTCGTAGAAAAATTGGGCCCACTTCTTATCCAGAGTCCTCCTGTGTGACAAATTTAAGCCTTCTTGCATTGATTGTTGCCTCAATGGTCTGGTCCGTACAAGTGCTGGCGTACAATCGGGTGTTGCTCTTGACCCACCGGCTTCTCCACGAACAGCAGACGCCTCGCAAGAATCCCCCTGGGTACAACTCTGAGGGACAGTTTGATTCGAACCTGGAGTGTTTGGCTCAGAAGTCGCGGCCACATCAAGAGACGATGGGATATTGCCTCCACATTGAGCAAAGTGGGCTTTCATTCGCATGGAGGCTTTTGGGCACAAACTAACCCCTGCATTCTTCCCATCTTTGTAGCCAAGGTGATATAACATGCGATCTTTGCGACCCGCCAGCTTCAATGCACAAAGATTGCATTGAACACCATCCTTTTTGTGCGGGTCTATGGTGAACCAAGGGATCCACAACAGCAAACGGTCCGCACCCACCTCTTGGGCTGACATTCTTGCTCAAGGAATAGAGAACATTCACTCGCCACAAAAGTGTTTGTCACAAAAGAAGTGAGGGGCATTGGGACCACCTTATATACCCTCCAGCCTCTAAGCCTCACACGCTCGACGAATTAAATCCATTGCTGCGACCGCTCTAGGTCGCACGAGGAAATTGCATGTTATTTTTTTGTAAAAACTGCTGCGACCACCCTCATGCTGGTGGTCGCACCTATTAAAAATAAATAAAAATGCTGCGACCACCCCCATGCTTGTGGTCACAGAGATTATTTAAAAAAAATAAAAATAAAAATTGTTGCGACCACCCTCCTGCTGGTGGTCGCACCTATTAAACAAATAGAAAATTTCTGCGACCACCCCCATGCTGGTGGTCGCACCTATTAAAAAAAAGAAAAATGTTGCGACCACCCCCCCATGCTCGTTGTCACAAAGAATATTTCTTAAAAACAAAAAAAAAAACAAAAAAATCTGCGACCAACCCCATGCTGGTGGTCGCACCTATTAAAAAAACAGTAAAATGCTACGACCACCCCCCATGCCGGTGGTCGCAGATATTAAAAATAGAAAAATGTTGCGACCACCCCCCTTGATGGTGGTCGCACATATTACAAATAAAATAAAAATTGTGGGACCACCAGTAGCGGTGGTCGCAACTGTTTAAGAAAAGAAAAAAATGCGATCACCCCTGCTGGTGGTCGCATCTATTTTTAAAAAACAAAAAATGCTGCGACAACCCCTCTGCTGATGGTCGCAATTATTAAAAAATGAGATAAATTCTGCGACCACCACCATTTGGAGGTCGCACCAATTTAACAATAATGATTTAAAAATGACCTCAACTATTGGCGGATGGAGTAATTTATAAAACAATTCATTCACTTGCCAAGGTGTCGCTTGGAATACAACGTGTCCACCTACGTGACATATTTTTCACCTAACTCATGTTTTACTGATTTTTCGGCAAAACTGACGTGACGTCACTGACGTGTGCAACCCTGGCTATTTGTGTCTGTAGTCTGGTAATGGCGGATTGGTCCATGAAAACCACCACGGTGCAACTGAGCGAGAAGAGATTGAAACACGACTTTGAAATACGACCTACTGTCAAGGACGAGAACATAACTGAACACAAACAAGAAATAAGACTGAAGATACAATGCTAGATAAGAAGTCAAGATCGGCGTGGCCGAATGCACGATGAGTAAATAGGAATCAAGACGATCTTTATAACAATGAACAAGAGTACAAGATATTGGAACACGACTTGAATACTGGAATGCTGGTGGACTGGAGTACCAGATACTGGAAACTGGGCTAGGGTACTAGGAACTGGAAATAAGAGTAGCTTGAACTGGTGTTGGCGAGACTGAAGAGTGTCCAGTCTCGCCTTATATATATATACTAGCTACTAAGAAGCTTCCCTAAAAAGCTTCCCCTATGGAGGTTGCTTGCTGAAGAAGTTTCTAAGATTAAACAAAGGTTTCTTGATGGAGAAGCTTCCTTAAGCAAATGAGGTATCTTGATGGAGAAGTTTCCTCAAAAAGAAGCTTCCTGAGTAGTTTTTCAATTTACTCTTGGTAATTTGATAAACTCCCGGTAACTTGGTAAATAATGGTAAATCATGATAGATCATGGTAAATCACGGTAAGCCATGATAACTTTCGGTAACATGGTAACTTGGTAACTTCTGGTATTTACTCCTGGTAAGTTCCTCTGGGCTATGTCCGTGACATCACCCCCTCCTCTAGCGCCGAGTTCTTCGAGGAGCGGTAAAATCTTTGATTTGCTTAGAGTTGGAGAAAATCCAAAATCCGACGAATGGTACTTGCCAAGTATTCGGCTCTTCGTTCTTGACTCAAATGATTTATAGGTTCCTGTAACCATCGATAGTGTCCAACACCTTGAACTTGGGACCACGCAGTGATTTGAGCATTTTGATTTTCGAAACTGCCTTCAAACATGATTTCGTTGCCCTCTGGGTCCGAAGTCTCAATCTCCAACAGAATTATCAGACTTCGAGTAGGCTCTACTTGCCGTCGTACGGGGTCCAGACGAGGAAGTACGCGTCGCATTGGTGGCCCATCGTCTCGAGAGCGTCGGCGTGATGTTGAAGGTCGTGAGAATCGGAATGGCTGATCTGGTAGCTGGGTAAGCGACAACTCCAATGTATCTGGTTCCTGCGACTCCATACTGCCAATACAAGATGCAAAAGTGATGGAAGTGTAGCTATATATACTGATGTGTGGTGCTCCTCCCTCTTTAGCGTGTATCAGATACATTGAATGCGGAGTCTTCACCTTGAAGCTAACTTGGCTGACATAATCGTTGTGACGTCTTATTGACGTGTAGCTCGGGGCTTAGCTGAATATCGTTGATGAAACTCTTAGACTTTGTTAGATGCATTGGCGAGGTTGAATGAAGGTTCCTACGTTCGTTCGCTGATGTCGTAGCATTTCCAATGTACGAAATACTCAAGATGTTTATACTTGATGCGAGAGTTTAGGACTTCGTCGACTTCATACTCAATTTCCTGATTGACTTCGATTGGTGGAGGTGGTACGGAAACTCTCCCTAGAATATTCGATGGATGATACAACTCCAATAATGAAACATGAAAGACTGGATAGATGCACATACTTCATGGGAGTTCAAGCCGAAAACTGACCGGATTTATTTGTCAAATAATTTTGAATGGGCTGTCGTGCGCATACATATCGCTACACAACTACATCGCTGTCCAAAACCACACAACACATATGCACACCACACACTAGTATACCACTAGTCTACCACTAGTCCAGCCACTAGTCCAACCACTAGGCTACAACTAGTCAGTCACTAGGCTGCCACTACGCTGCCCACTATGGCAATCACTAGTCCACACAATGATAAAGAAGAAGAATACAAGCACAAGCTCATGCGAGCTCACAAAGCTGAAGCATAAACTCATGCATATATAACCTCATCACTCAAATACAAGTCAAGCCAAGTGCACCCCACGCCATGGGGAATCCACACTACGGCGCCATAGCTAGGCGCGGTGAGGCTCAACTCGAGAAAGATGAGCCTCCCACGCTTGCCGTGAAGATAACCACTCCAGGGCCTAAATCTGCCTTGACCCCTGGATTGACACTTGGGCCAATCCCAAATGTCAATATGTAAAAGCTAGCTATTTCCTAGCTAGTTTCACACTAGTGGTAAAATAACTTGACAGCTGTCGTGCGTATACATATCGCTACACAACTACATCGCTGTCCAAAACCACACAACACATATGCACACCACACACTAGTATACCACTAGTCTACCACTAGTCCAGCCACTAGTCCAACCACTAGGCTACAACTAGTCAGTCACTAGGCTGCCACTACGCTGCCCACTATGGCAATCACTAGTCCACACAATCGCCCCCCTAGCTGGTGCTTAGGTCCCTCTAAGTCCAGGTAGCCACAAGATGTGATAGTGACCATAGCCTCACTAAGTCCTCCACCACTATCCCTACTACACTCAAACTCGATAGATCAAGAGGCCGGGTGCAAGAGTTGCCCCATCGTTAGTCGCCGTCTTGCAACCTGTGAACTTGAGCTTGGGATCTCATGTATTGACTCCTATGAGCTTGGCCTCCCATGTCTTGTTAGCTGCCTCCAGTCATGTCCACTGCCACTATCCCAAGCAGTGTGGACACAACCAATCTCCGTCAGGAACCTTCTCAAGAGGTGGTGTCAAGCATCCCATATGCCAACCCCTTGAGCATCGATCACACACCAGCATGGTGGCTGCCCCTTTGGCAGACCCACAGAGCATGCACCTCAAACCTGCAGGTACCACTGCCAAGTTTGGGTCAACTCTGCCATCGACATTGGGAAGGTGACATGGCGCACAATTACGCACATGGTCCTTCCAAGTCATGCCATCCCGACCCTCCAAGATCAGGACCCCTGAGGGCAACACCTCTCGAACCCTCAGAATAACACGCCCTGCAGTAACATCCAGAGTCGTAGGAGCAGTCTGCTGCAAATAAACATAGTCACCAGGGCTAAACCTCCGAACCCCAGGACGATATCCTCCACCACGTATAGTGGCATACCTCAACGTATCACGGTGCTGTGCAATGGCAAGGTTCTCAAAAGCCATGGGCATGACTTTCTTGAACAACTCTGCACGCTGATCACATGCACGTACCCACACGTCCGGATCGTCAAGGTTAAGGACTTGAGCAGTGTCCCTACGAATGGCTGCAGGCAAATCCGGCTCTCGGCCAAAGAGAAGGAAATATGGTGAGAAGGAGGCAAGTGATGCTTGTTTGCTGAACCTGTAGCCCATGGCTAACCAAGGAACCTGAAGATCCCAATCTCCTAGGTGTCCCTTCTGCAAGCCATACTTGCGCAAACCCCTCTTCACCGTCTGAACAACTCTCTCTGCTAAGCCATCGGCCTCAGGATGATCCCGAGAAGTGGTGCGGTGGTCTATCAAGGCTTTATCACACAAAGCCTGAAACTCCCCCAAGAACTCTCTCCCTTGGTCCGTGAGTACCTCAGCTGGAGCACCAAATCGGCTAAGCACACGATCCAAGAATGCATACGCAGCCCCCTCACTAGCCTTGTCAGGCAATGGAACCAACTCAATCCACTTGGAGAAGTGCTCCACCATCACCAACACATATCTGTGGTGGCGCATAGTCAGTGGCAACGGTCCTGCGAAGTCAAGACTCCACCTGTAGCCCAATCCCATGATAGGTAAAGGATGCAACTGTGGTGTAGGGGCGTTGAATGAAGCACGCACCCTGTCACACACCATGCACCTAGCCACAAACTGTTGCACCTCTGTATGCATACCACGCCACCAATACTGCCCCTGCAGTAAACTGTGAGTGCGTCGCACTCCAAAATGCCCCAACTCCTCATGGGCATGCCGCACTAACCGTGCACGCTGTGTGGGGTGAGGCACAATCCTCACCCGACCATCCTCCCACACTCGAAGTAGGTGTATCCCCTCCCACTTGAACCTCTTGGCTCGTTGCAGGATCCGATCCCTCTCCCTGGCAGTCACAATGGCTGCCGTGTCTCCCGTGCGGAGGTAGTCCAACACAGCCGAATCCTCATGTATATCTCTGGCACCACCTAGCTCATCACTAGCCTCAGGGTCCTCAGACACTCCGTCTACAGTCATCCCTGTTGTAGGTCCAATCTGACCTCCCGATGCCAAGATACACAAAAATGCAGATGCGTGCCATCCCGGCACCATCTCCTCGTCCGTCTCACCATGCCACCGAGCTCCAGTGTCATCCTGCTGGCTCATGCATGGATTGCGACTCAATCCATCCGCATCCCGATTGACCAAACCCGGTCGATGCACAACCTGAAAGTCATACTCCTGGAGTATAAGTGCCCACCGTGCAAGCTTCCCCGTAAGCTTGTCTGACTCCATCAACCACTTGAGTGGCTGGTGATCCGTGACAAGGGTGAAAAGATTGCCGTATAGATAGCACCTGAAGTGTGCCACGGCCCACACTGCAGCTAAGCACTCTCCCTCATATGAGCTGTACTTAGCCTCTGCAGCGTTGTTCGAGCGGCTAGCGTAAGCCACTACGAACTCTCTTCCCTCATCATCCACCTGTGTGAGCACCGCTCCAAGCCCCAGCATGCTCCAATCCGTATGCAGCTGAAAGGGACGCCCCCTGATAGGTCGTCTCAAGATAGGCGCCGAGGTCAACCTCGCCTTGAGCTCTTGAAAAGCTCGTTCCTGCTCATCTTCCCACTGCCACTCCTGGTCCACCTTGGTCAGCTTGGTTAGAGCCTTTGCAATGGTACTAAATCCCTTGACAAACCGTCTATAATAGTTTGCCAACCCCATGAAAGCTCGAACTCGGCTCACATCCGTGGGGCGTGGAATTTGTGCAATGGCCTCTACCTTAGTCTGCTGTACCCCCAATCCTCCAGGATATATCATGTGACCCAGATACTCAATCTGGTTGTGGAAAAACTTGCACTTCCCCGGATGCAACTTCAATCCGTGCGCTCTCAAGCGCTCCAATACCACCTGAAGGTGTCTCTCATGCTCCTCCATCGTAACACTAAAGATGATGATGTCATCTATGTAGCACCGAGCAAAGTCCACCCCTGCTAGAATCCTATCCATGACTCTCTGAAACTCTGCAGGAGCATTCTTAAGCCCAAATGGTAAGAACCGCCACTGATATAGGCAATCCTTGCCGTGCTCATTGATCCCCCAGAATGCCGTCTTCTGCTTGTCCGCCTCCTTGATTGGCAACTGGTGATATCCGGATCGTAAATCCAAAGTGCTAAAGGCCTTAGCATGCCCGATGGCATCAAAGATCTCCTCTGGTGTTGGCATGGCATACTTATCGGACTTGGTCTGACGATTTACAGGCCGGTAATCACCGCACATACGTCTCTCCGTCCAATTGCCATAGACATCCTTCTTGGCTGGCATCACTGTGGCTGAAGCATACTCTCCACCAGAGAGCTCCACCAAACCTGCCTCCCAGAGATCTTGAGTCCTCATCTGAATCAAAGACCTCTCCATGTCACTGTATCTATAGGGTCTCCGAAAGATTGGCGTGTCAGTGGCCAACTCAATACGGATCTCTTGACCCTTCAGTGCTCCCAAGTCCTTCAAACTGAAGGCAAAGCAATTCCTGTAAGCCCTCAGGAACCGCCGTATACGTCGTCTCTCTCCTCCGGTGACAATGGGTCCAATGTCAGGCTCCCAATTGTCCTCCGTAACTACAACCTTAAGTCCAGTGGGCTTAGAGGTAGAGGACGCGTCCCGTGGTTGCTATGCTGCAACCTCTTGAGCAGTACTCCCTACCTGCTCAGTCAATGACAAGGCATCATCCTGCCCCATCATCTCATCCTTGAGGACCTCCTCAACTCGAGAAGAATCCCCAACCTCATCCATCACAGCCGCCTTGGCTGCCAACTCCCTCTGAACCTCGAGCACCTCCCACGTGTGCCATGGATGCATGCACCCCGTGGTCCTCATATGCTCGCCCCCACTCACTGCCTGTACCGTCTCGGTAGGCAGAGAGACCATTGAGGGAAGTGTATTCCGCACTCTGCGTTGCTCAGCTAGAGCCAAGCTGATAATCCAGGTCAAGCAATTGAGATCCATTGCTTGCCCCAACACTTGACGACGTGATGCCTCAGAAAGAGACGACACCGCCGTGGTACCAGTGGTAAAACCCATTGCCCGCTCACGCTCGTCAGCATTAGGCTCCACTAACTGCTGCAACTGAGCATCCCACAGGAGGCCAGGTCCACTATCCCGGAAAGCATGCGATCCTGGGAAGCTGAGCAGTGTAGGTAATGCTGCTCGTGGTTGACCCACCTTGTTGACCACTGCCAAAGGCGAACGGTCATCGTGTCTCACACGTTGAGACTGCCTCCCTGTGTCCAGAATGTTATCCACTGTGAGATGTGCTGGCCGCTGCACCCCATCAAATGCACGCTTGAGCAGTGCGGGTGGCATCATGTTAGTCCACCATAGCCGTGGACGATGAGCCCGTGACCCCACTGTAGCTGCATCTAGCAACACTGCTGACCCAAGCCACGACCGGACTTGATGCACACTGGCCATCACCCTGGCCCGAGAATCGCCCATCAGTGGCACATTCTCCAAGATGTATGCTGGAGATACAGCTTGATGAAGCTGCAAGTGGCGCAAAACCCGCACCATCTCCCAAAACAGACCCGACCTCGAGTCTCGCAATCCATTGCCATGCCCGGCTGATGAATGCCCTTGGCAGGGCCAACCTGCCACTACCAGATCAATGGAGCCAACCCGCTCCAAATCCTGCGCCCCCAGCAACGAAATGTCTGCTGGCAAGGCCTGCTGATATCCACGAATTGCAGACACCGACAACAACTCAGGGTACCGCTGCACCAACTGAGCAACATGGCGAAGTGAAACGCGTCGTGCAGTCTCATCCCTCTCCACATACAGGTAACGCCGAACTCGTACACCTGCCTGTAACACAGCAGCCAATCCGGTGCTGATCCCGCCAAACAAGTCCAGAAGACAAATGCCTTCATCCGGAGACTGCCACACAATAGGTGTGGTGTCCAATGGAGACAATTGAGGTGGTCCTGGTGCAATCCCCACACTCTCCTCCTCTCCTGACGGTACAAAAGCCTCCACCCAGGCTTGTTGCACCCGTCGATCAGCATCCCGCTGCAAATCCTTGCTCGTGCCCCACAATGGAGTCTGAGCAACCATGGTAGGCAACTCCGCCATACCATACATGTCATCCTGCTCTCCCGGAGGTGGTACATCCTCTGAATGAGCATTGCCCTCAAGCAACTCTCTAGGCCAACTCACTGCCGCTGTGAATGCTGCTAGTGTCGGCATCTTGCCTCGCTGGGCAACCGCAACTCCTCCTATGAACGTCACAGGGAGCTGCACACGCCGGCCCTCCCCTGACTGCCATGCAGGCCTATAGGAAGCTGACTCCTCCCAAAAATCCAGGGTGAAGCCCATGGGGTACAACACTGCCCCACCAACCAGGACATCGTATGAGACTGCGTCTGTCACAATGGCCTTGGCTCGCATCACTGAGCCATCTGTAGGGTGATCCGGCCGTAGTCTGATAGCCAACTCATGCCGTGTCATGCCCCGAGCCTGCTCCGATCCTCCCAGAGACGTCTGTATCTGGAAAGGACAAGGCTCCATATCCGCCTCCGTGAGGCCCAAGCCTGCAATAGCAGCTCTGCCCAGCATCAGTGGCTGAGCTCCCGAGTCCAACAAGACTCGCAGTGGCCGGTACCTCTTGCCTGCCGGTCCACTCAAACAGAAAATGCCATCCTGGTTGTCTAACATGACAACTCCAGGTGTCACCATGGCGCGCTCAATGGCTGGCCTAGCTGGCAGCTCCATCAACCTGGCAGCTGCAGCTTGCCATGGCGCCGCCGTGGCAGTCTTGACCCTCAAATCCGAGGATCCCTCCGGCACTACACCTCCCACTATCTCCGCAGAAGATGAAGTAACCTCCCCACTCTCACAGAGTGTAGCTGCCAGCCTGAACACCTCAGCTGGTCTTACCCCCGGCGTCGCAATCATGGTAGCCGAGAACAATGGAGCCTGGCACACAGATGTGGCCGCTCCTAGCAGCACACTAGCTGCCGTAGCCTTGGCAACACTAGGTAGTGGTGCTACCCGTGTAGCTCTCCCCAATGGCATAGTAACCTCCGCCTCGGTAACAGTCGGGCGAGAACTAGGTGCCATGGATGGCGTCGACACTGTCTCCGCCAATGTGAATGACTGAGGAAGCCTAGCCTGACGGCTTGCCTCCCCACGCTGTGGATCCAACTCCACCTCTGCACCTCGTGGCTCAGGAACTCGTGCTGCTCCTCGAGTCACGGCTGCAGCAGACTCCACCTGCACTAGTGGTAGTGCTGCTCCACACATGAATCCCATGCCTCCCATATCTCCTCCCTCAGGAGCAGGAGGTGGACCATCCGGCCTTAGAGCCGGTACCACCTGAGCTGTAGCCATGGCAGCGAGCCTCTGCTCTAGCTGCTGAAGCCGGTTGGCCATGCCTTGGTCAACACCCTGACCTCCGCGTCCTTGGCCACGTTGAGCTTGCCCTTGGCCTGCACCTCGTGGCTGGCCACCTCGTCCCTCTGGGCTGCTCCACCTCGCCCCCGGCCACCATTGTTCCCTTGGAACTGGCCTGGGCGCAACTCAGGATGCAAACCATAACACTGGCCTCTCCATGCCCGTGTTTGCCACAATGCCCACACTGTAACTGTGCAGGCTGTGCATGTGCCGGCCCTTTGCCTCCCTCTGGACAATCCTTCTTGACATGGGGTCCTCCACATGTCCAGCACACCACATCCGCCCGTTGTTGGCCAGCAAATGAAGGGAGAGACCCCTGCATCTGAGGTCCTCTCTGCCCTTCCCTGAGCTTCACCTGAGCCCCCTTGTTGCCTTGAGCACGTTGAGGTAGTGGTTGGCTAGGAGCACCACTACCCCGTGGTGTCTCCTTAGCAAATCCCACCATGACCACTCGTTCCTCCACCATGTTGAGCTCTATCCGCTCTGCCAGCAAAAACACATTTGCTAAGGTGGGTTGGGCCGCTTGTAGGAGAGTTGCATCCCGCACCCTTCTCCTCAGCTCCTTGTCCAATATCCCATACCAGAATTGGACTGCCTGAGCTTCCGTAACCCCTTGGGTTACATTTATCAAGCGCCTCATGCGAGTGAAAGCCTCCCTCAAGCTCTCGGTCGGCTTCCGTTGGAACTCTTGCAAGCTCCGCAACTTCTCTGTCCTCACCCCTTGGTAGTTCCCTCTCAACTCTTCGAAGAACTCCACAACAGGGTTGAAGGCAGGCACGGGTGCTAGTGCTGGTGCGGTAGTGGCTTGGGTGGACGTCGTAGCTACTGTACCACCAGTCCCACTGCTACTTGCTGAAGCTGCCGGTGCAGCGGCAGGTGTAGCCACTGCCCTCGTGGCTCTAGTGCCCCTAGTGATGGAGACATAGTCGGGTGACCAGTACATCCTCCACTCCTCGATCTCAACCTCATGCCCCCGCCTGAACTCATGGTAATCATCCATAGGCGGCCCCTCAAGGTGCTGAAACAGCCCTTTCCATGCCATGAACGGCGTAAATAGTTGTGGATTGCGCATTTGCTGCAAATCACACCAACTATCAAACTCTTGGATAAAATCATCCAACTCAATGGTGCCCACCGCCCCAGAGTACCTTCGTGGCCCCTTGGTAGCTCCATACATCTCCTCCATTGTGTCCCACAACAATGGCAAAGAAACAACTTGCACCGCCGGTATGAGCCCTCCTGATTCACAATCCGAATCAGAACCTTCCGTGGAAGACACAGGAGGTGAAGGTGGCCTAAACCGCACACCTCGTCTCGTGTACCCACTAGTATCGCTAGTGCTCGAACCGGCACTGTCCCCAGCAACTAGTGGCACCTCCGTGTTGACACTCAACCGGTCATGAACATGTCCCTAACCCCCTCTCCACAAGGTAACCGGGTAGAGAACCTGTTGCGGCTTATGGTTTGGAATACTAAGTTCCTAACATAGCCTACACCTGAACTTGCATGACCATGGGAATATCATGAAGATACTCCTCAAACCGCCCTCCACGAGCTTCAAAATTCGGCCTTCCAGACCACATGCCAGTCCTTAGTCCACCAGTGCCTCCACGAGTCAGCACAGGCCATCCACAGGTCAACACGGGCCACCACAGACCAGCACAGGCCCACACAGCTCACTGGTCACAGCCGTCACAGTCCCACAGGCCACTGGGCACAGCCTGTCACAGCCCCTCACAGCCGTCACAGCCCCAAAGGCCTCAGGCACGGCCTGTCACAGCCCGTCACAGCCCCAAAGGCCATGGGCACGGCCTGTCACAGCCCATCACAGCCCCAAAGGCCTCAGGCACGGCCTGTCACAGCCCCTCACAGCCGTCACAGCCCAAAGGCCTCAGGCACGGCCTGTCACAGCCCCTCACAGCCCGTCACAGCCCAAAGGCCATGGGCACGGCCTGTCACAGCCCCTCACAGCCCGTCACAGCCTCAAAGGCCTCAGGCACGGCCTGTCACAGCCCCTCACAGCCCGTCACAGCCTCAAAGGCCTCAGGCACGGCCTGTCACAGCCCCTCACAGCCCGTCACAGCCCCAAAGGCCATGGGCACGGCCTGTCACAGCCCCTCACAGCCCGTCACAGCCCCAAAGGCCTTGGGCACGGCCTGTCACAGCCCCTCACAGCCCGTCACAGCCTCAAAGGCCTCAGGCACGGCCTGTCACAGCCCATCACAGCCCCAAAGGCTCAGGCACGGCCTGTCACAGCCCCTCACAGCCCGTCACAGCCCCAAAGGCCTCAGGCACGGCCTGTCACAGCCCGTCACAGCCCGTCACAGCCCCAAAGGCCATGGGCACGGCCTGTCACAGCCCCTCACAGCCCGTCACAGCCTCAAAGGCCTCAGGCACGGCCTGTCACAGCCCGTCACAGCCCGTCACAGCCCCAAAGGCCTCAGGCACGGCCTGTCACAGCCCCTCACAGCCCATCACAGCCCCAAAGGCCTCAGGCACGGCCTGTCACAGCCCCTCACAGCCCGTCACAGCCCCAAAGGCCATGGGCACGGCCCGTCACAGCCCGTCACAGCCCCAAAGGCCATGGGCACGGCCTGTCACAGCCCCTCACAGCCCGTCACAGCCTCAAAGGCCTCAGGCACGGCCTGTCACAGCCCCTCACAGCCCGTCACAGCCTCAAAGGCCTCAGGCACGGACTGTCACAGCCCCTCACAGCCCGTCACAGCCTCAAGGCCTCAGGCACGGCCTGTCACAGCCCATCACAGCCCCAAAGGCCTCAGGCACGGCCTGTCACAGCCCCTCACAGCCCGTCACAGCCCCAAAGGCTCAGGCGCGGCCTGTCACAGCCCCTCACAGCCCGTCACAGCCCCAAAGGCCATGGGCACGGCCTGTCACAGCCCCTCACAGCCCGTCACAGCCTCAAAGGCCTCAGGCACGGCCTGTCACAGCCCCTCACAGCCCGTCACAGCCCCAAAGGCCTCAGGCAGGGCCTGTCACAACCCCTCACAGCCCATCACAGCCCCAAAGGCCTCAGGCACGGCCTGTCACAGCCCCTCACAGCCCGTCACAGCCCGTCACAGCCCCAAAGGCCATGGGCACGGCCTGTCACAGCCCCTCACAGCCCGTCACAGCCCCAAAGGCCATGGGCACGGCCTGTCACAGCCCCTCACAGCCCGTCACAGCCTCAAAGGCCTCAGGCACGGCCTGTCACAGCCCTCACAGCCCATCACAGCCCCAAAGGCCATGGGCACAGCCTGTCACAGCCCGTCACAGCCCCACAGGCCTCAGGGCACAGCCTGTCACAGCCCCGCACAGCCCGTCACAGCCCCAAAGGCCACTGGGCACAGCCTGTCACAGCCTGACACAGCCCGTCACAGCCCCACAGGGCACAGGGCACAGCCTGTCACAGCCCATCACAGCCCATCACAGCCTCAAAGGCCTCAGGCACGGCCTGTCACAGCCCCTCACAGCCCATCACAGCCCCAAAGGCCATGGGCACAGCCTGTCACAGCCCCGCACAGCCCGTCACAGCCCCAAAGGCCATGGGCTCAGCCTGTCACAGCCTGACACAGCCCGTCACAGCCCCACAGGGCACAGGGCACAGCCTGTCACAGCCTATCACAGCCCATCACAGCCCATCACAGCCTCAAAGGCCTCAGGCACGGCCTGTCACAGCCCCCTCACAGCCATCACAGCCCCAAAGGCCATGGGCACAGCCTGTCACAGCCCGTCACAGCCCACAGGCCTCAGGGCACAGCCTGTCACAGCCCGCACAGCCCGTCACAGCCCCAAAAGGCCACTGGGCACAGCCTGTCACAGCCTGACACAGCCCGTCACAGCCCCAGGGCACAGGGCACAGCCTGTCACAGCTTGCCACAGCCCGTCACCCCAGTCACAGCTCGCCACAGCCTGACACAGCCCGTCACAGCCCGTCACAGCTTGCCACAGCCTGACACAGCCCCACACATGGCCGCTCTGGCAGTTTAGCCATTTCTCCAAGGGGTTTAGCCACGCCAAGCTAGGGTTTGTGTCTCTTGGACTCTAGGCTTCTTTCCACCGAGCTATGGTGGCTGTGAGGAAATCAGCAAGGTATCTTTGCTCTTTCGGCTCCCACACACCACCATAGTAGCCCTAAGCCATGAGGTGGTTGCCACAAACCAAGCCTTCTTTCTCACTTAACCTCCCCAAACACGCCACTAAACTCAATGGCAAAACAACCAAGCCCTGCTGGTTCCCAGCCCTTGTGAGCACTCATTCAAGCACTCCCTCATTGGCCATAGCATCTGTCTTAGAGCCTATTCCAGCCCTCTACACCTGTTGCTTCAAGAGTTGCGCTCCCTTCAAGCTTGAAGTTGAAACCCCAACTCACATAGGCCCTACAAGTGCTGTTCTTTCACTCCAAGTGGAAACCAGCCCTAGACCTTCCGTTCTAGCTCTCTAAGGCTTGAAAACAAGAGCCTCAATGGGCTGAAGGCATGCTCCACACATGCCCCACTCTCACCATAAGAGAATCAGCTCCTTTGCTTCATTTCTTGCACCCACAAACCTGATAATACAAGCTTCAGCAGGCTGAAAGCATGCTCTACATGCCCTACAGGGAAACCAGCCCCTTCCTTCCTTTCTTGCACTCCCACACCTAAAAGTGCAAGCCTTCACCAGGCTGATAGCATGCTCCACATATACATTGCCCTCACATAAGGGAAGTCAGCCCTTCCCTCTTCCTTGCTTGCCCTCCAAGCTTGAAGATGGAAGCTTCAATGAGCTGAATACATGCTCCACACATGCAACCTCTTCACACAAGAGATATCAGCCCCCTATCTTGGCTCCTTGGCTCCTTGATGCTCTCTAAGACAAGACTAAGCACTCCACAGCCTTTGCCAAGCTCCTGAAACCCTAAGGCTTACATTTCCAGCCACAAGACACTTCTCTTGTGGTGCAAGAGCTCGTCTTCCAAGCTCTGAAACCCCAGGTGCACATTCCATGGCCTTGCCGCACCTCTTAGCTCCTGTTCCAGCCCTGCTCTCGCCATGACAAGAGCCCTCTCAATGCTGAAGCTCGAGATTGAAACCCAATCTCACCATACTCCACAAAGTGCATTGATTTGCCCCAAGCCAAATCAGCCCTTTCGCTTGGTCTTGCAATCCTTCACACAATGAAAGCTCGCATTCCCAGGTCCAGTTCTCAGCTTTGCACCCCAAAGCCACTATAACTTGCTCTTGACTGGTCCTCTTCCCAATCGTGCTTGCTCATGCATGTACACAATCTGAGACCATCAAGGTGCTCTGGAATTACCTGCAGCATGGTGCTTTCATCTCTGAAGCTGAAGAGCGAATGCCAAGGTCTACCACCTCGTAAACCACATCGCCTCCGCTTCTAACAACCAAGAGCTCCATGGTGCTCCTTGCATAACAACTTGGTTTCTCTCATTCTCAAGCAAAAACCACAAGTGCTACAACTAACTCGTATCTGGCACTCACAGATACGAGCTCATCTTTCTCGAGTGATAAAGAAGAAGAATACAAGCACAAGCTCATGCGAGCTCACAAAGCTGAAGCATAAACTCATGCATATATAACCTCATCACTCAAATACAAGTCAAGCCAAGTGCACCCCACGCCATGGGGAATCCACACTACGGCGCCATAGCTAGGCGCGGTGAGGCTCAACTCGAGAAAGATGAGCCTCCCACGCTTGCCGTGAAGATAACCACTCCAGGGCCTAAATCTGCCTTGACCCCTGGATTGACACTTGGGCCAATCCCAAATGTCAATATGTAAAAGCTAGCTATTTCCTAGCTAGTTTCACACTAGTGGTAAAATAACTTGACAGGCCCAGACGTTGATAATCCAATTTCCTTGATGGTCGCGAGGTTTGTATGTCTCGTCGAAGAAGCCACACACGATCTCCGACCTTGAACTGGGGTTGGAGTTGACGATGTTGATCTGCATACTCTTTGTATTGTTTTTGAGCTTCTGCGAGGTGGAATGTAAGGCTGCAGGTTTGTCCGAGGGAAATATGTCATTGTCAGAAAATTGAACGCACCCTCGTAATTCTTAATACTGTTGAGCTGTTTTTAGGGCGGCGAAACGCTGCAAGATTATCATGAGAATGATGGAAAAGAGAAAGTATACTGTGCGAAGATAAACAGTATGAATACAGAATAGGAGTCCCCCACATTGTCCAGTGTGCTTCATCCCAGTCCATGCGTCCCATGTCTCCCACCTCAGATGTGGTAACACTGTACTCCCCTCTGTAAGCCGAGTACCTGAGCGCCGTGGCCGACGACAATGGCCTGGCCGTTGTTGAGGAGGATTTGATTTGCATAACATTCCGCTTTGAGCCAGGGACCGTCCATGTGGTCCGAGAGGTGTATGACAGTAGTGGGAAGGTCGAGGGAACGCAGGTTCAGAAGCCGCATAAACGGGATAGTCGAAGAGAGTAGAGAGTTTCACCCGCCAAGTACCGCGTTCATGGAGATCAGAGACGCCTTTCATCGGACACTATATTCACGCCTGGAACAGCAGCTTCGGTGGCGCAGGCGCCAAAGTCGGTCCCCATCAAGACAGAAGAAACTACCTCCACGACATTTGTCGAGCTCTCGGACAGTTCGGAAGACGATGTCACGGAGGTCCCTCTTCCTACGAACCCTCCTATACTGGTAGACCATGATGTCCAGGAGATCATTAGTGTCATTCCCAAGTTGCAGTCGTTGAGGGATTGCCAGGATGCAAGAGCGATGTGAGAGGCATTGTTGGGAAACACAGCGGATCCAAAAGAGCGAAAATTTCTACCCCATTACTTTGATGGAGACATCGTTTTTGAACTGCCACCTCCGACGTCATGTGGAGGTTTGGCTGGACTCATGGCGGGCATGGACAAGAAACACGATGGACAACCATGGTGTCGGACTAAAACTTCCAATATCTGTAATCCACATGGCCTGAAGTTTCGGAGATCCATTTGCGCTGGGCACTTACGTTGTGCAAATTCAGATTGCCAGCATTTCCAAATGGCCGGTGTGGCAAATGAGACGGAGTGGGAGGGAGTCTACGACAACCCATTTCAAGTAGGGTGTGCTCCTCCAAAGAGCAGTTCCGTCGTTTGCAAGTTTTGCAAAGTCGTGCCACAATGCATGGCGGAATGCAATGCACGGATGTATTACGTGCTACACCATATCAACCACCTCACACGGGCTTGTATCCATTTTGGCACCCATGCCCATCCAGTGTCGCGAGGAGATTGCAGGGGGAGTGTTGAGACAGTGCGTTCGCTGCTTCAGCAAAAATTTCAAAATGCTCCCACTGCATCACCATCAGCCATTGCTATGGCAGCAAACAAAGGCTTCCTGCACAAACATCTGCTGGGGGAGTCAGACGAGACAACGACTAAGTTTGATAGTGCATCGCTTGACTTTCTGATGGACCATTTCTCAACATTGGCTTAACCAAATGTTCGTTATCAAATCAACGTCCTTAGGACTGGGGCAAGCAACAAAGGATACGTAGATAACATCTTAGAATTGAAGCGCAGAAGTCGATACGACTTCATCCAGGACAGTGTTTTCCCAGGACAGGGGTCCCCAAAAGTATACTTGTTCAAGATGTCCACTGTTGCGGAGGGTTCTGGAGTTAGCCTGGTGCGTAGAATGCAGGCCGGGGGTGATCTTCATAAGTCCTGGGTAATGTTTGATCACGTGAAGCGAGTGAAGGATTGGACGACCATGGCCTGTCATGTGTATGATCCTACGTACCAGCGAGTTATAACTATTGTTGTTTGTGACATGCAGTCGGAGGACACAGAGTCCCAAATTCTTATGTGGAAGGCTCTAGTTAACGTCATGAGAGTTCATGGTTTGCCAGATGCAAATTTCACAGGGTTCATGGCAGACAGTGCACAAGCTAATTGGAATGTTGTGCGGACTGTGTTTGGCTCTGGTGACCCGAAAATACCAATGCAAGGCCGGGAACGCACTTGTCTCTTTCATTGGACCCAGTCCCTTCGTCAGCACACAAAAAATTCCATAAAATTGGAGTTGCAAGAGGAGCACCTGCAACTATGCCGTTTTGCGGAAATCCTACTGCACCCACTATATTGATAATGCATATGTATGACACGATGATGGATAATGGCGAGGATTTATCCCCTGATGATTGCAACGGCAACTTAGGCTGACATGATCTCAAAATCTCAAGCAGAAATCGACACTAGCGTACCATGCCATTGAACCATGGCAAAATATCATCGAAAATTTTGAGCTATATCTGGATTTTATAGAAGCAAAGCAATCAGGTATGTGTGTGAATATTCATGGCTCCTATCATGGATCACATCGTGCTTGAGGAAATATGTGCGTCTCTATGAATGCGAGCTTAACATACATTATTTACTTAAGAGCTCCTCATACAATATTACTTCAAATGCTGTGGACCCAGCGAATCTGTGAAAGTTTCAAACTTCGGCGTGCACAAAGTGCATCTCTGAATGGTAACGCTCATGGGTCTGCGATCTGCGTCTGAGATGGTCTAACTGAATGGTCTGTTCTCTCGAATTTGTCTTTGAGCTGCGGACCTTTTACGATGTGCAGCATGTTTTGATTATGTGACCCATTGCTCAACCCTAAATCCAGGATTGCAAGAAACCGCTGCATTAATGGCTTCAAACGTCGGAGAGTGAGGAGAGGTTCAAACGAAGGGGCAGACAGGGCACATGACCAGCCCGAAGGAAATCGGTTTCTCTGGCTGCCCATGCAGATGACCGTTTGGCGAGCGCCAAGGTCAGGTTTGGTAGATGACCGTTTCCAATTCAAATTGCAATTGGTTGTCTCTACAACTCGACTCTCCGACGACATGCCGCATGATATTGATCATCTTAAATTGTCAATCTGCAGTTTGGTCACCTCTCCCACATAAGTCAAGTCGGCGTGCCGTCTAGTGAGATAACAGAGCTTTTTGAACAAGAGTAGCACAGTGTAGATTCCTCGGGACGCCTCTCTGTCGAACCTGGGTTTTCGAGGTGCACATTCGGCCCTCACATGCAGACCTGATCTTCATATGGCCGGGTTGTCCAGGTTCTTACTTCTGATATAATCCTTCAGGAAGGAGAGTAGGACGTCAGCCTTGATTTGCACGCAGCAGCCTGTCACTGAATTTCTTGCCCACAATGACAATGAACCAGTGGCTTCTATCTAGATCACAGAAGGCTTCTGCAGTAGAGCCCAGTACGCGAGGTAATCTTGAACTGGCTTCTCCAGAAATAGTAGATGATCATGTCAATTCCGTACTGGATGATGACATGCCTCCGTTGGAGGAAGACAGTGGCCATGACGGGATCATGGCCTCTGTTCAACCTGAATCTGAAACACCCCTGTACTATGTCAATTCCGTTCTGGTTGGTGACATTAGAGTGTGGCTAGGAGATGATGACATGCCTCCGTTGGAAGAAGACAATGGCGATGACGGGCCTGACGAGCTTGCTGTTCTCCTTACGGCGCGTGCGGCTGCAGCATGGAGGATATACCTCGAACATACTGAGGACGCTACAATAGAAGATCTCAAGAAATTTTTGGAAAAAATGGCCTCTGTGAAAACCAAGAAGAATGCGATCTCAGCGTTTTTGTTGCGGCATCCGTCAATGAAACTGCTTGTTTATGGAGAATACAAAGATTGTGACGAAACTGGTTTTTATCTGGCTCCAGATGATTCAAGCGCGGTGCAGGATTCACAAACTGCCAGTACTTCTGGTGGAACTAGTAGATCAAGTGGTCCGAAGGCAGTGAAGAACAACACTCCAGCTGTATTAAACGAGTTTTTGTACGCGGTCGTGAACCTGATCGAGTGCCATGGCCTGTATCCTGCAACCGTTTTGACCACTCCACTTCCCCTCTTGCAGCAATTGGCTGGACGTGGAGGGAGAAAGGTGTTTGAACGCGGGAGATTCTTGGTGCAAAAAGTGCAATCTGGTGAGCTACTGCAGCGAAAAATGCCAGACAGAGCACTGGGAGCGGAAGCACAAAGATGAATGCCAGAAAGCGACGGATAGCGCCTGTGGGACTGATCAGCATCAGGATGGCAAGCCAGAAGGTATTCATTAAAGAATTTGTGAAATCAACTAGGACTGTTGCAGCACTACTCTTGATTATTACCACGATTACTCGTGAAATGTCTCAAGAATATATGAAAGTTTCAGTACGACATGTATCAGCCCAGCAACTTGTTCTAAATACGACCTGTCTGTACAAATAGTAAGGCATTTGAATGGCACCAAAACATTGCACCCATAAACCTTCGTGAAATGTGCATGGGGTCTGGGCCAGATTTAATCAACAGTTCAATCTGTTGTGGCACCATTCTAGCTTCCATCTTTATCCCTCAGAAATTACGGTTTCTCTAAAGTTTTCTTTTTCAAATATACAGGCATCGAAGACGAGATTGAGAAAAGTGATTCTCTTCCAGAAATCTGGGAAGACCGACCGGCCTATGGTATTCTTCATCCCCAAACTCTCAAGCTCGAGAGCGAATTGAGGGACAATGACGTTCGTCTAGTGTTCGATGGGTGTGTCGACTTGAACTCCGTGATTGAGACCCTGAGCGAGGTACCCGCTTCATTCAGAAATCGACTGTTATGCATATAATAAATTCGAAAAGTAGTTCACCTGTGGCTGCGGCCCGCAATCTCTTGATCATGATGCTCCTCGTCACTCGGGGACCTGCAGCAGTGGAGACAGTCATTGCTCTTTGGTACTCCGCAACAATCACGGCTGGTCAATACCTAGAGCTTCAACTTGTCATTGCACGTGTACTTTCTTCCATCGTTGTATGGGAGAAAGAAGAGCAGCAACTAAGGATGGTTCCACCAATGTCAATGGACCTGAGGCAACTCATCACTTTCTTCAAGAAACTATCTGACTATCCGGCAGCACGGATATCTATTTGTGGTTGTCGTCCCACCTCCATTCAAGGTATTCACACTAAACCTCCATTTGAAATTCGAACTTTGCCGTTTAATACGTAATTTAGGCATATCACGTCGTCCCTACATGCTTTCATAGGGCAGAAAAGATGCGGAGCTGAACTTACTCACCTAGGTCATGTCATGCTTACTGATGTATTGCAGGGGTTGGTAAGAATCATCGGCTATTCGTAGAAATAGCAAAGATGAGCTTCTTCCCCTGGGCATCGTCAACAGTCCTTCAGTCCAATCGTATCAGAAACTCCAAAAACATACTCTCTTCGGTGCTTCGCAGCCCTCACAGAGCAGCGTCGAGCAGGTTCCCGTCTGAAGGTCTTGTTCTTCCATATGGGCACTTTAGAGGTCATCACTTTATACCAAACCCGACACTGTATGAACCTTGTGTTGGGACTTGGATGGTTCAAGAAAATGTCCATCCCTGTCTCGGCTGGACTATGACCAAGGTGCTGCAAAGTGGAGCAGCCCATAGTGTCCCCCATAACGACTAACTTGGTTAGTTGGAGGTGTCAAGGCTATAGCCCTTGCGCACAGCACTTTGAGAATGGAAAGGGAGGGGTAGCTCAATGGTAGAGCACCCCATCGGAATGGAAGAGGTCCTAGGTTCAATCCCTAGCCCGACCATACGCTAGTGGTTTTCCAACATGGTATCGGAGCCAAGGTTGGGGCGGTGGTCAGAATGGGTGGGCATCGGCTATAAGGGCTATGCCTTGAGGGGGAGTGTTGGAGGTGTCAAGGCTATAGCCCTTGCACGGCACTATGAGAACAGAAAGGGGACGGGAAGCTCAGTGGTAGAGCACCCCTCCGGAATGGGGGAGGTCCTAGGTTCAATCCCTAGCCTGACCATACGCTAGTGGTTTTCCAACACTCTCTTCTTCCACCTCCGTGACCACCTCTCTACTGCAGCCAGGACGGTCCTGAACCAATGAGTATCTATTTCTTTTACAAGATGTCGAGTCGTTTTTTTCTTATCCATCAAGTTGGATACCACCCTCTCCTTAGGGCAAAAAAAAAGAGTTGAGATGCTTATTGCAAAAAATCTAGATGTCTTCACACGAGAATCAACATTCCTGTGAGAAGCAATGACGACATTGCACATACAATCCTGAGGAGTATAGACTATTTGGCATCAACACTTAGCCTCGGGAGGGTGGAAGATAGACTACATCGACCACTCGCTGTACCCTCTATGATAATGCATATACATGACACGATGATGGATAATGGTGAGGATTTAGTTCTTTACGGACATGATTGCACAGACAAGGATTGCCATGACGAAGGATGCCTGGAGATACCCGTATCTGATGATCAAGCTGACATCCGCGGAGCGTATAACTCGGACTGTCTAACCATACCATGGCAAAATATTTGGCGTCTACAATAGCGAGCCAAAGAGGTATGTAGTAACTAGTTTGAGCATTCATGTGGTACAATCACGTGTGTGAGGAATGATCTGCTTCTCCATGCATGAGTGCAAGTTTTAAGTAGGTTCTTAAGAGTCTAGTCAAGGCGAAAATGCTTAGGTGGACTCGTTGAAACCGCGTAAATATGAAACGTCGTTCTGCACAAGTTCTGAATTCGGTCACGCTCGTCAGTGTTCGATCTAAGCCTTGCAGAATGCTCAAACGCTAATAGATCTGTGTTCTCAAAGCCGTGGACCCCGAGGACTAGATCTCAGATTACATGGCTGTCTATGCATCATGTTTCAATTTGCTCAAGTAATTGACCACTGCACAAGAACAAAAGGACTGAAACTGAGAACCTCCAACAGCATTATGCCCCAACATGTTGGCCTGCCGATTGAGCTTCCAGCAAGCGATAGTAGCCATCCAGCAAGTTACCTCAACAGCGACGAAGAATGTTACGACGCTCTCCTTCTCCCAAGTTAGTGTCCAACTCAAATGGCGGATGAGGCTCCTTTGGGAGGCCTATTCTTGGGCTCCCGCTAAATAGTAATTTGCTTAGAGTTTGTTGGCTCCTCCCTCAAGAGGAGACCACGCATCAGTGCTGAAAAGAGTGGCGATCCTGATGTACCTACACCAGAAAACACCCGAATGTTGAAGATGTACCTCCACTAGTTACTAGTATATGTGATAGTACTAAATTTTTAATGTAATGAATATGGTGATGTCAAATGCAAACATAAAAGCACTAAAAGAGGTGCAATAAATATCAATGTCATGGCAAAGTTTAAGAGATTAGACTAGACATTGTACATTGGAGGTGTAATTTATAGTTATATATTTTAAAATATTATATAATTATCTTGGTGGTATATCAGTCACTGAAGCGGAATGATGAAGTGCACACACCCAAAGCTTGGAGATATTGGAGCTGCGTTAAATAAAGAGGACCCGTAAAATGGGGAAGGGAAAAAAGTCCAAATATGAGTACCATAGCGCAAAACAGAATTTAATATAAAACTACTGGATCATATATTATAATATATAGATTGTAGTAGTCACATAATAGTTGGTATGGACTTGATGGTGTAGGGCATTGATGTGTGATGGCAAAGGTTGTGGGATCGAACTTGTACTTTTCGTTTTTGCAGAAAGTAGTGCCTTTGATGGAAAAGTTAACTTAAAATGAAGAAGGTAGCAACTAATGGGCAAGGGAAAAAAGTCGAAGTATGTGTACCAAAGAGCTAAACAGAAATTAAAACTAGTGGAACACAAGTTATAATATATATATTGTAGTGCATAGTTATTTTCAATAATTAGCATGGACTTGGTGGTATAGAGCATTGATTTGCAATCGCGAAGGTTTTCGGTTTGAACTTTTGTTGCTGGCTTTTGCAGAAAGTAGTGCCTTTAATGAAAAAGTTCAAATAAAATGAAAAAGGTGGCAACGGAGAAGGATGATAAGGTGGCCACGGAGGGGGATGAAATATAAAAGGGTGGCAGAATGACCCAAAAACAAACGAAAATGATTGTTTTTCATTCAGTTTTGGATGAAAGGACACATGTCGCAAAGTTCAGGACAAAAATAAAAATAAAAAATAAAAAATTGTATACGAAAGTTTGTCACATCATGCTGTGTGACTTGTTGGTTAGACCGTTTATCCCAAATATACTAATGATGAGATGTTGGGTTCAAATATTTTTAGCACACCTAAACTATTGTTTTAGGTCTTATATGGTTAGGGTTGTTAGGGTTGAAACTCTCTTTCATTCTCTTCTTCGTTTATGACTTCTACAGCGCGCGTGCACTTAGAGTCAGCTCGAACACCTTCAACCTCTGCCGCTTTGGTATGCTGCAGCGACGGCGATGTGTCTCCCTTCCTCTGCCACATTCATAACTACTCCCCATCAAAAAAGAACACAAGAAGAGCACGACTCCACAGTATAAAGGTGCACTTCTCTTTCTCTCAACCTCACTTGTTTTCTTCTTGTTCTCCCTCTTCCTTCATTCTCAGCTACCTGGTCTCTTTAAGTTTGAAGCTATGGCAGGTTCAGTGAAGCGAGAACGCCCTTTGCTGTGTCTAAACGAGATCTTACAGTCCGAGATGCAGCTTTTGAGGGTCTTATACTGAGTAGGTATGACAATGTGAACAAGCCTTCTATTTAGGAGTTTCCCAGCACATGGTCCTATTTGCATTGTGATCTCATAGATAGGCTTGGTTTCACAACGGTCAGTGTTACTGTGTCCCGGTCATTGGTCCAAACACACTCAGAGAAGTTCTACAAAGGCGCTTATGTATACTTGGAGAATTTCTTCGTGCGTCTTAAGCTTAAGTTCAAGAGAGGTGATTTGGTGTACTGTTTAGATTACCTCCGCCACCCTTGTGCAGGTCATAACACCATTTCAGAGCCCTCTAGTACTCAACTTCTTTTGCAAAGACACCATCAGTGCTTTCTCAAAAAGATCCCATAAGAAGTTTGATACTGCCACTATTGTTGTGGTGGTTATAGGAGTACGTGGTCAGGTGGAACAACGTTTCGAGCTGACAGTGGCGGATGGACCTTCTCAGCTGGATGTTCAGATTGTAAGTCTCTTACCATTTGTTTGCTTTTGGTCTTTTCTTTGTTATGCTATTTTAAACTTATTATGGAGTAGTAATGGTATTGTTTGAGTGTATGCAGGTCAGTTTTCTGCCAGCGTTCCATGCAGAATATGAGCGGTTAGTCAGCAGTTTCGTAGGGGAGGTGTTACATATGCACTTTTCAAAAACATTGGGGCTCAGAGCGGTGATGTGCGGCTGGTCATACTTCATTGTACCATTTTCGCTCCTGTTTTGGATGATGACACATGTGCCGCTTTGCAGCGAGTGCATAATGCCCACACAGCCCTTGGAGGACATGACATAGCTACCCTGGTAATGATCTCTTTTTATTTTCAAGGTTTCTCCTATTTCTATTTGTTTGCAATTGCATTCTCTTCTCATCTCTAACACCTTTGCTTGAGGTTTTTTGGTGGGGGTGTCATGTAGATACCTATCAACCAGCCAACATACCTCAGTGGCAAAGTCTTGATTTTCTGTTTTTCACGTTACAGGGATTTTTTACATCACCTCGCCTTCCACTCCACCCTTCAAACGAGTGTGTGCCACATGTGGCCTCGAGGACATAGCACGTCAAGAAGACGGCTTGTTCTTTTGTAATGCTTGCAAAATAGCAAGTCACCGTGCCCTTCATGTTTGCATAGCTGGTAGCATTCAGGGTGTGGATGGGATTGTGCAGGTGTATGTCAATTCAGATTGGGTGGAGGCCATAGTAGGCATGATTGAGGAAGATCTGAAAAATGCTCATAGAACAAACAGGCTTTCCATCATCAAGGCGTTCTCTAGCGTGCGTCATGTGGGACGGTTTTCTTTGAACCCTGTGGGGGATTTGGTTGGATTTGAAGAACATGCAGCATAGTTCTTTTGCTACAGCTTAGTTCTTTTGTTGCATTCAAGAGCATGCTAGACTAGAGGGTTGCTTTCAGGTGTATCAACATTTACAATAGTTTAGTGTATGCTTGGATTTCCTCGGATTAACTTGGACTTCCTACATCTATAGGCTATTTGGTTTCATGGTGCTGCTTCATATGTAAAGCATTTTTCCTGAGCATCTCTACTTAGTCAAAGTGGTTCTTACCATAACAATAGCCCACACAACATGATTGGATTTTAGTAATCCATTTTTGTGAGTTGTGTGTGGTTTATGGTTGCAATATATGAGTACTTTGACAATATTGTGTCATTCTTGTGTGTTCTTTCAGTTTTACAGACTTCAACCTTTTAGTTTACAGCTACATTTTCAGCGAGTCCCTCAGTTATTACTATTGTTCAGCAACTCTTTATTCGACGTTTCATTGCCTTGTACATTGCTTGTTTGTGTTCTTATAAGATTTTCAAAATCTATCTAATCTGGCCAACCTCCATTAATATTATTTTCTGTTATAATACAACTTGAACCTTAATTCAGTTTTTTTACAACCTTATTTTTATATCTAATTTACTCTCTTAATAATGGATACAGAGATAGACTTAATATTACAATTTCAGGATTTGCATCGTGTACACGATTACCATTATGTTGTTGGAGACTGTTTATTTGATTCGGTTGTTTATTTGCTGCATTATGAAATATCATCTACAGATCTCCGTCGTCAAACCATGAAACATTTTCTGCAAACTTTACAATTGCCCACTGATGAGGTGGCCGAAATGATTCAAATCCACTTTTCTTTGAACGCCCTCTATGAGTTACATGATGTTCGCACAATTGATGAAAGTGTTGTTTGTGGAGGTTTAGAAGGTGATAATCGTGCCATTTTTTGTTTAGCAAATTATTTACAAAGACCCATTCGGTTATGGTCTCGAGTAAATAAAATAATAATGTTTTCTGTGGGTGATCAATTTGTTGCGCATACCCCTCTTCAACTACTTTATGACAATAGACACGCTACGAAGAGTGGACACTTTGAACCTATTATTTTTAAAAGAACTCATTGCACTTTAAATGTTATGCCGTTGACCTCGATTTCAAATTCTCGGTCGTTTTCAATTTTGGGATTTGCAACATCGGTACAACCTTCTTTGATATCACAACAAAAGGTCGACAACAAAATGATATTATGAACAACACCAATGTAACTCCGAAAACACCTCGTTTTCAATGGCTGCCAACTCATGATGAATGCATGTTCAATTTGATGGTCGAGTTTCCGTCGTCCACTTTCAAAGACATAGCGCTGATCTTCTCCTGTCATTATGCAACTTTGAATCTCACATTTACTCAAATTTATTCTCATTTGCGGCGAATTAATAATAAAAGAAAGTATATAGCAAAACAAAATACACCGCAAATTGATTCTCCCATTGCTCCTTAAAGTTCAGTCCAACCAATACCTCTTCATTCATCGCATCATTCCAACAATAATCCCATTGAAATTCAGGTCAACTCTGCTCATCGCAGTAAATACATAAAAAAATTGTCTGATACACCAATGCATCCATGTATGTGTTGTCATCGACTATGTTTTAAAAAACAAATTGTTACACCGACAAAAACATTGTTAAAAAAATTAGCCATATATATTCCTATTGTAACAACGGAACAAAATCATGGACAAATGTTTATATGTCGAAGTTGTAAATTAATGCTTGACCACAATAAATCTCCTAAATATATAGTTCCTAACATAATTCATCTAAATGCTCCTATTAATAATGTTCAAAACCTCAATGCGCTTGAGGAAAGATTAATTGCACCACGTATGGCATTTGCCCAAATATATCAATTGCAAGGTTATGGCCAATATGGTATACGTGGTAGCATTATAAACGTTCCATCAAATGTTAACAATACACAATCAATTTTACCTCGCATGCCGAATGACGATACTACCATTGGAGTACTTTTAAAACGTCGTCTGGAATATAAATCTCCATATTTATCAGGAACTGTTCGTCCCAATTTTATTATATTGGCTTTACATGATCTTGTTACTACTCCATTATACATAGAAGCTAATGTTACCATTCGACCACAATGGTTAGGATTATTTGCAATGTCCCATCAAAACAAAACAAAATTGTATAAATATCGATGAACCATTAGAAGAATTTAATGAAATATCTCAAGATGAGTTTGAGGAAGTTGTCGAAAATACTACTAGCGATACTCTGGTACAAAATATTCTCACTTCAGAGCAAATACAAGTATTTCATGATGGTCTATTAACAGTAGCTCCTTCTCAAGACTTTAAACCATTGGGTCTTTTCCAAGATACTCATAGTGAAGAATTGAATTTTCCTACTTTGTTTTTTGGACATCCTCGATCAAACACTGGTTCATTGTCTTATCAAGCCATTGCACAATGGGAACTATTACATAAAGATCATGATTTCGCGAAATACATTTTTTTTTAAGTTATCAAAGTATTAATTCATGGCGTTACATCATCTTCATGGATTCGTATTCGTAAAGGTAAACTTCTTGGTAGACAATTGAAAGCGGACGAACTTACTGAAAAACCAAATTTAGATAAATTATTACGCTCAGATCTAGGCTATAGGGATTTGGAAAGATTACGAACATTGCCAGATTATTTGGCTCGTCTCCGGAAAGAGGCCTTTGCAATGATTCGACAACTAGGACCACCAACTTTCTTTGTTACATTTACAAGTGCAGAAAGTAAATGGCCATCTTTACTGCAAAACATCCATTCGCTCAATCATAAAAAATTGGGAATTCCAAATGACATTTGTCAAGTTATTTTACCACTAGTGTGAAACTAGCTAGGAAATAGCTAGCTTTTACATATTGACATTTAGGATTGGCCCAAATGTCAATCCAGGGGTCAAGGCAGATTTAGGCCCTGGAGTGGTTATCTTCACGGCAAGCGCGAGAGGCTCATCTTTCTCGAGTGATAAAGAAGAAGAATACAAGCACAAGCTCATGCGAGCTCACAAAGCTGAAGCATAAACTAACCTCATCACTCAAATACAAGTCAAGCCAAGTGCACCCCACGCCATGGGGAATCCACACTACGGCGCCATAGCTAGGCGCGGTGAGGCTCAACTCGAGAAAGATGAGCCTCCCGCGCTTGCCGTGAAGATAACCACTCCAGGGCCTAAATCTGCCTTGACCCCTAGATTGACACTTGGGCCAATCCCAAATGTCAATATGTAAAAGCTACCTATTTCCTAGCTAGTTTCACATTAGTGGTAAAATAACTTGACACTCGTGTCTGCCTTCAACCCTGTTGTGGAGTTCTTCGAAGAGTTGATAGGGAACTACCAAGGGGTGAGGACAGAGAAGTTGTGGAGCTTGCAAGAGTTCCAACGGAAGCCTACTGAGAGCTTGAGGGAGGCTTTCACTCGCATGAGGCGCTTGATAAATGTAACCCAAAGGGTTACGGAAGCTCAGGCAGTCTGGTATGGGATATTGGACAAGGAGCTAAGGAGAAGGGTGCGGGATGCAACTCTCCTACAAGCGGCCCAACCCACCTTAGCAAATGTGTTTTTGCTGGCAGAGCGGATAGAGCTCAACATGGTGGAGGAACGAGTGGTCATGGTGGGATTTGCTAAGGAGACACCACGGGGTAGTGGTGCTTCGAGCCAACCATTACCTCAACGTGCTCAAGGCAACAAGGGGGCCCAGGTGAAGCCCAGAGAAGGACAGAAAGGACCTCAAATGCAGGGGTCTCTCCCGTCATTTGCAAGCCAACAACGGGCGGATGTGGTGTGTTGAACATGTGGAGGACCCCATATCAAGAAGGATTGCCCAGAGGGAGGCAAAGGGCCGGCACATGCACAGCCTGCATAGTTGCAGTGTGGGCATTGTGGCAAGCACGGGCATGGAGAGGCCCAGTGTTATGGTTTGCATCCTGAGTTGCGCCCAAGCCAGTTCCAAGAGAACAATGGTGGCCGGGGGCGAGGTGGAGCAGCCCTGAGAGGATGAGGTGGCCAGACACGAGGTGTAGGCCAAGGGCAAGCTCAACATGGCCAAGGACGTGGAGGTCAGGGTGTTGACCAAGGCATGGCCAACTGGCTTCAGCAGCTAGAGCAGAGGCTCGCTGCCATGGCCATAGCTCAGGTGGTACCGGCTCCAAGGCCGGATGGTTCACCTCCTGCTCCTGAGGGAGGAGATATGGGAGGCATGGGATTCATGTACGGAACAGCATTATCACTAGTGCAGGTGGAATCTGCTACAGCCGTGACTCAAGGAGCATCACGAGTTCCTGAGCCACGAGGTGCAAAGGTGGAGTTGGATCCACGGCGTAGGGAGGCAAGCCGTTAGGCTATGTTTCCTCAGTCATTTACATTGGCGGAGACAGTGTCGACGCCATCCATGGCACCTAGTTCTCGCCCGACTGTTACCGAGGCGGAGGTTACTATGCCATTGGGGAGAGTTACACGGGTAGCACCACTACCTAGTGTTGCCAAGGCTACGGCAGCTAGTGTGCTGCTAGGAGCGGCCACATATGTGTGTCAGGCTCCATTGTTCTCGGCTACCATGATTGCGACGCCGGGGGTAAGACCAGCTGAGGTGTTCAGGCTGGCAGCTACACTCTGTGAGAGTGTGGAGGTTATTTCATCTTCTGCGGAGATAGTGGGAGGTGTAGTGCCAGAGGGATCCTCGGATTTGAGGGTCAAGACTGCCACGGCGGCGCCAAAGCAAGTTGCAGCTGCCAGGTTGATGGAGCTGCCAGCTAGGCCAGCCATTGAGCGCGCCATGGTGATACCTGGAGTTGTCATGTTAGACAACCAGGATGACATTTTCTGTTTGAGTGGACCGGCAGGCAAGAGGTATCGGCCACTGCGAGTCTTGTTGGACTTGGGAGCTCAGCCATTGATGCTGGGCAGAGCTGCTATTGTAGGCTTGGGCCTCACGGAGACGGATATGGAGCCTTGTCCTTTCCAGATACAGACGTCTCTGGGAGGATCAGAGCAGGCTCGAGGCATGACATGGCGTGAGTTGGCTATCAGGCTACGGCCGGATCAACCTACAGATGGCTCAGTGATGCAAGCCAAGGCCATTGTGACAGACGCGGTCTCATACGATGTCATGGTTGGTGGGGCAGTGTTGTACCCCATGGGCTTTACCCTGGATTTTTTGGAGGAGTCAGCTTCCTATAGGCCTGGATGGCAGTTAGGGGAGGGCCGGCGTGTGCAGCTCCCTATGACGTTCATAGGAGGAGTTGCGGTTGCCCAGCGAGGCAAGATGCCGACACTAGCAGCATTCACAGCGGCAGTGAGTTGGCCTGGAGAGTTGCTTGAGGGCAATGCTCATTCAGAGGATGTGCCACCTCCGGGAGAGCATGATGACATGTATGGTATGGCAGAGTTGCCTGCCATGGTTGCTCAGACTCCATTGTGGGGCACGAACAAGGATTTGCAGCGGGTTGCTAATCGACGGGTGCAACAAGTCTGGGTGAAGGCTTTTGTACCATTAGAAGAGGAGGAGAGTGCGGGGATTGCACCAGGACCACCTCAGTTCTCTCCATTGGACACCACACCTATTGTGTGGCAGTATCCGGATGAAGACATTTGTCTTCTGGACTTGTTTGGTGAGATCAGCACCGGATTGGCTGTTGTGTTACAGGAAGGTGTACGAGTTCGGTGTTACATGTATGTGGAGAGGGATGAGACTGCACGACGCGTTTCACTTCGCCATGTTGCTCAGTTGGTGCAGCGGTACCCTGAGTTGTTGCCGGTGTCTGCAGTTCGTGGATATCAGCAGGCCTTGCCAGCAGACATTTCGTTGCTGGGGGCGCAGGATTTGGAGCGGGTTGGCTCCATTGATCTGGTAGTGGCAGGTTGGTGTGCCAGAGATATACATGAGGATTCAGCTGTGTTGGACTACCTCCGCACGGGAGACACGACAGCCACTATGACTGCCAGGGAGAGGGATCGGATCCTGCAACGAGCCAAGAGGTTCAAGTGGGAGGGGATACACCTGCTCCGAGTATGGGAGGATGGTCGGGTGGATTGTGCCTCACCCTACACAGCGTGCACGGTTAGTACGGCATGCCCATGAGGAGTTGGGGCATTTTGGAGTGCGACGCACTCACAGTTTACTGCAAGGGCAGTATTGGTGGCGTGGTATGCATACATAGGTACAATAGTTCGTGGCTAGGTGCATGGTGTGTGACAGGGTGCGTGCTTCATTCAACGCCCCTACACCACAGTTGCATCCTTTACCAATCATGGGATTGGGCTACAGGTGGAGTCTTGACTTCGCAGGACCGTTGCCACTGACTATGCGCCACCACAGATATGTGTTGGTGATGGTGGAGCACTTCTCCAAGTGGATTGAGTTGGTTCCATTGCCTGACAAGGCTAGTGAGAGGGCTGCGTATGCATTCTTAGATCGTGTGCTTAGCCGATTTGATGCTCCAGCTGAGGTACTCACGGACCAAGGGAGAGAGTTCTTGGGCGAGTTTCAGGCTTTGTATGATAAAGCCTTGATAGACCATCGTACCACTTCTCGAGATCATCCTGAGGCCGATGGCTTGGCAGAGAGAGTTGTTCAGACGGTGAAGAGGGGTTTGCGCAAGTATAGCTTGCAGAAGGGACATCTAGGAGATTGGGATCTTTAGGTGCATTGGTTAGCCATGGGCTACAGATTCAGCAAACAAGCATCACTTGCCTCCTTCTCACCATATTTCGTTCTTTTTGGCCGAGAGCCGGATTTGCCTACAGCCATTCGTAGAGACACCGCTCAAGTCCTTAACCTTGACGATCCGGATGTGTGGGTACGTGCATGTGGTCAGCGTGCAGAGTTGTTCAAGAAAGTCATGCCCATGGCTTTTGAGAACCTTGCCATTGCACAACACCGTGATACGTTGAGGTATGCCATTATACGTGGTGGAGGATATCGTCCTGGGGTTCGGTGGTTTAGCCCTGGTGACTATGTTTATTTGCAGCAGACTGCTCATACAACCCTGGATGTTACTGCAGGGCGTGTTATTCTGAGGGTTCGAGAGGTGTTGCCCTCAGGGGTCCTGATCTTGGAGGGTCGGGATGGCATGACTTGGAAGGACCATGTGCGTAATTGTGCATCATGTCACCTTCCCAATGTCAATGGCAGAGTTGACCCAAACTTGGCAGTGGTACTTGCAGGTTTGAGGTGCATGCTCTGTGGGTCTGAAAAAGGGGCAGCCACCATGCTGGTGTGTGATCGACGCTCAAGAGGTTGGCATATGGGATGCTTGACACCACCTCTTGAGAGGGTTCCTGATGGAGATTGGTTATGTCCACACTGCTTGGGATAGTGGCAGTGGACATGACTAGAGGCAGCTAACAAGACATAGGAGGCCAAGCTCATAGGAGTCAATACACGAGATCTCAGGCTCAAGTTCACAGGTTGCAAGACGGCGACTAACGATGGGGCAACTCTTGCACCCGGTCTCTTGATCTATCGAGTTTGAGTGTAGTAGGGACAGTGGTGGAGGACTTAGTGAGGCTATGGTCACTATCACATCTTGTGGCTACCTGGACTTAGAGGGACCTAAGCACCAGCTATGGGGGTGATTGTGTGGACTAGTGACTGCCATAGTGGGCAGCATAGTGGCAGCCTAGTGACTGACTAGTTGTAGCCTAGTGGTTGGACTAGTGGCTGGACTAGTGGTATACTAATGTGTGGTGTGCACATGTGTTGTGTGGTTTTGGACAGCGATGTAGTTTGTGTAGCGATATGTATGCGCACGACACATTCAAAATTTGGAAAGTAAACACGTTGCTGAATTGGTAAGATCGGATCTCGTTACATGTGATCGATATTATGATCATCGAATGGGTGCATTTAGACATTTACGTATGAAAGATCATACCATTTTTTGAAAACTCCGTGATTTCTTCTTTGTAACGGAATTCAAAGCCGAGGCAGTGAGGATGATCATGGTATGTTATGGATAGCTAATGCACCAATTTACGGGGTTGATAAAAATGATATAATTGAACAATTCGTAGATAAATATATAACATCCGATAGTAATGTTATTCCACCCATTCTACGTGAAGCTCAAACCCATCGACACAAATGAACATGCAGGAAAAAGAATCAAGCTATATGTCGTTTTCATTATCCATTGTCCCCAATGAATTCTACCGCAATTTTGGAACCTTTAACAGAACAATTAAACAAACAACAATTGATGCATTTGAATCAAATATCAATTGTAATATTTACTGAGTTGGACAAAATGGATATGGGTTAAGATATTACATTTAATGAGTTTCTTTCATTGTTACATATTGATGAAAAAACATATATAGCTGCTATACGTAGTAGATTACACAAACCAACTTTATTTTTAAAAAGAGCATGTAAAGACATTCGCACAAAAGCATTCGGCATACATGCGGGTCCACTGTGGCAAGCTAATACTGTTGTACAGTATACTCTTGATCCTTATGCGGCAGCTAGTTATTGTACATCTTATCTAACTAAAATAGATAAAACTATTACTAATGAATTTCGCACAATCACAGAAAAATGTAATTCAGAACAAATTGATGCAAATGTCAGAATCCGTAAAATGGGAAATGTTTTCCTAAATGAACAACAGATGTCGGCTCAATTGGCTGCATACATTGTGTTATCCATACCACTATATCATGCATCAAGAACTTTCAACTTCATAAATACATCATCTCCGCAAGAACGTGCATTTGTATTGAAATCCGATAAAGATTTGCGAGGTCTTCCACCCGAGTCCACCGATATTAAATGTTCGTATGCTATTGACAAATATATTGAGCGACCAACTACATTACTTCACTTGATTCTCGGTGAATATGTAGCAGATTATAATGTAGATAGAAGTAATATAAAACCGCGGCAAAAATCCCATATTATTAGGTATGTGCACTGTAACGAACATCGCGATTCCGAGAACTATTATCGGGAACAACTTTTACTTTTTCATCCATTTGTGGGAAGCGAAGAATCACAAAAAGGCGACCATGAAACATGGCATGATGCTTATTTGGTTCACAAACCAACTATATTGATGAAACGTGACAGTTCCTAACATAAAACACTACTCTTTCAGATTGGATTACATTAGAGACAAAAACACACGAATTAGCAAAAACCAACAATCTTAGTATATGGATGGACAAGTTCATTGATGTTGCCAAACGTTTTTGAGTCTTTGACAGATTGCACAGGGATTGAAACATATGACATAGCAACAAAATTCCATTTGCGTCCTGAAATTGGATTGTCAACAACAATACCGGAGGCAAACATATCTACAACACCTGACAACATTATTCCTAATAAACAATTTTATGAACAATTGCGAAAGCTTAATCCAGAACAACGTGCAATTTTTGATGATTGCATACACAGAAAACAGATGTTTCCTGACAAACCCTTGCATTTGTTTCTGACTAGGGGAGCAGGAACTGGAAAAACGTTTACTTTACTTATTATTATTCAAGGTCTGCTTAGATTTTATAATAAACATCCACAATCTGACCCGCTTAAGAAAAGAAACAATTCTTATGGCTTACACTAGCAAAGCAGCCTTCAATATTGATGGAACAACCATTTATTCTAGTTTAAGCATACCTCTTAATTGCAAAGATTTGCCTTCACTCGGATCAAAACGATTGGACACGTTGGTAAAATCATTTGATCAACTACAACTTATGGTGTTAGATGAAGTGTCTCTTGTGGGTAACATGATGCTTACGTTTATTGATCAACAACTACGATCAATTAAACAAATTCATGGTACTTTCTTTGGTAATATTGATGTTATTATTACTGGAGATTTTTATTAGGCACCGCCAGTAAGAGATTCGTGGGTTTTTAAGAAAAAACTCGAAAGTCCTGATGCTTTAGTTCCCGGTTTTTGGCAGGACTGTGTTAAATGTTACGAACTTACTCAAGTAATGCGTCAATCGCCCTCCGCCAAACAATCCAGCATTTTCACATTTATATTATACCAACAAAAATATGTTAATTCATAATCACAAAGCATTCGAGCAAACTAAAGGATCTGTATATATTTTTGAAGCTATAGACAAACACCATGATACATGTCCATCTACTTTTAAGCTCTTGGACAATGCAGCCAACACGGCCGGCTTACATACAACAATTCATGTTAAAAAAAAGATGTTAATTGAATTATGTGCAGGAAATTATGCAACTCATGATGGTCTAGTAAATGGGGCGGACGATATATTTAAACATACTTCCGTGTTAACAAATTCAACCCCTTTAATATGGATACAATTTAACAATCCAAAATCTAGTGTCGCTACACGTGCAAAAAATATTCACTTATATAACTCAACAATAGATAAGTTATGGACTCCAATTCAACCAATCTCTAAAGAGATTCAAATAAGATCAAATACTTCACATACAATTACTAGAATCCAATTTCCTATTCAATTAGCAGCCGCTCGAACAATCCATCGTTCTCAAGGCTTAACTTTGGACTATCTAGCATTCGATCCTACAGGGGTATATAAACATGGTTTAAGTTATACAGCTTTGTCACGCATACGTAACAAAGAAAACTTATACCTCTTAGCAAATTTGCAATTGAAAAAATTTCATGTTGACAATGGGGTTGCCGAGGAGATGCAACGTCTATATACAAGCGCACGATGGCAGTTACTTGTACCAACTTTGCACATATACAAACAATCACATGTAATTATACAACACTTGAATACAAGATCATTGTTATTACATAAAGAAGATGTTTTTGCATACCACAACTTGCAAACGGCTCATATTTTATGTTTTAGTGAAACGCACTTCAAACCTAATTCCAATATAAATCTGTTTATGGATTCCACAAAATATTCATATATCGCTGTACATGGTAGTCATAGCACCATGATGTTATATGACAGAACAATGTCTTTAGTATCTCATGAAGTGTTTTCATTCTCTGGTGTTGAATATATAATGGCCACTTTCAATAAAAATACAAGAAGAGCTATTCATGTAGTTACTATTTACAAACCTCCATCACTTTCGATATCTATATTTTTATCTCAACTACAAACAATTCTTCATAAAATACCACATTTCTGTCCCACCATTATTATAGGGTATTTCAATATCAATATATTACAAAATGATTCAACTATGTAAAAACAATTGCTACAATTCATGAGGATGTTCAATATGACACTTCAATTCATGAAAAAAACTACAATATATGGTTCACAGTTGGACCATATTTGGACAAATACACCTAACCAACAATGCATATCAGGAGTTACAGAGGCATATTGGACAGATCACAAACCTATATATATAGCTTTCAAACTACCAAACCATGTTGTTAAATATCATCATTCTACAATATAGCATGTAAAATACTTCGTTACACACTCCACATTGGAGGGTGGAGCCATTACGCATCTAGCCGCTTGTTCAAGTGAAGTATTGTACTTCAGTCTAGCTTCCAGTATCTGGTACCCCAGTCCAGTTTCCAACATTCCAGTATTCGAGTCGAGTTCCAGTATCTTGTACTCTTGTCCGCTGTTATAAATATCATCTTGATTCATGTTTACCTATCATGCATTCGGCCACGCCGACCTTGACTTCTTGTCTAGTCTTGTATCTCTAGTCTGATATTTTGTTTGGGTTCAGTCATGTTCTCGTCCTTGACAGTTTGGCGAGACTAAAGTTTGTTCCTTAGTTAGTTAAGATGGAAAGCACATTTGCGGAAATGGTCGTCACATTGCAGAGTCTTCAGCTCCAGATGCAAGAACTTCGTACATCTATCACCCAATTACAAGCTGATCAGTCTCAAGATCTTGGCAACGCTATCCACAATAGCTTGGACCACGTTCTTCCACAGTTTCAAGTCGTTTTAATATTGAATTCGTTGATCGTCAACATCTCCGTTTTGAGTTTTTTTCGAAGGATCATCAGATGCCCTGTTGAGATGATCGGAATTTGAGAACATTTCTTTTTCGCAAATGTTGCATGTGTAGAGTTTAAGCCTATATTGGGTAGCAAAGTCACCTAGCTCTGCGGGTAGATCAACAGCGTAGCAAGCTAAACATCTGCATGTTAATTCAAAATTCAAGATTACATTAGAGGACTTGTATTCATGATCTTGGGTACATGATCCACCCTCTCACATAAAGAAGGTTGAACACAGTATTCTCCGGATCTTAAATAAATAGATATAGAGAGAGATATTGGAAAGAGAGGAGTTTTTGCGAATCCTTCTGTCAAACAATATAATAGTTTTTGTTAGATCTTCATTCCCCGAGGTTGCACAGCTCAGCCACATTTCTTGCCTTTATTCCGTTGAACGTTGAATTGAATGTGAAGTTGTTCACGTCAAATTTGTTCTCTTGAACCTGTAGAAACATTTACTTGAGTTTAAAAGTTGAGTTTCTGAGTTTTGCAGAACAATTCTGCACGCCAGTGTAGAGAATGAATTTAGGGAAAGTTTGAGGCCAGGTAATAGCCGGCTGGGCAAAGGATGCTACAGGAACTCTAGCACCCTTCGAATTCTCGCGCAGGTGGGATGACTATCTGCAGAATATTTCATTTGCATGCATGCACATAAATTTTAAATACTTCTCCTCTAAATCGTGTTGGTCGTATGGAATTACAAGGAGCTCTTGAAGCCTGAGATTGGTTTCTCGTGGCTCTTTTCGAGTTTAAAGCCCTTTTTCAATATCCGGTTTCAAATGGACTTAGAATTGGTGAACGTCATCAACACTACACGGAGGTGTTTTAACCCTTAAGTTCCCAAGCGACCTGAATCGGGTCACTTTGAATTTGCAGTTCGACCTAATTTTTGCAGATCTAATCTGATGGGGCCCACTCCTGAAGCTTTAATGACAAGGGATTTGTCTCGAGTATGATGAAAAAAAATGAAAAAAGAAAAAAAAAAACTACGACCTACAAAATATATCTTAGATCTCTCATTTACGTTTTGGGGCCTGAAAAGGGCTTGTTGACCGCTGACGTGGCAGGTAAACAAGTCCTAAACAGATTGCACTCCAAAGGCCATTTTTGGCAGAAAATTAGCAATTTTGGAAAAAGTGCTTCATTTTGTGGTGTGTGAGCATTACATACACACATCCACCATTGGCTTTTAAAAATTGTAGAAAAAAAGTACTTCATTTGGAGGCACATTTTCTCTTGTCAATTTTGAGATTTCAACCCCCGTGTAATTGCATGCATAGCAACCATAGGTGAAAAAATCAGTTTGTACAATACAAGTTTTTGCAATCGGATTCCTTAGCTAGCTAAACCGGGCTAAGCATGCATTTCCTCCCCCACGCTCCAAGGTTGATGTCCCCATCAACGCTTCTTCCGCTTTTGAGGTCGCCCTTCGAAAACTGCAACCGCCTCGGATGCGTTTCCATTTCTGAGGCACGCACCCAAGATGTCTCCACATGATGATAGCCCTTCCATTTGACGAGATACTCCGTTTCTCGGTTCTTGAACCTCCTCGACTTAAGTACTGCCTCCACCTCGTACTCAGGTTCATTTTCATGATCCAACAGCACAGGTGGCGGACGCAACACTTGATGCCGATTCGGACGCGCTTAATCTTTGAAGTAAGGTTTCAAAAGGGAGACGTGAAATACTGGATGCACCTTGTTGTTTGCCGGCAGCTCCAATTCATACACATAACCACTCCACTATTGATTTGGAAATGGTGGGTCTTGGGGCAAGCAAAATTGGATAAAGCTAGGTTTTGATTTGGTCAAACCAATTTTTTTCTCACTTTTTCTTTGGGACCTGATATTTGAGGTCTAGGCCAACGCTATAATCCCACAATTTCCACGGTGGATTTGGCTTATTTTTTGGTATGTCATGCATAAATGAGCTGGGCCCATTGCTATAAGGCTGGAATCTCTGGATGATTTTTGGTAGGTTTCTAGGGGCAATTTACTGCAGCTGGGTACCCAAAATTGGTAAAAAGTCAAAAAAGGGCTTGGGAACTTAAGGGTTAATAGCAAGTGCTGTGAACAAATTTCGTGTCGGGAGACTTCTCTAGAGTTTGTAAAGACCTTGGGATACAGGAATTAAGACTAATGTTGACCACCTCAAGTGAGCCTCAACAGAATCTGACCCGCGGCTGCTTCCTTACGCTAAATAGGTTTACCGTGCGCGAATGTGATTCGGATGCCAACAGGTCTTGAAGATGTGACATTGAAGGTCCTCTACTGCGGAGTTTGCCATTCTGATCTGCATCAAAGCCGAAATGAGTGGGCGAGATTCCCCATGGTTCGAGGGTGAGGTGCAATCTGGTCCACACTGACCCTCTTATGCCTAGCCAAGTACATCTCTTGGGTACATTACCTGGTGATAATACCGGGCAGGAAGGAATGGCATATACATTTGACGTTCTGAAAGGGCGCTTGCTAGCCCTTGTGATCCTGACCCTCGGAGTGTCATTCCTCATGGCACACTTGCTGTTCCTCCATGTTTTGAGTGTGATGAAACCTAACTAAGACTTCTACAGGCTGTGTACCAAAGCTGATGTACAGGTCTGGATTTCCTACATGGGAAGAAAGCCATGCAATTTAAAGTATAACCAAAGAACTGGTCCATCTGAGTCTGACAGCACGTAAGTGGATGGTCACAGGCATGAAATTGTTGGAGTTGTCACTGAAGTGGACTCAAAGGTGGAAGGCTTTGAGGTGGGCCAGATTGTTGGAGTGGGCGGCATGGTACGATCCTGCCAGGACTGTTAGTCGTGCGAGCAGGGACTGGAGCAGTATTGCGATAAAGTGCTGTGGACCTACAACGCCATTGACGATGATGGTTCCCTCAACCCGGTGGTTACTCTGGAATTATGGTCGCTGACCAGAAGTACGTCTCTGGATACGCAATTACTGGCTGTCTGATGTTTCTAACTTGTAGAAATGCTTTTGGCCGCCAACAGACCTCTTCTTTGGATGTCAGGTGGTGAGTGATATAATGCTCAGGGTTGTAATCGACACATGAAATCGTCTGCAGATAGCAGGGAAATCACTCTCCAAAGGTGTAAGCCTAGACAAACATAAACTACCTAGATCTGGACGATAGCCCTTCCATAGTTTGACAATCATGCACGCGTGCCGGATTTGCCAGGTTCGTGTTGCGGATCCCGGAGAACTTGCCTATGGATGGAGCAGCACCCCTGCTATGTGCAGGCATAACGGTTTGAGCCCCATTCATGAAGCACTTTGCAAAGACTACGTACGAAGGGCAAGCACTTCTTGGGTTGGGTGGCCTGGGGCACATGGCAAGGCGTTTGGTTTGAAGGTGAGTGTCTTCAGCACCTCCCCCTGCAAAGAGAAGGATGCTCGGGAGATTCCTGGAGCTGATGATTTTATTGTCAGCAAAGATGAAAAGAAAATGAAGGTACTGAAGAAAAGAGGGCTCGCAGAGTGCATTCGACATGTTTCCAGGACACTCATATATGTTGGATATATTTTTCTCAATCTATGAATTCACTACAAGCTTTTCATATCTTTGTTTTGATACAAGTCTCCAACACAGGAAGCCATAGTGATAACGGGGAAATGGATAAAAGGACCTACAAAATCAATCTTAAACCATGTCCAAAGTCCATAGCATATCTCTATAAACATAATTGATACAGTGTCATGTTCTCACTCCTTGGATACCTAGCTTAGTATGCTAAAGACGAATGGCAAGTTCGTCTGAAGTGGTTGGTGTCCTTGACAAGAAGCTGGAAATCCCCCTGGTTCAATCATTTTTGGTAAGTTCCTAAAGCTGCTTGCCGAGCCCCCTACAGTAAAGTGGAGGCTCAAAAAGCCATTGTAGAAGGTAGCCCTCACTGGTGGAACCTCCTAGAAAGAGCCCATCGCCTCATCCTACTTCTCTATAACCCTCTTAGAGAAGGAGGGGCCACAGCCTGTCATATCCTAGTTCTACGCTCTCCTCTACACATGGCCTCGTATATCCGCCATTTCAACACCCATTGGCCGCTCCATTACTCTCCTTTTCTCGACCCAGACCCTTATAATGGCTCTTAGAAGTTAGATCATATGATGAAGTGGTTCATCAAAAGAACCACATTAAGACACATTAGGAAGAGTGAAAATAATATGTAGGAGTTCCAGCCCGAGGATTTGCCCAAGGATACCCCCGAGGATTTGACGTCGATAGAGCGTGTCTGAGCCTGATGTTGTTGTTGTTCCTGCCTCCGAGTCTTAGGGATTGTGACAGTAACAACGCCATTGTCGACCTCGGCAGTCACTTCGTCTACGTTGGCATTGTGAGGCAAGCGCAAGCGCCTCAGGGACTTGCATTGGTTGCGCTCCACACAGTGCCATGTATCAGTGTACTTAATCACGTCTTCGTTCCTGTGTTCGCCACTTATCTGAAGCGTGTGTCCATCTTCCACCACTACCTTCACTTCCTCTTTCTTTAGACCTGCGTACAAGTAGCCCGACCTCTTCAGTACTGTTCGCAGGATCCAAAATAGTAATGCGAAGATGAATTTACATCTTTTCTTTCGATGTACATGTAGAATCGCAAGACAAGTATGAGTTTCCATAGCATAGTTTAGACATCTAGGAAAAGGGCAACCTTTCTCCTCTGAGTGACCCGACATACTAGTATCTTAAGGAAAACACAGAATTCATAGATAGAGAGTTTAATGACTTACCAGGCAGGTCAGCCTTGAAGACATGAGAGTCTACAGTCTCAAGCCAATCTAGAGCTGGTTCCTGGTCCCACTGCGCATAGGAGTCTGCCTCCAAAGATGGATCCTGCTCCCACAGCGCACTGAAGTCCGACTCCGAAGATGGATCTTGATCCCACAGCGGACTGGAATTTGGCTCCGGAAATGTATCCTGACGCAGCGCTTTGTAGTTGGACCATATTGGCTCCATGTACTTCAAGCTCGTTTGTGGGAGAGGGCAAAACTGGCTTCCAATGTTGTAAAGGAATGGAACTATATAACTGAAAGACGGGAAGGTACAGAATTTAACAAGTATGTTCTTAGTTCTTACAAAGGAACTCTCCTCCCAACCATGGAGGATTCCACAAAGAATGATAGTTTGTCCATCCTTGGAGCTCGTTAAGTAGTCTCTACCTATTAGCTAATGCTATACTTTAGTAAAAAAAACCCTGAAAGAAACTTTAGCTATTCTAGTAAGACTTTCCATTCTTTTTAAAAGACTAAAATTTAAAAAAGAAAAAAGAAAAAAGAAAAAGTGAGACTATTCTAGAGCGTAACGCCCTTTGCTATGTCGCTCTTTGTATTTTGACCACGTCTCCCAAGTGTGAATATCAGGGCATCCTGACAGTCAGCCCTTCCGCTAAAACCTTCCGGCATCGAGTGCCTGTGGAGCGCCATGTATGGGACCGAAGTTGACATCATATTGGCCCCTTTCAGGATTGGCTCTTTGAAACTGGACCTACCTATAATGCGACTAGCCCACACCACTTCCAATTTTGCGTTATTGAGGATGAGAGCTATAAGTGATACTATAAGATGCAAGGAATGGAGGAGTTGGATGGTGTGGCCCTACCTCTTCAACCCCTTCTATAATCATCCTTGCTGAGCAATCTGGTTTCGAATGATTCTTGACAATATCTTGTTTGCGAATGAGGCTTTGTTCTCTGCAGAAAGCGATAACCAAGCTTTGGCCTTTCCGATGCTTGATTTTGTTAAAGCATTTGACTCGATTGATTGTGATTTTCTGATGGGTGCTGTTCAAAAGACTGGTTTGTAGAGATCCTTGTAAAAATACTGGAGATTTGCTTCTATGAATTTAGTTGAGGATGCTTCAGTGAATTTTAGAAAAGGAAGAATGAGAAAGCTGATGGCTGGAGCTCATTAGTGCCCCATTGACCAGATAGGACTACTTTCTCATGGTGGGTACTCTCCAACGGCCTCTTCCACGGTGGAATGTATTTGTTACGGATTCTCTTGGAAGTGAATTTGACATACAAGTTCAATGTATATTTATCAAGAGGGGTTTGAGCCGCCTGTATCATTTGCCGAGCTTCCGTGAGGGTGAAAAATTGGATGCTGAGCTGAAATGTTCAAAGACTATAATCCAGGGCAGAAATACTGTAAGATGGCCCTCACGCCAGTCAAGAATGTTCAGGTGGGCGGTGCTGGGATACCTAATCTGCGCTTGAAAGGGATCAGGGTGACTGGTCATCTTGATAAGGAGGTGGATTAGACTGCTGCTGCTGAGCTGTGCTTCAGCTTTCCTGAACCATCCATTTGAGGAAAGTGTTATTGAGCCAGTAACTGCTAGGACTGCTCAGTCCAAGAGTGGGCATTCTATCAGGTGTGTATTTATGTCTTATTATTCTCATCTAAGTTAGGGTGGCCTAATGTGTGTCTTCCATTCACAAATTCAGAACAAGAATATAACTGGTGGGTTGCCCAGCATACATTAAGGAAATCCTCCTCATCTACGGAGAACAGGTAGACACCACGATGGCACATGGAAAGCTTGAACATAGTCCATGTTTTGAGGAGGTTGCAGAACAATTCAGGGTACATGGGATTGAATTCAACATGCAGCACCAGTTGTTACCTTTGGAAGTTGTGTTAGTTTATTGAGATAGGCTTAGTGTAATTGTACACATCCCCTGCATGTGAATCACACACAAGGGAAATTTGGGACAACAAATATTTGAATATGATCTCTACCTTGCATAAATTGGTCCCACACTTGGGGTTTGAAATGGAAAATTTATTACATTTTAGACTGTCTGGTAAATAATTGAATGCCTGATATATCCACATACAGCACTCGATTTAGAGATTAGTCAGGCTGGTTGCTTAAGAAAAAAAAGCCTTAAACAATCATGGCAACAATGTAAGGGGTTTAGAAGGCACCTGCAAAATGTATTACAATCATACAGCAAGTGTCACCCAGTCCACCAGGTTGGACTGAAATTGATGGTCCCTCCACAGACCCACTTGAAGCCAACACAGGAAATACTCAACAAGGACACCATTTGGGTAAAGCTTGCAGTCTTCTCTTGCATAGGAGGTGTATCATCTGTGTTCTGAAACTTCTAGAGTTGAGCAGTGGTGGTCTTCTGTAACTTGGCCAGGCTCATAGGATCTTTGAATGTCATGGTGAAGGCACCCATGAATGGGTGTAAGAACACATCCCTCACTTTCTGTTCTCAATAAGAACCACTACGTTTTACGAAATGGTCAAACTCCCGTCTTCCTGCCACACCACTGTTTGGAACTGTCACTCGCAATTTGATGGATACGTCCCCACTAACATTATTTTCTTGCAATAGAACATCCTTCTGAGCCTTGATCTGGCAGTGTCCTTTGTACATGGTTGGGCGGGATGATCAGGTAGTGGGCTGTGTGTTTGCTATGAAATTGAAGATCTGAAACCCTGCTTCTAAACAATTGAAGTTGGAAGCAGTTGATCCAGGTGATACATGGCCTTCACCATCTTCCCGTGACTGGAGAAAAGGCGTAGACCTCACAGTCGCTGAGAGAAACATCCATGGTTAATGGAAAGCGTTGTCTCATTGCGAATCTGAGAGTCTACTCCCAAAATAATCTCTCATCTGTAACTAGGATGTTAACTGAAACATCGTAACTGAAATGTTTCTCTTTTATGGGTTGAATCTGAGAGTCTACTACTGAAAACAGCTTGTCTAAAGTTAATTAAAAATAAGTCGCACCCAGGCATGACTTAGAAGGGCATGCCCCAGGACAAAAGACGAAAGACAAAGGACATGCCCCAGGATCAAAATATGCAAGACCAGTGCTATTTAGAGGTACTTCATACTTTGTTGACCTGTTGGAGGTACTGCTCCCTGCCCGGAGGTGAACTTACAAACGATACGTACAGTTTGACCCAAGCCTTTGTTCCCAATTAAGCCTTTAAGACTCAGCAGCCTGGAGGTGCTAGTGCTAACTTTGCCTTGGCAAATCCCCATGGGTGGGTTAGATAATGAGCATAGCCTCCAACATAAGCCATGAACCAAGACTCTCATTGAGCTTCATGGCTTGTTGATTGTACAATTCTATCACAGGACCAGACTTGCTTCGAGCGCTGGGAATCTCATGAATGTTACATCATGAACATTACTGCTGGGGTTTTGGCTACTCACTTTTACTGTTGGCGGCTTCTGTGACTAACAAATAGACAGAGTAAAGCCAGCACTCGTGTAACAACACCATAAACGAGAAGGATGACTAGGCAACGTCCCCAGTCATGTAGACGATAGCCCTGGATCGAAAGAAGACCGCACCGTGAGATAATCCACACCCCTTTGTACCTGCTCCCACAAATGCAACAGTAGACGAAATGTCAAATTTTGCTATAAAACAGGCAATGATAAATTTATGTATTGCCCTTGCCTCATATACACACAATGTATGTAGTGCATACAATCCTTGAAAGTAAATATTCACAAACAAACACTAAATACCAAGGGAAATATGATCCGACCTTTCTGCATTAGCAATGACATATGCCTCAAGTGCATAGCGCGCATAGCTTACAGCCGAAAAGTACTTCCAAAAACCATTTTTCCTTGATGTTGAAAGAAGCGTGGCTATTATGGGTAAAAACACTGCCCACTGCATCATCTCATGGGTACACACAAGTTTGGCTCGACACACCATACAGTAGCACGTGAGAAACATCGATGACATTTGCTTTGAAAGGATTTCAGAAAACAAAAAGGAAAGAAACTTCATAATGGCTATAAAGGCTGCATATTACAAATCTTTCAGTGGGGAGGAAGAGGAGTGGAGTGGAAACACTGTGCTTATTGCCATAAACACCGGAGCAAGAAATAAATAAAAAGACGCTAAAGGGCACAAGGGACCCAAGTAGAACAAGAAAGAATTACAGAATTCAAAGAACTTCTGAAGTGTGGCATAAAGGTGGAATGCCTCATGCAGGTAAACTGCTAGTAGTTCTTGCTGCAATGGTTTGGACATGGACTCCATTGTCTATTGGGATGCAATAGAAAAGGGATTGATTTTCTTGCAGGTGTTGTTCTAGTTTGCATATGAACCTCTCCAGCTATATGCAGAACTCAAATTTGATTTCTCATTGGCTACATTCCACTAGTGCTACAAACAGAGAACATACTGACGACACTGTGCCTGTCACAGCCTTGTTGCCAGATCCCACCCCCAGCTTGGACAAGCGGACAAGTGAGAGAAATAAAGAAACAAATAGATTTAGAACGTCAACAGGAAGCCCAAATAGCATTCTTGACAACAGCAAAGAAAGAAAGGAAAGAAGTTTACTAAGAGGGAGAGATGAAAAAGGAGAACGGACCAGTTGGGCAGGTGCCGGCTCCAGAAGGATGGCAGCAATATATGATATCCCAGTCACGCAGTACACCAGCACAAGTGTGATGACATAGTGTTCACCGAATGAGGAGCGGGGATTACTGAAGAAGTAGAACATGGAGAGATAAAATAGAGGTTTGATAAGAACGTCAAAAATGTCAATGATGTCCTTAGCGATAAAGAATGCAAGACGGTTGATTCCTGAAGCACTCTCCCGCCAGAATTGCAGCTTGTCTGCTGTGAAGCTCCTCAGGGCAGCTATCATTGGTAGCAGAGCTGTAGAAAGGACTTCGATCAATCAATTTTAGCTAGATAAAAGAAGATATGTGAAGTGACGTGCTTCCTTCCACCTATTTCTGCTTTCTTTCCCCATTGAGCAACAAGAGCACTCTCAAGGTGTGAAGCTCTGGAAAAAAGTAAAAAGTAAAGCAAACGACAGAAAAACTTGGAAAAAAAGCCAAGGGAGAAGATACCAAATGGTGAGCTATTCAAGTCTAAACTGACTATCATCTCGTATAGACGTCTATAGACCACTTTATACAATAGCTGATACATTCCAATCATCTCCCAAACATGGGCATACATGACGAAGTCCATATCACATTCTGATCCTGAACATTCATGCCAGGGAGGTCCAAAGTCCTCAGAAACTACAAAAATTCTCACAAACAGCCCTGGCTTACACAGCCAGCATTGAGAGAGCTTTTGAGAATACCACCCAAAGACATAGAAGAGTCTCAATTTGGCTCTTACACATAATGAAGGCATACTAATAGGGTAAGCAATGAAGAAGGAACCTCAAAGTTGGCACAAAGTAGAAGAACAACAAACCATAAGGGGAAAGTCAAATTATGTTCAAATACAAAATCGTAAAGACCTCCTCTGATTTTCTTAGTGTAGTTCGAGGGGACTTTTCAAAGGCGGAATCCCATGTCAAGTGGATCAGGGGGTGAAACATCTGGTTCAACCATGTGTCAGAGGGTGGAATAGCTCATTCCACCCTATATCCCCAGTGCCCACGATCGAAGGGGATTATAACCGTGTGATAAAATCAAGATGTAGGGCTAAAAATCAGAGTCAGCCTTCAAGGCAGCAGAAAGCACCTGCCCTCGTGCTCTGCACCAAAGCACTTGGGCTCCTGCCCTTGTTGCTTGTCTGGCGCAAAGCCCTCAACCAGGTTCTTTCTGCTATACATTTACTACGTCAGCAGGAGGGACCAGGCAACAAAGAACCATAGAGAAATTAGACAGCTGAATGACTGAGACCACAGAACTACTCAAAGAGTTCTAGAGTTGCATGAATGCGCTGTTCTCATGTAGGTAGGTCCTCATAGTGAGGCCTTTGCCAGGGATGGAGAATATTTAAAACAACATATCTGCCCAGGATCTTCTAGTATGCAGGGCCCAAGAAGAAGAAACGATGCTCTGTCTCCACTTTGCCTGTAGTGCAAATTGTCGCAGATGTACCATCCCATTTTCATGATTGTCTCTAAGGATAAAGAAGGTTCTTTGTAGAAGTAAATTCTTTGGTGTGAGTAAGGAAGGAAGGGAGGATAGGAGAGAGCCAGTACAATGCAAGGAGAATAGGAAGAAGTGAACCTATGGCGATGATGGTATAGCTATAGCCCTGGGATCCTAGGCTGGTGTCTCTCATGTTTGAAAGAAAGCCCAAGCATGCCCCTGCTATGAGCAGGATAAGGTAGTCCTGGATCTGAACTCTGGCATCCCGGAACCGCTGCTGTGCTAATCTGATATCCAGCAACCCCCACCAGTCCTCAAGAGTCAGTTCTCGAGTTCTGAGATATGCTAAGCTTTGTGTGGATTATTAACCCACCATTGTATGCAACCATCCCAAAATTGCCATAGTGCTTGCGAACAGCTGCAACAGTTCAGTTACAGAGTTTGAGTGTCGTCTACAGGGCAGGCATCTACAAAATATGAGAAAGCATGATGTTTAATGCAGCTTTGCTTGAATGATAGATACATATGCAGTACAAAGGATGGGCCACGACTCTGACCTGTGAATAATAATCTCGAATTGTTGAGAAAAACCAGGTGTCTGACGGCCGGACAGATCGTTCACCTTTCTGAACGTGGATTTCAGCCCATCCCATCTCACTACCAAGAAAGTTTTGGTTTCCACCCACACTTCTTGTGCAAAGCTTGCAGCCAGCATTGATGACTCTGTTATGAGGCCCTTTCTCTCACGTCCAATTGGTGCATGTATCTCCGCAGCAGTATCTGTGGGAATGTTATATCCCTTGTGCCTCATCCAGAGGATAGGTAGAGTGCTGGCATCAAAGTCGGGGGAGTTTTCTGGTTGAACAATTCCTTCCAATGCATCCATGTAGTGATCTGGGGGGTTGATCCGCTCTGGTACCACCAAGCCCAGCCCTGAGAAGTAAGCCTCCACTTCACTCACTGGTCCCAAGTAAACTGTACGCCCTCCTTTAGCCAGAAACATTACGTCATCGAACATTTGAAAAAGTCCATAACTGCACATGCAAGGTGAAGATATAGACTGAACATGAGCTTGCTAGAGTTTCTATTATACAAGGAATTTACGAATAAGACCTTCTGATGCGACATACAAGGGGAGGAAGACCGATAGAATGCTTTCTTTAGACTGCATTCAGTAGCCTTGTGTGCAAAACCTCGCTTTCCTACCCACAACAAAAGAAACAGGATTTAACATAAGCAGAAAAAGATAGAGAAAAACTTTGGGAGCAGAAACAAAAGAAGAGAAGAAGCAGAACAAGAGTATGAACAATTTGTTAGAGGCACAGTAGGCCCAGGGGAGACATAAAGAAAGAATGAAATGAAATGATACTTTTTATATTGTCCACGGAAAGCTCAAAGAGAAATGAAATGGAACTTCATAATGTCAGGGTAAAGCTCAACGAGCCTCTATAACATCCATTGGAACTCAAATAGCTTATGGGCAAGATTTAGTACATCTGTGGGAGTCCCAAAGGAGAAAAGCTTGACATGCCACAGGCGTTTACCTAGGTTGATGAAGCACCACACCGACATTAACACCCACCATTGTCTCCCGATGTAAGGCTTGGAGCACCAAGCGTGACGAAGTACTGTCTAGTCCTGAAGTGGGTTCATCCAGGATCAAAAGAGAGGGTTCCATCACCATCTCCAACCCCACATTCACTCTCTTGCGCTGTCCTCCTGAGATTCCACGGTTCTCAACTGTTCCCACAGTAGAGTCCCGGATACATTCCAGTCCCAAAGCTGCGAGAATTCGCTCCACCACCAGCACCCTTTCATACTTAGGCATGTCCACTGGTAGCCTGAAACATTTGGGGCGACTTGTTTGGTAGCCCATCTAAACAAACGTACTTGATAAACTTCAATCAGTGAAGCTTGCTGACATTGAGTTCCACAAGCAGAGAACATTCCAAACTTTTCTGTGTTGCTAGTAACCTACGATTATCAAAGTTAACCTTATATATATGGGGAGGAAGTGGCAAAGGGGCCTACAGGGACAGACTAAATGCCTTGACATTTCCTGCTTTCCAGAGCTTTGTGACCTTTGCAGTACTGACAACGTCTACTCCTGGAGACCATGGTGATAGTGTACCCACTACTGTCCAGCAAACAATCACTAATTACTGGAGAGATCGCACTTGGAGCCAAACAGCCTACTTGCCTGCATGCGTCATACGAAGAAAGAAAGGATGATGCCCCATGGAGAGCCCAAAGAGCTTATGGGTGTGAGATAGCAGGTGACCTGTAGCTGGCACTGAACCAAAGGTTTTCCTCTACGGTCAAATTGCCATGGACAACATCATCTTGAGGCACAAATCCAATGATGCGCTTGTAAGAGTGAATCGATTCAGGGTTCCCATTGATAAACACCTGCCCGGTGGTGTGACTGTTTGTAGCCTTGCCTGCTAGGGCATTCAAAAATGTGGTCTTTCCAGCACCGGAAGGGCCCATAACTGCCGTGATGCGCCCTGGTGACAACTTTCCAGTCACATTGCACAAGATTTTCTTCCCACTTCCTTTTAGTATGAGGGAGAGGTCAACAAAGCTTAACTCAATTGGGGGTCGCATATTCCCTACCACCATCCCCCCTAAGGGGTCCAAGAAGTCCATGTCTTTCATAGTGGGAGACTGGCCTTTCATTCCAAAGGCCCTCTCTTTCTCAAGTTGGCCATAGGCATAAGCAAAAATCTGGCTGTCCCTTTTAAAGAGTACTTTGGGAGGTGGGCGCTTAGAGTCTTTCGCACTGTCCAAAGGGATGTTTGCTTTAGGAGGGACATCTGAAGGATTTATGTTTGGTGCAGAATTTGGGTCGCCTGACCAGGCAACTAGTGGGACTGGGGGGAGTGGAGGTGGATTGGCAGGTGCATACTCATCAATAGGTTCACTAAGTAGTCCAGAGCGTCCAATTATACCAGAAGGCGGTACCCCTGTGTCATTGAACTGTGAAGTGCTTCCGGTGTATACAGGACTGGCAGCAGGGGGGGAGAGGATCTGTAACAGACCACCAAACAGACTTTAAAGTCTATCTCCTCATTTTTTGCATAAAAGACAAAGACACGTGAATCATTGACTGGCTAGTGTGAAGAATAATGTAGGACACCAAGTAAACAGAGTGCTCCAAGCACAGACCCTTAACATTTGTAGTGACAACTATCATCAATTCTTCAACTGGAAGATGCATTTTATCTGAGGTTTTAACCCCTGCACGATTGCCCCAGCTTCCCAGAGAAATGCAGTAATTTATTCATTGTTAAAAGATGTTCTTTGGAACATTTGGTATTAATTTGCCACAAAATGCGTCCATTTTCCTAGCTGTCTCTTTATTCATTCTGATGATTGCACTCCTACCTGCAACTCTTGCACGCTGCGTGTAGTCTGTTTGCGGGTAAGGGTACGGCTGAGTTTGTTGCCTATCATTGTTGCCCGTCGCTTTGCAGATTTTCGCCATTGTGCGACAATTGAAACCCGCTCATATGCTTCTTTTGCAGCCAGTTGTCGTGTAGTAGATTTGCGCCTTTTCTTTATATCCGTCAACCAATCCGAGCATGTGAAGATCACCAGAAGCAAAACTACAAGCACTACCTGCATGCACCATCTTTCCACACTTTACACCCCACAGCCACTGGTAAAGTGCCTAGAATGTACTTAGTAGACTTCGCTTGCTGTGGTATTTTGACCATTGAATAGGCAATCAAGCAGAGTCGGAAAGAAGGGGAGGGGAGGGGACCAAGCATAACAATGCATAGGATCCACTAACAATGGCAGGAGGCTATCTGTATGGACATGGGTTTGCTTCTAGCCTTCCAGATCGCATGGAATTCCCTTTGACCGATGCATGGATTCAATGCTAGTAGAGTGAGAAAGGAGGGAGGAAGAGGAAGAACAAGATTTTGTTTAGAGATATCAAGCAAGTGAGAAGTGGATTATACGTTTGTGGAAGCTCAAAGAGCTTCTGGAGCAAGAGAGAGCAAAGACAGAGGGGCCCTCCACAAGGAGCCCAGGAACAATTATTGTCAATGGATTGTCTAAGAGTCAATACCTCATGCAGATATGCCACTAAGCATTCCTGATCCTCGTAATGGAAGACCTCTGTGAGAGATTGTGTGTCTCAGAATAGACAATGTAATCTCCCATGAATCTCGAGAGTTAGACCTCATAGAGTTAAGCTGCCAGGCCATCTGGTCCGAAAAGGTCTCAAGGCTACTCATGGAAGATGGCTTTGTTCTTGGGAATGAGAGTTTCTTTGAGTATCTTGCCTCTAACTATGTACTCCTCATTGAGAGAGAAAGAAATGATGAAATGCTGCTTTATAACGTCCACGCAAAGCTCCAAGAGCTTATGGGACATGAGCATGAAACAGGAAAGAGAATGTACTCATAAGATGTTTGCCGTAGCCTTGCGGCCATTGACCCTGCACTCAGTTTGAGCGGAACGCAAAGGGACAGAAACTACCTTTGTCGGGGGCTGCCGCTGGTAGTATGACTTACCTTGGAACAGACTATTAATCCGAGTTTTCCACATATCCTCTAGAAATCCCTTCATACAGTGGGGCCAGCAGCCTAAAAACAACTGTTGATAAAAAGATCACCTGAGAATCAATGCCTCGTGCAGATATGCTGCCAAGCATTCCAGATCCTTGTAATTGAAAACCTCTGTGACAGATTGGCAATCGGAGTATCTTCCCTGGATCTAATAGTAGAAAGGACAGTGAAAGAAGAAATATTCTTCATTATCAATTTCCCTCCTGTCATCCCCAGCACAAGGGGGGCATAGACGGTCATCATGCTGCAGGTTGTCCCATCTACCAGTCTATCCGCAGACTCTGGGAGCCCACCCTAAACCTTCCCCATGCCCTTAGAGCCACAGACAGGTAATTGGGCTGTAAGATTCCATCATCACAGAGGCAATCCCTTGAGCAGTAGTTGCTTTAGGGCTGCTTTTTGGCTCCGGTTTTGTCTCCTCTCTCTTGTTTTTTTCCATTTTGTCCCATAAGACCTTTGAGCTTTCCGCGGACGTTATAAAGTACCATTTCATTTCATTTCATTTCATATTCTTCCACAAGACAGACAGTGACCTCTGGCTCCCAATCTCACACACCCCTATGGTACAGTGCAAGTGACAACCGACTTCAGAGCAATAAAGAAAGAAGGAAAGACATGTAGAGATTAGACTGTACTATTTACACCTAATATATGGAGCCAAAAACGGGATGAGGGGAACAGCAACAGAAAGGGAAAAGTGGGGGAGAGGGTGCGCAGGAGCATCAAACGTACTAGGAATAGACCCCCAACGGCTTGAAGGTTTTCACGTTGTAGATTTGGATCTCCTCCACAAGATGTAAGGTGTGAACGTGCTGCACCCACTCCCCCACATTTGTCTCTGTTACCACATTTCATTCTTCTCCTTGTCCACTCATCTACCAATACTGCACTTTACCTCAGATGGCTGTTACTGAACTGTAAACCACCACTGCAGGAGAGCACCAAGAGGACTCACTCTCTGGAGCTGTGGAGCCTAGCCGGCAGAAGTGTCTGCAAAACACCCCCACAAGCAAATCTACACTGTTTTTAGGAGAAGAAAGAGGTGTACTTGTTGGACAGTAACTTGCAATAGGCTTGTGGCTGTATATCCTTGGGCAATTTGGACACAGACGAAGAGAGATGCACTTACTCTTCCCTGGAAAACTTGGCTAGACACTCCTTTGAGAGCATAGTCGACCTTTCCGGAGCTGCTCAAAGGACCCAGTTCTGGAAAGCCCAGAATTGTATTGGTACTTACTCACAGCCAGCCATAATCCAGGTATAGGAAATGGACTGTAAAGGCTAACATGGACCTCACAATAGAATGTATGATGGCAATTCCAGCACTATAGGCCCCAATGGAGTGAAACATGCTGCAATGACTAATGGTGCTAGGGTGAAGACAGCACACAACAAACTGAGAAAGAATGAAGAAATGACATGAAATAGTACTTCACAACGTCCGCAGAAGCTCAAAGAGCTTACGGGATAAGATTGTACTCATAAGACGTTGTTTGCCGTAGCCTTGTGGCCATTGACCCCGCGCCCAGTTTGAGCGGGAACAAAGGGACAGAACCTACCTCTGTCAGGGGCTGACGTTGGTAGTAAGACTTACCTTCATATATAGAATTAATCCGGGTTTTCCAGATATCCTCTAGAAATCCCTTCACACAAGCATCAATCTGCTGTGTGTGATTTGCCCAAAAACTAGGCCTCAGGAGGGCCTGGGCTTTTGGCTCAGCCTCGAGACTTTCAAAGTTGGTAAACAGGGGTACAGGCACAATTCCCTTGATAGATTTGAAGAGAGCGTCTCTTTGGTGAGAGAACCCCGGACAGTGTATCAAATGAATACTGTCTTCAGATTGCCCACACAACGGGCAATTGCACTCTCCCTTTCCTCTCTGCTTCTGTTTGCTGTTCAAAGGTAGGCTTCCTGCCCTGAGTTTAAGTTGACCGACCAGATACATTGCTGGTAGCAGGATACCTCAGCAAGTGGGGTCCCAGAACAGGAAGATGTACCACTCTGAGGTAAGGGACTCCTTATTAGGCTACAAGATGTAATCATCAAACGCACAAAAGTCGCACTTCTCTAAGCAGCCACCTGAAAAGCTCAGGCATCAACAGACTGTTGTTGTACTAACGCTATGGGGTGGCTTCGTTCTTCGTTACCATTAGGGAACATGAATTTCAGCTTCTTGTGTGGTACATATCGTGTTCTCTACAACTCTTATTCACCCTCTCATTAATTGGTATATTCCACTCTCTTTGTCCCAAAAGCTCTTGAGCTTGTTGCAGATGCCTGTGTCTCCACTTTCCGGTAATTTGGCGGGGTGGCACTTACGGAAAGCTCAGCGGAAACACCGGCTCATTGAGGACAATCCTGAATTCACCAAGTCGCATCAACCCGTGATGCATCCAGCTGAGTTTCAGAAGCAAAGAATAGGCAGTAAAGAATGGTGGGAAAAGAGATGAGTTACTCGCATCCAAGCAGGGCCTTGCTTACCCGCAGGAGGGACCGCTCCCTTGGAAATGGCCCTCCCTGAAGGTCTGTTGAGCTTGATTAGGACCAGCCCAACACATTAGTGAGAGTGGGCGTCCAAAAGTTAAGTCGAACTCCGGGCTTAGTCTTCCAAAAAGACTTACCCACTCAAAAACGATGGTTCGAAGTGGGAGACACAAAACATGGGGAAGGAAAACTTCTGCCTTCAGAATTTTGGAACTCCAAGGTTCTTAGAAGCCACTTCAACAAGGATGGATGTGCATAGGCCTTGAGAATTTTATGTCATCTGTCATATCCGGGTCCCCCCTTGCTGTCTCCTTCCATTATGACCTTCTTCAACTCAAGGGTGTCCACATGGGAAACCTGCTCATCGACAAACAACAAAGGTGCTACCTGGTTGAGGGTCGGCACGGGGCTCCACAAATTCCTAAGGAAGTCGTTGCCTATAGAAAAGTCTGGCACATCCTTCTCCTCCAGAATATCCCCTTGAAAACTTGGTGCCCACTTCTCTCCACCAAGGCTTCAACTGATATGGATGGTTTGTTAAGATTTAAAGGGTTGAAGGCCCATTTGTGATACTTGTGAACAGATTCTAAGTATCTGGTGTTGTGGGCACGCTCGTCTTTGAGTTCGAGCCTTCCCCATGGCGTGTGCCTAGGAGGTGCACGTCCTAGACCTCTGATCGACATCCGGGGCCAGTGTGTTACCTTCCCAAACACATTGCTTGTCTCGTTGTTGAGACAAAATCTTAGGAGAACATTCAATTTTTCCATCTCCTCAAATAGATCCTTTTTTCTTTACTCCAAGCCATGTGCCATTTCTTCAATGCGTATGAATGTGTTACTCTTTGAAATGAAGGCTTTTTCTGCTTTTTGCTAGACATTCTGTTCAGTGTGACCGACTTGATGTCCAATTCTTCAATGTCACGGAACCACTCATGACTCTGGTCCAGCCAATACATGTTTGGTTGAAGATCAAGGGAGGCAGGGGCAGCTGTGTTCGGGTCTGAAAAATACCACCTTGCCTCTTTTAGTGGATGTGAGGATTCCGGCCCATCGTGGCACGGTCTCTCTGCAACATCCCTAGTAACTGAAAACCTAGGACCCTCCCAAAGGCTTTTCCAAGCACAACAGGAACGAACTCATTAGGCAATAGCTGAAGGAACTCTACGTCACAACGATACACCTCACCAGCAAGTTGCAGTTCTATAGAGACACTTTTTTATCTTTTGTGATTGTTTGTTTTCCATCTCTCTCTCCCCCTCATTTTACAGGCAAGGGACAATTCAGGGTGGGCTCACGGCATGAGGATAGAGACTTGCAAATGGGATATGTTGTTGTGTGCCAAACACCTTTGTCCTGCGTACACTAAACAAGACAGGCTGGAGATTGAGGGTGAAGCACATTTGTTCTTTCGATGTTCTCTCTACTACAGGATTGAGGCCACTACTTTGCCTATTTAGAACCTTGCAGCTGGGATGTCTCCACCAACATTGGCCTTTCAAATTGGAGCCAACGATACATTGGTAACATATTTAGCATAAGAAGGAGACCGGGTCTTCATTGAAAGCATTGAAAAAGAGGCACTTACCTGGTGCCGCAATCATATGCTTCTATAGAAGTTGGGCAGTATTGGCCAGCTGGGCAGAACATGGAAACAGTAGAGCTAACATCAGACCACTTGTCGGCTCCCCCACATGAGGCATTACTGTTGCCCGGTCTCACCTCATAGCCATATCTGCAGCATCCACACCATGCGTACATCAACACACAATCTTGGCCTAGCAGATCACATCAACGACTTGAGAATATAAGAACTAACACATACATGGAGTGATCCCTGTCAGTACTCCGTTGGCTATTATCTGCTCCAAACTCAACAGATCCATAATCCTGGAAGCGAAGGATAAAAACCAGGGGGAGGGAATGGAATGGAATGGAATGGTACCTCCGCGGAAATCTCAAAGAGACCAGGGGAGGGAGAAAGGACATATATCAATGTAAGAGCCTAGTAAACTCTAAAGTGAACTCTAAACTCAAATTGACAGGTACCCCATGGTAAGATGAGAGATAGCCATATCCCTTATGGAGAGAGTAAAATGAAATGAAATGAAATGAAATGGTGCTTTATAACGTCCACGGAAAGCTCGTAGAGCTTATGGGACAAAATGGAAGAAAACATGAGAGAGGAACAAATCCAGAAACCACAATTAATGTTCTAGCGATTGTCTAAGGGTGAAGGCCTCGTGTAGGTAGGCTGCCACGCATTTTAAGAAAGAAAGATGATATGTGTCCTCAGACCTATTAGAGAAAGACACACACAAACACCTTCCAGCCCTGAAATTAACAAGAGTTATAGGCTGAGGACTCACGGAGCACAGGTCCCAGCTGTTTCGTTCAATGTAGCGACAGGGCAGTAGGCACCGAGCGGACAAGCTTAGACATGGCAGAACAGTGCTTTATTGTGAGTAACCTTCACGGTCAAAGAGGAAAATGCTGACTATTGTATGCTCAACAATCATCAATCTAAAAAGCACTTTGAACCCTCAAAGATCTACTTACGAAGCATGCAGGTGAGACCCCGCGGGCAAAAAAACCCTGCACAGCATGGTTCCGGGATATTGTTTCTGGCAGGGACAAAATAACGTCCTAAATCCACTGGTGGCATTGCTGCAGCAGCCCAACCTGACTCGCATGCTTGTGACCAATGACTTGAGTTACAGTTAATGTTCGGGGGAGGGGAGGCCAAAGTTCCAAGATTTCCGAAATAGAGTGTAATCTCACTCGCCCCGCAAAGACGATCTGAAAAGTCGCCACCTGAAAGTTTCACATTGCAAAGGTTTATGGCAGAGTGCATATCGGTCACTGTGGTTCAGTACTGTGGAAACAACACGGCTTTTGAAGCATAGACACAATAGAATAGTGACAAAGGGATGGGAGGCTGTACCTGTCAAACTCACGCAATTTGCCATAAAGGTTGAGTTCTGCTGATAGCCAAATACTTCGTGCCTCTCTCTTTCCCTACGCCCACCAAAAGGAGATATGACCACATATTCAAGCTTGCTTGTCAAAGCCAGAGGGATGCTCTGACCTGTGTGGAATGATCAATTCAGCCATAGGACCTACTTCTTGCAATGAACTAAGGATTGATGGGAACCCATGAATTCAGCACTTCATCCTACTTGAAGCGGGAATTGTTGCTATCCGTGCGCGGTGAAGATTTCAGTCTCATTCCATGGCTGAACGGCTTACAAGGAGGGTAACATCTTGGGGACTGCTGTCGAGGGCCAGTTTTCAGAAGAGTGTATGTCCCCTTGCCTTGTTCAGCATTTCTGCTACAAGCAAATGGCAGTCATGTCTTCACTATTCTCAAGCCAAGACACGGGTCCTCCATAGTTTAGGATGGTTTCAGCTCTCTACAGTTCTCGGAAGGGGTGAACTTTGACATTAGTCAAGTACTGACGGAGGAGGAATGCTTATGAAGGAAATCTTCCAGGGTCTAAGCTTATGGAAATACAAGTCTTGAAGGACCTCAATCAACTGACTACTGCTCTATGTTGGGTTTTGGGGGAACTGTCAATAGGTGAACCCATTTCAGCAGAAAGGAATGCTGCATGACATGGAGCTCTATACACTTCATTTCTTGTGACGGTGATCTAGGACCTACACCCCAGAGGAGATGCAACAAGCCCTGTTATGCTTGGCAAGATATAACTCTCATCCTGGCTATTGTCGGATGAGCAAGAATGGCAGAGCATAGGTTACCCAGAAGTGATGCAAAAGCTGAATCGTTGATCCAAAGTATTGGTGATCTGCGTTGACAAATTATTGAGATTCTCGTATGCTACAGCGGACGCATCGGGTACTGGCGGGGCAGCATACGACATGGGTAGCGGCGGAGCATTATACAACATGGCTTTGACTGGTATTGAAGGTGGTGGCGATAAACTCTGGTTCTGTGCTGCACCGCCACGTGAGACTAGACCCAACAGAAGGATCACGAGTACATGAACGCAGATAACCAGTCCTCGCGCATACTCAACAAATATTTTGTCGAGCTCCATCATCCCCCAGTCTGCTGGTGAATGATGCAATAATTAAATTTGAAGAGGCATCGTCCCGCTAGCAACCTGGAAGTGAGGGTCCTGGATACTCAGCTCCAGACTTTCTGTTTCAACACAACCAGAGTTCCGTCAAGGAGAGGGAGAGAAGACAACCAACAAACTTTTATTACGTTGCACGGGAGGCCTAGGAGCCTGGAAGACACGGGGCACAGTCAATAAACACAGCAAATGCACGGCCTAGTACTTCTGTGCGTTTGGGCATCATCATAATACCAACAGATAATAGACCATTCGCTACCTACTGGGCAAATGTCCAGCCAGAATCTTTCAATACTCTCAACAGTACTCTCGTCGTCATGATCATCATGTCTTCAATAGAGAGTTTGAATTTCCAGCTCAACTCCAACACGAAGCTTGAATGAAATGAGCATGTATGGCGGAAGCAATGCACTCTTATGGATGGCATACCTGTGTCAAGGGTAAGCTGCCAGGGAGCTCGTCCACATATGCTAAGCTCAGAGAAGCACCCGAATGACCCTCTGTGTTCTGAAGCCAATTTTATATAAGCAGCAAGAAATGAAGGTGATAGAACAGGTCATCCTTTCTGATCAGTTAGCTGCGTGTTTTTCTCTCAGGTGGTACCCAGCTTCATGCTTCAGGTTGATAGATAAATTTCATGTTAAAAAAAGTGGGCATCCTTCTTCCTGGGCAACCTGCACCAGTGACCACCCAAGAAGATTAGTCTTTTAAGCTCTCGGTCTACCTCCTCTCCCAGCTTGCGAAGCGTTGTTTCCAGTCCATCTTGAAAAGAACTGAGATGTGCTCAGTGTCTGCCGGTGTGTGTAGAGACTGGGAGCACTAACTTGGACCTTATAACAAAACATAACCATTGAACAGATCTTCAGCACGATGACAAAACATGAGTAAGGGATCACAGAACTATTTCCCCCAAGATGGAGTGGCTCCTGCAGGTGGGATGCAAAGGCACTTGGGATCTTCTTCGACCAATGTGGGGGAATCTCTAAAGAGCCCCGAATCTAGTAGCAGGCAAGCAGTTCATGAGAAGAAGAAATGTCATCCAGTTGCACAACGAGCTCAGGGAAGGAGATTTCTCACATGGAATTTGCTGTTTACGTATACTCAGTGGTGGCATGGTGTCAATTGCATGAGCTGCTCGCCATTAGCTGCCGTCGAGCCTGCTAATGAAGCCAAGTTCTACGTATGTACGTCACGGTCTATCATCTGAAAAGAAAGGTCAGTGTTGGGAATAGTTCTAACTCTCAGCACTTGCATTGTTGAGTAACTGTGACTTCTCGCTAAATCACGTACACAACGATTGAAGATCTCTTAAACAGGCTCTACGGCCTCACCACAAGAGAGCTACACATGCCTACGATGGAGAGAGCACAACGTCACATGTGAGACGATTCACCGAGCAAGTCTTACTATGTACTGTGGTTTGAAAGATGCGCCTAAAATGCGTGGGAAGGGAGTAAGTGATACTTGTACCAACGCACTGCCTCACCGATCGCTTGCTTTATGATCTGAACTATCTACATGTAAGAAAGAGTGATGGGCACATTCTTTCCCGCCTGATTTCATTGTTCAGTCCTCATCCTTACTCAAGCAATCTTTTGTAGGGAATAAGGCATGTCCAGAAAGACGACAATTTGAATACAGTCGCGAAAGGGAGAAAGGAAACACAGGTATGGTCCAAACACTGCTTGTCCCAGATTGGATTGTGCTCACGACATTGTAGATGTCTGCTATCATTTTCTTCTCAGGGTACAGTGTACTGGAGGGTAAGACATCAATTTATGTAGCTCATCAACCCATCTGGCTGGTTGTCGACATATTCGTACAACCTTGTTGCAACGAACTGTTTCCATGCACAGATCACGTGAAGTCCATGTATACCCATGGGTATTTAGACACGCATGAGGAGAAGTTTCAATTACCACCGTCTACATATGTCTCTTCACATCTTTTCGCATCATACTGTGAACGACCATTTGTGCGCGGACAGAATATCTCCCCGCTCAGCGTACAGACAGCCTTGTTACGATGGCTGTCACAATGAAGTATTACTCGGCTGAGGCCCTCCCCCTCATTTCATGCTAACTGCCGTGGCCCACCGTGCCTCTTCGCATATGTCTCTTCGTCGATGAGCAACTGCATGGTCACTATTGAGGTGTGGATCCGTGTACGGAGTTGCCTGCTTAATGACATGGAAGTGATATGGTGGACTTCTAGGAGTATGGTACTGAACCTACATAGCATATTTTGCAAACTGACAAGGTAAAACAAGGTTATAGAGCTCCTCTTTAGTTTTGTCAGCTGCCTCAGGATCGCCCTCCGAAGAGGATGGTCCCACTTGAAAAATCTGACGAGAATCTGGAAGCCGTTTTTCCTGCTTAATCAACACACGCTGGACACCATGTTTCCAAGTTCAATCATACCTTCGATCCGGTATCATACCAATGAGAAGTCCCTTTGGAGTATTGTAGGTTGTTTGCCGCGTTAGTGTGGGTTTTTCATGTATCTCCAAGATTTGTAGGTATCCGAGTACATGTTACTGTTTTCTGTCAGGAGAATCTGAAATTTGGTGGATCCATTGGTTGCCCACAGAGCAATGTGCAGTTGCACTTCACCCTTTCGTGCGTGTGGGGAATGGAGTTTTGATGCAGTGGCGCGTTCCACCTCCAAGGAACTGGAAGGTGTTCATGGGTAGTTAAAGTAAACAAGCCTACAAACAGCTTCTCTTTTGGCGTTTTTCAGTTGGAAACAATATTTGAAATGCGACCTCACTTGTCCCAACGCAGTCTCCCTGAGCCTTACACTGCCATTCTCTGTCAAAGATCAGCAGAACATGCAACTTGAGAGGATTTCAGTTGTCATATTCACGAGTCTAACATGCTGAGGTTGTCTGTGTTTCTTCTCGATTCTGTTGATGTTCAGTGAATGTGCGACCAATCAGGTTTAGGGCTCAATGGAACCTGGGTATTGATTTTGCAGATATCTGAGTGGAGTCTTCTTTGAGTCATAAAATTACGATTACTACAGCACTAGAAGTTTGTAGTTCTAGTAATTATTCACTACTCACCCACATCAGGGTTCCATGGAGTGCTGGCAGGATTCGTGGGGGCTGTGATGCAGATTATGCCCGATGAAGTGATTTGAGCTGCGTGCAAAGGTCAGTCTGCTAATATCACTATTTTACCTCACTTCATTTCCAAGATCCTTATGTGGGTTGCAACACTTGACAATCCTAGCCTTGAGAAATGTTTATCTTTAACAGGAAGATCATTTGTGGGACTGACTGCCTGCATAGTAGGTCAAAAGGACAGTCTCCATCACAAAACCCTTCTTTGGGAGTAGCCACACCTGTGGGATGCAAAATTGTACCTCGTGAAGGTCACTGTGTGGCTGCAACACCTGCTGGGCTCACAATTTCTCCTTAGGTCCACAACCAGCCCACCTTTCTCATACGTGGATTCAGCAAAATGTAAATGCCAGCCCTTCATCAACAGTCACCCCAGCCTGTCATCAGGTTGTTTCTGGCTCCATACAGTACACTCCAGGAGGACTAAGCAGAATCCCTGAGTCTAACGCCAGACGGATAAGTGTAGTCATTAGACATGAGGAACACTCACTGAGCACATAACTTGTGTGTATCTTGGTAGGGCTTGCAGTCTCCTCTTGGATTGAAGGTGGATGATATCTTTTCCACAGGTAGTACTGAAAAAGTGGGAATCTCACCTAACTTTGGATCATAGGATCTTTCCAGGTCATGGTGAATGCCATCGTAAGCACCCACAAATGAACTCATCCCTGACTTTTTATTGTAATAAGAGTCACTGACATTTATATAGATGGAAAAATGAGTCAAATTCCTATCATTTCCTACAACACCACCCTTTGGAATGGTCACTTGCAACTTTCATGGAGGGGGGTGTCCCCCCAAAGCATTACTCTCTTGCAACAGACCACCTGTCTCCTCTGTTTGGAAGAGCCCTTTTTGTACAGCTGGTTGGGTGACACGGTCAAATACCGGGCTGTATTTTGTCACGAAGTTGACCTGCAACCCTGCCTCAAAACAATTCGAAAATTACTCAGACACAGTATCAAGTGTCACTTGATCTGAGCGATACACGTCAGTTACTTTAAAGAAGGTGATCAGTGCCATTTTGAGTAAGTTAGAAGGCCATGCTCAGGGTAAGAATCAGGAACAAAAGGCCTGGGATACACTGAACATGTCCGTTAGTAAGAGGTCACCTCCGGACAGGAAGCAGTGCCCCAAACAGGTCCAACATAGCTACTAAACAAGACCCATTAAGGTTCATGACTTATTGTTGATTCCATATTTGCACCCAGGACCACCTAGACTGTGGCTACTCAAACCCTATGAACAATGTGAAGATCAAGTTTTTTGAGCCCCTCACTTCTACTTTTGTCGGCTTCTGTTACTGATGAACAGACAGAGTAATGCCAGCAATCGTGCAATAACACCATAAAGGAATAGAATCAGTAGGCAAAGTCCCCAATCATGGAGGCGATAGCCCTGGGTCTGGAGAAGGCCGCAACGTGTGATAATCCACACCCCTGTGTACCTGCTCCCACAAATGCACTTCAGAATATTGAATATTTTTGCTCCCAAACAGGTTAATCTCTGAATTTCTACCCTTCTGCTGATGGCTGGATGTTGGGGGACCAACTTTTTTTGTCCCATAAACCTCTCTGAGCATTCTGTGGACGTTCTACAATGTTCATTCTCTCTGCATGAGGAGTTGACTCTTAGAAAATCCTTGAACAACACTTGTTTTGTGGGCTACTTCAGGAGGCCCCTCTTTTTCTTGTTTCATGCTTTCTCGTCGCATAAGCTCTTCGAGCTTTCTGTGGATGTTATATAGTATCATTTCATTCTTTTCTTCTGTCCTCAAATATCTCCACATGCAACTCGTTCGTGAGATCATCTAGCAAAATGATGGGAACGGCTATGGAAGAGAGCTGGTATGGCAGTATGGCAGGAGATTATTATTTTATCTCAGACTCATTGGCTGCAATCCTTGGCACAAGTGAAGTGGCAAAGCCTCACAAGGTTAGCAACAACATACACATATCACACAATCAAAATCTTTATATTTGTTTCAATTTACTGATGACATACTTCCCCAAGAGAAAAAGTTCCCCAACAACCTAAATAATATGAACAAATGATCTCACCTTTCTGCATTAGCGATGACGTAGGCCTCAAGTGCGTAGCGTGCATAGCTTAGATAAGTCAATAGCTGCAACAAACCACTTCGTCTGGAACTTGCAATAAGTGTCGCTATTATAGGTAGAAACACTGCCCACTGCACCATCTCACAGATATACCTGAGTTTAGCTTGACTCAGTATTCAGTAGCACCTGAGAAATGATGTTTTCCTACACATCTCAAAATTGTTCTCTGTAGGGAGGGAGATAGGGGCTGGAGAGAAAGTAGTCATTGCCATAGACTTATGGTGGAGGTCCAAAGAGGGAAAGATGTTAAGTGTGGTTTTTATCGAAGGCAAATCTCTGACTAGTTGCCAGCAACCCAAGCTACATTCAAACTTGACTCTTGATTGGATTCCAGTGCAGCAAAAAGAAATGAAATGACACTTTATAAAGTCTGTGGAAAGCTGAAACAGCTTATGGACAAGAGAAAGCAGGAAAAAAGAGTGGGGCAAACAGCAAGCAGCCCAAAGCAACAACTATCAAGGGGTTGCCTAAGATGTAGCGTCTCATGGAGATGTGCTGTCAAGAATTCCTGATCCTCGTAGTGGAACCTCTGTAAGGGATTGGCTAGCTTGCAAGATGCAATAGAGAAAAACAAGCAGAAATCTCACAGAGCTTATGATGTTATAACATCTGCAGAAGAGAGAACTGACCAGTTGGGCAGGTGCTGGCTCCAGAAGGATTGCAGCAACATATGCTATCCCAGTCACACAATAGACCAACACGAGTGTGACAGTATAGTTGGCCAAGAATGAGGAGCGGGGATTACTGAAGAAGTAGAACATGGAAAGATAGAAAAGAGGTTTTACGACCACATTAAACATGTCCACGACATCCTTGGCGATAAAGAATGCAATACGATTGATTCCTGAGGCACTCTCCCGCCAGTATTGCAGCTTGTCTATTGAGAAGCTCCTCAGGGCAGCTATCATGGTTAACAGTGCTGTAGACAGAACAACCTACTTAGATCAATCATTTGCAATCAATGATAATGGCGTAAGTGATATGCTTCATTTCAACATATTTTCGGTCCTTCCCCATCCGAGAACCCCATCTGAGAAACAAGAGCACGGCTGAGGTGACAGCTCTAGCAAGCAGTAGCTGGTAAAGCAAATGACACAAATACCTGGAAAGATGCCAAGGGGGAAGGATACAAGATGGTGACTTTTAAACTAAACTGAGAATCACCTGATATAGAACAGTGTGTTAAGTGATTTCGCAAAATAGCTTATATGTTTGTTCCATATCTCCAACGTGAGCCTACAAGACCAAACTTACATTCAGGCCAGGGTGGCGGCCTGGATCTCAAATGGCTCTCAAAAGGTTATCTCAAACAGCTTATATCTCCGGCCTTTTCTGAAGTCTTAATTTTTGAAACCAATAAATGGAAGCTAAAATTATACCATATTGAATCTTACTATCAGGCATCAAAAAACAGATTTTGAGTCCTCATGCAGGTCTTGACAGAGAATGAAGGCATGCTTTCAGGAAAAGAAAAAAATAGAGAAAACAACAAGCAGCCCAAAAACAACTATTGATCAAGAGATTTCCTAAGACATCACACCTCATCAAAGAAAGCAACTTTATAACATGGAAGGAAGAGAGCCAGGAAATTGAGGGAGAACGGGAAGAGGTGTACCTATCGCAATCAGGGTGAAGCTGTACCCCTGGGAGCCTAGGTTGATGTCTTTCATATTTGAAAGAAAGCCTAAGCACGCTCCTGCCATCAGCAAGATAATGTAGTCTTGGACCTGAAGTCTGGCATCCCGGAACCGCTGCTTTGCCACTCTGGTATGCAGCAAGCCCACCAATCCTTAAGAATGTACTCATAAGATGTTGTTTGCTGTAGCCTTGTGGCCCAGTCCTTAAGAATGTACTCGTGAGACGATGTTTGCCGTAGCCTTGTGGCCATAGACCTCCCGCCCAGTTTGGGTGAAACAAGAGGGAACAGACAGGGGCTCACTCCAGTAGTGGGACTTACCTTGGTATAAACAATTGATTCGGACTTCCCAGATTTCTTCCAGAAAGCCCTTCACATAAGCATCAATCTACTGGGTGTGAGCTGTCCAGCCATTTGACGCCAACAGGGCCAAGGCTTTAGGATCAGTTCCCAAGTACTGAATCCTGGACTTGCCGATTTCCGCAAAGCAAACAGACTTAAATGTGTCAGATTACTCCACATTTTAGCAATTAACCAACCACTCCTTCTAATGAGGCTTTGACACGCCCTCCAGGGCATAGTGGCATGGGATGCCAACCTTTCTTCCATTACAGGGCTTTGGGTATTGTCTTCAGGGAAGGTTAATATCCCATGGGGAAACAAAATCAAATACACAAGGGAGGTAAACAGGAGTGAAGGTGCTATGATAAGCACTAGGTTACATCTACAACACTCGATGAACACTACCCAGCGACCATCGTAAGACCAGCTGCTCTCATTCCTTGTGTTGACAGCAGAGTTGAAGGTCCAGTTTTGAGCTGCTGGCCTCAAACCTCCCTTCATAGACTCGATATCTCTGGATGGGGCATCCTGGACTCTCATGCTAAGCGCACATATGGAAGGCACATTGAAATTTGCAATAAAACTTCTGTCTGACGATTCTGACCTGCGGAGAATGATCTGAAATTGAGGCCAAAATCCAGGTGTACAACGGCCTGACATGTCGTCCACCATTGTGAACATGCTCTTGAGCAAATCCCATCTCACGACCAAGAAAACATTGAAATCCTCCCACACTTCTTGTGCAAAGCTTGTGGCCAGTTTTGATGACTCTGTCATGAGGCTCTTTCTCTCCTTCCCAACTGAAGCATGTATCTCTGCAGCGGTGGTAATCAGATCTATGGGAATCCTATATCCCTTGTGCATCATCCAGAGGACTGCTAGACTGCTGGGGTCAAAGTCGGGAGAATTTGCTGGGTGCACGATTCCCTCCAGTGCATCCATGTAGTGATCAGGGGGATTGATCCGCTCTGGTACCACCAAGCCCAGCCCTGAGAAGTAAGACTCCACTTCATTCACTGGTCCAAGGTAAACTGTATGCCCTCCTTTAGCCAGAAACATTACGTCATCGAACATTTGAAAAAGTCCATAACTGCACAGACAAGGCAAAGTATTGACTGTGGGTGAGTTTCCTGAAGTAGCCCCTATCATTGCGTTCAAACATTGTGCATATGAAATGAAGAGCATTCACCTGGGTTGATGGAGAACCACACCGACATTCACACCCTCCATAGCCTCGCGACGTAAGGCTTGGAGCACCAATCGAGACGAAGTACTGTCGAGTCCCGAAGTGGGTTCATCAAGAATCAAAAGAGAGGGTTCCATCACCATCTCCAACCCCACATTCACTCTCTTGCGTTGTCCTCCTGAGATTCCCCTGTTCTGAACCGTTCCCACAGTAGAGTCCCGGACAGGTCCCAGTCCTAAAGCTCCAATTATTCGCTCTACCACCAGCACCCTTTCATATTTTGGCATGTCGACTGGGAGCCTGAAACACATAGGTGGACTTTTCAGGGAGCTGACCTAAACAACCCTATTTGGGATCAAAACTTGCATCAGTGAAGCTTCTTAAAAGTGTGTTGCAAACTTGAGTATACTTCAGACTGTTTACATCTTGCAATAGTAGTTCACAAATTATCTTAGTTATTTGGATGGTTGTGAAGTAATTTTGATACTGGGGTTCAGCTGTTGGCAGATGTGTCATTGGCACATGAAAGGCAGGCCCCCACCACCCAGCAGTAATGCGCAAGCTGGGCATACCTGCATGCAAATTATTAAATGCAATCTCTGTTGTACACGGAGAGGAGCTATGGGCACACTCTAGCCCATGGTGGATATTCTACCACCACTATCCAGCACAATTGACTAATTACTGAAGAGATGACACTTGGAGTCCAACAACCTACTTGCTTACATGTATGAGAGACAAAGCAGGAAAGGAACTTCATGATGTCCATGAAAAGCCCAAAGAGCTTATGGGTGTGAGAGAGCAGGTAACCTGTAACTGGCGCTGAACCAAAGGTTTTCCTCTACGGTCAAACTGCCATGGACAACATCATCTTGAGGCACAAATCCAATGATGCGCTTGTACGAGTGAATCAACCCAGGCTTCCCATTGATAAACACCTGCCCAGTGGTGTAACTGTGTGTAGCCTTGCCTGCTAGTGCATTCAAAAATGTGGTCTTTCCAGCTCCGGAAGGGCCCATTACTGCAGTGATGCGCCCTGGTGTTAACTTTCCAGTCACATTGCACAGAATTTTCTTCCCATTTCCCTTGAGGATGAGGGAGAGGTCAACAAAGCTTAACTCAATGGGGGGTCGCATCTTCCGTACCACCATCCCCCCATAGGGCTCCAAGAACTCCAAGTCTTTCAAAGTGGGTGACTGGCTGTTCAGCCCAAAGACCCTCTCCTTCTCGATTTGGCCATATGCATAAGCAAAATTCTGGCTATCAGAGTCCCTAGGAGGGGTTACTATGTGAGGTGGGCGCTGATAGCCTTTAGGGCTATCCAAAGTGACGCTCACTCCGGGAGGGACTGGCATTGGTTGATAGAGATCTGAAGCATCTGGGTTCAGTGCCGAATGTAGCTCTCCTGACCAAGGAACTAGTGGGACGGGGGCGAGGTGAGGCGGATTGGCAGGAGCATGCTCATCAATAGTCTCGGTAATTAGTCCAGAGCGTGTTGTTGTACTAGAAGGTGTCACCCCTGTGTCATTGAATCGTGAAGAGCCAGGGTTGGCTCGAGGAGTGATACTAGGAGAGTGATTCTGCAAAAATCCATAGAGATTTTAATGTCTATCTGCCCTCGTGCTTTCCAAATGAAAGATTGACACATCCAGCAATGACTTGCTAGTGTGAAATTCATCTTCCCTGGTACCTTAGGAGCACATTAGACATAAGTAATACTCAGACTGCTCCAAGCACACAGAACCTTCGTGAAAATTCCTAGAAATCCTGAACTTGAAGATGCCCACAGTTCAGGTGTCTCCCTTAGCATGATTCCCCAAAATTCCAAGAGAAAAGCAGTCATTTACTCGTTCAAGTTGCGAGAGGTCGTTTGAGCACAACGCATACTACTTTGACATAACATATGTCCATTTTCCCTCTGTCTAGTTTCTGCAAAACAACTAAGTCTGACCTGCAACTCCTGGCTGCGTGGCCGGCTCCTCCTGCGGGACAGGCTGCGACCAAGTTTTCGGGTTATCATTGTTGCTTGCCGTTTGGCTGCACGCCAGCGCTGAAGACCAGAAACCTGCTCATGGGCTTGTCTTGCCGCCAATTCTCGCGCAGTTGATCTGCGCCGTTTCTTTATATCCATCAACCAATCCGAGCACGTGTATATGACTAGAAGTAGAATTGTGAGAGTTGCCTGCATCCACCATGTTGCGCACCTGGGTTATGATGAACCCCAAGCCATTGTGTGAGATGATTGAGATATATTTCTTGGAGTTTGCCATGGTTAAGGCACCCAAGCAGAGTGAAAAAGGGGAGGAGGGGAGAGGAGGGGGCATGAGAGGTGCATGAATATGATCCAACACCACAGCAGGAGGCTTACTGTCACATGCTTTTGTAAGCAAAGTTACTTCTAGCCTTGGAGAATGCCTGAAAAGCTCATTACCCATGAATTACATGCTTATGGAGAGAAGGGAGGAGGATTTTTCTGAAAAAGCAAAATAGGAAATGAAATAAAATGGAATGGAACTTCATAATGTCCGCAGAAAGCTCAAAGAGCTTATGGGACAAAAGGAAGCAAGAAACAAGAAAGAATAGAAGTTAAAGAGTGGAGTGGAGGCAGAAGCAGCCCAAAAGCAACTACTGCTCAAGGGATTGCCTAAGGGTCAAAGCCTTGTGCAGAAAAGCTGCCAAGCATTTCTGATCCTCATAATGGAAGACTTCAGTGAGAGATTGGGTGTCCCGGAACAGACAGTGAAATCTCCCGCGGATCTCATAGTAAAAGGGCAGTAGAAGAAGTGTTCTTCAGTTTCGATACAACCCAGTGCATGCTGGGCATAGGCGGTCTTCACGCTGCAAGGTTTCCCATCTACCAGTCTCTATCCGCAATTTTTGGGAGCCCACCTGGCTTGCCCCAATGCCCTCAGAAAAGAGGGAGATAAAGGGGCAGATAAGTAAATAGGCCGAAGATTCTATAATCACGGAGAACTAAGAATGTCTCTTGGTGGAAATGGAGTTTCGTTGTTAGAGTGGCCGGCTTCCATGTTCGCCTGACATGAAGTTCGATAAGTTCTCTTCTGATGAGGACATGATTTCCACCCCTTCTGCATTTTATGGCAATAGGGAAGTAACAGAAAGCCATTGCGCTCAAAAAAACTGCACACCCTAGCATACCAGGAGGGCTTGAAGCCTGCAGTATGGAGCCTGATAGATGTTCTGAGGGCCCTTGCAGTGAGCCCTGTTGGGGTCAGGGCTTGCAACCTCTTAAGAAAGATTGTAAGCCCAAAGCTAGCTTCAGTTTAAAGTGGCACGCATGCAAACTCCGCACATAGAATGTGTGATGGAGTTGTGCCTCGAGCACCAAGCATTGTTTGGAGGAAAGATGACTGCGGTGGTTCCAAATTTTTCTCCCACCAGGAAACTGGGACACCAGGTGCCCAGAACTCACAGCCATAAGTGGCAGCTGGGGTGACAACGGTATCAAAGAGCCACTTTTTGGTTGGCGGATGGCGCAGGCGTATCTGTTTACATTTGGCCTGGAGGCGAATGGAGGCAGCCCTACCCTTCGTCAATCTGTCCATACCAGTTGATGCAATCTGGAATTTGGGTGAGTGGATTTCCAGACCCAGGTACGTGTAGGATTTGACAACCTCAATGTCCTGCTGATTGTAGTGGAATCTGCGATCCGCATGGCCATTGAAAACCATGATCTTAGTTTTGCTGAAATTGACCTGCAGCTCAAGAGTGGTGACAGGCTTGCACCAACCAACTACTGCATGATCATGGTTTCTTCATTACTGGCTAAACTGTTTGGGGCAGTAGTAGCCATGGAACTAGATGATTGGGCTGAATCCTTCCACCGGCACGATTGGGCAAGCGGGCTTCCGTCACAACCGGTCCACTCTTGACCACATTTCACTCTTCAGACTATGGTGGAACGAGCAAGCTATGATAAAAATATGGTTCATGTTTACTTTGTGGACTTTCGAAAGGCTTGTGATTCAGTTCCCCAAGCCCCTCTTCTTCAAAGGCTCCACAGGATGGAAGTCCCCTCAGACATAATATATGCCATCAGACATAATATATGTCATAATATAACCATGCATGAGACTGTCATTTGCATGGTCAAGGTTGCAGACCAATTCTCGGCAGAAGTTCATAGCAACAATGGCGTAAAACAGGGCTGCCTCTCTCACCTACCCTTTTTGGGATCTGCGTAGACGCTTCTTCAGAGGGATACATCTCAAAGAATCACAGAGTAGGGGTGCCTTTGGATGGTGGACCAACGCACCAACACTTCTCTATGCTGATCATGTTGCTCAAAGAGGTTATGGGACAAAATGGGAAAAAAAAGAGAGAGGAGACAAAACCAAAGCCAAAATGCAGCCCAAAAGCAACTGGACCCTCAGCTACCAGCAAAAAGAAAGCAACTTTACATTATCCACAGGCATTAGGATTTCTGAAGCCATGTCCATAGGAAGGCAAGCATCAAAATGGGCTTTCTTCTCGACGTTGTGTAGAATGCTGCAAGCATTTCTGACCCTCGTAACGAAATGGAAATATTTCTCTTTTTTTGGTTTTCTCAATCAATTGTCGGTCCGAGAGCAACATATGGGTGTGATCAAGGGCAAGGGTCGGAGAGTCCATCAAGGAAGAATAACAAGCGCTTGTAGACCTCTTTTCTGGCACGGCTTCAGAGAGCCCCGCAAGAGTGTTCAGGATCATCAGCCTCCTGGCAGTGATTGGTTACGCCTTACGATGGATGATCATCTCCTTGGAAGGCTCAAACTGCTGCCGGGTGAGAGCAATTGAGGCATCCCGGAAATTAGCCAACACTGCCTCACAAACAAGTTTGTGCTTCAGAGTTAGCCATGTTCTCTAGAGACAAACTCTGCAGGGAAGAATTTCCCTCGTTTGATCTAGCGCCAGGTTCCATCTCACAAAGCAGGTCTACAACAGGCTGATCAACGAGGACCTTCGGAAGATCAATGTGATAGCAAAGGGAGCCCAATGTGTCTGTCCTGTCCATTTCGCCTTAATGTCCTTGACTTCAGAGATAGTGGCATCCTGAGGCCATAGGAGGGCTTAACAATCTTATGGGAGAAGAAATGAAATGGTACTTTATAACGACCGCAGAAAGCTCAAAGAGCTTATGGGACAAAAGGAAAAACAAGAATGAGTAAGACAACCACCTAAAGAGAGAGCCAAAAGCAGCCCAAAAGTAACTACTGTTCCAGGGAGTGCCTAAGGGTCAAGGCCTCATGCAGATATGCTGCCAAGCATTTCTGATCCTCATAATGGAAGACTTCTGTGAGAGATTGGGTTCCATGGAATAGACAGTTGAATTTCCCACCGATCTCATGGTAGAGGGCAATAAAAGAAGTGTTCTGGAAGACTTCTGTGAAAGATTGGGTTCCACGGAATAGACAGTTGAATTTCCCACCGATCTCATAGTAGAGAGGGCAATAAAAGAAGTTTTCTTCAGTTTCGATTTCCTGGTTGCGCCCGGTGCATGTTGGGCTTTCCCACCTACACAGTCTCTATCTGTAAATTGCCACAAGGCTACGGCAAACAACGTCTTATGAGTACAATCTATCTGTAAATTGTGGGAGCCCACCCTGAATCGCCCCAATGCCCTCGAAGAGAGGGAGATAAAGGTGCAGACAAGTAATTAGGCCGCACAATTCTGTCATCACGGAGAACTAAGAATGTCTATCTGTAGAAATGGAGTTTTGTTGTTAGAGTGGCCGGCTTCCAAAAAAAAGCAGGATATTCAGGGCCCAGTCCAAAGAAGTGAAATGAAATGAAATGATACTTTTATAATGTCCACGGAAAGCTCAAAGAGCTTACGGGAAATGAAAAGAAATGGTACTCCAGTGGGAAGATCAAAGATCTTATGGGATAGGAGGAAGGAAAAAACAAGAAAACCTTATAATGTCAGTGGGAAAGAGGGAAAAGACTATCTACACCTAGAATACGGAGTGGAGAGAGGGGTAAGGGGAACAAAGAGAAATGGGAGGGATAGGGGCTTAACACGTACTAGGCTCAGTGCCCCAACACCTTGAAGGTTTTGACTTTGTAGGTTTTCTCCTCGACAAGATGTAAGGTGTGAACATTCTGCACCCACTCCCACATGTGTTTCTTTCATCACATTTCATTCTTATCCTTCACCATTTATGTATCACATACTGCACTGTCTCAGATGACTGTTGCTAACCTATGAACAACCATTGCAATTGAGGCCTGGGAGGACTCACTCTCTGGAGCAGTAGAGCCTAGTCGGCAGAAGTGTCTGCAAAACACCCACAATCAAAACTTAGTAGAAATGAAATGAAATGCAATGGTACTTTATTATGTCCGAGGAAAGCTCCAAGCTTATGGGACAAAAGGGAAAACAGGTGTAGAGAACAGGTGTACCCTGTGCATAGTGCTTGCCATAGACTTGTGGCTACAACAAAAGGAACAGGCTACTCCAGAACATGCAGACATGTGAGTCACAAGACTTTAGACAAAAAGCATTTTCTAGATGTTTGTAAGCCATGCCTTCAGGTCACAAAAATCACGATACACTTTATAACAACAATCTGTTGAAGCCATGACTTTTCGGCTGCTTACTTGGAACACCCTGCCTAATATTGAGTTGCTTACCTCTGGGGCTGCTTTACCATCCACTTTTGGAAGCCTGATGTTCCTAGATTTTCACTGGTGTTGCACTCTCAATTATTCAGGCATCCTGCTACCAAACATGGTAGGTTGGGGGTTTACCTGGGGAACACAGTAAACTCCAACAGTTGCTTTTGTGGGTGAGAATCAAGGATACTAACAGCTGCATTGTGTACTAAGAGGGCAGATTAGGTCTCACAGAAAGCATTGTATGGAGGGCTATACCTGCTACCACAATTATTTGCGACTACAGTTGTAGGGCAGTATTGGCCTGCTGGGCAGAAGATGGAAAATGCGGAGTTGACATCAGACCACCTATCGGCTCCCCCACATGAGAAGTTAGTCTCCCCCTGTGTCACTTGGTAGCCATATCTGCAGCACCCACCAGGCGTGCTTGAACACAGTCTGATTTCAAAATTCAGGAACCTCGCAATGCATGCACACACATGATCAATCCAAGCCATTACGCCATTTGCTATTGCACACTATTGCTATTGCTATTGCCTACTGCCTACTCACTGACAGAATTTGGTATGCTTATTCTACACCGTATTGAAACCAGCGGCAGGGACATGGACAGAAGAAGAAAAAGAAAGAAAACTCTGTCCAAAGGAGACCATGACAGAGCAGAAAGACCTTGCAGCCCTTAACAGTAATTTCAGCTGTGGGTGAAGACTTACGGATCACAGAGACCAGTAGTGTGGTTCAATGCAGCAACAGGGCAGTAGGAGCCAAGTGGACAAGCTTTTGCAAAACAGGACACAACACTGCGTTTTTGTCAGTTTACTTTCTAGCAAAACGAAAAAATTGTGCGATGATATAGAGTATGACCATCACTTGTACGGAAAACATCTATGGATCTTCCTTAAGAGCTTTATCATCGTATACGTTTTAGCAACAGGTAAAACTGATGTGAGAGGTTCAAGAGTACAATCATCACTCCTTGAAGACATCTTTGGACCCTTGAAGGTGAACTTACGAATCATGCAGGAGAGACCCCGTGGGCAAAAAAACCCTGCACAACATGGTTGCGGGTCCTTGATTCTGTTGGGGACCAGATTACTGTGAAAATCCAAGGAATCCGTTGTGCTTGCAGCCCAGCCTGCCTCGCATGCTTGTGGCCAAACACTTGAGTTACAGTTCATGTTGGGGGGAGGGGTGTCAACAGTTGCAAGATTTTTGAAGTAGAGTCTAGCCTCACCAGGTCCACAAATGCGATCTGAAAGAGTCCCACCTGAATGTCTCACGCAACAGGTTTTAGAAGAGTGCATATTGCTGGTTCACCATTACAGGAAACAACATGGTTTTCAAAGCATGTAAAGTAGCCGTGAATAAATGATGACAAAGGGGTGGAGAGGCTGTACCAGTGATATTGAGGCAATCTAATAAAAAAGTTGAATTCTTCTGAAAGCCGAATACTTCATCTCTCTCCCTTTCCCTGCACCCGCCAATAGAAAATGCCTTCAAGGTCACCAATGGAAGCCAGAGGAAGGGCTCTACATGTGCTACTGGCTATACGACCTACCTGGCAATGGATTAAGGACTGTGTCTTCTGCGTGTGAGGATGGAAAGCCGCAAATCCAGCCTCCCAACCACCATCCACTCCCCCAGTACTCCAACCCTCACCCCAACCCAACCCCAATACAGGATTATTCTCATCTGTATGTGAGAATTTAGGCATCAATTCATGTCCTTGTGAACGCCAGGTTGTATGATCCTAGGGACACTATGCTGTCACTGGGAAGGGTGTAGGCTGTCCTCTGCCTCATTCATCATTTACTACACAGAAAAATCAAGGAAGCACTTCATCTCCCTCCGAAAGCCAAGAACCCAGCCTTCTATGAGGTCAAACGGGTTCGGCGTTCAGCAGTTGTCTGCAATAGTAAGTTTACAGCGGTTAAGAACAGACATTGGTCAAGTACCCTCTGGAGACACATGGATTTATCAGGGTGAGTTTCCATTGTCTGAGGTCCTGAAAATGTAAGTCTTGAAGGGCCTCAAACACACGAGATATGGTCAGTGTGGAATTAAACTGTCAAAAGGTGAAACCACTTTCAATAGAAAGTAACGCTTGAAGACACCCACCCATTGGGAAGTACTGTAGGACTCCAAGATGCTGGAACTCTAGGATTGAATGGTTGTAGTGTCATAATGCTCAACCATGAAATCACCACATTTACACTCAATTTTCTGCGGAATGCCTCTCTTATCAAATCATGCAAAATATAACTCAGACATGCAGGGAGACACTCCCTGGCATGCCAGAGAGAAAATAAACTGAACGATACTGGTAAGATATTGACCCATCCTGGTTGCAAGCCTAGCATCAGGATTAAGAAGAAGGACAGAGCATAAGTTATACCCATTAGTGATGCAAAAGCTGAGTTGTCTCTTCAGAACATTGGTGATATTATTTGTCAGAATGTTGAGATGGTTGTAGGCATCATCGGGCAGAGAATTCTCGAGTGTTGGCGGAATTGCATCAAGTCCAGGTGGTACTGCTATTCCTAGCAATGGTGAAAGTGCTGGCGGTACATTGGTGCCCTGTGCTGCACCGCAGCATGAGACTATAACCAGCAAAAGGGTCGCAACCACTTGAATGCACATGGAGGGTCCTCGCGCGATTTTTTGTTCCAGCTCCATTTCTCCAGCTTGACAGTGAGTAATGCAATCATTAAGCTTGAAGAGGGATCACCCTACAAGCATCCTCGATGTGAGAGCTTCTGTGGGTTTGAATACGTAACTGCTACCAGCGCAACAACGACCAACAACGATTACGGACTTCCTGTGTCAATCCAACATCAGTCAAGCTCCGAGTTTCCGTTTCAATACAATGTGCGTCGACTGGTCAATGCAAAAAGAGATTACGAACCAACTTGAATGTCCAGGGAAGCCCAAAGGGCCCAAGGGACAACACAGCAGAACGGGCAGAAACCAACCAAGAAATCAAACCACCTCCTTTGTTGCATACACAGAGAAGGGAAACTATAGATCCACGAGGCCCAAGCGCCCACGGGATAAAGCAGCAACAGAGCAGGAAATTTAATACCTGTGGGAGGCCCGGAAACACAGCGCTCCCTGGCAAACTACGACCTTTCCATCTAACCCAAAGAAAAATCGCACACTCCAGGTCTAGTCTTCAGTAACTCCAGGACACACTTGCTCAAGTAATCTAATCGCAGCTCAGAACCCAATCCAGCTGCAAACTAACGAGACGGAGCTGAACTTCAGGCTCTCTGCACTCTCCCTCCCCTTCGGACCACCAAAAACTAAACTTCACCAACGATTTAAATAGACACGTGCGAAGCATGTGCGTCAGACCATGGCCCACCTGACACTATCACTCTCTGCGATATTCGCTTCAGTTGTAGTTGTAGTGGTGGTTCATGAACAACTAATTCATGGAAGACATCGTATACTTAGAATTTACCTCGTAACGACGAAGACGAAGTGGCGGCCCTGGAGAGCACAGACCCGGACGGACTATGTATGTGATCACTTTCACCCGGTACAAAACTGCACTATGCGAATCAAATGTAATGAACTACAGAAATTTATTTGCGACGACAAATCGTTTGTCAGGATAATCATCCATCGGTGTCGTGCACTCCAAAGCGGTTAGCTAAAAGTAGAGAAACCTGATGTTGATAGTTGATGTCAGAGAGACCGACCAGCCTCATCACATGGAGTTGCCGCTTCAGCTGCACATGGAAAGGAGCATGACTATCACGCAATGTCATTCCACAAACACATTCCTTCCTTTGGCAGTCGAGATCTTTGGTTGTTTTGCATCATGAGTTCGTGCAGCAGAAAACAAAAGCCTTGGAAGCCCATACACCTATGTTCTTGTAGCTTTCTTTAGACACCGAGTTTATGTTGCTTTGCAAAAGGCTCAACCTCAATCTATTTTACGCCGGGCAGAGGTTGCTGGGCGGCTTCATCTGGCTTCCCCCGCACTCTCTGCTTTCCTGTTGTTGTCTGACCTTCTTCAGGCTGTAGGTGATACTAGAATAGTTTGATTTCTTTCTTTGTGTTAATATATCTAGCTCTTCGAGCTTTGGTTGTTTCCTCTTGGGGATAGTTACACCCATTTGTACAGTCACCCCACTTCAGTCTTTTTATAAAGCTATGCAGGGTTATATACTGTATGAGTGTCTATTTACTGTAGCTGGCTTTCAATGCAAAGGTCCACAGCCTTTAAGCTTCTCTTCTGACAGTCCAGTCATGTATCACGTTCTCATGAATGCAAGGTTCCACTCTGCCAAGTGGGGGCCACCTCCTGATCTACCGGGAAAATGATAAACCAAGCAACTGCGCCGCCTGTTCCTGCATTCTGACATTCTCCCACCACCTCACAATTCGCCACTGATCTTGACAAGTGCAGGAGTTAGCGAAAGAGATGTGGAGGTTGAAAAAAGGGCCCGCTTCGTCTGTCCATGGATTTTGCAACCCACTTAGCTACCCCACTGACCCTAAAGCAGAGTCTTTTCGGTTTGAGCTCTTATAAGCCACGTCCTCGTCTGGGATCTAGCCTTGCGAAGCGTCACACCCAGCGCCGCCAGTTTGATTGGAACTGAGAGAATATGGGCGCAGAATCTGCTTGTGGTACAGACTGCGAGCGCTCAATATCGAACACCCTCCATAATCGTCACTGTTCAAGCTTTTTCTTCCTCCATACACGAATACCCACTACACTACTTTCTTATGGAATATCGTTTGACCACAACTTCTGTCCCCTCCCTGTAGCTTCTTAGTTGTTGCAATAGTGTTGTTCGGAACAAGCAGGTTGATGTTGTCAGGGTCGAATCATCAGCGTTTGCTCAGAGGACTGGGACAGGGATGTGGTCAAACGATATCCATATTTTGCGTAAACCCAACTAACCTGCACTGTGGAATCACTGTGGCTGCCACAAAGCTGTAAGCAAACCTTCTGTGCTCTGCCGAGAGCTACTTATCATCATGGGGTTTTGTACGCGCGAGGAAAAATGGAGAACCCAACTGTGTCCTCGTTTGGGCGTTCGAGTGAGATGCCAATGGTCGGAGCGAATGATCGCGACCCCAGAAGAAATGCCGGAATCTTGGCGCGATGCCACACGATTCTGGCGGGAGCTCATCGTCAAGAACTTGAGCAACCCGCGAGTCCACTTGCAATGGAGACTGAGAGTGGCTACACTCCTGATGGTTTCTATGAATTGTTTCGCTGTAGGTGCTTCATGAGGTGGTGGTGCATTGCTCTAACTTCATTTCTTCTGTTGTGATGGCATAATTTCATGCCGAGGAGACTGTTACCTGCATGAACTGATTCTGTTCTATGTAGGTGGTCCATAACTATTCTTGTCTTACTGTGATCGCATGGCTTATTTCATGTTACGGAGACTGGCGACTGAGTTGCTGCACAGTTGGGTCCTTGCATGAACTAGTTGTTCGCTGCAGGCTCCTCATGAGGTGGTTCATTTTGCGGAGTCCCTCTTGATTGGTCTCGCATTTCTTGGCTGTTGTTGAAAGAAGATTAAGAAACATGAATTGCATTGCTGCATACTTGATGTCCGTGGAAGTGACGTGATTCCATTTTTCTTTTGGGGCGAAGGGAGAGATTAACGGCACTCACAGTTCTCATCTTTCCCGAGCTTCAATTTATTGGAGGGATCGTTGCAGTCCATACAAGGGAAGATTTGTGCACCAATACGAAGATAGTTTTAAGCTCTCTTTTCTCACCAAAAATCGATATTTAATTACGGGTGACAGGAATGATAGAGAGCGCTGACTTTTCCATTTCAATCTACAGAGGTCAGAACAAAGCTCTTTGTGTAGGGAAGTAGGGAGAGAGAACCAGTCAAATCATTGATGACTTCAAAAGATGATGATCTACTGGCTGAACTATCGATGTATCTCGCCGACAGATCTGAGGGGAAGAGGGACAAAAGCCATGCATTTGAGAGCTGCGTGTTCTGAAGGCATCCGTCAATTCGAATCTATACGTACAAAATCTATGGCAGATTCCTGCAGCATCTGATTGTGTTCGCCCGATTGCCATTAAACATGTGGTCAGATTGAACGAGTTAGAACGATTAAAGAGAAAGGAGAACGCGATCCCGGAGATAGACATTTTCTGGAGCCAACCTGGAGGTCTCCGTGCAAATCCACCACCAACTACATAATTAACTATGGCCAAAATTCTCCAGCAGCAGGTGGAGTGAGACCACTCGTTCCTTGGATTGAAATATACAATGTTATTAGCATGCAAAGCTGATGAGTGCAGTCGTAATGATGACACGATCCAGTGGCCTGAGGAGTACATATGACTAGGGTGATGAGAGAGGAATACAAATGTGTCTGAGGTAAAGTACCTGACTGGCCAGAGCTGGGGGAAAGCATAATGCATTGATCTACTTCCTTTTATTCTTGGACGATTGCAGTTGCCATCATCTGTAGGGTTTGCTGGCCCATTTCTAATCACTGAGCCTGTGAAGCTCGCAGAAGCTTGACAGGCTAAAAGGGGAGCCATCTGGATGGTTACCCCATGTGTTGTTCTGAATTAGGACTAGTAGCAGTTAAGACTAACTGTGGATTGGATGCCACACCTTTCCGCAAGGGTTCTAGATGGCCAAAACTGCAGACAGAGATCTTCCATCTCACCAGTACTGATGGTGCATTTGCTTACAGTAACTTACGAGGGGTTCGTTCTTATGGCATACCTGCAGTAATTTTCTCCACATCGAACACAATTGATCCATCTTAACTTTCGTTCTACACTTCACTTCTTACAGTCACTTGTGAAGGAAGGTTGAAATAGAATGTTCCACAAAGGCCGTAGTTTGATTGGTTGCAAATGTCCATAGTTGGTGATTGGCATGTCCATTGTAATGCAGCTTGTCAGTCCTACTGGATCTCCTAACAGACGAGCTAACAGACTGCAATCTCCAGAGCCCTCAGGAACACCAAAACTCAAGAAAAGGCAATCACACAGGTATTGGATCTAATGCTGTACCTGGAGCTCATATCTCACAAATCAAGTAGCACCCTCAGATGTTTATGATTCATGGCTATACTTGCTGTATATATTTCTGGTTGACCTCCATTTTTTGCAGATGCTCTGCAATATCTTTGCAAGCTGTACATGAAAGGAGATATAAGATATTTCACCAACTGGTGGCGGTTAACTTCACCAGGGGACAAGATTTAACCCCAAAATTTCCACACAAAAGTTTATTTGATATCAGCACCACGACCTTGCCGTCTTCGTTATTGCAGATGCTAGCCATGTCGTTGTGGTTGCACTGTGGGTTGTCCTATGGAGGTCAAAGCGGGCAAGAAAGATACAGAATAAAGATAGATGGAACTTTATAATGTCCATGGGAAGTTCAAATTGATTCCCTAATGTGGAGAGCGTGTGTCTCTGATCCTCATAATGGAAACCTGTCAAGGAATGGCTGTCATAGAAAAGAACCAGAAGGGAGGGGTCCCTACCCCACATTCATGTGGAGATTCTTCGATCAGTTCTTTAATGTAAAGCTGTCTGAGATGGTGAATTAATGAGGGCAGTGCACATTGGGAGCTGCAGGGGCCAAGATCGACACGCGTATAAATTTGGAGTATACACGTCCAAGGAATCCTCACCTCAGGATGATGACTGGCCCAGCAATGCCAGACGTTCAGAAGACATCTTAGTTCGATACAAGCCTGCAAAAACTAGTATACTTTTCTACTCACGAGCTCAGCACCAGATGTGTTGGGGTCATAGTTCGATGATAGATTAAGGAGGTTTCTCATAATGGATGTACACATGATTTGACATACTTGCATTATGCAGTCTATGTTTTGAGATTTCGCCTTCCTTGGATGTCTCCAGGAAAAATGTTGATGGAAGGAGAGGACAATTCTCATAAGTGGTCAGATTTAGCTACTGACTCAGAGGCCGAGGAGGCCCAAAAGTCCACGTTTTTGGAAACTCTTGACTTGTGAGTACCTGATACTGTGATCCTGTAGATTTGTGCAGAATTTGTGCTATTTCAGAAAATTGAGACGTAATATTTGCCAAAGCCTGTGGCCTGAGTGCCAGGAGCTCCGGGATCCTAGTTCCCAACAAGTTACACAGTATATTTATAAACTTTGTGAGTTCAAATGGTTTAATTGGCACAGGGAGTCTAGAGACTTCGTTTTATTACACACCATCAGATATTCCAGACTTAGAGGTTGGGCTGCCCTATGTGCTTTGAACCTGATGAAATCCCTTCAGGAGCCGAAAGCGCCATTTGAAGCAGACACAGGCAGAGGTCTATCCTCAGGATTTGGATGATGAGCTCGATGGTTCTGAGGACAGTGAGAGCTCCATGGACGAGACCTCCATTCAACAGGGAGAAAGACTGCCTGCTATAGTCAGGGAGGTGTCGAAAGATTCAACTGCACCCATCTTTTCTTTTCCTGTAGAACTGCAGACAGGTGGAAGGCAAGTTGATAATGTGCCTCCTGTCACACATTTAAGCAACTTCAGCAATGGAGATGTGGAGGTCCAGGCTGGTTCAGCATGTCCAAAAGGGAATGTGGAGGAAATGGGTAAACTGCGTTCACCGCCTTCCAAGGAAGAACCAATGCTCCTGGAGGAACGAGGTGCCTTACAAATTACTCGAAGTTTTGAATCCAACTGTAGAGAGGCAGATTGGGCCAAGTGCAAAGAGTCTGTATCAAGCCATTGCATAGCTGCTCAGGAAACAAAAGAGGATGGTGACATTCAAGGGGAGGAGAAGTTATCAAGAAGCAAATGGAAGGAGGAGAGTAAGTTGAGTTTAGATGCAGAGAAAGCGAGAGTAAATTTCAGAGTCCCAGCCGAGGCAGGTGAGGTAGAGAAAACCATGATGCCAGCAGGCTGCAGCTTTTATTTGGATGGCTATGAGCTAGCATGTGAAACGGATCCAAGACCTTGTAAACATGAGGATTCAAAACAAGAGTGCAAGGAGATAATTTTGCAAGAGACTGAGAAAATGCTAATAATAAAAACTGGGAAGGAGGCAGTTCCAAAGCAGGGATCTGCAGTGATTGTGGAGAAGAAGAAGAAAGAAACATTGAGAAAATGTCAAGCAGCCAAGAAGTTCATTGCAAGGGCTGCAAACTTGCATTCATCAAGTCCGCTGCAGAGCTCCCCATTGAGATTGCATGTTCATGGTAATGAGGAACTACTGCCATCTGGTGCTGATGCTTTTGAAAATGTACGAGGGAGTGTGACCAGCATCTCCAGTCAAAGCATTTCAGATTCCCTGCAAAGAACTAAGGATGCTGCTGACAAGAGTACGTTTCCCAACCTGGGCCCTTTTTCTCTCCCTGCCACTGGAAAAATCGTAACTTGGGTAAGATTCTCTTGGATGTGTATTGCACCTGTGTGAGCAAGTGCTCTGACCAGATCCATGACATCATTGACCGGGAAGTCTACAAAGTTTGAACTTCTGTTTGCTCTGCTGCTTCTTTGATCACACTACCTTTTCCATCGATGTCGACTGGTTGTAGCTGCAAAATTGTAGGCCAATAATGGTCACTTGCACAGAATAGACTGTTTGAGTATCTTGAGCATAAGTGATGACTTGATGCACTGCATCACCAATTTGAGATTTCAGACACACAAGCTCATGTGCAAACATCAAGCATGGTGGAGGAAGGATCAGAGAAGCCCATTCGAGAGACTGCAGATGCTGAGTCAACAAGTCAGTTCGACAACCAGTTCTTGGAGCTCATCCAGAAAGTACTCTCCATACTTTTGCAAAATGACAAAAAGCAGAATTAAATAGCAAGGAATATTCCTCTCCTCTCAACTCTTCTCTTCTCATCTCATCTCTTCATCGCCCTCACTCATCAGTCATGAAGCGTGTACAAATGGCCTCCTTCACTTATTGCAATCTAGTTATTTACAAAAATATGACCACAGTGCCTCCTCTTCGGCAGATTCATTCGCAACTCCTCAAACTGTTTTGTTGTACTTTATGGGATCCTCATGCCTGTTGTGAATTGATTCTTGTCCCCAAATTCTGCGCCTACTCATGGCAGGTGACTGGAGCTCCCCTCAGACAACCCATTGATGGTGTAACACCGTCATCTTTACCATTGGCTGTACTCAAAGAGCCAACAGCACTTAAGGTCTCCGATCTGCAAAAGAAGGTGCGCATCACTTACCGCCAAGCTTTGTAGCACATACTGGAGGCAGTTATGGTAGTAGTGTGACCACTCCATGTCTCCAACATATTCTGGAGCTTAGCAGTCATCTTTTACTAAGCAAGCTGTGGTTGGGCTACCTTCTGCGTCTACAAAGTAATGTGCGCTTTGAGTCTAATGATAGTATGCATGGCCTAGCTACAACATCTATACTATATGCCCTTCACAAAGACCACCTTGAGCTTCAATTCTCACTGGCTGTCTCTTTTTGCAAAATCATGAGACCCTTGTGAACTATTACTAAAATTCACCCCTCCATAGGACATGAGAGAAAAAGAGAAGACTCCAGCTAGGCCAGCCATTGTAACTAAGAGCCACTTTACCTTGGGGTACTGCCCCTTTTGGGGGTGGGCTCTATCCATAAGACATCATTAATTTTCATTGGAGTGCTGCTTGCTAATGAAACCTAATTAATGAGGCGTGTTGCATGACTTGTCATTCTTCGTCCAATAGCTCAATTAGTGGACTAGCAGATGGTCTGACCGCAACACTAGTGATGAAAGGAAGCTGTATTAAAGGTAATGTGATTCAGGCTCACACAATTACCTTACAGTGGCGCATGTGAGCATTGACAATGCCAAAAAGTGGGTAATGAGGGGACAGGTGGAGGAACTCAAGGCGCAAGTAACCGATGAGAGGAGGCAGCGACAACTGGTAGCCCAGCGGTTGGCTGATCAGCGACGTGAAGCTGAAAGCAGTGGGCGGCAGAAACAGGAACATTGGGACGCCAAGTTTCGAGAGCTCCATAAAGAGAAGTACGCGTTGTCCATTCGTCTCCAGGTTTGCCTCTAATCTCAGCTAGCCAGTGTTTTCTTGCTATCGAATTCAGCTGACCCTTTGCATCATCCCATCACTTGTAGCTTCCACTTGTGAAGACTGAGAAGCATCAAAACAAACTATTCTTGCCCACAGGAAGTCCGAGGGACCTATGAAAGTTTCAAAAATATGGGACAGTGGGGATGAGAGGGGAAAAGAGAACTGCAGACCTACATTTTAGCTGGGAAAGCATCACTTCAGAGTCGCGCTGTGGAAAGAGGGTGAGACATCTGTAATAACAAATAACATCATGAATGTTACAAAGCTGTCCCCTTCATGCAATTGCCAATTCTTATGTTGATTTGAAGGCCCAAATTGTTACTGACTGCCATGCCATATGGCAGTCAACAGAGACTGCACACTTGGCATCCTTGCTGGCGGGGCGAGGTTCATTAATTGAGACCCCTCAAAGCATTTCTGGGGCTCCGCAGCGGCGACTGCCCAGCGGTCGCCAGTGCGAGAGCCCTATAACTTTGGTACACCAAAACCTATCCAATCGGCATCCTGTTCTTTGACAAAATCCATATATCAAAGTTGAAGGTGTGATATAATGGAGATTCAGGAAGTCCTGTGGTAATGGGGTGGGTCATCTAGATCTCTCTCCATTCCTAATCCATGAGTGATATTATATGAATATATTGAACTTCCAGACGAAACTCGGAATGTATAGGGAAGGATATATTCTAGCCCGGATCTGACATCTCATCTCATGGATGCTATATTCTCTCTCTTATCAAATGTGTCACGGGTCACATCTGTTTCTACCAACATTGTAGAGTAGTCCGATATTGCATCTGGTTAACATTACATTCTGTCTCTACCTGCTTCCCAGTCCTCAAGAGAACCTAAGCACCTAATTAATACTTGAGATCTAGATGAACGTGCTGAAGTGTACAGCAGACAGGCCGGGGAAGAAATTTTTTTCTATGCAGCGATTGAGTGACCTAAGACTTGCAATTGACAATTGCTTTGCGAAGGCAAGCCAGATTCACAGCCGCTGTTGCATTAAGTGCCAATATCGATGTGCTTACCATTTGTAGGAACTGGAGGCTGAACAACCTTGGCATAAACTCAAAATGGGGGGAGAGAAAGTGCAGCTGACCGCCCAGGAAGTTCGGATATTGCGACAAGAAATCCTGGAACAAGAGGCCCTTATACGAGGTTATCAGGTAGCTGGATGTTCTGCCTAGTCTTGGGTCCAATCAACTTTCAATTGCTCTCCTAATTTTCCAGGTATCCCTAACATACTGCCTCCTGGTTCGTAAAACACAGAAAATGGAAGGTGCCGAAACTGATGCTTTGAGAGGTTACAGATTCTGGCCACAAACCATGGTCCACTCGAGGTTGACACCTTGTAACAGCCATAATGGGGCACAGCATGGTTGCCCGAACCTTCCCCAATGACTCACAAGCCTCCAAGTACCCACATATTAGGTGAGCAACTATGACCTGTTGCTACAGGGAACACCCAATTTCTGGGTTGGCTATAATTGGTTACATCGACCATTGAGCCCATTGACAGATGTGATCGTGGAGGCCCCAGTTCCTAGGGAACCCTTGGAGAAGGGCAGTCCTCCCGGATAATGACCCTGCCACCGTCTCCAAAGACAGCCCATTTGCCATTTCCTCTGTGCCCTGACCTCAATTTACTCCTGTGGATTGCAGAGTAGTCAAATCATTATTGAGGTAGATTCTGTGCCCTTGCAAACGATAATCTGATTCCCTTGCAATGTAGAGCAATGAAGCTACAATTCAACCAAGTTGATATAACACTGTAGAAGAAAACCCACTTCCAAGAACACCAAACCAAGCCCCAGAGAGAGTGTATCCACAGGAGGGAGAAATGAAATGAAATTTTATCAGATGTACTTTATATCGTCCGTGGAAAGCTCAAAGAGCTTATGGGATGGAAAAACAAGAGAGAGGAGACAAAACCAAAGCCAAAAAGCAGCCCAAAAGCAGCTACTGCTCAAGGGATTGCCTAAGGGTCAAGGCCTTGTGCAGGTAAGCTGCCAAGCATTTCTGATCCTCATAGTGGAAGACTCCAGTGAGAGATTGAGTGCCACGGAATAGACAGTGGAATCTCCCACGGATCTTATAATACAGAGGGCAATAAAAGAAGTGTTCTTCAGTTTCAATTTCCTGGTTGTGCCCAGTGCAAGCTGGGCATAGGCGGTCCTCCCGTTGCAGGTTTTCCATCTGCCAGTCTCTAACTGTAGATTGTGGGAGCACCCGGACCCTCAGGAGGAAGGAGATAAAGGCGCCGAAAGGTAATTCGGCCGCAAGATTTTATCAACACGGAGAACCAAGAGTGTCTCTCGATAGAAATGAAGTTTTGTTGGGAGATTGGGTAGCTTCCAAGTTCTCCTTGTTGGAAAACCACTGGCGTGTGGTCGGGCTAGGGATTGAACCTAGGACCTCCCCCATTCCGGTGGGGTGCTCTACCACTGAGCTACCCGTCCCGTTCTATTCTCAAAGTGCCGTGCAAGGCTATGACCTTGACACTCCAACACTCCCCCTCAAGGCATAGCCCTTATGCTAATGCCCACCCATTCTGACCACCGCCCCAACCTTGGCTCTGATACCAAGTTGGAAAACCACTAGCGTATGGTCGGGCTAGGGATTGAACCTAGGACCTCCCCCATTCCGGTGGGGTGCTCTACCACTGAGCTACCCGTCCCGTTCTGTTCTCCGAGTGTCGTGCAAGGGCTATAGCCTTGACACCTCCAACACTCCTGACATGTAGTTCCATAAGTTCTCTTCTGATGAGTCTGTTGCGATCCTATTTGGATGTGAATTCCACCCCTTCTGGATTTTGTGGCAATAGAGAAGCAATAGAGAGTCCATTGCGCTCAAAAAAACTGCACACTTGAGCATACCAGGAGTGCTTGAAACCTGCTGTTTTGAGCCTAATAGATGTTGCGAGGGCTCTTGCCACGAGCCCCTTGGGTGGAAGGGCTTGTAACCTCTTAAGAAAGATTATAAGCAAGGAGAAAGGAAATGAATGAAATGGTACTGTATGACGTCCGCGGAAAGCTCAAAGAGCTTATGGGACAAAATGGGAAAAACAAGAGAGAGGAAACAAAACCAGAGCCAAAAAACAGCCCAAAGTCAACTACTGTTCAAGGGATTGTCTAAGGGTCAAAGCCTTGTGCAGGTAAGCTGCCAAAGAATGCCAAAGAAAGAGAGAGAAATTTTATCACGCCCAATCTCGTGTCAGTTTTGAGCAAAATTCTAAGCCAGATGTTGCAAATTTTGTCCAGGTAGCCAGGGAGCAACATATTTCTAAGAAAAAATAAGTAAAAGTATAGCTCTCCAGCTATGTAGAACATACTCAATATAATAAAATCGAGACGCTTGACAGATTTCCCTCTGGAGTGCAGCATGAGAATGAGAAAGCTGTTGGGAAACTAAAGGAGGTACAGACAGAGGCCAGGGAGAGGGCACACATTATGGCTGAAAAGAACGCAATGCTTGCCTCCCAGCTAGCAAACTTGCAAATGACTGGTGGACGCCAAAGTGTGGGGTATGAACCCGGTTCACTTCCGATGAAGGAGAATTTGCAGGACACACTAGCTCGTGAAGCTAAATTGAGGGCTGACCTTGATAAGGTTTGTTGAATACTAGATCTGACATCTTTTAGCTGACCAGCCAATATATGTCGCCACACCAGCCAGGCTTTTATTTCATTAGCGGTAAAGCCCCCAGGCAAGCCCTGGGCTGTTAAATACTGTCATGTTTGTTCCAAAGTGTCCAATCCTGGTATACGTTTCTTTCTTGTCGGTGAACAGACTTATTTGTCCTCATAATGAAAACATCTGAAAGCCTAAGTTCACGGTCATTTGATTGTCAGGTAAAAACCAAAGAGGTCTTGCTAATTCAGTTGGATTTGGTATGGGTGCTTTATTCAGATGAGGCAGGCATATGTGGAGTTGGAGAAGAGGGTTGCTGAGGGAGATTCTAAGAGAGTAGCAGACCTGGAATCCGAAGGGACAGTCTTGAGAGAGAGACTGGAAGAGGAGAGACAAAGTCACACACGCACAGCTGCATCAAGGGAGGGGAAAGTGCAGACACTGCTGGAGCACCAGGAAATTTTTAGGTCACTGCACTCCACGATTGAAGAGCAGGTATGGGGCTGCACCATACATGTTTGAAATAAGGAATCCACCTGCTGCAAGCTGACAAGTGTAAAGGCAGGACAGGGAAAGGAGAGACATGCTTCTCATCACTGATGATTACAAATATGTTCGCAAGCCATTGTGTTTGCTTACGAACTAGGTCAAGGATGTTTTCCTGAGTGCTGGCCAGATGCAAATCTCACAGTAATGTTGTCCTTTGGTGTGCCACGGTCTCTGGTTGGTCAGGGTTTCACGAAAGGGGCATTGATGCAGGCAGCTGAAATATCAGAGCTGATGAGCAGGCTGGCCAATCTTGAGGGAGAGAAAACCGGGAGAGAGAATGGTTTGCACACCCCATTTCAAGAGCAGCAAGACAGCTTGCATAATGGTAGAGCTGCGAAGCGAATTGAAACACTTCAAAAACAGGTCTTATTCGTCTTTCTCTGTAGAATTTGGCTTGACAAAGCAGGGGATACCTATCCAACATTTACAGTCCAAGAAATACCACACTTCTTCAACAATCGGATTTGATGTCAAAAAAATTCATTAATAACGTACTCTCCCTTCACAAACTACATGTCACTCAGCCTCAGGAAACGTATATTAGTAACTTCACAACTTACATTCACCAGCTTCATACTTGAGCAAAACCAATATGAGCAGACAGATCACACAGATTACATATGTAGATTGTTCTTCTGATAGTGACATTTGCATTCACATATTTCAAGTCAACATGCTAGCTCTGTTGGCCACTCTGAAGAGCAAGGTTCTTCGAGCACATTGACAACTGCGAGATCAAAGTGCTCAAATTCTATGGATTCTTCCATGTCTTGCAGTCTTCTTCTAAGCAAGTCTTCTCAAACCAAAATGGCTACACTAAGCTCCCGAGCAAAATGGTCGTATGGCCCCATCACAAGTTCTGAAAACCCCATCTCAAGTCAAAATTAATCAATGTTTCTTGTGGGTCACCTTCATTACGTATACTCAGCAGTTTCATATTTCCAACTGTGGTGTGACGAGGGACTATGCAGGTGAAGAGGCTGGAAGCAGCTCTCAAGGTTGCAAAAAAAGAACCCAACAGTTTGCCAGCACTCGCTCAGGTACTAATAAAACCTTCTTGCTTGCTCAAACTCCATGAGAACTCCTGTGAATAGGACTCCTTTACTGATTACATGAGTCAGTAGATAGTCTATCAGATCTTCCTACTTGGTTATATCTCTCTTGTGTTCATAACACCATCCTAGAGAAATTCCTCAATGCTGTCTGTTTGACCCAAAAATCTGTTCACTACCATCCAGTGTATTGATGGACATCTTGTGCCTTAGAGCATTTAACACCACCTGGGGCTGCTCACTTCAATCATAATTTGTCTCATGTTGCCTAAGACCTTATGGAGCGCAGAGTTGTCTTTCACCCAGTCATTGTCACCCAAATCCCCATTGCCATCCATTTTTACATTCTACAGGCATCAAAATCAGGAATAGAGGAGAGTGATAAGGTTCGACGGCTTCAGGCGGAGTTGGTAGCTTTGCAACGTCAAGCAGTCCTTAAAGAAGATGAAACCAACAGAATTCTCCATCACATGAAACTAGAGCATGACAAGATGAAGCATGAGTCGATAGCACAAATCCGGAACTTGAAGCAACAGCTTCAGGCCAAGCTCCCCTTATGTGAGAGTGAGCAGGCAGCCGCCAACCATGTGAAAGACCTGGAAAAACAGGTACATGTTCTGAGTGCTACAGGTTTCCATCTTTGCTCCTTAATCCAGTGATAGCACTCTGGTGCCTACAGCCCTCACTGGCACCTACTCCCTTTAGGCTACACCAATGTGTAAGCTCTGTGCTGCACTTCCAGACTCACGAGCACAATGTTCCTGTGCAGGATTGCACTCTATCCAAGTCTGTCCTCATCAGTCAGAACAAGTGGCTCAAACTATGTTCTCAATGTTACATGGAACCCCTTTCACAGCTCCCAATTTTCCTCTTTTTCCTACCCCTGACAACCTTGCACTACTGTGCCCTTTTGGCAGCCATGGCGCCCTTCTGACCTGTCTTTTTCAAAGTCAGCAGTAATCTTTGCTCTGTTAGTTCCATCAGAATTTCCATGGAATTGCAATTTATCTAAAGGCCAAGCACTTTGAGCAGGTTGCAAATGTACGCATATACTATGCCAAGAAAGTGAAAGAGCTCACAGACAAGCTGGAGGAGATCAGAAATGAAAATGTCAAAACCAAGTTGATTCCGGAGAGATCTGGACACCTCCAAAAATCAAATACTCAGCGACCAGTAAAGTCTCCTCTTTCCCTTTTTCCATGAACAACAAAGACTATTGAATGGCTGTTACTTTTGCCTGATTTTCTTACTTTTGTGTGCCAGAGGTGGGGGGAGAAAAACCTAATGGGTGCAAGGAAGCACGTATAAACAAATGATGCATAGTGCCTCCTCTCCTATCAAATTCCATACTGTTTTGAGCATGATGCATACTTTTACTCATTGGAAAGCGTGCATGAATGCCTGAACGACTGCCTACACCTAATTTCCTATTATTTGAATGATCTCTATTTGTTGCCCTGGTTTTTATATGCTCTCTCACACAATGACTCATGCAGGTAAAAGAGTTGAGTGCAAAAGACCGCATAGCCCTCCAAGAAGACGTAATAGCACAGAAAGATAAGACTATCAAAACACTGCAACATAACATCAGAGCATTGGAATCTGGGGGAAAAGGTACACAACCAATCTCCTTCTCTGGACTTCAGGCAATGACATTTTGTGTCTGCGTCTATGGGAAGAAGAAAGGGTTTAGGATGTCCAGGGGAGAGAAAAGGAAAAAGAACAAGGAAAAGAAATATATTGCGAACACTATAGGTCCAGAGAGAAAGGTACTTGTTGTAGCCTTATGCAATATACTCCCTCCTATCTAGCATGAGGTTGATTCCAGTACATTTAACTCTAGCCCTCTATCTCATAACAGATGCATCATGTCACACCTATGGACATGGCTGAACTGTCTTTGGGACAACAGGGACTGGGACAGCCATGGGATAATGTGTGAAAAACAGTCAGTAGGAAAGAGCTCTAGGGAGTGGACAAATATCTATTGCATGTCTCTTGTTCAGTTAATTCATCCTTCGATCCATTGTGGATCCTCAGTCATGTAAATCAAAATAGCCACACACAGTGCTGAAAGATTTCCTGTCGTCTGCGTCACTTGATCATTGCTCATAAGGAAATCCTGTGGTGATGCAGGTCGTAGCTCGAGCACCGCCACTGCTGGCTCCCTTACAACTGACATTATTGCAGCCAGCAAAGCTGATCTCCCTAAGCAACACACATCTCAGATTACCTCAGGTCAACTACGAAGAGATCAACTTAAATTAAGGATAGAAGACTACAATGACCTTCCAATTGACACCCGAAGTCTTGCCTCACGTGCTGTCCTAAAAGCTGATGAGGTGGTGGCACTACGCAAGCAGCTAGAGAAATCAGAGATGAGCCGGGAAATGCTACAGCAGCAGTGTGCTGGGGCTATGGAAAGGACAGCACTGCTCTCTGTGCAGCACCAGCAAGAACTCCAGCATCTGCAGCACGGCAGGCACTGTCCCGATAGCCAACATCGCCCCGCAAGTTCGTCTCTAACTTTACTTAGATCATTGTTACTGCACTATTCTCAAAACCCTTTCCAATACTCCATCATAGAAGATTATGAGTTGTCATGCAAACACTCTGAGGAACCGATGAACATCTCTGGGTAGTGTGAAAGGACCTGGTGAAGAGGTAGCCTGCACGATACAACTTACAGTGTATTTCCACTAAACTTACTAACAAGATGGAGCTGTGAAAAAGACACTTTGTTTTCATTCAATCTCTGATAAGGGTCAATCCAAGCAGACATTCAATGGCAATTGCACAACAATACTTGCAATTGTATTTCGAAGAAATTGTCGCGTGGTTAATGCGCAGGATGTATACTGTCTGTACTGTTGAGTTTAGTTGCTCAATATTCTCATGTTTGAGAAGTCATCCTCAAGGGCATCACATTCGTCATTACTTCCCGTCTTGAAGGCCATGAGAGATTGCAATAAGTAATGCAGTTCTTTCCACTGAAACCCATTGGCTATTCACAGGAGGAGTGGACAGTAAGGGGGTTGCTGAAGGGCTTCATTGGACTAGAAACAACAGTTCATTGGACATGGAGAACGATGCATTGGTTGCCAGGTGACCTCCATCACCCAAGATAAGTAAATATCTTGGACCAGTAATCTCTATTGATTCGTTCATTAATTTCATGCATTTTTTGCTGGAGGGTTTCACAGCCACAGCAATGGCCCAGTAGCAAACCACCCAGTTTCTAACCCAGATTCTTTTCTAACCTCTCAAATGTGACCCAGGCTATTACTTTGATGTGTATACACGTCAAACAGCTTTTAGAGAACAATAGTGTTAGTGCTGGAGATCAACAGATGGCTCACATGGGTGACAGGTTAAAGGGCATGTCAGAGGAGTTGGAGGAAGCGCATGCCATGAGTCGGAAGTCCCCACGTATGGCACAGGTGCTCACAAGCAACATTCTCTCTGCTTTTTATTGGGGGCAAGAAGGGAGAAATATTCCATTATAGATTCTAACCACAAAATCTATACAGCCTTGGATTACTGGAAGCCCTCACTGGGTCAGCAATGATGAGCACCAGTCAGGTCTAGGGGACTGACCTATACTGATCTTCTTCATAAACAAGCCAAGTTCTTTTCTGAGTATCTTGAATTCAATAGGGACTTGGACAGACATCAGTAGAGCTGTGATAATTTGTCCACTTGAGGCATCTTCCTGAGAAACAAAGGGTTCCTGGGTTGGATGGACAGGTGAAATACTGTTCACCTGACAGCAATCATTCCACCAGCAAGAGAATGTCCCCCAGTAGGAGAGATGAGGTAGGGCCCCAAGACCACTGCAAACAGAGGGCTGTTACATACCCATTTTCAACTCTCCATAGGTTTGGCTGAAACCATGGAAACTAAATGATAGGTGGAGGAATACATAAAGCAGAGGGTGAGGTGTCCATCTCCTGAAGCATGATCCATTTGTGCACACGAATACTTGCGGAGTAGGTGGGTATCATTTTGTGAGGTCGGGACCTCAATGGAAACTTCTGGAACCACCTGCATACTCTTGAGCGAGTGTTAATGACCCTGTAAAACAAGATACTCACCTGAAATTTTTCGGCCATGGAATATCTGAACTATCCAGGGCTATTAGACTAGGGTGAATGGGATGGTCTTCTGTGCTGGGCGAGCTTCAAAACCTCACCATCTAAACATGGACATACTTTTAAAAGCCAGTGTGTGATGCAATAGCCAGGTGACTTGGTGAAAGGGCATTCAGGGTGCATTAGTACCTGTGAGGATCTAAAATATGAAGCGAAGGATGTGGATAGTGGGAATGAAGGACTCCTGGAAGTGAGCATGAAGTGAAGACAATCTGTTTCAGACCTGTTATTGTGTCTATCTGAGGATATCATGACACGATAGCTTGCATTATCTTCTCGCAAAGCCTACTTGTATTTGATCATGACCAAACCACTGCTCCTCTCCTGCAAGCATTGGAGCCTGTAGAATGGCGAACAAACTGAACCCAGGCACCCTGCAGACTATGGTGTTTCAGACAGATCTAATGGTCAGCTTTGGTGGCATATATATGACAATCTGCTGGCTCCAGAGAGCTTCACATGAGGCTAACACATATGTAAGACACAACCGGTATGTTTGGGCCACTTTCATTGCTGGTCGTGGGCTTCAATCCACATATTGTTTTCTTTGTCTTCAAAGGAAGATCAATATGTGTCACTACATATAAGTACAATTCGTGGTTGAATTTTTCAAATTGGGTTATTTCATGCAAGCTAACTTCAAATCTCCCACATAAACTGTGTTCATTTGACAGGTCATTCACGCTGTCAACAATATGTTCCACAAGTAATGAACCACAATGTACCATAATTGCACAGAAAAAGCCTCACACTCCGTTGTCTCCTCTAATGTGTGCTACTTGTGAGGACAGAATCGTGGCTAGGCCCTTTTTTTAATGAACGTAGTCCTTGCATGCTGTCTCAATTGGAACCGATGGGACCCAACCATTCTAGACATTTTAGATGCAATGTCACAGTAATTGTCCTGCTCATGTAAATGGAGCTTCTTCCCTTCTACCATCTGTGCAGCTGTTGAGTTTAAAGAAGAAAGTGGCAGAGATGGAGGTGCAACAGCAAAGCAAGGAGAAGGAATGGCAACAGATAGTCCAAGAAACAAGGCGGGTGTGTGGCATGGAACAGGATATGGCAGTGCGCAAGTGGCAACAGGCCCTGGATGCCAAGAATGTTGAGATTGAGCAATTCCGGCATGAGCTTGATGCCATTTTGGAGTCAGCTCAAGCGTTGCAACAAACTCAATTCCAAGGCTTCCACATCAATGCAGGTATGCATTCATTCTCATGCATGTGAAGTGCATATCACTGCAGAGACAAGAATTTCACTACGGGAATAAAGGAAAAAAGGAACTTTACAATGTCCACATGAGAAAAATTGTTTCCTTTTCTAAGACGTCAGCCCATGATAACCAGCAACCAGAACCAGAACAAAAGAATCCAACTCCGAGACAGAGGTTCAGAGAGAGGGTTAAACTCCTTGCAAATTTAGATCACACAATTCATAGATGGACGACTCTGTTTAGCTGATGCATGAGGTAACTAATTTGAGAGGTGTGGCCTCCTGGGTGGACTCAATGAAGAAAAATCTCTGGCTAAGGAGGATTTTAGCCAAGGTGTCCCTGCAAACCATTGGGCTAGCTGATGGAAGCTCAGACGTTCATCATCGTCTGCAAGATAGTTCTGCATCTGGAGACCAGGAAATTGGATCTGTATCTTCTCCATGGTAGCTGCTGACTCACTGGGAGAATCAACCTTTCCTGACGGATTGATTAGCTCCGCAGGTGTAGGATACATATTCACTTCAATTGCATGTGTAGTGCTTATTTGGATGCCATAAACTTAATCAAAGAACAGTGGAGCCTACCTGCTGCATGCTTCGGTAGTTCAACAACATATCTACCCTTTCCTCAATAGAAGTTTGTGAGTAAGATAAGCAATACTACTCAGATGAGTGTTTAAACAGACATGGCCATGGCAAAATGGGCAGAATGGCTCTAACAGATCAAGGAGCCCTAAAGGTAGGTTGTCCCCAATCAACCCTATTCATAGCGCAGTCCTGCCAGTTTACAAAGCATTTTGACACATAGAGTTCAGTCTTGAGCTTAGAAACTTCGGCGATGAAGGTGATACTCTAGGAGATTCCAAAATTTCTGAAGTTCACATAGAATTGGTCTGTGTCCTGCTGGCTGGATGTGCTTTGTTTAATCCAGGTGGGCAGTAAGGCTGGTGTGACATTCCTCAAGACTTTGCCTGGGAAAGTGATGACAGATGAGTGCATCTGTCATGGCAGAATGCCGAAATGCAAAGAATTTGAGTCACCTTTTCATGGCCTGCAAGGGACTGCTGCCTTAGGACACATTGCCAAGACCTTTGCTGATTCACACACATGAGAGAGCATGAAGGTGTCGTCCAAGTCAGGTAAATTTCCTGGTGCAGTAAATTTCCTGCAGCTGGTTGGCCAAATCGTCTGCCAAATGGAGTGCCGACCCTCGAGCAATAACGCTCCATGTTCCTAATGCCTGGCTGCCCCTTCTGGGGATTCCAGAGGAAGTGTTGTCATACAGTACTCAGCAGCTATCAGCATTGCCTACCCACTGCATGGAAACAGCCACGTTTTAGATTGAACAGGCTTTAACTCCCCAGCACAAAAACTTCCTGATTATCAGATAAGAACTGGAAAACAATCTGCAACCCAGCATTTTTGGTACTGCAACTGAAAGAATGAGATATGAAAATCAGAAGGTCTGATTAGCTATGTACCAGTTTTGAACTCAAATCCTGAAACCCATTTGTCGCTTAATATACTGCCAACACCAGGTTACTCCACATGTCTCTGATGAAGTAGCTGCGACAGTCAAAGAGTAATGGATCCAAAAGTCTCTCCAGGTCTCGGGCAATCATCAAAAATAGGTGTCCACATTTGTGCACTAAATGTTCCTTGGTCACTCTTCCATAAAATCACCCTCCAATGCACCCGTTCAATCCTTGGCTATCACTATGGCTGGTAGGTAACTTCGACACCCTGAACATCTGAATTCTCTTTAAGCATGGTGACCCGCAATTACCACATTTGCGTGACTTACTGCTGCTGTACATTGACAATGCGATTGTGTCCATCCCCCTGTTTAGTGTTTGGCTGTGGAATTCAATGACAGTGTATCTTGCATCTTGAATTTAAAATGCATCCTTTTCTCCCTTGTATTTGAAGCAATGCAATTTTCTTACAAGCGTGTGCTCTGTTCACCAGTAATCCCCACAAGAACAAACTCCATCATGAAAGTTGTGAAAGCGGCTGGCATCCCGTACAACTATGGCTCGCCCAACTATTTTAGAAATCACCTTGGAGGCAGTGTGGCAGTCACCGCACACCCGAAGATTCTTGATGATGCGGATAGATGTCCCAGGGGGTGTGCTGATGAGACCAAAAGCAATGGCTAGCTTCTCACTGTGGTGGCGAAGAGAAAATTCCTTTTGATCCTCCTCCACATCATGTAATATAAACTTTGTGTCAGGCACATAACCGGCCTGCTTCATCTGCCCAGACAATCTCTTCAGTTCCGCATGGATTTCCTCAATTTGAGGATGTGATTTGTCATCTGCAACAAATGTATGAACCCACTCGTGAACCTCAATGCAGCTGCGCCCTGGATCCTTTCTCACACCTCTGTCTTCCATCATTTTTCTCACCTTTGCTTTATCTTCCCACCTTCCAGCTACAGCATAGATGTTCGACAGCAGCACATAAGCTGCAATCTGCTGGGGATCCAACTTCAAACTGCATTTTGCTGCCCGCTCTGCTAGCTCGACGTCACCATGAATTCTGGAGGCAGCAAGCAAGCTTCCCCACACTAGAGCATCTGGTTCGATTGGCATGTTATTGATTAAGCCCTCTGCCTCATCCACTCGCCCTGCACGGGCAAGAAGATCCACCATGCAGCCAAAATGCTCCACTGCAGGGTTAAGTCCATACTCTTGACTCATGTAATCAAAGTAGTGATGGCCTTCCTCCACTAGGCCCACATGGCTGCATGCAGAGAGAAGGGACACAAAGGTTATAGCATTTGGCTTCAAGCCTTCCTGTTGCATTTGTTCAAATAGTTGGAGAGCCTCCCTACCGCACCCACCCTGAGCATATCCTGCAATCATAGAACTCCATGAGATCACATCTCGTTTTGCCATTATGTTGAACACCTTACGCGCGTTCTTTAGACTCCCACATTTGGCATACATGTGAACAATTGCAGTTTCCAAAACAATCCCCAATGGAGTTATAGCTCTGATGATGTCTGCATGGACCTGCTTGCCCTTTTCAAGGGCTCCCAGGCTGGCACACACATTGAGAATGGAGATATACGTCACCCTGTTGGGCGCAACCCCTTCCCGTTGCATTTGTTCATAGATCTTGAAAGCTTCCCTACACCCATGCTGAGCATAGGCAGTGATCATTGCACTCCATGAAACCACATCGTGCTCAGCCATACTGTTGAACACTTGACGCGCATCCTCTATGCTCCCACATTTGCCATACATGTCGACAAGTGCATTCTCCAAATTGACATATGAAGGAATTCCAGCTTTGATTATGCTAACATGTACCTCCTTGCCCTTTTCCAGGGCTCCTAGGCTGGCACACGCACCGAGAACGCAAATGAACGCAACCCTATCAGGGATCACGCCTTCCCATCTCATGTGCTCATAGATTGTCAAAGCCTCCTCGGCATGCCCATCCTTGACATACCCTGCCATCATTGTAGTCCATGTGAACATATCTCGTCCAGACATTCTGTTAAACACTTGCTGTGCATCCACCATGCTCCCACACTTGGCATACATGTTGATAAGACTGTTGAGTAGGATCATGTTTGGCTTGAATCCACTTTGCATAATGTGGGCATGCACCTGCTTTCCAGCTGCCAGGTCTTTGATGCTGATGCACTTCTGCAAGAGACACAAACAGGTGTAGGAGTCTGCCTGAATACCTGGTTCGTTCAAAATGTGCAGCGCTTCTTTCAGTTGTATAGGCTTACCAATTGTTCTCACATCCCCACAACTGCCAGAAGAGTTCGTATTGACTCCCTCTCTTGGTCCTCTTCGCAAAGCAGTGATGGTGGAGGTCCTACCCCTGTCTCCAGTAGGACGTCCAACAAACAAATGTCGATTCAGCCCTGCCATCACTGCATGACTCTAACAATTAGGAACAAACATTTCCATCCAGCTCTCAGCTCTTAGATACTACAAAGAAAAATATTTTCATGAATGAGGCCAGGGTTCTTGCTAAGGAGTTAGAGGTTACAAAAACTCTGCAGTCAACTACTGAGTGAAAAAATGTACAATTTTGTCTATTTGAGTTGAAACCATTCAAGCAAAACCAACTATACCTGTTGTATTCTGGACCTGGCGCTCCATGGTCTACATGGACCTAAAAACCATCAACAACTTGCTCTTTGGTCGTCAATCATTGAAGCTAGCTGCATTCACCTGAGGGGGCTTGATCCAACGGACCTCCTCATGTTGTAGTCTGTGATCTCAGAGTCTTCAGTGAAAACCAGAACTGGGCAGCTGAGCAGCCAGCTCCAACCACAGCCTCACGTAGAGCAGGCTAGAACCACTCAGAGACACGGAATAGCCTTCAAAAACCTTCTTACATGCCCTGCTAACAAGGAAGAACAAGCTATCGATACCATCAGAAAGCTTTTGCTGCTTTCAAATGAAGGACAGCTACTGTGAAGCATCTGAGAAAAACTCCATCCGGAGCTGTTCTATGCTCATTGCTTGATTGTGTCTGATTGCCTTCCTCTCCATGCAGAAGCGCTAGTGTGGCCTTGGATAACATTTTCTGCAACTTGCTCTTCCTTAGGTCCTTAAAAGTGCACTGGCAAATGCCAGTGTAGACATTCCATACTTCAATGAGGGGTTTTACTTTGTGTTCGTTTCCGAGAGACTGTGTGACTGGCATTGTCACATCGCCAAATAGGGGACTAGAGCATCAATTTGAAGTGTGAGTGTATAAGCCACAAATTGAACACTATAACCTCCCTTCCAGTCACTTGTAGTTGGTATGGCGAGCACGATCTAGGGCCAAGCTTCCATACTTGGTGTAACACAATAGGCTCTGAGGCTCTGCCAGAGATATCCCTCAGGAAATATATGGGAAGCCTATGCTTACAAAGTCATGCTATTTGGACTTTGCAACGCACCAGCCACGTTTCAGCGAGCAGTATTGGCCTCAAGGGCACGTCATAGCCAGTGGTTGCAGGAAGACTCTCTCTTCGTGTTTCGCATGAGTGTCCGGAGTTCTTGTCCCATAAGCCCTTCGAGCTATCCCTTGTAGAAGATCCCTCCTTTCTTTCTGGTTTTGAATGCTGCTGGTATGGATTGAAGATACTATTGAGCCTGGACCTTCGACTCACAGAGACCCAGAAAGACAAAAATTCATGCCTATACCTGATATAGCCACCAATTGCAAGGGTGCCCATTCCAACTCCACAGCCTGACCCAATAATCTGCTACACAATGTAAGTCCCGTCCGTCCGATGGCCGCAAGGAGAAGACAGGGCCTGCGAGCTCGGGAGGGCGCTTGAGCACGCTCCCATCCCTGTGCCTCTCGCAGAAGTACCTTCAAAAGTTCCAATTCTCATCACGTCTGTACTTCTCACAATCTGTGATTTTTCGGAACTGCATCCCCCCTGCGGCAACATGGCCATACGGAGGGATGGCAGGGCGATGGCGTCAGCATGTCGGTAGACACCTCCACCCCAACTGACTTTATCCAATTTGTATCATACATCGCCCTGCATTGAAACCGCTTCGAAAGTTGAGTGAGTTGAGCAGCGGACCAGTTCATACTCCATACACTTCGGAGAGTTCCTACCAGAACAAGGTTATAGTTTGATATAAGCATCGGTGAGCAGATCGTTTGGAGAATACAAAAAGTAGGATAAGGAGAGGAAGTTGCAGATAAAATGGGCAATGTGGGTGGTATAAGAACTCAACGTCGATGGTGGTTTGATTGCATGAACCTCCGGTCGACAATGTACCGCGTCTGCCCTCATTACTGCTGCCATCCTGTCACTTCGCTTCATTGCTCTGGTCTCAAACAGTGATGAGTTGTGTCCGAGATAAAGCGGTGTAGGCATGTGGGTTTGCTGTTGTCTCAAGTCGATCAGACGGAGTGTCCGAGATAAAGCGGTGTGGGTATGTGGGTTTGCTGTTGCCTCGAGTCGATCAGACCGAGGGAGAATGAGAGAAAAGTGCTATGCAGATTATTCGTAGTTGTATGTTCCACTCTTACTCTCACAGATACCTCTCCCGTGCAAGAACGTAGGGCTCAGAAGTGAGAGGCAAGCATGGGGTTCCCCAAGCCGATCGGCCCGTATCAGGTGTCATTTGCGGACTTTGAGCTCCGGCGTACACAGGTGGGCAACTCTTGGGCAGTTAAGCAGGACACAACTGAGTTTTTGCTGCAAGCTGATTGTCAGCAAGCTCCGTTGATGCGCTTCTTCTATCCTACGCCCATCAAAACCAAGTGGTCATTACTGGATAGAAAGAAGCGCTGCTGGATGCCTAGCATCCTGTACACCTGGGGATTTGCCTGCAGAAGCATTTATCCTTCATCGTGCCTGCGCCGCTTCGTCCTTTGGATTATCACTTGTACGCCAATCTTTCCTTCAAAATATCTTTCCTTTTCTGCAATTTTGGGGAGAGTGTTTGTCCATCGTTTGGATATCAGAATTTCGACAGCGTCGTCGTTCTCATCGGTGTGGAGTAGCTCTGAGCTAAGAAGAGCTAATGACTTGTACGTGCAATTGAATCCTTGGAAGCCTCCGTTCAGCATAACGCATTATAACAAACTGGGTCTCTCTTGCCACAAGCCCTGGTCGTGACTTGGTGTAGAACTCTCCTTTAGTATAAGACCAGTAGATTGACAGGTGCAGAGGTTAAACCATTGCTGGGTGTCACTGGACTTTGCATGGTTGTAGATGGATTTGCCTGAATACATATGCCTGAACTTTCACAAGTACGTTTGAATTGCATGTTTTTACTGAGCTGCATAGACGGAATGTATAGATCTGTGACATTTCATTGCAAATAGGATAAACTCTCAGTGTTCCAACTCTGGTGCCAGGAAATCTCTGAATGGAAAACTTGATGCTCACGAGATAGACGATGGGATGAGTGATTGCAGGCATTCTTCATTTATTTGCACCGATAATACAGGCATCTGTGGCCCAACCACTTTTGGTGGCGAAAGGAGAGGGAGATGAAGGACGGCTTCCAGTGGTAATATTCTCGCATGGCATGTGGGCCTGCCGAACCACCTACACTGCGACATGCTGTGACATTGCCTCTCATGGTTACAGTTAGGATCTTTCTTCCTCACCCTGTAACTCCATCATTTTCTGTCTGTTTAAATTTGTAAGGGTTGTTGTTGTTGTCTTTGGCCAAAGCCATGTCCATTATCAGAGTCTGCAATGAGAGGTGATCCTAAAGATGGTCAACTGTCTGCAATGGAAGTTGTTGTGGCAGTCGAGCACTTGGACGGATCAGCAGTCATGGCGCAGTATACAGATGAGAGAGGCAAGCAGAGGTGGATAGAGCATGCATATGCAGATAAAGACTTTGACGATACACCCATGGAGGAACGCAGCAGGCAACTTAAGCAGGTAGCAATTACATATGAGCTTTACTTCGCAACTGCCTTTGTCATCTTCTTTTCTTTTTTAGCACGCCTTTAGTGCCTGGATTTGGCATTCAAATTGCAATGACTGGCTCAGAAGTCTGTTTCTTGTGGTTCTATGCTCCTGATTTCTTTGGGACCTGGGATAGGTCGTTCACATATTGTTCGAAGTGATGGAGGTTGGAACTGCACAGAGCTTTATCAATTTAGTGATAGTTTATGGAGTTGTGACAGCTGTAGGCTGAAATGTACCGACCCCAAACTATTATGATTGCTTAAAAACAGGAATGTTGAAAGAAGCGGAATGCCCAGGCATTAGAGACCAGAGGGATTCACTGATTCCTGGCACCATAAGCCTCACGTGACATAAGCCAACACTATAAGTTCGAGAGGACCTCTGAAGTACCAATCCCCAGGAGACAGTTAAGTCTCAGGGATTCAGTCTTCACTCACACAAAAGCATATGAGTTTCACAACCTCTTCTGTTTCGTAGAATCACTTGAAGTGACAGAAGAGATTCAATGGATGGTTCGTACTTGCCAATCGGAATGTTGCCATGATTTTGGTAGTGCAGGGTAGAGCAAACCAGGAACTACTTCAGCATACATGGAGTGTCATCCTTAGACAAAGTCCCTCAAGCAGGTAGGCCACAAGGTACTTCTGATATTCAAAGCGGCTTCTGCTAAGGATCTATAGTCTCTATAAAAGACTATGTCCCCTAGATCTTGTAGTATGCAGGACAGGAGAAAAGTGGTGCTCTTTTTCAATTATCCTCTGCAGGAAAGTAGCCAGTAGAGGCTCTAGAAGTTTATAGCACCGTTGTGACTCAAGGGCAGGCCCCCAGATCTGGCAAGCATACAGGGACCACTGGACCAAACAGGGCGTGTAGCAAGTATCTCTAGGCGAACCTGCTAACACTGGGCATGCAGTCTAAGTGAAACAGTTACTTGTTGGGCCTGTCCTTTGCTGATTTCTTGTGTTCAATTGACAGGGTTGTGAGTAGCATTCCCGGAATGTGTACGAGTTAGCTACCTCAATTTTCTTTCCCTTTGAAGATGCAGTGGTCGCGCATCTGCTGAGTACCCCCCAGAATGAAATCTATGAAGGTAATATATTGGTGAAGTAACAACAATCCTCAGGGCAGCCATAAAGAGGACTGTCCAGAACTCGCAGCTAAAAGCTTACTTTCCTCTCACAAGACGTGCCGAACAAAAGACTATGTTGGGCTCATCCAAAATGAGCTTGTGCCTGTTGGCAGTTCAGTTTTCAGTGAAAGACTATTCTAACCGCAGTCGTCACTACTGCGTGGCAGAGGATTGGGGAGATTCGGAAGGTGGTCGATGTGCTGGAGAGCCTGGACGGGGGTCTCATCGCTCAAAACTTGAACACTGTGAAGGGAAAGTGTAGGCTTGACGTAAGTATGTTGCAAGGGCGCCTAAATTTGAGCCTTATGGCAATCCATGGGCACTCATTCGGTGCATCCACTGCTGTGGTGGCTTGTGGTGTGGACAAAAGGTTCAAGTGTTGCGTGGCGGAAGATGTGTGGTGGCAGCCTGTGGAGCAGGTAGAGGCTTCTTGCTTTCATTCTAAGAGGAATACAGGATTTGAAATGTAATTTCCCATGCTCACTATGGCAGGTATATCTTGGGTTTCATTGCAAAATGCGAGATTTAGATTCACCCTGTACAGCCATCTGCATGCTGCACCTTGGAGGCTGTTGTTGATTATCTATGGGAGTAGTGGTTCTCCTTCAGGGTTTATGCTCTCCCATCACAGCTACCTCTGACTCTTTGACTTTGGCCCAGGTGATTATATCCATTGTGTCCTTTGAGAGGAGAGAGGAAGACTCCTGCTGAAGCAGACGTATCTTATTGTGTCACTTCACCTTCGTGTCTGATGATATAGACCTTTCCTTAGGAGCATTCTGCAATGCCAGTCTCATAATCTGTGATCGTTCTTTCCACTGTGTATCATAACCCCATTCAATGTGGTCGTGGCATCTCTGAGATGCCCGCTTGAAGTTGAGAAATGTGTGGATGTATTTTCCTTTTCCCCTTCTTCGGTTCTCCATTCCATTGATGGTATCTGTTGCACTTGTTGTATCAGGTGGATTTTGACAGATTGGCTGGGAAAGTGCCATTGCTGTTTTTGAACACTGAAATGTTTGACTGGGAAGCGTTGAGAGATTTTCGAAATATGTTTCTTAAAGCAAGAGCTGGAGCAAACACTGACGGAGCACCATTGATCACAGAATTGTTGACAATCAAGGTACGGTGCTTTCAGGAATGTGAGGCTCGCAGTTTGAGATTGAAGCAATAGCAACATATGGGCATTTACTACGGTAGGCTCAAATCCAGCATATCAGTCTTGGATAGTCACAGAATTTATTAAAATGAACATATAAATTGACAATGTTCTTGTTGAAAGCCCCCAAAACATCCTCATGATGTCAAGAACAAATGGATATGATCTTAGTGTCAGCTAGGCCTTTTGGCTAGATGTCCTGAGAGTGTCAAGATGTAAACTGGAAAAATGTCTGTCCATTTATAGCTAGCCTGCGGCATTGTCATCCTGGCTGTGTTGGACTAGTGCAAAAGGTTGTTTCATGTTGCCAAGCAAAGACCGCCATCAAGTGTTGCAGGCCAACTGGGCTCTGTTCTACTGGTCTCCTATCTACTATCTTGCTAGCTTTTTGCAGTCAAGCTAGCCACTTTTACAGGCCAGGGATGGCTCCTTAATAGCCAGGCACCATGTTTTATAGCATCCATCCAGATAAATCACCATCAGGGCTCTGTACCTTCACTTGTTGTGGCCAGATATGTATGTGCATCGTTTGTGCCTACAGGGAACGGCACATATGGACCAGTCTGATTTTCCACTCATTTATCCAATTATCTTCAGAAAAGCAGGGTATGTATTGGCTGGGTCTGCATGTCTTACATTTCAACTCTTTCAGCTGTCTCAACACATGACATTGTCCTCATGACAGCATCATTCAGAAATGAATCAAATGACAGCAGTTGTAGAAGGTGTCATCTTAACATGTTTGTCAGCCAGTTTGATGGAGCTTTTTGTGCTCCACTAGCTATCACAACCTATCAGCAGAGATCAAGAGCACATGAAGATGAAGACTAGACAGGACTAGACAGATCTGGATGTTTTGCATTCGTGGGAGATCTTAGATTGGTGTACCCCAATATTTGGATTTGAACTGGCAACAATCATTGGAAAGAATTATTGCAGGACCTCCAGTACCCACAGGCTGAGCATAGATTGACCATTTTCGGGCTCTTATCAGGAACTGGCCTTTCGCAGTTGCATAAACTACCTCATTTCCAAGTTTGTATCTCTTACGAGACTTTTATTGTGGCTGCAGGTTGTCAGGGAAACTGGACACTCTACTAGCCAAGGATATCAACAGCAGAGCCTGCCTCAACTTTTTGCATAAAAATCTTTTGCCTCCTGGTGCGTCCTTCTGACTACAACTTACATTGACGAAAATCTCACATGTAGTACTCCCAACTATTGTGTTTAAAATCCCCACTGAGAGGCGGGGTGACCAATATCACTTTTGAGTCGTTGATGCATTTTGGTTGTAGGTTATGAAATCCTTGGACTTCCTTGTTCACCGTTAGAAATGCCCTAGTCCATGAGTGCGATTGTGTCACATGTCAAACATTTGCCACACGTCAGCTTGTCCAATTGCATAACATGCCAATGTGGCAAAGCTAGGTCTGAGTTATGAAACTTGTCCTGTATGAGAATGGATCAGAAAGTCATTACCATTTTCCCGTATGATTTTTCTTTGGAAATATTTGTCAATTTCTTTCCAGATACTGCCTAGTGTTGGCAATATTTTGCTGAGGATTCTAGTGAATACTCCCAGTCATATAAAGAGACTCGTATCACTCACATTCTACACTCTACTGGTCCCTTATGTTTGTGTCTGCAGTATCCATATAAAGAGAATCTCACAACTGTAAAATCCAGTTAACTTGACTTCCACTTGAAGTCAAGCGGTTTACAAAGTTTCCTTATTGGTGGCACAAACTCATCCAATTTGTCCCCCTTGTAGACTTGCAAAACTTTCTCTCAGCCTGTCTACTCGTCTCAGAAGGTCATGTGTTCAGCGAACAGAAGTCATTGCTGTAAAAGCCAGTTCAACTAGGAAAAAGGCTTTTGCTTAGAGTCATCCGAACATTTGCAAGGCTTCCAGCGACATCTAACTGGTAACACAATCACAAACTTTCCAAGCTGTGTCCACATGTAGACTTGCAGAAAAATTTCTGCTTGCAAGATGAACTTGGTCCTATAACTAGCATTAGACTGTGCTGCTGCAGGGACAGGAGCACCTTATGCAGTGGATATGGTGAAAGAGGATGGAGAGCATCTTATTATCGGTGAAGGTCAAGTCTAGTCACTAGACATAGTTTAGACCAGAATGCAGGTGAAGTTCCACAACTCCATCTGCCTCATTCTTTTGTCTTTCCCTTCAGGAGGAGACAACAAAACCAGTTTGATCCTGTTGTACCTTCCCCAAAAAAAATCTCTAATCTAAGAAACCTCGCTTGGGTACAAAATGGAAGAGGATGAAACTTTAGAATATGGCATGAGTGAATTAATTTTTTGGATGAAAATAGATAGGCGCGACTAGCGGTGCCATGTTATGTCATCATACAGATTCATGAGTCCAGTATTTACACTGGCCCAGAGGAAATTCGGATCAATTCAACATCTGCTGAAAAGGGTATGTTTGAGGATGATGTCCTCTCATGTGTTGAATATGCATGAAATCTTCATTTTGGGCTCCTGTCTGTGATATGCATCTTGGTTGAGCTTCATTAGATTAACAATGTTCCAACTTCCTAGGCGTTTTTGATTGTGCACAGTTGATTGCTATAGGGGGAAATCTCTTAAAATTAAGTCATTCTGATCAAGAGATGGGAAGCAATGGCCAGCTTGTCAGTTTGGTGGCAAAGAGATGGCTCCTGATGTCCTTTTCTGGAAGTTATGCAACACTGAGCATGTGGCAGGTGTGTACCCAGGCTGCAGTCTTTTCTTTTGCTCAGCATGGAAGTCCGTCAGTTTGTGGATGGTATGTGTGGCCTACAAGAAACATATGCTGAGTTGTGCTGGCATAGCTGTTGTATAAACTCCTTCTGGAGAAGACATTTTACATCAGACTCCTCCTCTACTAAGCCCACATGGCTACTTGAAGAAACAATGGATATAATGTAGGTTCCTGTTAACTCAACTTGTTGGAGTGCCTGTCTAGCCTACCCCCACCCCCCACCATCCAGAGCATATCCTGCAATCATCACACGACAATCGACATGTAGGAATATTGTTGAGCAACTCACACTCTTACGTATGCTCAAATACTTGGCATACGGGTTAACAGCAGTTTACTCCAAACTGGCGGCTTTGATTATATCTTGATGTTATACCAGGTTCCTTGGTTGGCACCAAGCCAATTCCAATGGCATGATGGGCACATTGATGATGTGACTTGGCCCTTCCACTCCATCTGCTCATGCATCTTAAGTAGTACACTTGTTTCTCACATCCTTCTCTCATGTTATTAGTCCATGTGGATTAAGTTTGTTCAGCCATTTTGTGAGTGTGCGGCCAGATCATTCATGTAGATCAGTCCTGAAATCAAGCATAAATAATTACCAAACTTTGCACAGTTTTACAGTTGGCCTACCTTGCACAAGTAAATACCAGCCAGTGGCCACCAATTGAGCCTAATTCAATCTTGCTAATTTCGAACGTTCCATCTCAAGCTTCTCTAAGCTCTTGGAGATTTGGGACTATCCCCAAAGGCCCTCCATCTTATATCATGGCTGATCTTACGATCATACCCACATTCCTACGTTCAATGACGAGAGCCTTTGCTCTGACTACGATCTGCCAGCCCATCAGAATCTGGACAACCATCTCGAATTTCAATGTCCACACCAGACTTAGAACCATCTGCATATCCATTTATCATCGCAACCTGTGTACAGACACCTAGCTCTGCTAGGACTCTCAGACATAAGGACATGTCTTAAGTGTGGTGTTGTTGGATGTGACATACACAGATCTCAGTCGTCACTGATTGAAGCAACTGAAACCATGTCACTTGTCCAAGCAACAAATCATACCACCTTCAGTAAGCACAAGGATCCATGCCTTTTCACCTAGGAAGTAAACATGACAGGACACCAATACGGATAGCCCCAACTCAGACCTGTCACCTTTCTCAGCACTTGGAAGGGTCTGCCATCGACTCCTGGCAAAGGCGCCTCGATAATGCTGGAGTGTGGAAGACCACTGAAGCTTGACTGTGGCACAGGTGATGAAATATAACCCAGCCAAATGATAATAATTGCCCAAAATGTTAGGGAACATATGTTTGGAGTTCCAGAGTGTGACAGCGGGCTGTGGTGTTTCCCTGTGACTGTATATCACATGACAAGTCGAATGATGTCACTTGCCCAGCAGAATCTAGGACTTTCTTATCCTACTTATCCTTACAATCTTTGAAGAACTGCTCCATTGAAAGGCATTCCGTGACTTCAGTCCTGCTTTTCAAAAATGACACCTGAACTGTGATCACCATCGTAGGCAGCTAAGAGAAAGTACATTACTCGATCTTGCACCAATCACACAATCACTTTCTCTCAATGTAAAGGGCAGTGTGAATCATTTATGCTTCTGTATCCTGGTGCTGTAATTCCCAAGTCAGCAGAAGGAGGCATCGCACATTATGATCTCTCTGTCCCATGATTGAAATGATACACATTCTTTCAGGCATGTTCTTTTATCACCAGTAGTCCCCACAAGAACAGACTCCATTTTCGAAGTGGTGAAAGCGGTTGGCATCCCGGACAATAACAGCTCGGTCAACAATCTTTGAGATGAACTTGGTCGCCGTGTGGCAGTCACCACACATACGAAGGTTCTTGATAATGCGAATAGTTGTCCCAGGGGAAGTGCTGATGAGCCCAAAAGCAATGGCAAGCTTCTCACTGTGGTGGTCAAGAGAAGACTCCTTTTGCTCCTCCTCCACATCATGCAACACAAACTGAGTGTCAGGCACGTACCCAGCCACCTTCATCTGCCCAGATAATCTGTTCAGCTCAGCATGGATGTGCTCAATTTGTGGATGTGATTTGTCTTCCACAATGAACATATGCACCCGGTTGCCAACCTCAATGCAACTGTGCCCTGCCTCCTTTCTGACACCTCTGTCATCCATCATCTTTCTCACCTTTGCTTTATCATTCCACCTTCCAGCTGCAGCATAGATATTTGATAGCAGCACATAAGCTCCAGGGTGCTGCGGATCGTACTTGAGAACGCTTTTGGCAGCCCGTTCTGCTAGCTCCACAGCACCATGAATCCTGCAGGCACCAAGTAAGGCCCCCCACACCAAAGCATCTGGTTCGATTGGCATTTTGTTAATAAACTCCTCTGCCTCATCCAATTTCCCTGCACGGCCAAGAAGGTCCACCATGCAACCAAAATGCTCCACCGCAGGTTCAAGGCCATAATCTCGACTCATGGAATCAAAATAGTGGCAACCTTCATCCACTAGGCCTACATGGTTACAAGCAGAGAGTAGAGATACGAAGGTGATGCCATTTGGCTTCAAGCCTTCCTGTTGCATTTGTTGAAATAACTGGAGGGCCTCTTTACCATACCCATGCTGAGCGTATCCTGCTATCATCGCACTCCATGATATCACATTACGTTGAACCATGTTGTCGAACACTTGGTGAGCATCCTGTAAGCTCCCACATTTGGCATACATGTCCACAATGGCAGTTTCCAAAGCAATCTCTGGCCCAATTACAGCTCTGATGATGTCAGCATGGACCTGCTTGCCTTTTTCCAGGGCTCCTAGGCTGGCACAAGCATTGAGCACACAGATGAATGTCACCCTATTGGGGGTCATCCCTTCCTGTTGCATCCACTCATAGATTTGAAGAGCCTCCCTACCACACCTACACTGAGTGTATCCTGTAATCATTGCACTCCAGGAAACAACATCCCGTTTAGCCATACCATCGAACACTCGACGTGCATCTTTTATGCTTCCACATTTCGCATACATGTTAACTAATGCGGTCTCCAAAATAGTCTCTCTTGCAATTCCAGCTTTAATGATGTCCGCATGGATATGTTTGCCCTTTTTGAGGGATTCTGGGCTGGCACACGCATTGAGAATGCAAATGAATGCCACTCTGTCGGGCATCATCCCTTCCTTTCGCATTTGCTCATAGATCTCAAAAGCCTCCTTACCATGCCCATGCTCAGCATATCCTGCAATCATCGCACTCCATGAGACCACAGTTCGTTCAGCCATATTATCAAATACTTTACAAGCATCTGTCATGCTCCCACACTTGGCATACATGTCCACAAGACTATTGTCCAATTTAATATACGACGCAATTCCAGCTTTGATGATGTCAGCATGGACCTCTCTGCCCTTTTCAAGGGCTCCTGCACTTGCACATGCATTGAGAACACACATGAATGTCACTCTGTCAGGAGTCACGGTTTCCTTCTGCATTTGCTCATAGACTATAAAGGCCTCCTCGGGATGCCCATTCTTGGCATATGCTGCTAACATTATAGTCCACGTAAATATATCTCGTTCAGGCATCTTATCAAAAATTTCACGGGCATCCACCATGCTCCCGCACTTTGCATACATGTTGATAAGGGTGTTTAGTAGATAGATTTGTGGGTTCACTCCACTTTGGATAATGTGGGTGTGCACCTGCTTTCCCCACGCTAGGTCTTTCCTGTTGATGCACTCCTGCAGGAGACCAACATAAGTGTTGGAGTCTGCTCGAATGCCTTGTTGGTTCAAAATGTGCAGCGCCTCTTTCAGTCGTCCTGCCTTACAAAGTGTCCTAACATCCCCACAGGGGCCAGAAGGGTTCTTCCTGACTCCCTCTCTTGGCCCTCGTCCAAAGGCAGAGGTGATGGTGGAGCTGCTGCTCCTGCCACCAGTCCAATGTCCAGCAAACAATTGTGCCTGATTCAACCCTGCCATCCTGCATGACTAAACTCTTAGCTACAAACATTAAATGTCAACTCAAATAGTAAATCCGAAAATTTATAGATACTTCAAAGCAATATTGGTTCATGAGTACATGCATTTTCCTATATACTAACGGAATCACAAAACCAGACATTCAGATTTGAGAACAAACTGTACCTATTTGAGTTCAAACCCTGTACTACAGTACCTGTGGTATTCTTGGATTGGAGCTCCCTCGACAGTAGACCCATCACCAGATTGTGCTTGACCTTGTTTAAGGACAGCTAGATCTGCTTTCACCCAAGGCGGGGTGGACCAACTTTCCATCCAAAAGGGTTCCTTTATTAGCATATGTCTGAAGTCTGGTGATCTCGGACTTTTCTGTGAAAAGCACTGGTGTTAGCCGAACAGCCATATCTTACAGAATAGCCCTCTATTCACCAGGCTAAGCTCCACAAGCATCTATTTTAACCAGACTCACGAGTTTGAACAAGTTGCTGTCACAGATGTGACAGACAAAGATTCATTTTCATTATGAAAAGCAACTGAAACCCTTGTCAAAATTTTCATCATAGCAGACAACAATCAATCTTATTGTATGATTGAATACAGAACATAGATAGCCTCACCTTACTAGACCTATTGTCCCCCCACAATGAAGGATCCAATATAAATTCTAGCCCCAAAGCCAATCTGTGCTCATAGCTTGGCCTGCATGCAACCACCACTAGAATGTAGATCGGTGCCAATTCCTAATTGCCCGATGAATGTTAGTTTAAGCTTTCCACAAACTCAAGCTCGCTCTCTCTCTCTCTCGGAATAGTATATTGATGTCTAATTTTGACCTGGTTTAATGCTCAATAAGCTCACTGGGCTTTCTGTGGACGTTCTTGAAGTTTCTTTCCTGCTTGTTTCCTCCGTGGAGTCCCCTCCCTCATTGTATCTGGAAGTACTGGCAATTGTGGGGCTTCACTGCTCCAGAGCGACCCCAGCAAGATGTGGTAATAATGGAGATAATTAACGGAGTGAGCTCAACAGGCTTGCATCTTTTGGAGCTTGCAGCAAATTTCCGTTGGCAATGAGCCCCCATGCTATTCACCGAACTCAGTACAGACACTAATGTCACGAAACTTTGATTGAAGGACAATGTCTCTTAATTAAAGCATCTATCTCAAGACAGTACTTCCAAATCTCATCACCGCGAGAGCATCAGCACCGCTGTGAAATTTCACCATTCACATCTCTGAATGTGAAATTGGACACGCAAGAGAATATGCTCATAACCCTCACGATGGTTCAAAATGCGCAGAATTCTCTCATCGACTCCGTGAACCTTTCCCCCTCAACTGATGCGGCATTCCCTGCTACAGAATACAGAAAAGCATAGGTTACCCAGGAAAAAGCTTAGGTTACCTAGAACCGAGCACAGGCTACCTCGGCAACCCATGAGATAAGATATCCTTGCTATTTCATCTTTCTGGTTCGTCTTTAAGTTTCATTCAAGTTCAGACTTCAGAAAGGTTTCTTAAGAATGATTCTGAATAACGTTCTTCTAGCGATTAAAGCCCTTCACCATGCTGAAAAGGAGTCTAGCAACGCACACTTGCATCACCACGCTGTAACTTAAACTTACTCGACCCAAATGGACACAAATTCTTCTGCTCTGTGTAGAGGAAGTTCGGAGCCCACATGCCTCCGGGCCTCCATATTGTACTTAGTAGAATCTCTAATTTCCTTTTGAATATTTCAGTCTTCGATGGAAAACTTCCAAATGTAGAATTGTTTGTTGTGGATCAGAGGGATATATGCTCCCTGTTTAGTGAGATTACCCATTTGATCAACTGTCATGAAGCTCAATTCACATGACAAAGTTACAACCAGGGACCTTTGAAGGGCTATTGCAAGGGTTGAGCACTGATTGGTTTATGATACCCTACAGAGCTCTTTGAGTTTAATGCTCTGGGCCTTGAAACAGCCCCGTTTTACTCTACGATCAACCATTTCGTAGTGATGGGATTCTTAGATGGCGTACTGGCGCTGTAAACTTAGTGTGGAACTTGCTATCCCCTCGGACCATTGGTCACTTTCGTTGCAAAGCCAAAATACCACATGGTTTTCAACTCAATTGGTACCATTATAATTGAAAGGGAGAAAGAAATAAGGCAGGAGAGGGAAAATCCTGCAGTCAAATCATCACACAAGGCTTTTGTTTGAGAAAATACGAACCATGTGGTTCTAAACTTGCTTACAGCTATTTGACCTAAAATATATGGAGGCCTGTCCCCACAATTGGAGAAACACTGCATAGAATCCATTCGTATGTGGCATTTCACCCAATCAATTAATCCAGGCTAGAACCTGTGTTGGGCCTGAGCAAGGTACATCTGCAACATGATAAACCAGAACAAGTGCCACAAATCACAACTGCATCTCACAGCTTGATCCTAAAATATAGAATGTACAGTGGGAGTCTGACACTGTTTAGAAATTGCTTGATCTACTAATATTTCTGTTTCAACCCATATGCAAGGTGAGCAAGTTTGGAGGATGGTGATTGGTGAACCCCTCCAAACAAATCACCAGTTAAAACCCAAGTTAATTTGATGCAGTAGTTATCCTCAGGAAGAGTGTTGGTGAGAGTGGCACTTACACAAATGCAACTGGGGAGAATTTCCTAATCGTTTCCAATTGAGACCTTCAGAAGAAACGCTTTGATTTGCGGTTGGCCTCCAGACGCAGCTCTCTCTGCAATTACAACACAACATTCCACAGAGAGATGCCAAACAAATGCAATGGTTATCGTCTGAGAAGTCAGAGTGGCAATTGCAATATGGATCCTGCCATTTGCCGTAAGATCAAGTGCAGGAGGATTGCTATCCATAGTGTCTATCTGTTCATTGGTAATTTCAATGGTTTATGAATTCCCCCCATGGAAATGCAAGAAGGGGGTCGATCTTCAAGGAACCCATAACCAAGAGGATTGTTGGTTACAGTTTGGGATTGGGCCAACCAGTACCAGAGAGGGAAGTCTCTAACTATGGTATCTTCTTGGTTGCCCAAGTCTTACAAAACCCTAACCAGCCACCACTGATATTATATCAAAACCTTGGTCCAAATTGCACTCAGATAGTGAGACTACTCCAGCGACGATTTCGTTACGTGCATCGGTGCTCACCTCGCGCTTTTTGCACTCCTTGTACGCATCAAAGTGCTCCTGGCATTTGCTCTTGTCATAGTTTGCATCATCCAAGCCTACCACACCATCGCATTTCCAAAAGGATCAATACAACAGATGATAGCAGCAAGGAAATCATCGAAATAAAAAGTAATCCAGACGCAATGCAAATCCTTTCAATCAGATGTTATCAGAACTTAGACCAGTAACAATGTACTGGATTTCAATCTGGAAATGAGGAGACGCCCATTAAAAGTCCCCTCACATTTGAGAGAGGCGGCATACTGAGCGGCGCAAAAAGAGGCAGAGAGTTTCTGAAAGCCAGCAGGCGCCGCTTCTGGCCTTTCCGTTGAGGATGAGCTGCCCACTACTGCTGCCTTCGAGGGCGACGCCATCACCAAAGCTGAGAAGGAGGGGAGACTTGCCAACGGAACTGACGAACGATCGACGACCGAATGAATGGGACCGGACGACGAAGGAAGGACGAACAAAGCATGTGAACGAAAACACGAAATGCTAGTGCGAAGGTGCAGTAGGTACAGCGGAAAGCTCCTGAATCCTGCCCCAGGAATTTCTGCCTCCTGAGAATTCGAAATGCCCGAGCAGCTCCAGTGCGTAATGGGGTCAACGTCTACCATGGAAGCAAGGCGGGCCACGCTGCAAGGAGAGAGGGAAGATTGGTTCTGAAGAGGCAGAAATCCCTTGGACTTACCAGCCTGATGAAGTCTCTTGAACAGGTCTGCTTCAGGCTAAGCCAGGGAGACATGATGCCAACACAAGATAGCGCAAATCAGAGCCTCTTCCCAGGCTGCCTCTTCCGTGAATACTAAGCGCACTCACATATGAAAGGCGCCCATAAAGAGAATTCGTATGAGGTTAAGGACAATCATAACTCTCAAGGCCCTTTCTCTAACGACAGTCAACTTTTATGTATCCCTCAACCATATTATGGCGATGGACCGTAGGGCTCAGTAGCTTCATTCCCTTGGAACAGATTATTAATCCGAGTTTTCCAGATATCCTCTAGAAATCCCTTCACACAAGCATCAATCTGCTGTGTGTGGTTTGCCCAATAACTAGGCCCCAAAAGGGCTTGGGCTTTTGGCTCAGCCTTGAGACTTTCAAAGTTGGTAAACAGAGGTTCAGGCACAATTCCCTTGATGGATTTGAAGAGGGCGTCTCTCTCATGAGAGTACCCAGGAAAAGAAATCTGAAGAGTGGTTCCTAATTACAGCATGTCTTGCAAGAAGAGCCTGTTTCAAAGCCTCCATACCTAACCCTGTAAGCTGTTCTCTCTGTGTACACGACTCTATTTGCAGCTCTCAAACTGATGAGAGCACCAGGAAAGGAAGGGATTTTTGAAACTTCAACAACAAAAAACCAAATGAGCGAGAGGAGGAGGAGCATTACCTCCGAGAAGCTCAAGTGAGTCAAATCCTCCCCACCCCCCTCTTAACTCGGTTTCACTATTAAATTCTAGCGATGACTGATTTAGCGTAGAGCAGGAATAGGGTACCATAGTGCCACGTCATCGTAGCCAGGTCATCGTCTCTACGTCACCATAGCCAGGTCATCGTCGCTACGTCATCATAGCCAGGTCATCTTCGCCACGTCATCGTCGCCAATGTTTTGGAAGACTGCCCGGACTGCCCTGAAAACCTGGAAAAAAAGTTCTCGAACTGTCTTTGAAGCTCCGAACGTATTTTCATGGAGGAAGCCCTCTGATGGGCAGCCTATGCTGCCCATGGTCTGACAGATACACAGAGAATGTAGTCGTAAGACATTGTTTGCACGGTGCTGTAGCCTTGTGTCCAGTTTTGTGAGGAACAAAAGGAAATCGATGATACCTTTGGAGGGGCTCACTCCAGTAGCGTGACTTAGCTTGGTAGAGATAATTAGTTGCGGTTTTCGAGATATCCCTTCACACTATGAAACATCAACTTGCGCTGTGTGAGCTGCCCAGCAATTATACTCCAACAAGGAAGGGGTGGCGCGCAACAGGGTCACATTCATTTGCATTCTCTATGCGTGCGCCAGCCGAGGTTCCCTGGAAAATGGCACAGAGGTCCATGCTGACATTATCGAAGCTGGTATATTGCCGGATACCATTCTGGAGACTGCGCTCGTCAACATGTATGCCAAGTGCGGGAGCTTAAAGGATGCCCAACAAGTGTTTGACAACATGGCTCAATGAAATGTGGTCTCATGGAGTGCGATAATTGCAGGATATGGTGAGCATGGCTGTGGTAGGGCGGCTTGCCAGATGTATGGGAAGGTGTGACACCCAACAGTATTACATTCATTTCTGTTCTCAATGCTTGTGCCAGCCTAGGAGCCCTGGAAAAAGGTACAGAGGTCCATGCTGACATAGTGGAAGCTGGAATTGCACCAGATATCATTCTGGAATCCCATGTTTCTGTTTGCTGTTTTTTATAGGCTAATGGGAAGGTCCATCTGCGCTGCAGTCCTCTGAAGAACTGCATAGTGTTGAGGGATGGAGCAGGGAAGGGAGAGAAATGAGCATTACCTGCGATTTCTGACGATGGAAAACTCGTTGAGGCGTTGTCCCAGTGGGATGTAATCTCTACCGGAGGCCGTTCTGTGGCTATGGGAAATCTACCCTGCACATGCCATATTTCTCAACGAAATCTTAGCGAATTGGGGTTTTCAGGAAGGGCAGGTACAGACATCATGCTAGCAAATACCAGTTTGATTCCAGCTTTTACGTTGTAGATCCCAATTTGACCCATGTGGCTGTGATTGCTTGTGTGTGTGAGAGAGAGAGGTGGTGGTGGGGGTGAGATTAATTTGAGAGAAAGCCTACACCAGCATTTCTCAACAAAGACACAGTTCAATTAGGAGCTACTAAAAATCTCTTTCGAAGCACTATCATTCCAAAAAGAGCCTGGGAAATGAGAAGCTGGAAAATTGTTCATGTACTTGCAGTTGTTGAATGCAGGTAAAACAATAAGCATAGAAATCTCGTGGCAGAATTTTTCCTCGGATCCATCACAGTGGTGGGACAACAGGCTTGACAAGGTTAGGCTATCTTCATTCGGGAGTTCTCAAGCCTGGTTTGTGATTGAAGTTGGCATGATAACATTCTGTGAGCTCCAGTAGCTTAGCTTGATGAGAAATTCGGTCTTAGTGTCGCAATCAGTAGGTTGTTCCCATGTTGTGGAGGATTACCGTATATAGGCTATATGAGGCTGTGGTGGTTACAGCTTGCTGAGCTGCCCATTAGTGTCTTTAGTGGAGAAGTCCAGGTTCACCAGACTTCGGAAAATAAGCACATGAAGGAGGCCCTTTGGATTGATGGAAGGTTGAACCCTCCTTGGGTGAAATAAGAGCTATCTGCCATGATACATGGTCGAGCACAGTACCCATTCCATCTGTTTAAGTTGACCCCCCTCAAATCCTTGATTTTGGTTTTGGCCTGGAGCTCCTAAAAGGAAGTAAGGGGAGCAGTTGTAAAACCCTGCTGACATATGGCAAGGAAATATTTCTTCGTAGTAGCTAAGAATTTTGAGGTGCAGTGTGTGAGTGGTAAGTAAGAGGTGTGTCATGCAGGATTGCAGGGCTGAATCAGGCACAGTTGGTTGTTGGATATCAGACTGGCCCACCATCACCACTGTTTTCGAAAGAGGGCCAAGAGAGGGACTCTCCACGAATTTTGGCAGTCGTGGGGCTTTGAGGACATCAAGTAAAGCAGGGCAAGTGAATGAGGCACTTCACATTGGTACCAACAGGCCATTAGGGCAGACTCCCAGACTTATCTCAGTGTTTTGCAGGACTGTATCAAGATGAAAGATTTAGCAGAGGGAACGCAGGTGCATGTCCACATTATCCTAAGTGGATTCAAGCCAAATATCTTTCTACTCAACACCCTTGTCAACATGTACGCCAAGTGTGGGAGTATGGTGGATGCACGCAAAGTCTTTGACGAAATGCCTGAACGGAATTTGCTTACTTGGACGCTATTGATATCAGCATATGCCAAGTGTGGGTGTGGTAGGGAGGCTTTGGATATCTATGGGCAAATGATGCAGGAAGGGGTGACGCCTGACAAGGTAACCTTCATTTCTGTTCTCAATGCGTGCCCAGCCTAGGAGCCCTGGAGAAAGGCAAAAGAGATCCATGCTGTCATTGTCAAAGCTAGAATTCAGTCAGATACGATTATGGAGACTGCCCTTGCTGACATGTATGCCAAATGCGGGAGCATAAAGGATGCACGTCAAGTGTTTGACAATATGACTACATGGAATGCCCCTTCTGTCTGCTTTTCATTGTCTTGGGAAGAATGTAAGCAAAATGGAATTTGCCTGAGCTTCTTATTTAAACAATGCTAAATAATCTGCTTTCATCAAGCACCACTACTGATTCCCACTCTGGGGGCCGCCACTCTTGCGGTTGTCATCCCCACGCACCCACGGCTGCCCTGGCTGCGCCCTTGTCTCCGGAGGAGCATATGCAAGCAGATTCTCTGATATTTTCTTCTGTATTGCGCTAAAAACCTGTCATCGCCGACTGGCAAGAGTAAGCCACAAGAGTAAGTTCTGCAGATGGTCATAGACCTGACATCTGCTTTGCAAACATAGAGAGAAGCCACACACTGAACCTAGTCGCTTCATGCATTCAAATTTTTTAGACCAAATAACAAGGTGTTCATAGATACTCACAGAGTTTGTTGCTAGGTCAGGAGGAGCTGGTGCTTGCCCAGTTAGCCATTTCCACAGATCCGGGTTTTCCTGCTTTCACATGAAGCAATCCAGTTTAGGGCACAAAGCTGTCTGCTGGTGATTTACAAGTCAAATCACCTTCTGCAGAGGTAAGATTGGCTGAACAACATAATGACTTGACAGGAGCAGGCAACACCTCAACAGCAAGTAAAATACAGAGCTGGGGGGTAAGATTGGAAAGAAGAACTCTAACCTCGTCAAGCACTACAACAAGTTCTTCTAGCCATGTCTCATCCAGCTTCCCAGCATTATCTTCAGCCCATTTACCCAGCAGCAAGTCCAGTTCCAGATAACCACGCTGCCGGCTCCTATACAGAATCCTGGAGTCACAAAAAGAAGCTTAAATACATACTCAGATCTTTAATTTGATGGCACTTCCACCCACATGTTTGGATCAAACTATTGAGTGTTACATTGTAGAGACCCTGAGAAGAGTAGTAGTTCAGCTTGAGAAAAAAGATGATCCGACATCATTTGTCAATGTGAGTGACCCCATTAGTATGTTCCTGTTTCCTCCTTGTATTTTATAGATAACTAGGAGCACTTCATGCTTCGAATATGCATCTGATCAGTATGTGAATCAACATAGCCATATGAACTTGGCAGCTTTGGCAGGAAAGCTGCAGACAAAACTGTGAAGGCTTCCAAATTACTTCAGCTGTCTACAGATTGATTACAAAAGAGCAGGGCAGCTCAACAATAAACGACACATCATTGCTTGCAAAAGTTGCGCACTTATTGAGATTTCGCCGCCTTGATTCCTCAGCAGCATGCTCCTCATTACTGGACACTGTCGCACCTCCTCTCTCCCCGGTGTGGGTCCCAAGAGGAAGTAGAGGAATAAGCTCAACCCTTGGACCGGAAGTCCAAAGGTGGAGCTTGTTCCTCCAATTTCCTCTGGGGACCCATCCTGAAGACCGATACATAGTTGCACACAAGGCTCTCCCTCCACAAATCTCTTGTACTACCGCCCTGGACAAGTCTCAACTAAAGTCTTGTGTATTGTCTCTAGTCTCTACCTTATAATAGGTATGGCCTCTACCTTATAATAGGTATGGTCTCTAGTCTCTACCTTATAATAGGTATGGTCTCTAGTCTCTACCTTATAATAGGTATGGCCTCTACCTTATAATGGGTATGGTCTCTAGTCTCTACCTTATAATAGGTATGGCCTCTACCTTATAATAGGTATGGTCTCTAGTCTCTACCTTATAATAGGTATGGCCTCTACCTTATAATAGGTATGGTCTCTAGTCTCTACCTTATAATAGGTATGGCCTCTACCTTATAATAGGTATGGTCTCTAGTCTCTACCTTATAATAGGTATGGCCTCTACCTTATAATAGGTATGGTCTCTAGTCTCTACCTTATAATAGGTATGGCCTCTACCTTATAATAGGTATGGTCTCTAGTCTCTACCTTATAATGGCCTCTACCTTATAATAGGTTTTGCACCTGCGTGGAAAAACGTCCATTTTGCACCGCCGACACGTGCCAAGTTAATGAAAAAGTGCAAAGGGCGCATGAGCAATTACTGGTGGCCCGCTTGCAGTTTGCACCTACAGTACTTACCTAGCTTATTGGGCAATAATTAATTCAAAATGAGCCTAATTAAATTTAGAACATTCTTGGAAAATGTGCGGAAAATATTCATGAGAAGTGCCTAATTGCTCGAAAATTGTGAAAAAATACCAAAATGTCCAAATATGTGGAAACAACGCCTAAATTGTATGATTTAAAGTCCAAAAAAATGGCAAAAATACCTACAATTTAAATTTTCATGTCCACACAACTTCCAAAAGGCCCTGCATTGATGCAACTACATCTTCATAAGTCTCATCACCTATCTCATATGAATCTGAATCTGAGCCATATTTTCATAACACATATCAAATAATGCTCTAGTCATGCCATTTCCAAGTGTAAATTTTTACATAGCAAAGAGTTTATAACATTAAGGGTGACATAACAAAAAAGCAAGTAACATTTATCCAGGGTCAACTGTAATACATGCCTAATGTTTGGAAATTACCTAGATGAGGTGCCTAAATAATAAAAACGAATCTGCCCAAAAATATTCCATTTTTATTAATTATTAGGCCTAATAAGCTAGGTATACGCCCTAAAAATTCTTGATGTCCTTGAAATTTGAGCGTGGACCTTTCCTGTATCTCTTGAATTTGGTCGTCCTACTTTCAAATATGACTGCAAGTACCATCCATATGGAATACTTTTTGAATACAAACCCTGTCCCTGCTCCCACCCGTCGTTGTCCCTGTCACACCCATAACAAACCCTGTCACACCCCTAACAACATCAACGGGATGTTCTTCACAACGAGTTGTTATGGGTGTGACAGGTTTTGTTATGGGTGTAGATGTGGTCAAAAAGTATTCACTAAGTGTGTACCATTTGACCACATCTACACCCTTCAATACATCAACGCGATGTTCTTCACAACGAGTTGTTATGGGTGTGAATGGGTTTGTTATGGGTGTAGATGTGGTCAAAAAGTATTCACTAAGTGTGTACCATTTGACCACATCTACACCCTTCAATACATCAACGCGATGTTCTTCACAACGAGTTGTTATGGGTGTGACAGGGTTTGTTATGGGTGTAGATGTGGTCAAAAAGTATTCACTAAGTGTGTACCATTTGACCACATCTACACCCTTCAATACATCAACGCGATGTTCTTCACAACGAGTTGTTATGGGTGTGACAGGGTTTGTTATGGGTGTAGATGTGGTCAAAAAGTATTCACTAAGTGTGTACCATTTGACCACATCTACACCCTTCAATACATCAACGTGATGTGCCAAAAAATGCTTCAAACCAAAGCATGTTTTCTCGGTAGTTTGGAGGGCATTGGAGCGAATAGAAGCGTAGATTCTTCCGAATGCCACTCAATCCACCCACAGATGTCGATACCTCGGACTACAATGAACAACCAATTGGGAGGAATTTATTCTATCGGACTTTGGAGAAAACTACGACTATATATGTGCTCGGGTGTGAAGAATACCAAGAATATCTTCAACAGGGAAACGCCCCACATCCAGAAAGCACAACTGTGTTGCGCAAAATGTTGGAGAATATTAGGGGATCAGTGGCGGACTGGAACAAAGGATTGGAATTGGACTATGCTAGTATTCCCCGCCCTGAGGGAAATGATGGTTCTGAAGAGACTACAGCGATGTGGTCGGCCTTTGGCTTCAGTGATTGTTGGGAAATCAACTTGCCATCCCCACCCCATGAAACACAAGAAGATACTCAATTCAGTGCGTCGTGTCAATCACCCTTAACGCGTCGTTTAATGGCAAGGGCGGATCATGAAGCACAAATGAACATGCTAGGGGCCCCCCCGCAAACCCAATCAATGAGCACATCATTAACGAGCCTTCCTCCGATGCGAACCCACCGTCATCCAATGAGGGGTGTCTCCACCAACAAACCCACATGACAACCGGAACGACACTAATGATGAGGATACAAACATTATCTTTCTAGACTCGGACTAGAAAATTTGACAATGCCAATTGTGGACATTGCAAGCCATAGCAACCTCCAAATTGCTTGCACAAATTTTGACAAATGTACTTCCATGATTTCTTACTTCTGTATCTTGGAATAGGTATCGATCAATGAATGAGGAACCAGTGAGTATTTCATAGAAATGTAATTGAACCACTTCAAGTCATTATCCTTTTGTCTACCTCTTTGAAAGTGTTGATAAGCTTGTTCTCTGTCGACAGTAATTAGTGCATGTTGCATATTTGAAATGCTGAATAAGCTTTGTTGGAATTTGTGCGTGTCTCTTGATCCCGGATATATTCATCCGGGACCTCTGAGATAGTATTTTGGCAATCAGCTGGCAATGTTTCAAATGAAACAAAAACCATGTGCTGATGGTGAACGATTTTCATCGCCCCTTGAATGAATTTCCTTTGATCTCATATTAATGCGAGACTTGCGAGATGGTATGTCAAACACAATGGCAAAGTTTCAAAGCAAACAAAAACCATTTCATATCATATTTCTCTTTTCGATTTTCGGATGGTATGTAGAGTATACTCACAGAGTAACTTCAGAGCTCTTATCAATAATCATCTAGATGGGCAACGATGGTATGTTGAACATACTGGCAAAGTTTGAAATCAAACAAAAATCATTTGGTAGGGATGTATTTGATCGCCTCTCAACCCAATGTTTTCAGTTGATGTCAAGTTCATGATTCATCATTGAAGTCATCGGCAACACATTTCCTCCCAAACCTATATGTCGCGTCCCCACCTCCTATGTTGTTTTTTGGCATGTGCAATGCATTTGTTTCCACTTGGTTCCGAACATATGTGTAGGGATGGTCGCAGCGTAAGTATAGTCCACCCATTCCTCTTTTGTAGCAGTTTGTCATTCCACTCGGCTTCTCAAAATCAACTCCACGTACAACATGGCCACAAAGTTGTAGGGAAGTTGATTCCCATATAATGTTTGTGCACATAATGTCCAATGCACATCTTCCACAATCGGAGGAAATGTTTGGTACCAAGTTGGTGCAAGTTAATGCTTCACCTCATTTTGTGTCCCCCCCTAGGCCATGTGTATCGCAATGTATCGCAATTGCGAGAAAGAGTTGAGATTTTAGTATGAAAGACTGAAACCTATGCTTTTGTGTGTGTGATTGATCTCTGAAGTGAGAGCCGCGTTGATCGGTGTCCAAATGAGATGGGAGTCTTGTTTCGATTTCGGTTTAGAAATCAAATGATATAAAGCAGGCTGCATGGATTGCATGAAAACAGTGCCTACTGGATGAACAGAAGAAAACCGGTTCTGCACCTGTGAAGGCGACACAATTGCACAAGCTAGCGGCGAAGTGTGGTTTGTTCACAAGAATTGAACTTTGGTGGCTGAGGAATTCGGAGGTCTACAACAAGAAAACGCCACTGTATGCCAGACGGCGATGCAAGTTGTGAAGCATGCCGCAACACTGTAGTTTGGAATATCGAATTTTGCCGACATACCACCTTGTGTCATGTCTTGAGTTCTTTGTCCACAGATCCATGGTTCTTTGCAAACACAGCGGCATCTCAACCTGCTTCAAATCCTTGGTATTCATCTAATAAGACGATTTAGGCGAAAAGCAATGGGGGAGAATTTCCTTACACATGTGTGCATCTGTTACAGGTTGACAACTTCACCAGATGCGATAACGAGGACATAGAGAAGAATCACACAATGGAAGAGACAAGGGTAATGAGCGGAAAAGAGGACATGCAGAAACATTTTGGAATGGTAGAGTTGAAGTTATTGATATAAAAAGAGGACATGGACAAGCTTCACAAAATGAAGGAGGAGACAATACAAAGACAGCTTCAAGAGGCACAACAAGCATTGCATGAGCTTGAGCAAACTGTACAGCAAGAATTGGAGAGTGTTGTTTGTTCCCAAGAAATGGATGGCATCAAGGGAATTCGGAGAAGGCGGTTGAGTACCTCTACTAGTGTTGAAGTTCATCCCTCTTTTTCAAAAACTTCAAAATCTAAAAACCAAACCGACCGGTGTGTGCCATCCTACAGCTACAGATCCAAATGTACTATTGTTGGTGCATCAATGTGGTGATAGCAAGAAGAAAATGGAAGTTGCATGCTCGATCAGTTGGGTGTTGCCTAATGGGATATTTCCGAGTCTGCGTCCAGATCTTGATGGCACACTGGCATCATGCACACTGGCCTCACCACAACTATGAAACGTTTCATTACATAGTCCTTATTCCATCACCCTAAGACGGAAGGCAGTAAGCCCACGGGCTGAAGAGATACCACAATTTACGCTTCCTTCAGGAGGCGTCAAATATTATTATTATCACCCCAAGCCAAACATTGGATGTAATTATGAGAATATATTTTGCAGTATACATTTCAGTTTCAACAGTGAAAGTTTCTACTATCACTTTGACACCAACAAGTGTTCAAACCGGAGCAATGGCAATGTATTTTACTTCAGCTACTACAAAATGTTTGTCTACGTGGTGTTAAGGTTTTCTAGAGAAGCCTGGTAGACGGATTTTAGCCTCTGACGAATAGAATGAATGAAAGTGCCGAAGGTTTAAAAAACTTCGCAAATTTCCTTTTAGGTTTGCTCATTAGGGTAGCCACCAACAGAGAGGGCTAGGCCATAGCACCCTTTTCAGCTTGTTTTGTTATATTAGTATGGAGCTGAGAGCCTGGAACGCCAGCCAGCGGAAGATATGCAGGGGCCTTTGATGCAGGCTTTGATGTCCCCACTTGGTCTTAGCAGGCGCGGTTTGTTCTCTTAGTATCGAGCCGAGGCAAGGCAGGCGGTGAATTGGGAAATATATCAATATCCTTGTCATATATTTCCCAATTCACGTTCTGCCTTGCATTGGGCATTGAGCATGGAATGCCAGCCAGCGGAAGATATGCAGGGGCCTGGGATGGATGCTTTGATGTCACCGCTTCGTCTTAGCAGGCGCGGTTTGAAGTCGGGAGGGGTGTCTTGCAGCTTGGGTTTTGGGCTGATGATGTAACCGCGACCCTAAGCCCGGAGGGGTTTCACGTAGCGATCGCAGATGGAGACATTTGCAAATGATGAGTACACCGCAAGAGCTCTCTCAAGTGGAAATTTGACGATGGTAGAACAACCGCAATCGGAAAGTGGGGCTTTTGTTTAATGTACAATGTGAAGAAGTTTGTCCATCCTGCAAATGTGGGCTACCGGCTCCTATTAGTATCATGATTTGGTATTCTTCTTGATGTATACAAGGTTCTTGGGAGAGTCTTCTTGGTCAGCGGTGTTTCAGTCACTGCCTCAGCTGCACCGTGGTAGTTCTCACAGACCATTCCGACAACACCCGACTACACACACAAGCAGCACACACAAATAGGTCATGTTGGGTTCTTGGTAGGTAATATTTTCTGTCGGTCATGACACAAGGTCAAGGACAATGTGGTGAGGGCACCTTTTTCTTCAACCTATTTCAGCCTGTTTGGCCCTCTCATCAGACTCGGCCATGAGATGCATATTAAATTCTGTAAGTTAGGTCGTTGGGTGGATCTGTGGTGGTTCCTGCTGACTTTGACAAGTTTTTGCCGATGTGGTAGCAAAATATCAAAAACAGATAACTTCGATGAGGAGAAGCTTTCGAATGAATACTTTTGACCACAGTCAATGGTGGGACAATGGACACAAAAAGGTGATTGCCTGTTGGACTATAGGGAGAAGCAAATGCAATGTAGAATTGGATCCATTGTAGTAAGTAGGGTTGGGGTGTTTGCTGGTCTAACTTAACGCCGTCAATGTCAGCCGCTAGCAGCAAGTAATCATGATTTGTACATAGGCAAGGATAGCTGAAGTACCAAGGATAGAGGTCCAAGTTCCAACCAAGAGGGCCGGATTTCAAACACAATATTACTTCTGATTCCCTGTGGATCAATGGCTACAAGTAATTTGAGTGGCTCCAATGGTCAACTGCAAACAGCAGCGGCAACAACACAATTGCACAGCTAATGAAGGCCCATTCTTCAACACAGTTCAGCCTATTTTTCCTGTTATGAGAGTTGTCCCCCAATTTTCCTGTTGAATTATGCGGCAAGTTGGGTCGTTGTGGATCTATGGTGGTTTTGGAGTGACGTTGACATGTTACTGCCAATGTGGCAACATGAAAGTATCGAACAATATATAACAAGGACGAGGAGAAGCTCTGGAATGATTACGTTTCCGGTCACAGTCGATGCTAGAATAATGGAAGCAAAAAGGTGAATGGTTGTTGGAGCACTCGCAAGTCAGCATAGGAACTACTGTCATAAGTAGGGTTGGGGTGTTTGCAAGAACAATTATACTATGTCACTGTCAGCTGCGAGCAACAACGCAAGGATATATGTCTAATTTGTGCAGAGACATGGACAGCTGAAGGAGCAGGGATAGAGTGGGAATGTCGGAGGGCCGGATTTGAAGCTCCAGATTAAGTATAATTCATTGTGGATGGACAGATAGAACAAACAGAGGGTCAACTGGAAGCTGCAGCTGCAGCAGCAGCGGCACAATTGATAAAATCAGGGACTACTAATGAAGGCACCTTCTTCAATACATTTCACCCTTATTTTTGCCTCTTATCAGAATCAACCCCAAATGTGACAAAAACATAAAGAAAACGTATACAGAAACAGGTAACACAGATGAGGAGAAGCTGTGGAATGAATACTTTTTCTGACCCTAGTCAATGGTGGGACAATGCAGGCAAGAAGGTGAATGCCTGTTGGATTATAGGGAGTAGCAGATGCAATTGACCATAGGAACTACTGTGATACATTGAGTCGGGTGTTTCCTCGAGCAAATGTAGGTTGTCATCGTCAGCTGCTAGCAGCAAGACAAGCATGTATGCAAGATTTGTGCAGAGGCATGTTGTGCTGAAGGAGCAGGGGTAGAGTGTAGGTCCAGATTCATCCAAGAGGGCCAGATCCCAAGCACAACATTACCTCCTCATTACATATTATTCCCTGTGACGAGAAAAATTCCTCAAAAGATCGTCATGCAGCCGTTCCATAGTATGGACCGAGCATGTTTTTTCTTTGGGAGACTATGGATATTCTTACAAATACAAATACACTCCGCTAATAAAATTTAAAATACACCATACCCTGTTTTGTTTCTTTTTATAAAAAAAAAACACAATATTCGTATATCCGACCGCCATCCAGCGGTCCCGATTTCGGCGGTCTGGTTTTTTTAGGAGGAGACCCATAGAACTCGTGCAGTGACCGTCGGGGTTGGTGGTCCCGTTTATGAAGGATGATGTGATAACGGGACCGCCAACTTCGACGGTCCCTAACTTCGTGTTGCCAATATTTTGATTTAAATTTCGTGCTTTCAGTTTTTTTTTCTCCCAGTGCGCGACTGCGCAGGGTGGAGCACTTTTATCGGTGACCGCTAAGAAAGCGGTCGCCCTCATTTTGTCTTTTATCCCATTATTTTTATTTTGAGCTTCCAAGCAGTGTTTTTTTTTTCACTTTTCCAAAAACGCAGGCAGGGCGACATGTACATTCTACCAGTGCCCATATGGTGAGACTAACGAGGTGACCTAATTACAAGAGTGGCTATATTACAAGTGTCATATTGTAGCAGGCCTATGTTGGGCAAATGTGGCTCCTGATATCTGACCATTGGTGGTTTCTGTCGATTTTTTAATTTTTACTCCCGTAAAGCCTTAGTAAAAGTCGATGACCCATTTTCCAGGTCGAAATGTCGCGATTTTGAGGAACACTGCTTCCAGCTATAACGTTTTTATTTTATTTTAAATTTTCCCGTCCGAGTGCGCGGCGGCAGACGCACTTTTCCCGGCGGCCGCTCTTAGCGCGCTTGGCCGGATCATTTTTTTTTTCCGATATAATTTAATTTTTTTTAGTAAAATTTATATTTGTTTTCATTTTGACAATGGGGGACCGCCAAGGGGACCGCGGTGGGCCGAGGGATTGAACCCTGAACTAGCCGGGTCGTCGAGAAGATTCTTCGGAACCTTCCAGGCCCAAGCCAAACCCATATAAAGAAGGCAATGCCATTCCAGCCTCACTTTCATTTTCCACAGTGGCTTGGTGGGTCATCAGATGCTCAACATTCGACGCCGCTGAGCTGGTGGAGAGGGAAGCCAGGTGGTTGGGTGGGAGGGTTTTGCGCTCAGTTTCTACGAAACCGTTCCTGATTTCCTCCCGCTAAGCCCTCTCCTGGCTTCAAACTACATTTCAAAATAAATATTTACCGAAAATAATAGGGTTTTACGGGATTTTCTACTTATCTGAGGGGTTTACAATAAATTAGTTGCCGAACTGTCCCCAAAAACGGCAGAAGGCGGTGGAGACCAATGTCGAGAGCGAGACGGGGATGAGCGGGGAGGTCCGTCGCGGAAAAGAGGGGGAAGGGGTGCAAAAGGAGCGAGGCAGGATGCCAACTGGGAGATATATGATAGGCCGGAAATACTGTGAATGACGGTTGGGACGACATTGCAGAAAACGCGATATGGCCCATGAGCAGGTGCAAAACATTTGTGAAAATCTGCCACATTAACCGTTTGTGGCATATGAATAGGCATGAGGTGCAGACTAGGAACAACCAAGCGGATGCGCCAGCTTGCTCCAACTAGCATTTCCGACACAGAGCGGACGAGGTGCATTGGACATTATGGGGAGAAAGTTATACATAATTCAAATTCCATACGGCTTTGCAGCCATGCTGTACGTGGAGTTGATTTTGAAAAGACGCGTGGATTGGCAAACTGCTATAAAGAGGCATGGCTGAAAAATTTACTTCGACAGCGACATCCCGGACACATACGATGGGAATCAAGTGGAAGCAAACGCATTGCAGGCACCATGAGAACCCACATTGGAGTTGGTGGATGCACATGTGGGCTTGGAAGGAGATGTGTCCGCATCGACTTCTTCGATGGACATGGGTGTCGTGACACCAATGCTCATGCACAACATCGAAGGTCAGCCCGTATTGGTAGCAAGTGTGGATGCGAGGGACCGTCGAATTGAAGAGCTAGAGGAGTTGGTGGAGAGACAAAGGAGGCACATACAGGAGCTGGAGGAGAGCTCTGTGATGGTCCCTGTTGGAGTACAGCAAAGCACACAGACCATGGAGAATCCGGTCAGGGAGCTTGTGCCGAACGAGGAAGAACAAAGAATTGCGGACGAGAGAACGAGGCGCCCATTCTGGAAACCGGAGAATGCTCGCGGTCCTCAATTAAATTGGATACCAGCACGGAAGTCGAGCAGCTGATTAGGGAGCGAGACACTGCCCGGGCCACTGCCTATCGTATGGCGAAGGCATTGAAACTGCAGAGCTTTGTTCCACGACATGGGAGTTGGCCCAATTGGGTCATGTGGGCATCCAATCTTGCGGAGTGGGAATCGCAAACGGAACAGGCATTGTATCGCCTGCAACAGGAACAGGCTGTTGCGATGTCCGATCGGAGCGTGGATAGCATTTACGCGAACATGCAATGGTTCGAGAACCTTCGCATTGCGCGGGGTACAGAGCCCTTCCCCCACGTCACCACTTGGGGCAATGTCGGTGCCATGTTCGAACGGTGTGATCATAGGATATCGGATACAAACATCAGCATCAACTGGGACTTGGAATTAGAGGAGGAGTGGAGTGCTGCTGCCATCAGGAGATATGCCTACTTTTTCCCTTTAGAGCGTATCGACATAAATTATGCCCTTGTGTCGTCATGGATCACAGATGGCACAACTTGCCTTGTATGCCTACATCCTTACGAGCCAGAGGGAGCACACGTGTTGGGATCTTGTGGACATATGTTCCACCCTACTGGCATTGCATCGGCGGCCCATAATGCTTGTGTATGTCCGCACTACCATACACCAATCCACCAGTGTTTTTATGAGTTGTATGGAATGGAGGATGTGATGCCCATAGGGTATGAATACAATCGGTACACCCTATCACTAGACCAAGGCCCACGGAAATGGCTAAATGGAGATTAGTGGGGCAAAACTATGGAGTGGGTTGCAAATAGAAGGATGCACGGGTTGGATGCCAAAGGAAAGACTCGAAAGTTTGACATGGAGAAATTTTGGGTGACATTGAACTGGGAGATCACAGTACGTGCTCGAGCCATTTCAGATCCGGAGTAGAGGGAGTTATTCTGTCAAAATTTCGGAGGGCATTGGGCAGAAAGAAAGGGCAGGTTATTCCGGCTGCCTGATAACATATTTCCCGATGCCGATATCGACGCATACGACCTTATACCAATCGGTCGTGAAACTGTTTCTAAGGACGCTGGAACGTGTTGCGCAATCTTGGCTACGCCAAATGGAAGAGAGGGTTGAAATGGCGCGAATGGGGGAGTATGTTTCTTAGGGTGACGAAGAGCAAATTTACTCATTTCAGCAATCCATCTTGGCGATTCTTGGTACATGGGAGACAGACTGTGGCAGCCAGTCCGTTGGTGTTCCCTTGCCCAATTTGACAAGTGTGGACTCATTGGTGCAAGCATTGGATGCGGCACAACGGCAAGCGAACGATCACACATACTGTCCTCCGAGACCTCCAAGACCTCCAAATAGAGCAGACCACCTGGTGATTGGCCCTGCATGGCGCACCCGCTCCCACCATAGGGCTCTCCCCACCACACATGTGACCAGGTCGACAACATCAACAGAAGAGCCATCAGAGGCAACTAGAGGAGTTGTTAGCAACGTTGAAAGAAGTATAGATTTGGACGAATAGGGGATTATACATTAACTTGCGATGAGACATCACATTTCAATGTGTCTTTGTGTGTTGCCATGATGGTCAAATGTTGTCAAAGTTGTCCTCATCATTTCACGTCCCTAAACCCGTTGGGAAGGGACAACATTTTTGTAACGTAGGCCGATGTGCCAAAATTTCAATCTGCAATCACTTTGTGCAATATGCAAAAAACGTGAGTTTCAATTGAACAATCCCACAATGACAAAATTGCACATGCGCAAATCAAGAATGAACTTCTTCAATAAGCATGTGGCAATCCGCAATCAACTTCTACAATAAGCATGTGGCAGTCTCACAAACATACTATTTTTCGTTTTATGCTTTTGGGTTGTTGCATTTACGATTGTTCTACGTTGACACCATCAACATAAGAGCCATCGGAGGCAAGGAGAGAAGTTGTTAACAACGTAGAAAGAATTATAGATTTCGACGAATACGGGTTTGATAGACTGACGAGTCGTGACATAATGTTGCAATATTTTCACTGTGATGCCATGAACTTCTTCACAAAGCATGTGGCGGTCTCACAAACAATCCACAATGAACTTCCACAACAAGCAGGTGGTAGTCTCCCGAGTTGTGGTTTTATGATTTTGGGTTTTTGCCGTTACGATTGTTCCACGTTGACGCCATCAACATAAGAGCCATTGAAGGCAAGCAGAGCAGTTGTTAAACAAGTTGAAGGAATTCTAGATTTCGACGAATATGGGTTTTATAGATTGGCTTGTCATGAATAGAATGTTTCAATATTTTCACTGTGATGCTATTATACTGAAATGTTTTCACAGTTGTCCTCATCACTTCACATCCCCTAGCCCGAATGGAGGACATCTCTCAAACGTTAGCAACAAATGTCTATAAACTGATCGATATTCCAGTATATTTTCCTGATGGCAAGCACACACTTGCTAAGTTGCATTTCCGTCGTCGCCTATGTGTGCGGCCCCAACCCAAGTTGTTTCTTATGGTGTTTGAACTATGTTTTGTTCCCACTTGGTTCCCAACATATGTGTCTAGTGTCGGAACGCAACAATAGTGTCACCCCAATCCGGATCACACACAAGTTTGACAACCCATCTATGATTCTCAAAATCAACTCCACGTACACATGGCTGGAAGCTGTAGGAAATTGGATTCTATACCGTTTTTTCTCCCCATAATGTCCAATGCATCTCTTCCGCCGTATGCCTAAATGTTAGTTGCTGCAGTTAACGTGTCCCCAATAGTTCCTCCATTGCACCCCATGCCTCTCCTAGGCGCACAAACGGTTCATGTGAACAACTTTCTCACAATTGTTCGAAAGACATGTGATTACATGAACATAAACAAGAGTACAAAATCGTTAGGGGTTCGAATGCAGTCAACTAATGACAACTGCGTTATTTACTTGCAAAAGCAAGCAAACGTACAATTGTCATCGCAAAACGTTATCTCAATCAATTCTACATCATATTGTTGCGGCTGCGTCAATGGAGGGAGCCTGAAAGAAGCACTATCTAGCTAAGTGTGTCGTTTCTCCAAAGTGTCAACTGTTAGAGAGCATAACATAACACATACCCGTAGACTGATCCTATAACAAGTTGACATCCAAATTATTATGTCGATTGGTTTTTGCAGCTGTCATGCCAACTTCCCGCGTTCACGGTGAACAACTACTTGACGTCTTCATATTCCTTTAGACTCCCCCGCTTCCGAAATATCTCGCGGTTGTCCTTGCGAGTCCCCCAACATTGACCCCTCGCCATCAGATGGCCTTCCTGTCTTCCAGGGACGTCGGGTTCTCCTTCTTGCATAGGCCTTTGCCATGTCAGCCCACCAATCGACAAGCACAAACAATTCCTTTCAACTAGGGACCGGGCGCCGACGGTTGTCTTCTTCACAACTGTATCCATTAGTTGCCTCAAATTCCAAGTGCCATCCAGTGCCCGACCCTGCACCCAGCTATCAAACTTGCACTTCATCCTGTCCTCCCTCTACTCATCACCTGCTAAAGCCTCCCTCATTCTCCCCTCCAGCTTGCGTTGGAAATTGAGAAAACCATCAAGCCCATACTGCACATACACGCTTCGCAAGCTCAACATGTCATTGTCGATGAAATAATCTCGAACCACTTCCTTCACGATATTTAATGTCTCTTTTCCAAGATAGTTAGCTTTGTTGGCAAGGGCGGAATTCTTGCGCGTGAGCCTGGCTAGGCTCACGCCATGTCAGCAATCATCCCACGTGTGCAGGTCCTAATTCCGTGCCCCCCCCCCCCCCCCCCCCCCCCCCTATTACCGCGGATCGGTTGTCGCCTATGTCCCTGTCGTGCGCATACATATCGCTACACAACTACATCGCTGTCCAAAACCACACAACACATGTGCACACCACACACTAGTATACAACTAGTCCACCACTAGTCCAGCCACTAGTCCAACCACTAGGCTACAACTAGTCAGTCACTAGGCTGCCACTATGCTGCCCACTATGGCAGTCACTAGTCCACACAATGATAAAGAAGAAGAATACAAGCACGAGCTCACAAAGCTGAAGCATAAACTCATGCATATATAACCTCATCACTCAAATACAAGTCAAGCCAAGTGCACCCCACGCCATGGGGAATCCACACTACGGCGCCATAGCTAGGCGCGGTGAGGCTCAACTCGAGAAAGATGAGCCCCGCGCTTGCCGTGAAGATAACCACTCCAGGCCTAAATCTGCCTTGACCCCTGGATTGACACTTGGGCCAATCCCAAATGTCAATATGTAAAAGCTAGCTATTTCCTAGCTAGTTTCACACTAGTGGTAAAATAACTTGACAGCTGTCGTGCGCATACATATCGCTACACAACTACATCGCTGTCCAAAACCACACAACACATGTGCACACCACACACTAGTATACCACTAGTCCACCACTAGTCCACCACACTAGTCCAACCACTAGGCTACAACTAGTCAGTCACTAGGCTGCCACTATGCTGCCCACTATGGCAGTCACTAGTCCACACAATCGCCCCCCTAGCTGGTGCTTAGGTCCCTCTAAGTCCAGGTAGCCACAAGATGTGATAGTGACCATAGCCTCACTAAGTCCTCCACCACTATCCCTACTACACTCAAACTCGATAGATCAAGAGGCCGGGTGCAAGAGTTGCCCCATCGTTAGTCGCCGTCTTGCAACCTGTGAACTTGAGCTTGGGATCTCATGTATTGACTCCTATGAGCTTGGCCTCCCATGTCTTGTTAGCTGCCTCCAGTCATGTCCACTGCCACTATCCCAAGCAGTGTGGACACAACCAATCTCCGTCAGGAACCTTCTCAAGAGGTGGTGTCAAGCATCCCATATGCCAACCCCTTGAGCATCGATCACACACCAGCATGGTGGCTGCCCCTTTGGCAGACCCACAGAGCATGCACCTCAAACCTGCAGGTACCACTGCCAAGTTTGGGTCAACTCTGCCATCGACATTGGGAAGGTGACATGGCGCACAATTACGCACATGGTCCTTCCAAGTCATGCCATCCCGACCCTCCAAGATCAGGACCCCTGAGGGCAACACCTCTCGAACCCTCAGAATAACACGCCCTGCAGTAACATCCAGAGTCGTAGGAGCAGTCTGCTGCAAATAAACATAGTCACCAGGGCTAAACCTCCGAACCCCAGGACGATATCCTCCACCACGTATAGTGGCATACCTCAACGTATCACGGTGCTGTGCAATGGCAAGGTTCTCAAAAGCCATGGGCATGACTTTCTTGAACAACTCTGCACGCTGATCACATGCACGTACCCACACGTCCGGATCGTCAAGGTTAAGGACTTGAGCAGTGTCCCTACGAATGGCTGCAGGCAAATCCGGCTCTCGCCAAAAGAAGGAAATATGGTGAGAAGGAGCAAGTGATGCTTGTTTGCTGAACCTGTAGCCCATGGCTAACCAAGGAACCTGAAGATCCCAATCTCCTAGGTGTCCCTTCTGCAAGCCATACTTGCGCAAACCCCTCTTCACCGTCTGAACAACTCTCTCTGCTAAGCCATCGGCCTCAGGATGATCCCGAGAAGTGGTGCGGTGGTCTATCAAGGCTTTATCACACAAAGCCTGAAACTCCCCCAAGAACTCTCTCCCTTGGTCCGTGAGTACCTCAGCTGGAGCACCAAATCGGCTAAGCACACGATCCAAATGCATACGCAGCCCCCTCACTAGCCTTGTCAGGCAATGGAACCAACTCAATCCACTTGGAGAAGTGCTCCACCATCACCAACACATATCTGTGGTGGCGCATAGTCAGTGGCAACGGTCCTGCGAAGTCAAGACTCCACCTGTAGCCCAATCCCATGATTGGTAAAGGATGCAACTGTGGTGTAGGGGCGTTGAATGAAGCACGCACCCTGTCACACACCATGCACCTAGCCACAAACTGTTGCACCTCTGTATGCATACCACGCCACCAATACTGCCCTTGCAGTAAACTGTGAGTGCGTCGCACTCCAAAATGCCCCAACTCCTCATGGGCATGCCGCACTAACCGTGCACGCTGTGTGGGGTGAGGCACAATCCTCACCCGACCATCCTCCCACACTCGAAGTAGGTGTATCCCCTCCCACTTGAACCTCTTGGCTCGTTGCAGGATCCGATCCCTCTCCCTGGCAGTCACAATGGCTGCGTGTCTCCCGTGCGGAGGTAGTCCAACACAGCCGAATCCTCATGTATATCTCTGGCACCACCTGCTCATCACTAGCCTCAGGGTCCTCAGACACTCCGTCTACAGTCGTTGTAGGTCCAACCTGACCTCCCGATGCCAAGATACACAAAAATGCAGATGCGTGCCATCCCGGCACCATCTCCTCGTCCGTCTCACCATGCCACCGCTCCAGTGTCATCCTGCTGGCTCATGCATGGATTGCGACTCAATCCATCCGCATCCCGATTGACCAAACCTGGTCGATGCACAACCTGAAAGTCATACTCCTGGAGTATGAGTGCCCACCGTGCAAGCTTCCCCGTAAGCTTGTCTGACTCCATCAACCACTTGAGTGGCTGGTGATCCGTGACAAGGGTGAAAAGATTGCCGTATAGATAGCACCTGAAGTGTGCCACGGCCCACACTGCAGCTAAGCACTCTCCCTCATATGAGCTGTACTTAGCCTCTGCAGCGTTGTTCGAGCGGCTAGCATAAGCCACTACGAACTCTCTTCCCTCATCATCCACCTGTGTGAGCACCGCTCCAAGCCCCAGCATGCTCCAATCCGTATGCAGCTGAAAGGGACGCCCCCTGATAGGTCGTCTCAGATAGGCGCCGAGGTCAACCTCGCCTTGAGCTCTTGAAAAGCTCGTTCCTGCTCATCTTCCCACTGCCACTCCTGGTCCACCTTGGTCAGCTTGGTTAGAGCCTTTGCAATGGTACTAAATCCCTTGACAAACCGTCTATAATAGTTTGCCAACCCCATGAAAGCTCGAACTCGGGCTCACATCCGTGGGGCGTGGAATTTGTGCAATGGCCTCTACCTTAGTCTGCTGTACCCCCAATCCTCCAGGATATATCATGTGACCCAGATACTCAATCTGGTTGTGGAAAAACTTGCACTTCCCCGGATGCAACTTCAATCCGTGCGCTCTCAAGCGCTCCAATACCACCTGAAGGTGTCTCTCATGCTCCTCCATCGTAACACTAAAGATGATGATGTCATCTATGTAGCACCGAGCAAAGTCCACCCCTGCTAGAATCCTATCCATGACTCTCTGAAACTCTGCAGGAGCATTCTTAAGCCCAAATGGTAAGAACCGCCACTGATATAGGCAATCCCGTGCTCATTGATCCCCCAGAATGCCGTCTTCTGCTTGTCCGCCTCCTTGATTGGCAACTGGTGATATCCGGATCGTAAATCCAAAGTGCTAAAGGCCTTAGCATGCCCGATGGCATCAAAGATCTCCTCTGGTGTTGGCATGGCATACTTATCGGACTTGGTCTGACGATTTACAGGCCGGTAATCACCGCACATACGTCTCTCCGTCCAATTGCCATAGACATCCTTCTTGGCTGGCATCACTGTGGCTGAAGCATACTCTCCACCAGAGAGCTCCACCAAACCTGCCTCCCAGAGATCTTGAGTCCTCATCTGAATCAAAGACCTCTCCATGTCACTGTATCTATAGGGTCTCCGAAAGATTGGCGTGTCAGTGGCCAACTCAATACGGATCTCTTGACCTTCAGTGCTCCCAAGTCCTTCAAACTGAAGGCAAAGCAATTCCTGTAAGCCCTCAGGAACCGCCGTATACGTCTCTCTCTCTCCTCCGGTGACAATGGGTCCAATGTCAGGCTCCCAATTGTCCTCCGTAACTGCAACCTTAAGTCCAGTGGGCTTAGAGGTAGAGGACGCGTCCAGTGGTTGCTATGTTGCAACCTCTTGAGCAGTACTCCCTGCCTGCTCAGTCAATGACAAGGCCTCATCCTGCCCCATCATCTCATCCTTGAGGACCTCCTCAACCCGAGAAGAATCCCCAACCTCATCCATCACAGCCGCCTTGGCTGCCAACTCCCTCTGAACCTCGAGCACCTCCCACGTGTGCCATGGATGCATGCACCCCGTGGTCCTCACATGCTCGCCCCCACTCACTGCCTGTACCGTCTCGGTAGGCAGAGAGACCATTGAGGGAAGTGTACTCCGCACTCTGCGTTGCTCAGCCAGAGCCAAGCTGATAATCCAGGTCAAGCAATTGAGATCCATTGCTTGCCCCAACACTTGACGACGTGATGCCTCAGAAAGAGACGACACCGCCGTGGTACCAGTGGTAAAACCCATTGCCCGCTCACGCTCGTCAGCATTAGGCTCCACTAACTGCTGCAACTGAGCATCCCACAGGAGGCCAGGTCCACTATCCCGGAAAGCATGCGATCCTGGGAAGCTGAGCAGTGTAGGTAATGCTTGACCCACCTTGTTGACCACTGCCAAAGGCGAACGGTCATCGTCTCACACGCTGAGACTGCCTCCCTGTGTCCAGAATGTTATCCACTGTGAGATGTGCTGGCCGCTGCACCCCATCAAATGCACGCTTGAGCAGTGCGGGTGGCATCAAGTTAGTCCACCATAGCCGTGGACGATGAGCCCGTGACCCCACTGTAGCTGCATCTAGCAACACTGCTGACCCAAGCCACGACCGGACTTGATGCACACTGGCCATCACCCTGGCCCAAGAATCGCCCATCAGTGGCACATTCTCCAAGATGTATGCTGGAGATACAGCTTGATGAAGCTGCAAGTGGCGCAAAACCCGCACCATCTCCCAAAACAGACCCGACCTCGAGTCTCGCAATCCATTGCCATGCCCGGCTGATGAATGCCCTTGGCAGGGCCAACCTGCCACTACCAGATCAATGGAGCCAACCCGCTCCAAATCCTGCGCCCCCCCAGCAACGAAATGTCTGCTGGCAAGGCCTGCTGATATCCACGAATTGCAGACACCGACAACAACTCAGGGTACCGCTGCACCAACTGAGCAACATGGCGAAGTGAAACGCGTCGTGCAGTCTCATCCCTCTCCACATACAGGTAACGCCGAACTCGTACACCTGCCTGTAACACAGCAGCCAATCCGGTGCTGATCCCGCCAAACAAGTCCAGAAGACAAATGCCTTCATCCGGATACTGCCACACAATAGGTGTGGTGTCCAATGGAGACAATTGAGGTGGTCCTGGTGCAATCCCCACTCTCCTCCTCTCCTGACGGTACAAAAGCCTCCACCCAGGCTTGTTGCACCCGTCGATCAGCATCCCGCTGCAAATCCTTGCTCGTGCCTGTCACCATGCGCGCTCAAGCTGGCATCTCCATCCCTGGCAGCTGGTGGTCTTGTCTCCGAGGATCCCTCCGGCACTACACCTAAGAAGATGATGAGTGTAGCTGCCAGCCTGATGGACCCCCGCGCAATCATGGTAGCCGAGAACAATGGAGCCTGGCACACAGATGTGGCCGCTCCTAGCAGCACACTAGCTGCCGTAGCCTTGGCAACACTAGGTAGTGGTGCTACCCGTGTAGCTCTCCCCAATGGCATAGTAACCTCCGCCTCGGTAACAGTCGGGCGAGAACTAGGTGCCATGGATGGCGTCGACACTGTCTCCGCCAATGTGAATGACTGAGGAAGCCTAGCCTGACGGCTTGCCTCCCCACGCTGTGGATCCAACTCCACCTCTGCACCTCGTGGCTCAGGAACTCGTGCTGCTCCTCGAGTCACGGCTGACTCCACCTGCACTAGTGGTAGTGCTGCTCCACACATGAATCCCATGCCTCCCATATCTCCTCCCTCAGGAGCAGGAGGTGGACCATCCGGCCTTAGAGCCGGTACCACCTGAGCTGTAGCCATGGCAGCGAGCCTCTGCTCTAGCTGCTGAAGCCGGTTGGCCATGCCTTGGTCAACCCCCTGACCTCCGCGTCCTTGGCCATGTTGAGCTTGCCCTTGGCCTGCACCTCGTGGCTGGCCACCTCGTCCTCTCTGGGCTGCTCCACCTCGCCCCCGGCCACCATTGTTCCCTTGGAACTGGCCTGGGCGCAACTCAGGATGCAAACCATAACACTGGGCCTCTCCATGCCCGTGCTTGCCACAATGCCCACACTGCAACTGTGCAGGCTGTGCATGTGCCGGCCCTTTGCCTCCCTCTGGGCAATCCTTCTTGACATGGGGTCCTCCACATGTCCAGCACCACATCCGCCCGTTGTTGGCCAGCAATGAAGGGAGAGACCCCTGCATCTGAGGTCCTCTCTGCCCTTCCCTGAGCTTCACCTGAGCCCCCTTGTTGCCTTGAGCACGTTGAGGTAGTGGTTGGCTAGGAGCACCACTACCCCGTGGTGTCTCCTTAGCAAATCCCACCATGACCACTCGTTCCTCCACCATGTTGAGCTCTATCCGCTCTGCCAGCAAAAACACATTTGCTAAGGTGGGTTGGGCCGCTTGTAGGAGAGTTGCATCCCGCACCCTTCTCCTCAGCTCCTTGTCCAATATCCCATACCAGAATTGGACTGCCTGAGCTTCCGTAACCCCTTGGGTTACATTTATCAAGCGCCTCATGCGAGTGAAAGCCTCCCTCAAGCTCTCGGTCGGCTTCCGTTGGAACTCTTGCAAGCTCCGCAACTTCTCTGTCCTCACCCCTTGGTAGTTCCCTCTCAACTCTTCGAAGAACTCCACAACAGGGTTGAAGGCAGGCACGGGTGCTAGTGCTGGTGCGGTAGTGGCTTGGGTGGACGTCGTAGCTACTGTACCACAGTCCAGTCCCACTGCTACTTGCTGAAGCTGCCGGTGCAGCGGCAGGTGTAGCCACTGCCCTCGTGGCTCTAGTGCCCCTAGTGATGGAGACATAGTCGGGTGACCAGTACATCCTCCACTCCTCGATCTCAACCTCATGCCCCCGCTGAACTCATGGTAATCATCCATAGGCGGCCCCTCAAGGTGCTGAAACAGCCCCTTCCATGCCATGAAAGGCGTAAATAGTTGTGGATTGCGCATTTGCTGCAAATCACACCAACTATCAAACTCTTGGATAAAATCATCCAACTCGATGGTGCCCACCGCCCCAGAGTACCTTCGTGGCCCCTTGGTAGCTCCATACATCTCCTCCATTGTGTCCCACAACAATGGCAAAGAAACAACTTGCACCGCCGGTATGAGTCCTCCTGATTCACAATCCGAATCAGAACCTTCCGTAGAAGACACAGGAGGTGAAGGTGGCCTAAACCGCACACCTCGTCTCGTGTACCCACTAGTATCGCTAGTGCTCGAACCGGCACTGTCCCCAGCAACTAGTGGCACCTCCGTGTTGACACTCAACCGGTCATGAACATGTCCCTAACCCCCTCTCCACAAGGTAACCGGGTAGAGAACCTGTTGCGGCTTATGGTTTGGAATACTAAGTTCCTAACATAGCCTACACCTGTACCTGCATCCACCGCAAGCACTCCTATGGTTGGCTGGTCATCACCTCCAACCTCACCACAGGAGAAACAATGATGGTCTGGCTGGTCATCACCCCAGCCTCACCATCGACAGCATGCTCTAGGACTGGCCGGTGATCAAATCCGGACCAATCACCTATAAAAACAAGCGCCCACACAAAACTAGCATGGCGCACAGTCAAGCATGCAGGTATGGAGGGGATCCAAACACAAGAAATCAGAACGACAACACCCCCCACACCAAAAACAACTCCACGGTGTTGCTCCTGCAAGGACACCCCAGCCCAAACCCGGACTGACTCTTGCCTCCACCTACGGAAAGGTCTTGGCCTAATGAGGGTGGAAACTACGAGGAGAGAAGCTAAAGCAATGCCTAACCCCAGCATGCTCTCATCCCAACACTCTTCCTCTCCTCTCTCCCTCACTTGCATGACCATGGGAATATCATGAAGATATTCCTCAACCGCCCTCCACGAGCTCAAAATTCGGCCTTCAACATTGCCAGTCCTTAGGCAGTCCACCAGCCTCCACGAGTCAGCATGGCCCTCCACAGGTCAACACAGGCCAGGCCTACACAAATCACTCTCACAGCCACAGGCCCAAAGGCCACAGGCACAGCCTGACCACGGGCACAGCTTGTCACAGCCCCTCATAGCCCATCACAGCCCCAAAGGCCACGGCACAGCCTGTCACAGATCCCATCACAGCCCTAAAGCCATGGGCACAGCCCGTCACAGCCGGCCACGGCACAGCCCCTCACAGCCACAGCCCCAGGCACATGTCACAGCCCCTCCCAGCGGCCACGGGCCTGTCAGAGCCCTCACAGTTGCCCATTGTCACAGCCCCTCACAGCCCCAAAGGCCACACACAGCCACAGCCCCTCACAACCCGTCAGAAGGCCACTCACAGCCCCTCACAGCCCGTCACAGGCCACTGTCACATGCTCTCACAGCCCGTCACATCACAGGCCCCAAGGCCACCAGCGCAGCCCGTGACAGCCCCTCAAAGCCTCATAGCCCTCAGCGCAGTCCGTGGTCATAAAGGCCCCCGGCGCAGCCCCTCACTGCCCCAAAGGCCTCAGGCACGGCCACAGCCCCTCACAGCCCGTCACAGCCCCAAAGCCTCACACGGCCTGTCACAGGGCCTCATGTGCCTCAAGTCACAGCCCCTCACAGGCCCTCAGGCAACAGCACCCCCAAAGGCCACGGGCACAGCCTGTCACAGCCCAGCCCACATCCCCACAGGCCACTGGGCACAGCCTGTCACAGCCCCGCACAGCCCATCACAGCCCCACAGTCAGTCACAGGGGGCCTCAGTTGTCACAGCCCCTTCGGCCTAGCCCGGCACATCATAGCCCTTGGGCCCGTTTCACAGCCCATCCATGGCCGCTCTGGCAGTTTAGCCATTTCTCCAAGGGGTTTAGCCACGCCAAGCTAGGGTTTGTGTCTCTTGGACTCTAGGCTCCTTTCCACCGAGCTATGGCGGCTGTGAGGAAATCAGCAAGGTATTCTTGCTCTTTCGGCTCCCACACACCACCATAGTAGCCCTAAGCCATGAGGTGGTTGCCACAAACCAAGCCTTCTTTCTCACTTAGGCTCCCCAAACACGCCACTAAACTCAGGCAAACAACCAAGCCCTGCTGGTTCCCAGCCCTTATGAGCACTCATTCAAGCACTTTCTTTGGCCATAGCATCTATCTTAGAGCCTATTCCAGCCCCCTACACCTGCTGCTTCAAGAGTTGCGCTCCCTTCAAGCTTGAAGTTGAAACCCCAACTCAAATAGGCCCTACAAGTGCTTTTCTTTCACTCCAAGTGGAAACCAGCCCTAGACCTTCCGTTCTAGCTCTCTAAAGCTTGAAAAAAGCCTCAATGGGCTGAAGGCATGCTCCACACATGCCCCACTCTCACCATAAGAGAATCAGCTCCTTTGCTTCATTTCTTGCACCCACAAACCTGAAAATACAAGCTTCAGCAGGCTGAAAGCATGCTCCACATGCCCTACAGGGAAACTGTCGCGCACCTCACTTCGGTAAGCTCCCCTTCAAGTCATAGTTACTCGCTCGCGCGCCTGACTCCCAACCCGGCCGCTCGGGCCACTTGGAGCTTCGGCTGCTCACCGGGACATAACGGTCCCCCTTCACTAACGACCCTCCACCTATTGGGACTAGGAGAATTCCCTTTGGTAGATGGCAGTCCGGAACAGCTCCCCACTCTTTGGTCGCTTTCCGGCTCGCTTGCTTACTCACTAGTTTTTGGTCACCAACGGGCTTGCACCGTTCTCGGGGTTACTACTCCCTATATATACTTCTGTAGCTGTCCGCGGGGGTTTCACAACCAGCCATGCCATTTTATGGCGAACCACCACGAGACCCTCGATTCCCGGTGGTGAGTCGCGGAGTCTTGGCCCACTCACCGCGGCCCCAATGGACCGTGATGAGTCCCAAGACTCCCCACGACTCCCACCTTGAGGTCTCCACCCCATGGTGAGTCCTATGCCACCCCCACTAAGTCCCGCTACTACCACCACCCCTTGTGGAGCCACCCCCACCGCAACCCGGTGTGCGGGGCTCCACCTAGTGAGCGCCTCCGCCTCCTTGAGTGCCTTGGGCACTCAAGGGTGCTTCAGCCCCCCATACCTATCGCCGCTGCTGCGCTGCCCCCACCACAGGGGCAGCCCCTCATGTGTCCCGACCCCCTGCCCTCAAGGCAAAGGGCCGCGACACACACCCCTACCAACAGGGAGTCGATGTCCTCATCGACTTGTCGTTTTGTAGAAACGAACATCCAAGTTGTGGCGTCCCACATCAAGGAGTTTGTTTCCGTACCATGGCGTCCCATGGCAAAGAACCAAACCCCACACTTGACTCTACTCTCCACTAGCTTCGGCCGACTTCCTCCAAGTCCCGGCCAAGGGTGGAGCCTCTCAAGCTCCTCCCAGTGCACTCTTCTTGGCCTACTTCAAGGCCAAGGAACGATCCTCCCGAGGATCGAATCGCCTTACTGCAACAACATTGCTTGCGACCGCTCATGATGCCGCTTTTGGCATCACCTTGAGCAAGGGTTCACCTGGAACCCTCTTTGACTAGGAAGATAACCTTGAACCAACCGTGCGCCCAATCACTACAATTGGGTCCGCCTTGGAATGCTGGCCTGAGGTACGGGAACACGCCGAAGCCGCACTACGACTTCGTCCCGAGGCTACACGATTATAGTACGTGAACGGAAGCACGTAGCTTCCGCGTTAGCCCGCACTACAAGGCAACCCCCTCGGTAGCGCAGTTATAGTACGCGCACGCGCCAGTGCGCACTAGCACGTGAACTCCCAAAGAAGGCGCAAGTTTCCTTGCCCCTTGGATGGGGGTCACCGATTTCGGCACTACGCAAACACACGATTAACCCAATTTACCTCTCCCACTTTTATAAGCTAGCATGCATTCTACACACTAGCCAACCATACCATGCATGCATCACCATTCCAAACAAAATAGGACGCACAACATTTGGAACCCATTTCCTTTATAACAAATTTTTGTACAATACAAGTTTTTGCAATCGGATTCCTAAGCTAGCTAACCGGGCTAAGCATGCATTTCCTCCCCCACGCTCCAAGGTTGATGTCCCCATCAACGCTTCTTCCGCTTTTGAGGTCGCCCTTCGAAAGCTGCAACCGCCTCGGATGCGTTTCCCATTTCTGAGGCACGCACCAAGATGCCTCCACATGATGATAGCCCTTCCATTTGACAAGATACTCTCCGTTTCTCGGTTCCTGAACCTCCTCGACTTAAGTATTGCCTCCACCTCGTACTCAGGTTCATTTTCATGATCCAACAGCATAGGTGGCGGACGCAACACTTGATGCCGATTCGGACGCGCTTCATCTTTGAAGTAAGGCTTCAAAAGGGAGACATGGAATACTGGGTGCACCTTTTGCCGGCAGCTCCAATTCATACACATCCTCATTCATAACCTTCCGAATGCGAAAGGGTCCCGCATACGGAGGTACGAACTTCGGACTCACTTCCGGAGGTAGTCGAAAATTCTTGATGTTCAACCAGACCTCTGTGCCTGCCTCAAACTTCACTTCCCTCCGCTTCCGATTCGCCTGCCTTTCATACCGTTTCCTAGCTTTGGCAATGTTGTACTTTGCGAGCTTCAACAAACGCTCGCGTTCTTCCAGTACCGCCGCTACTACGGTTCCTCAACGTCCTGGGCGGCCCAACTTGTCGGCACCAGAGGTGCTTTTCCATAGACCAATACAAAGGGGAAACTCCCGTTGCGGAGTGTTCTGTGTTATTATAACAGAACTCTGCCGCGTCTAAGTGTTCCATCCAGTCTGATTGGTCTGCCGACACGTAATTCCGCAAGAATTGCTTCACTACGGAATTCACTCTTTCCGTTTGGCCGTCCGTCGTAGGTCGGAAGGCGGTGCTCATCTTCAGCCTCGTCCCCATCTTCTTCCAAAGTGTCCTCCAAATTTACTCGTAAACTTTGGATCGCGGTCCGAGACAATATCCTTCGGGACTCCATGATGCTTTAAGACGTGGGCGAAGTAAAGTCGCCCTGTCTCTGCGCCGTTGCCGTCTCCTTGGTGGGGATGAAATGGCCCATTTTACTGAACCTATCCACCACCACCATGATTGCATCGAATCCTTTTGACAGCGGCATAGCAGTCATGAAATCCATCGAGACGCTTTCCCAAGTCCCCTCTGGAATCGGCAAGGGTTGTAACAGCCCCGCTTGCTTTTTGTACTCGCTCCGGTTTGTTGGCATGTGGTGCATGTCTTGACATACTCCTCTGCCTCCTCCCTCAGTTTGGCCAGAAAATACTCTTTCTTCAAGAGTGCCGCAGTGCGCTTGGCTCCGCCGTGGCCCGCAAGCGGGCTATCATGGCATTCTCTCAAGAGGCTATCTCTGATCCCTCCCTTTGGCACGTAGAGACGTTTTTGCTTATACCGGAGCAGTCCATTTTGCAAGTGGAACTGCGATTTAACCCCCATCCTCAAGTCCTGCATCACGGACTTCGCCAGCTCATCCTTCCGGCAAGCCTTCCGGATCTTCCTTTGGAGCGCCGTCTCGCCCTTGTACACCAACAAGAGCTGCTGCTTTCTACTTAAAGCATCGGCCACCACATTGTCCCGTCCCGGTTTGTACTGGATATCCACGTCGAACACCGCCAAAGTATCTTGCCACCTAAGTTGTTTTGGGACAACTTGGGCTGCGTGGCAAAATACTTCACCGTGACATTGTCCGTGAACACCTTCACTGGGTTGGAACCAACATAGTGGCGCCAAGCTCAAGGCAATGCACCACCGCCTTCATCTCTTTTCGTGCGTCGGCCACCGTCGCTCCACTTCATTCAGTTTCTTACTTTCGTAAGCCACTGGACGTCCATCTTGCATAAGTACACCCCCAATCGCGAAGTCCGACGCATCTGTATGAATCTCAACGGACGATCGAACTCCGGGATTTTCAAGACTGGAGCTTCCGCCATCCGCTGCTTCAATTCAGCAAAAGCTTGGCCACAAAATGTTCCATGCCCAGACTTTGATTTACACAGAAGGTCCGACAGCGGCCCCGCGATCTTGGCGAAATTTCTCACATACTTCCGGTAATAGGAGGCGAGTCCTAGGAAGGATCGCACTCCCGGACCGAAGTCGGAGGCTCCCAGTCCAAGATCGCCCTCACCTTTCTGTCATCCATTTTGATCCCATCCTGTGTAATCACATGCCCCAGGAACTCCACTTTTGTGACCCCGAATTCGCACTTTGAAGCTTTGGCATACAGCTTCCCTTCTCGCAATTTTGGAACACCCTTTTGAGGTGCTCCAGGTGCTCCTCCTTTGTTTTCGTACACCAAGATGTCGTCGATGTACACGATCACAAAGTCATCCAACCACTCCTGGAAAAGGCTGTTCATCAGCGTGCTAAATGTCGCTGGTGCATTGGTGAGCCCAAAAGGCATCACCAAGAACTCATATGAACCATACCTTGTCCTGCACGCGGTCTTCTCCTCATCTCCTTCCGCCACCCGAATTTGGTGATAGCCGGAGCGCAAGTCGATCCGGCTGAAATACTTCGCTCCTGCCAACCGATCGAAAAGGTCGTCGATCCTTGGCAAAGGGTACCGGTTTTTGATAGTCACCTTATTCAAAGCCCTGTAATCGACACACATCCGCAGCGTCCCATCCTTCTTGTCTGCAAATAGCACCGGGGCTCCGTAAGGTGACTTACTCGGCCGGATGTACCCTTTGACATTAGATCCTTGAGCTGAGTCTTCAGCTCGACCAACTCTCTGTGGCTCAACCGGTAGGGCGCCTTGGCAGGCGGTTCCGATCCCGTATCACCTCAATCTTGTGGTCAACTCCTCTTCGCGGTGGCAAGCCGCTTGGTAAATCCTCCGGCATCACATCCTGGTATTTCTCCAAAATCCCCTTGATCCAATCTGGGCTCGGCTCCCCATCGCCTTCTCCTTTCACTTCTCTAATGTAAAGCAAAAACTGGGACTCGTGTGCCTCCTCCACGGCCCACTCTTTTGCTGACAGAAGGTTTATTCGCCCTCCCACGGATTTGGGCGTTTCCGACACTCGTAAACCTCGCCACCATTCCCACATGGCAGCGTGACTACTCTCTTGCGGCCATCTATGACCGCTCCGGATTTGCTCAAAAAGGTCATCCCCAAAATGAGATCCACTCCATCGATCTCGCAGATGGTGAAGTTCTCACGTCCCAACTCCCCAGTTGAAGAGAAACATCAAACGCCAACCTTGTCGCCAACTGAGGTTCTCCTTTGGCAGAGCGCACCTCAATAGAGGCCCCCACGTCACTTGTCGGGAGTCCCAACTTTCGCGCCGCCGCCGGCGTCATGAAGGAGTGCGACGCTCCTGTGTCCACCAACAACGACACGTTAGTTCCGGATATTATCCCATCCACGAACAATAACTGACTCCCTTTACGCAGGGCGCCAGTTTCCTGATACAACTCACAAGAAAGTTGCCTACCTTGCAAGTCCTGGCGACCACCGCTTCCACCAAGCGACTGATGGTATCTTCCGACAGCTCCGTGGTCCCGAGTCATGTTCAATTGCGGGGTGTGCACTTCTTGGCCATGTGCCCGGGCTCCCCGCAATTGAAACACACTCCATCAAAGGTCGCCTTCTGTCCGCCATAAGTCGCTCCACCCGCTTTTCCTTTCGAAGCACCGGTGCCGCTTGACGTGTGAAGGCCCTCCCTTCGATTTCCACGTGCCATTGTCGCCGCGTGGCCTATCCCACTTCTTTTCCGGTCGGAAGGAGTCACCTTCCCCCCGGGTCTTCTTGTGGTTCAGCTCCGTACGGCCTTGTCTCTCGCCCCTAGGGACATCCGAGAAACATTCAGCCCTCTCAATTGCCTCGTTCAAAGTCTTGGTGGCTTCTCCTCCAACTTCCGCCTGGCCCATGGGGCCAGTCCCGCCACAAAGTTGAAGACCATTTCTGGTTCTGCCATGTCCGCGACTTCGAGCAACAGCACATTGAAAGCCTGGACATACCCCGAATGTCATCTGTTTGCTTCAAATTCCTCATCTTGTCCCGGGCAAGCCAGGACGCGTTGAGGGGCACAAACTGTCTCTTCATCAATTCCTTGAACCCACTCCAGTTCAAGGTTTCCGGGCTTGGACCTCGGTCGTGAAGGCGTGCCACCATTGTTGAGCATAGCCCCTCAAATAGGTGGGAGCCACTTCCACCCGATCCTCGTCACTCAACTTGGCCGCCCGGAAGTACTGCTCTAGCTCCAAAAGCCAGGTGTTGAGTGCCTTCCGATTTCGGACGCCCTCGAAGGTGCCGGGTTCCTTAGGCTTCACCTTAAACTTTGCCTTAGTGGAAGTGGCATTAGCCGCCTTCAACACGTCTTTTAACGTCCCGCCAAACTGCGCCAACAACCCTTCCCAAAAGGCTGCCGGCATGGGAGGCATCTCTTGGTTTGTCGGAGCTCTCAAGGATTCCTCGGGCTCCGACTCCTCGGATTCCTCCCGCTCTGAGCGGCCGTTTTCGGAAACATTCATCGCTTCCTCAAACGGCCGCCTCGGTGACACGTCGCCCCCATCGGGCTCACCAGGATCATCATCTTTTGGGCCGTTCCGCTTTCGCTTTGGCTTGCCCGACCCCATGATGAGGCCAATCCCAAGGACGATCGCGTACTGAACTCTAAGCTCTGATACCAAGTGTCGCGCACCTCACTTCGGTAAGCTCCCCTTCAAGTCATAGTTACTCGCTTTGATGCGCGCGCCTGACTCCCAACCGGCCGCCCGGGCCACTTGGAGCTTCGCTGCTCACCGGGACATAACGGTCCCCCTTCACTCCCTCTCGACCCTCCACCTATTTGGGACTAGGAGAATTCCCTTTGGTAGATGGCAGTCCGGAACAGCTCCCCACTCTTTGGTCGCTTTCCGGCTCGCTCGCTTACTCACTAGTTTTTGGTCACCAACGGGCTTGCACCGTTCTCGGGGTTACTACTCCCTATATATACTTCTGTAGCTGTCCGCGGGGGTTTCACAACCAGCCATGCCATTTTATGGCGAACCACCACGAAGACCCTCGACTCCCGGTGGTGAGTCGCGGTGAGTCTTGGCCCACTCACCGTGGCCCCAATGGACCGTGATGAGTCCCAAGACTCCCCACGACTCCCACCTTGAGGTCTCCACCCCATGGTGAGTCCTATGCCACCCCCACTAAGTCCCGCTAAGCTACCACCACCCCTTGTGGAGCCACCCCCACCGCAACCCGGTGTGCGGGGCTCCACTTAGTGAGTGCCTCCGCCTCCTTGAGTGCCTTGGGCACTCAAGGGTGCTTCAGCCCCCCATACCTATCGCCGCTGCTACCCCCACTACAGGGGCAGCCCCTCACGTGTCCCGACCCCCTGCCCTCAAGGCAAAGGGCCGCGACAGAAACCAGCCCCTTCCTTCCTTTCTTGCACTCCCACACCTAAAAGTGCAAGCCTTCATCAGGCTGATAGCATGCTTCACACATGCATTGCCCTCACATAAGGGAAGTCAGCCATTCCCTCTTCCTTGCTTGCCCTCCAAGCTTGAAGATGGAAGCTTCAATGAGCTGAATACATGCTCCACACATGCAATCTCTTCACACAAGAGATATCAGCCCCCTATCTTGGCTCCTTGGCTCCTTGATGCTCTCTAAGACAAGACTAAGCACTCCACAGCCTTTGCCAAGCTCCTGAAACCCTAAGGCTTACATTTCCAGCCACAAGACACTTCTCTTGTGGTGCAAGAGCTCTTCTTCCAAGCTCTGAAACCCTAGGTGCACATTCCATGGCCTTGCCGCACCTCTTAGCTCCTGTTCCAGCCCTACTCTTGCCATGACAAGAGCCCTCTCAATGCTGAAGCTCGAGATTGAAACCCAATCTCACCATACTCCACAAAGTACACTGATTTGCCCCAAGCCAAATCAGCCCTTTTGCTTGGTCTTGCAATCCTTCACACAATGAAAGCTGGCATTCCCAAGTCCAGTTCTCAGCTTTGCCACCAAAGCTACTATAACCTGCTCTTGACTGGTCCTCTTCCCAATCGTGCTTGCTCATGCATGTACACAATCTGAAACCATCAAGGTGCTCTGGAATTACCTGTAGCATGGTGCTTTCATCTCTGAAACTGAAGATTGAATGCCAAGGTCTACCACCTCGTAACCCACATCGCCTCCGCTTCTAACAACCAAGAGCTCCACGGTGCTCCTTGCATAACAACTTGGTTTCTCTCATTCTCAAGCAAAAACCACAAGTGCTACAACTAACTCGTATCTGGCACTCACAGATACGAGCTCATCTTTCTCGAGTGATAAAGAAGAAGAATACAAGCACGAGCTCACAAATCTGAAGCATAAACTCATGCATATATAACCTCATCACTCAAATACAAGTCAAGCCAAGTGCACCCCACGCCATGGGGAATCCACACTACGGCGCCATAGCTAGGCGCGGTGAGGCTCAACTCGAGAAAGATGAGCCTCCCGCGCTTGCCGTGAAGATAACCACTCCAGGCCCTAAATTCGCCTTGACCCCTGGATTGACACTTGGGCCAATCCCAAATGTCAATATGTAAAAGCTAGCTATTTCCTAGCTAGTTTCACACTAGTGGTAAAATAACTTGACATCCCTTTCATCGCCCCCACATGAATATTCTTTCCGACCGAGAACAATGGTAGGTTTGTGGATGGTTTAGGATCGAGGACATGATTTTTGAATGAGGAGATCGCCCGCTAGATAATTGAATATTAACAGCAAACCCCTTTTTTTGCAAAGTAGTTCATTCATTCCAACCCACAAACATTTTTCAATGCCGGAATCTGAAGGCCTACCCCAGGCAATCCCTAACTGTACTTACAGGAACGCGCGAAGATCTTGAAAAACAGTTTGGGGATGGAAGCAAAACCAAAATACATTTTATTAAGTCTCGGTACTTGAACCTCAAAAACTATTGGAGGTTTCAGAGGAACTACTTCCAGAGTCTGCAGCAATATCATCTATGAACACAGCAACCCCTCCTTGACGTTTTTTTTCTCCGCAACCCCCATGGAGAGGCAAATACATTGTTTGTTGGGACAACACCCGTGCGCAAGCTTCCGCATAAACCGGCAAGCGGTAAGCTCTAGGGGGACTCAGGGACATGTAGTATCCTTGGAAACCGAAAGGTGTCTGCGTATTCGATGACTTGTGCCGAACTCTAGAAAGCAAGAAGAGGAATGGTGGTAGATGTTATCATCCAGAAATAGACAATGTAAGCAACCATCTGTCGAACGGGATTGACACAATGAAATGCAATATATTTTGCACGACTAGAGCCGAACTTACTCACACTCAAAATCGGAGTCCACGTCGAGATCCTCGTGGCGCTTCGGGCTCCTCAAGAAGTCCCTCCGTGGATGGGGCAGAAGTAGTGTCCGACTCAAGCTTATGAAGCTCGCTTGAGAAGAGCTCCGTATCAGCCTCCATGCCGAAGAAGTGCCTTCCGGCGCTTTTGCACGCATGAAAAGATGCTCCTGCAAATTGAAGATGAACGATAAATCAAAACAGGGCTTCCCTAAGCTCACTGCCCACATTTCAAACACAGTGTTCAGGGCCCCACCTGTTCCCATAGACAAGTCAACCACTCGTCCACCGTGACGGCTGCATGTCTCCACCAAAGTCTGCATGAAAGCTGGGGATTTCTCCCGTGCACCTCTCCAAGGGACACCAGTCGACCTTTTCGTGGTTCGACCCGAGTCCACGTAATTGAAGATTACATCATCCTCCACAGGCTTGCAGGTGGGGTCAATGTGAGCTGCAAGGTCCCTCAACTGGAACTCAACAATACCAGGAGGAAGAGTGTCCTTACGCACCCTCACCAGGCACAAAGCTTCGAACACCCGAGTCTGTCAATAATCACGAAGAGAGCATGAGGCAAAAGACAAAACCAACTTTTGACATTTACATCAGAACCACGAAACTTTAATTCAAAGGAACCAACTCACTTTCTGCCCCGGGAACTTGCAGAGTGTTGATGCATGTCCAAGTTTTGATGACACGAAACCCGGAAGCTTTCATGTAGCTGAAAAGAGTTCTCCGTGCCGACATGTTGTTTGACTGCATGAGAAGAAGAGCCCCCCGAGTCAGAAAGGAATTTGTTGCTGAATGAGAAGGCCCACTGCCAGTAATGAGAATCCGATTTGTTCCAAGTGGGGGTTGAATTGGAAGGCAATACATAAGGGACAGGGAAACCGTCAGGAATGTCCAGCACCACAAGGTCAGTCGCGTATGCCTGCTGAACTCCATTCACCCAATCCGGCCTTTTTGTGACCTACAGCCAAAAACAGGAGACAGTGTCACAAGCCCAATCCAGATCCAACGGGAAATCAATCCCATGGACAAGCCAGAACAAGTTGCCAAAACAAAATTATTCGCACAACAGTTAAGACATATGTGCTTACCTGAGTGAGGAACGAAACAAGCATGTCCCATGATTTCGATGGCACCCCTTTGAATGTCGACTTCCTGGATTCCATCATTGCCAGAAAACTTTCATTCACCACCTTACGATGGAACTGGCCCAAAACCCTGGATGGATGTTCTCTCGCATCGAAAGGCTGCTCCCTCGACTTTGCTGTTCTCCTATCCCTCCTAGTTGGAGAAGGCTTTCTTTCAGCGACCTCTGACGGGCCCTGTTCCTGCGGAGCTGCACTCTTCCCCTTCCCCTTCGGATCCCCGACAATCTTCCCCTTCCGTTTTGGAGTAGCAGATTTCTCAGGCTCTTTTGTAGCCAGAGCAGCAATGATTCTGTCCTGAATGTCTTTGTCAGCCAGTGGGGCAAGTGCCGCGGCGTTGTCGTTAAGGTTTCTCAAAACAACTTCATCGAATGGTGTGTCCCGTTTTGGCAGATCGAGGTACCACCCACAGTCTCTGAAGTGCGCCCTGCTCCAGTCTTTGGCAATACCAGCCGTGTACATTGTCTTGTCATTGGAGGGGTCAGCCCACGAGTAGATGAAGTCTGGGTCATCGCTAAGGTACTTTCCCGGTATGAGGACATGATACATATACCTGAATGACACACACACCCAAAATCCAGACAGTCAATCGATCTGATCAGGACACAGATCACACATCACGAAAAGTGTATTGGCATGCAAGTCAGTAACACTGATAAACCAACGTTTGAAAGCCCAATTCAACATTGCGTTGACGCAATGCAAATTGGGAGAACTGCACTTTCAACAAGCACGTACAAGAGGGAAAGCCCATTATCCTAAAACATCTCATGCACAACATTGGAACCCCAATCAACCTTGTGTTGACGCAAAGAAGATTGGCGGATACACCTATGATAATGTAGCATTGAAAGAGACAGTGATTGGCAACGGAATTCAACATTGCGTCAACGCAAGGTTGTTTTCATTAACAGAGGAATGGAAAACAGTGCTTGAAAACCACCATCCGAATATCTGCTGGTATGGATATTCAACCTTGCGTTGACGCAAGGTTGAATTCCTCTGCTGAAACACCTGTCCAGGGTATTTTTGATAACCTTAACTTTCCTACAATTGTATGGAAATCGGGGTATTTTGGCGGGATTAATCTAGCAATCCATACCGTCAAACAACATTGCGTCAACGCAAGGCTGTTTGTTGGTACACTGTAAGCTCTAAACATCATTTCAAACAAACTCCAAACCGACTTTAAGTTCATACTGGCAGCATTGCAACTGGAAACCACCAAAAAAATAGCCCAAGAACACAGGAAAACCTACACAGCCTGGCCCTTCATCAACCTTGCGTTGACGCAAGGTTGATTTGCCTGTCAATTTTTGCCCTTTCACATGCAGAATAACGACTTCATTGGATACCCCAGGTACATGAAAGTGAAACCAAAACAAAGGGATACAAGCTTGCGTTAACGCAATGTTGCTCGGCTGCACGTCCAGAGCCTTCAGAGTTCCCTGAAAACCTCCAAATTCGCAGTTCTACATGGAAAAAATGAAACAAGAATACAGAAACATACACTTCAAGTACCAGAATTGTTTCTTGGAGGTCACACGTGTACAACACTTGTTTCATTGCTTGCTCGCTGTTGTACTGGTTTTTGAATTTGTAGGACCTGGAGATCCTTTTTTCTCTCTCAAACTCCCTGAAGAAACAGTTGTTCCAGACAGCGAGCTTCCATCTCCTGATATAGGCCTCCAGTGTGATCCGGGGGCAAGACATCTGGATTTTGTAGTCTGCCATTGACTCCCCAAGTGCAGCCACCGCTCGTTTTTCCAACTGTAGCAAGAAAGATCATAAGAATTGTGGAGAGAGCACGGAGTAGCACAAACATTTGAAAATGGTTTTGTGGAAACTTTACCTGGCTCAAGAAGGTTGCTTTGTGTAGCCATTGGTCGAATGTGTGGTCGCTAACAACTTTTATTGCTTGTGTCTTCGAGTCCCTCTCAAGAGATGGGAACATGTTGGTGTCTCTCACAAGTGGATCGGAATTCCAGATCTCCAACCACCTGATTTTGGTTGCATTGTCCACCATTGAAATGGAAAGGCGATGCAGTTTCTCTTGGGTCATCTCTGGCTTTGAGCCATACTTGTCATAATGTGCTTTCACCTGTTTCAGAAATTCCGTGCCAAGACTTGGATCTGGTATGCGGATTTGTTTGTCGAACGCACTCATGAGGTTCTTCCTTTGATTGTTCATCTCGAATTTCATTATGTCCTCAAGCCCAGTAGCAGACCTCTGCTCTTCTGTGTGGGAAGCATAGTACTCTGCTTTCGCCTTCAAACCAGTTTCTGCTATTTTCTTGATAAAATTTGCAGTAACAACAATCAATGAAGAAGCTTACCGTGTACATGTAGTCAAGAAAAGCCTCCCTTGTCAGGCTGTACCAAGTGCTTGTCTTCTTTTCAGCACACCTCTTCATCTGCTGAGGACTGAGCACGTTCGTGAATGACTCCAGTGGCATCAGCCCTATCTTCTGGATACGGAATAGAGTGTGGCAGAGATTTGTTTACACATGGGAGGTTTCATTGGACCTGGAAAAACCTTCAACTCATAAGATGATTTCTAATTGTGCAAATGCAGATCGGAACGGGAATAATGTTGGTAACTTACTTGTTTATGTCGTGCATGGCTGTCAAGAGCTGCGTGACACGTCCTTTGTGGTCGAGTACCATGGAAACCACGCTCCAATGCCATTCGATCTCGTCCGAGTGCAAGCTTGAAATGTAATCCATCCAGGCAAGCAGTCTATGGTTCCCATCCCAGACAAAAAACATCTTTCCCATAAACGCTTTTGTGGAGGCCTTTTTGGACAGCTTGAACTCAAACTCCCTGTTTACATCCCGCCAGCATGCATCCCAACTTTGCTCTATGTCCTCTGTTACAAGACACTCCTCTCCTTTCGTGTTCACAGTGGATACAAAGAACACAGCAGATCCCTTGACATAGCCGTGAACAAAATCGTTCTTCAACTTCGTGATGTCGTTCCTCATGCGGGTCGAAACCGCGGGCATGGAGATCATCCTGCATAGTGGGATAACCAGGTTTCCGCCGGGAACCTCCATCGACAGAATCACCTTCGAGGAGTTCACTTTCTGCCCACCCATAACCTCCTCGGCCTTGTCTTCATAGTGTCCCTCAAATGACTCCTCCTCACCATCACCTTCTGCCACTTCCGCATCTCCCCCCACGGATTTCTTTTTTCTTTTCCTCTGCACAGAATGAATATCCCTGTGAGTGACAGATTGAGCTCCCATGGATCTACCTTGCGTTGACGCAAGGTTGATTGATGGGGATGTAGCTTAGTCTGAAATGCATACCGCAACAATCCATTGAACCAACTAAATGCTTTGCGTTGACGCAGGGTTCTTTTGGTGGCTTCAGATAATCAACTTTCCCTACTTTGCGTTACCTGGTGCGAGACTTCAGATGCAGAGAGTGGCATCAAATCAGCCTCGCGTCAACGCAAGGTTGATTTGAGTGCTGAATCTGCTTCATGTCACCTTCATAAACAAACACTTTAGAGGTCGACATCAACCTTGCGTTGACGCAAGGTTGCTATCGACCTCTCAGTTTGGTGTTCAACAAACAAAAACATCACATGGAAAGGCACATTGCAACTTATAGTTTCTTCTTGGCACTGTATGATGCACCGGGAGCATTCAACAGTTCCATGGCTGCCAGGCGTTTAGAGTTTGTGGGATTGAACAGAAAAGACACACGAATCAACCTCGCGTCAACGCAAGGTTGATTTGATTGCAGCATCTGCACTCGTTTCATGCCCAGAACATACAATGTGGAGGTCGACATCAACTTGCGTTGACGCAAGGTTGATGTCGACCTCTCTGATGAGCATGGAACAGACAAAAAAAAAAAAAGGAAAAAGAGGGTTGATAGTCACCTCCGGTTTCTTCTTTGCACTTGATGATGCTCCTGAGGCATTCAACTTTTCCATGAGGTCTGGAGGCAGCATACTTCCAAGGAGGTCCCGGTGGTGCGAAACAACGGCAGACGGTATGGTCTCTGTGTCCATCTCTCCTCGCTCTCTCAACCTGGTTCTCCCTCGCAGTGCTTCCTCCGAGCCCAGCTGACTTCCTCGTCCTCCCCCCTTCAATTGGAGGTTGCTCTTCGGTCGCCTCCGGGATCACTTGAAGACCTTCCTCTCCAAACAGTGGTTGCAGAATCGGGTTTTGGCGTTCGTCCTCATCTCCGCCGGAGGTTTCCTCTCCCATTTTAAGTTCCCGTCTCGCATTCCTCATCCTCTCCTTAGCGCGTACCCTTTGCTTGTTTGATGTGGTTCTTTGACGTTTTCTTCTCCCTCGGGATATGATCACCATCTCTACAGAATCCAGGGTTGCAAGGACAATATGGAGAAGAAGGAAAAAAAGAGGCTACGGTGGGTTCAGCACAAGGCCTTCCACGCCAAGATGATCGCTCGGAACGACCTGTGCGCCACATGCTCATTCCACATGCATGGCAAACACATGTCCATCTAACCGTTATGAATATCTCCGGAAATCATTTTTTTCTCATCCACCGAAATTCGTTCGGGTCACAGGCAAATGACGGCTCTGTCAGTCAATCTTGCTGAGTTGGTTGTCCAATGCACTGGTGGGGCACCTCTGAGAAAATAGTTGCATTATTTGATTAGGGCTCACATTATCCACTCCGCATTTGGGCACTCTGCGACCGTCCACTTGGTTCGCATGGGGACATATTTCTACGATGTGCCGAACCGCGTTAGGAGACCTGCAAGCGGGTGCGACACCTGCAACTGTGTGTAAGGACGTCATCTATACAGCCAAAAAACTCCGCTCTAGTACAACCTGCAATCAGAAGCAACGTCGGACTGTGAAGTGTTCGTTTTGAAGCAACATTGACAGATGGCCTCCCAACCCATGGGCTCCCTTGACGCGGACTTCTTCAGTGAGGACCACCCTGTCCCCTTTTCTTACGAGGTGGAAGATGACGGTTTTGCGGTGGTGCATGAACACGTGCTCGCAACGCAGTTTTGGTTGGAAAATGGAACTCTATTCCTTGAAAGGGAAGTGTACGATGCCAATGGAAAACTGCTCAAGTACGCGTTCCAGAAACCTTCGCATACTGCACCAACCACACAATGGAGAGTGACTCCAGGCAGATACAGGGTGCTCAGTGCTCCTCGGAGACAGTCTGCAGGATCGTTCGTTACTCCTGGCACGGCAGCATCAGTGGCCCAAGAGAAAACACCCGTGGTTGTCAAGAAGGAGTCAAGTACCGTTAACACTGTAGTTGAGCTTTCGGATTCATCCTCCAATGACGCCTGTGAAATACCGCCCGTGGATCAGCCATGTCCATCAGGAAGCAGATGTGGAGGAGATCACTAGTGTCATTCCTAAACTGAAAGCCATGGGTGGGATGGCAGGATTCAAGAGTGAGTTGAGGGGGATTGACTGGAGCACTTTCAATGTTCAGAGGGTGGCATTCTTGCCGAAATCTTTTGATGGTAATACTGTTTTTGAGCTGCCTCCTCCTGGTCGTGTTGGAGGCATTTCCAGTCCCATGGAAGGAATGGACAAAAAGCACGATGGGCACCCTTGGTGCCGCACAAAAACCTCCAATATTCACAACCACGACAACCTCATACTCAGGCAAACAGTCTGTAATGGGCACCTGAAATGCGAGAACATGAAATGCAGACACTTCGCATTGTCGGGTGTGCAAAACCAAAGCGAATGGGATGGTGTCAGTGAGAATCCATTCAAGCCTGGTGACACCTCCATACAGTAACACTTTTGTGTGCAAGTTCTGTAGGGTACCACCTTGCTGCCTTACAATGTGTGGCGCCAGAATGTACTATGTGGTGCATCGATTCAAAACCCTGACTAGAACCTGTGTCCATTTCGGTTTTCACAACCACCCTGTGTCCAAGGGGGATTATAGGGAGAGCGTTGAGATAGTCTCGCGTCTGATAAGGCAAGAGTTGGATACCAATCCAACTGGAACCACATCTGCAATTGCCATGGGGGCGAGCAAGTCCTTTCTGGAAAGCCGTTTTTTGTGTGCATCGGATTCGGTTGGAGGAAAATTGGAGGGACCAGCTTTGGACACTGTTATGGACCATTTCTCGACTTTGACTTCTCCAAACATTAGGAATCAGGTGAACAATTTAAGAATGGGCTCTGGGAGCCGAGGTTATATGGACAATATTATGGATTTGAAGAAAAGGAGCATGTACGACTACATCCAAGACAGCGTTTTCCTGGGGCAAGGAGCCAGGAAAGTGTTCCTATTCAAAATGTCCACAAAAGGTGAGGGCAGCGGAGTCAGCCTGGTTAAACGTATGCAAAAGGATGGCGATCTAGGCAACTGTTTCCTTATGTTCGATCACGTCAAGAGGGTTAAAGACTGGACCACAATGGCATGTCATGTTTACGACCCTGTGTACCAGCGTGTCATGACAATTGCAGTGTGTGACATGCAGTCAAAGGACACAGATTCACAGCAGCTCATGTGGGAAGCTCTCATTCGTGTTATGGCCTCCAATGGTCTCCCATCTCCCATTTTTGTTGGTTTCATGGCCGACAGTGCTCAAGCTAACTTCAACGCTGTCCGCATTGTATTCGGGACGGGAGATCCAAAAGTGCCAATGCCTGGAAGAGAACGTATGTGTCTTTTCCATTAGACACAATCCCTGGATAAACACACAAAGGCAGACATCAAGCCAGATATGCAAAGTATGCATCGTCAACTGTGCAAACAGTACAAAGACGCCAAAACTATGGGGGAAGCGAATACATTGTTCTAGACAATTCGTGCCTGGTGGTACTCATCTGGAGCGGCATTGGAGGACAGCATGAGGGCACTGGAAGACTGGTTCGCATTTTGGCACTTCCGTTACCGACAGTGGGGAGCGGCCATGACAACGGTGCGCGGTTTGCATTCACCTTCCTTTGGGTGCTTCGGATATATCTTTCAGGGTCCCATCCTAATATCAGTTTTGTCTTTTTTTGCCTTGCAGCATATGTCCATTGAGGAGATGGCGGACATGTCGTCTTGCAATCTAGCGGAGACAGTGCACAATGCTTGGTTGCAGCAATCCGGCAAAAAGGGAAGAGATTTGTATGCGGCTACGGCCGATGACCTTATCCGTGCTCTGCAGCAACAAACCAGATACAGGTCATTCTTGAGGGGTGGCCTTGGAGGCAAAGGCCCGGACAGTAGCGAATTGATGTTGCGGGCAACAAGAAGATCGGGGGATCCCAGCAAAATAGCGCGGGCAGTGAGCATATGTGCAGATGGCACCCCTCTCGTGGGAAGAGTTCCCCATCTGGAAGGCGAAGAGAGATTCGGGTCTTGCAAACGGAAATTGGATACCCCTCCCGAATCGGATGCAGACTCCCATAGGGCGGATAGGGTCAACTTCTCGACGCCACGTGTTCCCTTGGATCAGAGATGGAATTGCAGAACATCCACAGGTGAGGGCCATTCTGCCCCAGACCGGACCCCTGCATCAAGCACTGTCACTGCAATGGTTGAAGACCAGAACGTGGTGCGGCATGTAATAGAATCCATGTGCTTGGACGAGGTTTGGCATATAGAACGCACAAGTGCTGGATAGCGTGTGAAATGCGCGGCGATCAAGGCCACCAATCATGAAAAATGTACATCATTAATATCCAGAGGGAAAGCACTGCAGCTCCTACATTCACTGGTTTGTTTCTCCCTTACGGCCAAGGAGAGGCAAAGAACCACAAGTTTTGTGCTGACGATTGTGGGAGATGTGTGCGGGACAGTGAGGCCCTCCGTGGTGAGGAAGCCTACTCCACCAACCGTGTGGTCTGTGAAGATGGGCACAGGTCTCACTCACCAAGAGATCGCAATGCTGGAAGAGGCGGGTTTCTCCCTAGCCAGACATTCCATTACACGTGAAGGTGCTTCAAGTACAAGCGGTTCACGGGTACCTTCGCCTGACGCTCACTTGTGGCCAACCAGACGGAATGGGAAGCTGGTTCGACAATTCCCTCCAACCGCAGAACACTATGTGTCGCGCACCTCACTTCGGTAAGCTCCCCTTCAAGTCATAGTTACTCGCTTTGATGCGCGCGCCTGACTCCCAACCTGGCCGCCGGGCCAACTTGGAGCTTCGGCTGCTCACCGGGACATAACGGTCCCCCTTTGCTCTCCCACTAAACCCTCCACCTATTTGGGCCTAGTGGAATTCCCTTTGGTAGTTGGCAGTCCGGAACAGCTCCTCACTCTTTGGTCGCTTTCCGGCTCGCTCGCTTACTCACTAGTTTTTGGTCACCAACGGGCTTGCACCGTTCTCGGGGTCACTACTACCCCTATATATACTTCTGTAGCTGTCCGCGGGGTTTCACAACCAGCCATGCCATTTTATGGCGAACCACCACGAAAACCCTCGACTCCCGGTGATGAGTCGCGGTGAGTCTTGGCCCACTCACCACGGCCCCTATGGACCGTGATGAGTCCCAAGACTCCCCACGACTCCCACCACGAGGTCTCCACCCCATGGTGAGTCCTATGCCACCCCCACTAAGTCCCGCTACCACCACCACCCCTTGTGGAGCCACCCCCACGCAACCCGGTGTGCGGGGCTCCACCTAGTGAGCGCCTCCGCCTCCTTGAGTGCCTTGGGCACTCAAGGGTGCTTCAGCCCCCCATACCTATCGCTGCCGCTGCCCCCACCACAGGGGCAGCCCCTCATGTGTCCCGACCCCCTGCCCTCAAGGCAAAGGGCCGCGACACACACCCCTACCAACAGGGAGTCGATGTCCTCATCGACTTGTCCATTTTGTAGAAACGAACATCCAAGTTGTGGCGTCCCACATCAAGGAGTTTGTTTCCGTACCATGGCGTCCCATGGCAAAACCAAACCCCACACTTGACTCTACTCTCCACTAGCTAGTTCGGCCGACTTCCTCCAAGTCCCGGCCAAGGGTGGAGCCTCTCCAGCTCCTCCCAGTGCACTCTTCTTGGCCTACTTCAAGGCCAAGGAACGATCCTCCCCGAGGATCGAATCGCCTTACTGCAACAACATTGCTTGCGATCGCTCATGATGCCGCTTTTGGCATCACCTTGAGCAAGGGTTCACCTGGAACCCTCTTTGACTAGGAAGATAACCTTGAACCAACCGTGCGCCCCAATCACTACAATTGGGTCCGCCTTGGAATGCTGGCCTGAGGTACGGGAACACGCCGAAGCCGCACTACGACTTCGTCCCGAGGCTACACGATTATAGTACGTGAACGGAAGCACGTAGCTTCCGCGTTAGCCCGCACTACAAGGCAACCCCCTCGGTAGCGCGTTATAGTACGCGCACGCGCCAGGTGCGCACTAGCACGTGAACTCCCAAAGAAGGCGCAAGTTTCCTTGCCCCTTGGATGGGGTCACCCGATTTCGGCACTACGCAAACACACGATTAACCCAATTTACCTCTCCCACTTTTATAAGCTAGCATGCATTCTACACACTAGCCAACCATACCATGCATCACATTCCAAACAAAATAGGACGCACAACATTTGGAACCCATTTCCTTTATAACAAATTTTGTACAATACAAGTTTTTGCAATCGGATTCCTAAGCTAGCTAAGCCGGGCTAAGCATGCATTTCCTCCCCCACGCTCCAAGGTTGATGTCCCCATCAACGCTTCGCTTTTGAGGTCGCCCTTCGAAAGCTGCAACCGCCTCGGATGCGTTTCCCATTTCTGAGGCACGCACCCAAGATGCCTCCACATGATGATAGCCCTTCCATTTGACGAGATACTCCGTTTCTCGGTTCTGAACCTCCTCGACTTAAGTATTGCCTCCACCTCGTACTCAGGTTCATTTTCATGATCCAACAGCATAGGTGGCGGACGCAACACTTGATGCCGATTCGGACGCGCTTCATCTTTGAAGTAAGGCTTCAAAAGGGAGACATGGAATACTGGGTGCACCTTGCTGTTTGCCGGCAGCTCCAATTCATACACATCCTCATTCATAACCTTCCGAATGCGAAAGGGTCCCGCATACGGAGGTACGAACTTCGGACTCACTTCCGGAGGTAGTCGAAATTCTTGATGTTCAACCAGACCTCTGTGCCTGCCTCAAACTTCACTTCACGCTTCCGATTCGCCTGCCTTTCATACCGTTTCCTAGCTTTGGCAATGTTGTACTTTGCGAGCTTCAACAAACTCGCGTTCTTCCAGTACCGCCGCTACTGCCGGTTCCTCAACGTCCTGGGCGGCCCAACTTGTCGGCACCAGAGGTGCTTTTCCATAGACCAATACGAAAGGGGAAACTCCCGTTGCGGAGTGTTCTGTGTTATTATAACAGAACTCTGCCGCGTCTAAGTGTTCCACCCAGTCTGTTTGGTCTGCCGACACGTAATTCCGCAAGATCTGCTTCACTACGGAATTCACCTTTCTGTTTGGCCGTCGGTCGTAGGTCGGAAGGCGGTGCTCATCTTCAGCCTCGTCCCCATCTTCTTCCAAAGTGCTCTCCAAATTTACTCGTAAACTTTGGATCGGTCCGAGACAATATCCTTCGGGACTCCATGATGCTTTAAGACGTGGGCGAAGTAAAGTCGCCCTGTCTCCTGCGCCGTTGCCGTCTCCTTGGTGGGGATGAAATGGCCCATTTTACTGAACCTATCCACCACCACCATGATTGCATCGAATCCTTTTGACAGCGGCATAGCAGTCATGAAATCCATCGAGACGCTTTCCCAAGTCCCCTCTGGAATCGGCAAGGGTTGTAACAGCCCCGCTTGCTTTTTGTACTCGCTCCGTTTTGTTGGCATGTGGTGCATGTCTTGACATACTCCTCTGCCTCCTCCCTCAGTTTGGGCCAGAAATACTCTTTCTTCAAGAGTGCCGCAGTGCGCTTGGCTCCGCCGTGGCCCGCAAGCGGGCTATCATGGCATTCTCTCAAGAGGCTATCTCTGATCCCTCCCTTCGGCACGTAGAGACGTTTTTGCTTATACCGGAGCAGTCCATTTTGCAAGTGGAACTGCGATTTAACCCCCATCCTCAAGTCCTGCATCACGGACTTCGCCAGCTCATCCTTCCGGCAAGCCTTCCGGATCTTCCTTTGGAGCGCCGTCTCGCCCTTGTACACCAACAAGAGCTGCTGCTTTCTACTTAAAGCATCGGCCACCACGTTGTCTCGTCCCGGTTTGTACTGGATATCCACGTCGAACACCGCCAAAGTATCTTGCCACCTAAGTTGTTTTGGGGACAACTTGGGCTGCGTGGCAAAATACTTCACCGTGACATTGTCCGTGAACACCTTCACTGGTTGGAACCAACATAGTGGCGCCAAAGCTCAAGACAGTGCACCACCGCCTTCATCTCTTTTCGTGCGTCGGCCACCGTCGCTCCACTTCATTCAGTTTCTTACTTTCGTAAGCCACTGGACGTCCATCTTGCATCAGTACACCCCCAATCGCGAAGTCCGACGCATCTGTATGTATCTCAATGGACGATCGAACTCCGGGATTTTCAAGACTGGAGCTTCCGCCATCCGCTGCTTCAATTCAGCAAAAGCTTGGCCACAAAATGTGTTCCATGCCCAGACTTTGGATTTACACAGAAGGTCTGACAGCGGCCCCGATCTTGGCGAAATTTCTCACATACTTCCGGTAATAGGAGGCGAGTCCTAGGAAGGATCGCACTCCCGGGACCGAAGTCGGAGGCTCCCAGTCCAAGATCGCCCTCACCTTTCTGTCATCCATTTTGATCCCATCCTGTGTAATCACATGCCCCAAGAACTCCACTTTTGTGACCCCGAATTCGCACTTTTTTGAAGCTTTGGCATACAGCTTCCCTTCCCGCAATTTTGGAACACCCTTTTGAGGTGCTCCAGGTGTTCCTCCTTTGTTTTCGAGTACACCAAGATGTCGTCGATGTACACGATCACAAAGTCATCCAACCACTCCTGAAAAGGCTGTTCATCAGCGTGCTAAGGTCGCTGGTGCATTGGTGAGCCCAAAAGGCATCACCAAGAACTCATATGAACCATACCTTGTCCTGCACGCGGTCTTCTCCTCATCTCCTTCCGCCACCCGAATTTGATGATAGCCGGAGCGCAAGTCGATCCGGCTGAAATACTTCGCTCCTGCCAACCGATCGAAGAGGTCGTCGATCCTTGGCAAAGGGTACCGGTTTTTGATAGTCACCTTATTCAGAGCCCTGTAATCGACACACATCCGCAGCGTCCCATCCTTCTTGTCTGCAAATAGCACCGGGGCTCCGTAAGGTGACTTACTCGGCCGGATGTACCCTTTGACATTAGATCCTTGAGCTGAGTCTTCAGCTCGACCAACTCTCTGTGGCTCAACCGGTAGGGCCCTTGGCAGGCGGTTCCGATCCCGGTATCACCTCAATCTTGTGGTCAACTCCTCTTCGCGCGGTGGCAAGCCGCTTGGTAAATCCTCCGGCATCACATCCTGGTATTTCTCCAAAATCCCCTTGATCCAATCTGGGCTCGGCTCCCCATCGCCTTCTCCTTTCACTTCTCTCTAATGTAAAGCAAAAACTGGGCTCGTGTGCCTCCTCCACGGCCCACTCCCTTGCTGATAGAAGTTTATTCGCCCTCCCACGGATTTGGGCGTTTCCGACACTCGTAAGACCTCGCCACCATTCCCACATGGCAGCGTGACTACTCTCTTGCGGCCATCTATGACCGCTCCGGATTTGCTCAAAAAGGTCATCCCCAAAATGAGATCCACTCCATCGATCTCGCAGATGGTGAAGTTCTCACGTCCCTCCCAACTCCCCAGTTGAAGAGGAACATCAAACGCCAACCTTGTCGCCAACTGTGGTTCTCCTTTGGCAGAACGCACCTCAAGAGGCCCCCACGTCACTTGTCGGGAGTCCCAACTTTCGCGCCGCCGCGGCGTCATGAAGGAGTGCGACGCTCCTGTGTCCACCAACAACGACACGTTAGTTCCGGATATTATCCCATCCACGAACAATAACTGACTCCCTTTACGCAGGGCGCCAGTTTCCTGATACAACTCACAAGAATAGTTGCCTACCTTGCAAGTCCTGGCGACCACCGCTTCCACCAAGCGACTGATGGTATCTTCCGACAGCTCCGTGGTTGCCCGAGTCATGTTCAATTGTGGGGTTTCGTGCACTTCTTGGCCATGTGCCCGGGCTCCCGCAATTGAAACACACTCCATCAAAGTCGCCTTCTGTCCGCCATAAGCCGCTCCACCCGCTTTTCCTTTCGAAGCACCGGGTGCCGCCTTGACGTGTGAAGGCCCTCCCTTCGATTTCCACGTGCCATTGTCGCCGCGTGGCCTATCCCACTTCTTTTCCGGTCGGAAGGAGTCACCTTCCCGCCGGGTCTTCTTGTGGTTCAGCTCCGTACGGCCTTGTCTTTCTCACCCCTAGGACATCCGAGAAACATTCAGCCCTCTCAATTGCCTCGTTCAAAGTCTTAGGTGGCTTCTCCTCCAACTTCCGCCTGGCCCATGGGGCCAGTCCCGCCCACAAGTTGAAGACCATTTCTGGTTCTGCCATGTCCGCGACTTCGAGCAAAAGCACATTGAAAGCCTGGACATATCCCCGAATGTCATCTGTTTGCTTCAAATTCCTCATCTTGTCCCGGGCAAGCCAGGACGCGTTGAGGGGCACAAACTGTCTCTTCATCAATTCCTTGAACCCACTCCAGTTCAAGGTTTCCGGGCTTGGACCTCGGTCGTGAAGGCGTTTCTGCCACCATTGTTGAGCATAGCCCCTCAAATAGGTGGGAGCCACTTCCACCCGATCCTCGTCACTCAACTTGGCCGCCCGGAAGTACTGCTCTAGCTCCAGGAGCCAGGTGTTGAGTGCCTTCCGATTTCGGACGCCCTCGAAGGTGCCGGGTTCCTTAGGCTTCACCTTAAACTTTGCCTTAGTGGAAGTGGCATTAGCCGCCTTCAACACGTCTTTCAACGTCCCGCCAAACTGCGCCAACAACCCTTCCCAAAAGGCTGCCGGCATGGGAGGCATCTGTTGGTCGGTCGGAGCTCTCACGGATTCCTCGGCTCCGACTCCTCGGATTCCTCCCGCTCTTGAGCGGCCTCGCTTTCGAAACCTGCGTCGCTTCCTCAAACGGCCGCTTCGGTGACACGTCGCCCCCATCGGGCTCACCAGGATCATCATCTTTTGGGCCGTTCCGCTTTCGCTTTGGCTTGCCCGACCCCATGATGAGGCCAATCCCAAGGACGATCGCGTACTGAACTCTAAGCTCTGATACCAAGTGTCGCGCACCTCACTTCGGTAAGCTCCCCTTCAAGTCATAGTTTTCGCTCTGATGCGCGCGCCTGACTCCCAACCTGGCCGCCGGGCCAACTTGGAGCTTCGGCTGCTCACCGGGACATAACGGTCCCCCTTCGCTCTCCCACTAAACCCTCCACCTATTTGGGCCTAGTGGAATTCCCTTTGGTAGTTGGCAGTCCGGAACAGCTCCCACTCTTTGGTCGCTTTCCGGCTCGCTCGCTTACTCACTAGTTTTTGGTCACCAACGGGCTTGCACCGTTCTCGGGGTCACTACTCCCCTATATATACTTCTGTAGCTGTCCGCGGGGGTTTCACAACCAGCCATGCCATTTTATGGCGAACCACCACGAAAACCCTCGACTCCCGGTGATGAGTCGCGGTGAGTCTTGGCCCACTCACCACGGCCCCTATGGACCGTGATGAGTCCCAAGACTCCCCACGACTCCCACCACGAGGTCTCCGCCCCCATGGTGAGTCCTATGCCACCCCCACTAAGTCCCGCTAAGCTACCACACCCCTTGTGGAGCCACCCCACCGCAACCCGGTGTGCGGGGCTCCACCTAGTGAGCGCCTCCGCCCTTGAGTGCCTTGGGCACTCAAGGGTGCTTCAGCCCCCCCATACCTATCGCTGCCGCTGCCCCCACCACAGGGGCAGCCCCTCATGTGTCCCGACCCCCTGCCCTCAAGGCAAAGGGCCGCGACACTATGGCAAAATCGAGTCCGCGAGAATGCTTCACGCTCGTGTTGCAGGAACAATGGAATTTCCTGATCCAGGGTATGGTCGGGTCTTCACCATGATCTCATCCGCATCTGCGCTGTAGGACAAGACGTACGACATCACTGTTTCCAATTTTCCCAATTGTACCTGTCCTGATTTTGTTGGTATGCTTTCAAGTAGTTTGGGAAAGAGAGGGGAAGTTCATACCGTGCAAACACCTTTACTTCGTCTTCTTGAGAAGGATGGTTTGTGATCCAAAGCGGGACTTCTTCATTCACCAAGCCACTATGAGTTTCAACGAAGTCAACACACTTCTACAGAGGGATACAAGCCCATAAAAAGCATTCACTTGACACTCCGAAATCTGTGTTTTCCTTGACTACAACTTGTAATGGAATGACTGTTCAAGTCCAGTGTCTCTCAATGTCTGTCGTCTAATATCTTTGCTATGCGTGGGTCAATGCATTTGTCGCATTGGTCTGTCATTCTGTTTTCATTAGCAAGCACAAGAAACTACCTTCAGATAGACAGATGATCAAATCAACCTCGTGTTAACACAAGGTTTACTTGGAGTTTTCCAAATCCCCCTTGTGCCGACACAAGGTTGATTTTAGTTCTAAGAAAAGAACATCGTGTCAACACGAGGTTGATTCGGAGAACTTCATGTCAACCTCGTGTTAACACAACGTTCATTTCAGTTCTAGGAAATGAAGCTCCTGTTAACAGAAGGTTGAACTCCAGGAAAGCCCGAAACCCTTCATCCGTTTCACCTTCATGTGGTGAAATCAGCAGTTGGGGGCCCCACGGTTATAGGATCACCTTCTTTGTGGTGACGTGGCATGACCTGGACCAGGCTCTCGCCACGTCAGCATCAGCGCCACGTCAGCTGCGTGAGCGTAGGGTCACGCCACGTCATCGTTGTGTGAGCGTACGCTCACACGCCACGCGGTAGCGTCGTTGTATCCTGCATGCGAGATTTTCTCTTCCTACTCCGGCCCCCACTCCCTAACAAAATCCCGGGCACGGCACTGGCAAACATTCCGCGTATTCTAGGCAAACAGTGGAAACAAATGCACTTTTGCAACTGTGAAGCATCCAATATGTTTTGCCCCACCTTGCCTACGTGGTACTATGCCCCCAAATGCTAAGCAACTACAATATAAATTTGCAATGTAAAGTCGCCTATTCTGCCTCCTTTGTAACCAGAAACTGAATTCTAAACGCCCCCCCTCCCTCTCCCCCAAATTTGTTCCTTTGCGTGCGCAACCCGATGGAGGAAAATGCAGGGGAGAAAATGGAAATGGAAACCCTAACCCACCGTCTCCAACCCCCAAAAGAAGATTTTCCCCTTGTGCGCGCGGTCCCAGGCAATAAAATGTTGAGCATCTGATGACCCAGAACCACTCTCACACAAGACGAGAGGAAAGGGGATAGGCGGCTTGAGGTCTGGCCTTACATACCCATGCCCCCTGCCCCCCAACGTTTGTCGCTGTGCAGGCGGGGTGCCGGGAAAATGTTCGTAAGTGAACGGGCGGTCCCGATATTATTTACTTTAATGAAGCGAATGGGACCGCCGGACCTGGCCGTCCCCATAGAACAAATATGTTTATGTGGTAATAGAACGGGGTTGTTGGCAGTCCTGATACAACATATTTAAATCCCGACCGCCGATATTGGGACCGCCGGGATTGGGACCGTTGCCCGTCGGCGGTGACGGTCGACGTTTAAATGTAAATGGTTCCAGGGGCGACCGCTGGGGCGGTGCACGTTTCAATGTTTTGGGTTTGGGGGGTGACCGCTCAGGAGATCACCAGGCGGCCGCTTGGCGGTCATGCCAGAGAGAACTTCCGGTGACCGCTGAAGCGGTCCCCTCTATACATAGAAAAAGGCCCCTAGCTGGTTATTTTTCCACGTCTTTGTACCTTTTTTTTAATTTTATCTGAGGAAAGGGCCTCCGGTACCTTTCTCTTTAAAAAACAGAAGTGGGCAACCGCCTCAACAATGCTTACAAGAGCCATAGGACTGTCCAACAAGGAGGAGGAGGTGCGACAGTGTCCAGTAATGAGGAGCATGCTGCTGAGGAATCAAGGCGGCGAAATCTCAATAAGTGGGCAACTTTTGCAAGCAATGATGTGTTGTTAATTGTTGAGCTGCGCTGCTATTTTGTAGTCAATTTGTAAACAGCTGAAGTAATTTGGAAGCCTTCACAGTTTTGTCTACAGCTTCCCTGCCAAAGCTACCAAGTTCATATGGCTATGTTGATTCACATACTCAGATGCATATTCGAAGCATGAAGTGCTTCTAGTTATCTATAAAATACAAGGAGGATACAGGAACATACTAATGGGGTCACTCACATTGACAAATGATGTCGGATCATCTTTTTTCTCAAGCTGAACTACTACTCTTCTAAGGGTCTCTACAATGTAACACTCAATAGTTTGATCCAAACATGTGGGTGGAAGTGCCATCAAATTAAAGATCTGAGTATGTATTTAAGCTTCGGAAATCAACCTCGTGTTGCCACAAGGTTGATTTCCAGTCCTCGGAAATCAACCTCGTGTTGACACAAGGTTGATTTCAAGTTCTCCGAAATTAACCGCGTGTTGCTGTCATCCATGGTTCATTCATCCATCTTTTGTCATCCTGCATTCATCCTACATTTATCCATTCCACATAACCATTAATCCTTAAGAATTTCGCCACACATTCCTCTCAAATTTTCATGCATGGAACTCGACGTCTTAGGTCCCAAGCATCGTATGTTACCCTCTGTTCCACTCAACATTGCCCTCACGACAATATGTCCTGCTTTTCCCACGGCTATAGCCTCCGCTTCCCTTATGTGCTCACGCTTAAGAGATCTGCTCACGCTTAACGAAGGCTGCTCACACACTAGCTCCCCCCCCCCCCCCCCCCCAACAACCCCAGCCCAATAAAACTTCCCTTGCTAACATACTGAAATGGGACGACTTTGAAGCCTCCAAATCCCTATGAAAATCAAAATGTGAAGACGCAATCACATTGGCCATCCTTAGGACCACCATGTTCCATAAAACAGACATATGATTCCGGGGTGATGCCTCTGGAAGGACATAAACTTGTGACTAACAGAGTCCACCTCTATTGGGGTATAGAACAGGGCATAAATTTAAGGGTAATACCCTTACAAGGATGTCCTCTGCTTGTGACAGACTATACCTCTACTGGTATATGCAATAGGACGCCGTTTTCAGCTGATACCCTTACAAAGGAGTGCGCAGTGAAAGACATCCACACATCACCCTCAGATGGTGTTCCAGCTTCACCTTCATTACGGGCGACAGCCGTAGACAGTCGCCCTTTTAAGCATGACCACGGGCGACCGTAACAGCGGTCACCCATCTGATGGGTGGTCGGGAGGTGCAGGAAGTGGCGGGCACATTCATGCTTCACCTTAATAACAGTCGCCCGTTTACGGATGACAATGGGCGACCATATTCGCGGTCGCCCGCCTAAAGAATATAGGCCCGCGAGCACATGACTTGGCGGGTTCAGCATTTTTGAGAAATACGCGGCGACCATCCGAAAATGGAGGCTCCCGGTGATATCTCTTAAAGGATGTACGCTATGACTCACGAACCCTGCCTCTGGTGTCTCCTTGGAACAGGGCATGGACTTACAGGCGATACAACGACAGGGATGTAGACAGTGGATTCCAGACTATACCTCTGCTGGTGTATGCAACAGGACGACGATTTGCCGGTGATACCTCTGCAAGGGTGTGCCCTGCGAGTACCGTTCTTCGAGACACCCCACAGGGCTGACGAAGCGGACCGATTTCCTGGGCGGTCCATGTCGGCGCTCGGCGGTCCGGGCAGGCGGTCCAGGATGGTTGTCCGGGCTGGCGGTCCTCAATGGGGCCCATGGGTGGGCCGCGAGAAAATGGCGATGGGCGGGGCCGTCGCCCGGCGGGGCGGGAAGTGGACAAGGTAACGGTGGGCGACGGCTTCGTCAGTCGCCTCTACGGCGGGGCGACCGTTGGGGTGGTTGCCTAGGGCACGTCAGCGCTCGGCGGTCCGGGATGGCTGTTTGGGCGGGGCGGGAAGCGGACAGGGTAACGATGGGCGATGGCTTCGACGGCCGCCTCTATGACGGGGCGACCGCTGGGGCGGTCGCCCAGGGTTAGTTTGAGAGTGCCGGGCGACCGGCGGTGGCGGCGGTCGCTTGAGCAGTCCCGTGGGCCCCACTTCATTCAGAGTGGCAATTGGATATGCAGGGCAATAAAATACTCATGTGTGGCATGAGATATACATAGGCATCTGACATCATGGATCTGATATTATGACATGGTATGTGATGTAATGAATATGAATGCCTCCTGGAAATTGCCGGTAGGATGGGAACAAGTAGGTTAATAACAAGAGGGATGTTGGGAACAACTAGTTGTTAACAAGTGGGTTGTTAGGAACATTTCATAACAACGACTTGCTAACAACCAGTAGTGGAGAAGCATATTTGGGTAGATGCTTTGGCTTGAAGCATCTTTTGGCACATCATGTTGATGTATTGAAGGGTGTAGATGTGGTCAAATGGTACACACTTAGTGAATACTTTTTGACCACATCTACACCCATAACAAACCCTGTCACACCCGTGACAACTCGTTGTGAAGAACATCGCGTTGATGTTGTTATGGGTGTGACAGGGTTTGTTAGGGGTGTGACAGGGACAGCGACGGGTCGGAACAGGGACAGCGTTTGTGGTCAAAAAGTATTCCATACATCCATGTAAAATGAATGCATGGAATTGTCCGATGCCAGGGAAGCCAACTGCAACCCAGAAGCAGCGGTGAGCTAAACTTCTCACGTCTTAGGGAGGAAAAGCCCATGGTTCCTCGCTTCATTCGTGCCTAAATGCAGCACTGAAACCAACAATAAATGCAAACGATTTCGGGAACGCAGATGTTAGTTTGGGCGACCTGGTTTCTCCGCAGCTTGCGCTCCAAATGTGCCGCAATCCAAATCGTTCCCAGAGGCCCGTTCTTCGCCAATATCAGCTGTGAGTAAAACATTTCGACTGCTGCTTGATGCTCTGTCCAGTCGAGGCCGATTTTAGAATGCAACACCCTCCCACCTCATGAATTTGAAGCTCTCCCTGACAAGAACCCCTTCAATTGTTTTCATGATTACACCGACAAGATTCACGGATAAGTAGGCCCTCCATTTCTAGCAATTCACTTACCACGAGCTCAAATCTCCTTGAACCTTCCAAATCACATTTCCTGATTATTTGACTGGATCAACGCCTGACTCTCTGCGTGCCAAACTACAACCCATTTCTAAGAGGACTCACGATCGTCGTGCGTAATGTCTGGATCAATTCTTCCTCTCTATGCATCCAACCACACGGATTCACTACTCCCTTCCTTCTAAACATTACTCGTCCATACTACCAATCCTAGATTTGTGAGTCCCTCTTCCTCCTGTGGCAGTTGGAATCCACGCCCCGTCTTGGACCCGTCCGCGTTGTCGATACCATAATACCCCCACACAGGTAATTCCCCAGCATGGAAGGTATTGTAAGGTAAAGACCATACGCAAGACTCTTTGAGACTTGTCCAGGGAGGTAGTAGAGACTTGTGAGTGCCGTTTGTGCAACCATGGATTGGTCTTCAGGATGGGTCCCCAGAGAAAATTGGAGGAACAAGCTCCACCTTTTGACTACCAGTCAAAAGCTCCACCTTGTTTCTCCACTTTCTCTTGCGACCCACACCGGGAAGAGGTTCTTTGTCCAGACGACGAAGGAAGGACGAACAAAGCATGTGAACGAGAACACGAGACTCTAGTCTGAAGGTACAACGGAAAGTTCCTGAAACCTGCCCAAGGAATTTCTGCCTCCTGAGACTGCGGGGCACGCCGAAATGCCCACATCCACTGGAACTGTATCGAGTACACTAAAGTTTTCAAAGGTTTTAAGAAGGATTCAACAATGTGAAAAGAAGTGGACGCAGAGCCTGGTCTGGTCAAGCCCACTTGCTGAATGGAGGATGCAGGATGGTGAGCAGCATTTAATGTCTTAGCGAGGGCTGCGGTACAAACACCCGATCAACCCCCATCTCCACCCATCTCCCGCATTCAGAAGTCGCAGTCCAGTTGCGGAAGAATTGGCACGAAGCAATTGCAGGAGATTTCGCAAGAGTTACTATCCCATCACCATTGTGTACTTTGAACCATATCTGTCACAGGGATGGGTGACCTTGGTAGCACGAGAAGTGAGGCCGACGGGGACTCAAGATTCACCAAGATGGCCACCACAACGGTTGGGCCTGCCACTCCCACCCAGCGGCACTGGCTCCCTCTTTCGAATGCGGACCAAATACCTCCCCACTACTACACCCCTCTGCTTGTTTTGTACAACGCAGAGTGTGTGGCTGGAAATGTGGGAACTCCCGCTAGAGCTGTAGAGAAGTTGAAGGATTCTCTTGCAAGGGTGCTAGTGCATTTCTATCCCATGGCCGGCCGCCTTCGACTGCGAGAACAAGGTAGACAAGATTGTACAATGTTCAGAATTCCTGCTTCATCATCATACCGATAAAGCCTTCCAATATTGAGCTTGATAAATTGATGTGCAATACCCTCAGTGTGCGATATTGAGATCTTGCGAATGTGTATTGTGTCGTTTCTTAAGGTCCCCAAATTTACTGTAACGACGCCGGGGTGGTGTTTTTGGAGGCGTATGAGGATGCGGACCTCTGCGATGTAGTGCCTGTGAACAAGTGTGAAGGTGACCCTCTGCTTTCTGGAGTGCAAGCGGTCATGGATGAACTGAGTGCAGGTTCCGGCTCCTTCTATGATGCGGGGTCCATTGACATTCCTGTTTGTATCGTCCAGGTTTGTTATTCTAGAACTTCTCATACCTCGAGTTTTTTGTGGTTTTATTCCGTGCATGATTCAGTGCTGCTGGTGAGAACGAAATCCGAAATCACAAAAGTATAAATCGATCAAGATTTTTGTCCCATTGATCACCTCTTGATAGTTGACGACAAAGAGTCAATCCCACACTCGCCCACCTCATCTTTGTAAAATCAGGTGACGTTCTTCAAGTGCGGGGGTATGGCTCTCGCTGGAAATTGGCATCACATGGTTTGCGATGGATTTTCTGGGACACATTTCATGAAAGCCTGGGCTGAAGAATCTCGTGGATCAAAAATCTCTCTTCTTCCCAACCACGATCGCTGGCTATTGAAATCGAGACATCCTCCTACGCCCCCTCATACCACACCAGTAGTCTTGTCATCACCGACCTCCGTGGAGTCACACAGTACACTGGAGAAACGGACTAGTGAACACGCACATGCAGGTCCAAAAGGCTCTGAAATGGTGAAGAGCACTTTGAGGGGGTTTGAGTTCACCAAGGAGCAGATTGACAAATTGAAATTTACTGCAACCAACGGAGGAAAGGAGGGCCCTTTCAGCTCAGTTGAGTGCCTTTCTGCTCATCTATGGAAGAGTGTTACTAAAGCTCGACGCACCCTCAAGCCATCTGTTCCAGTTACAGAGGAGATAGGATACCACGTTGCCGTGGATCTAAGGAAACGCATGGGCCTTCCAACGGGGTACTTTGGGAATGTGGTTTTCATCGCCTCCTCTAGTACAACTGTGGAGATGCTTCTGAGCAAACCTTTAGGATTTGCTGCCGGCCTCATTCATGATTCACTCACTGCAATGACAGGGGAGGCTTATGCCTCTATTCTGGATTGGGTAGAGTTGCACAAGTTAGGATCCAAAGTTCACGTGACTTTACCTTCTTCGAAATATGGCCGTGACCTACTCACTTCAAGCTGGAGATGGTTCCCAATATTAGAGCTTGACTATGGCTGGGGTAGACCCTTCTATGCTGTGAGGAACAGCGAGCCTACCAGTCCAGCTCTTGATGGGAAGTTCTTCATGCAGCCCAGCGCATCTGCTTCTGAGAATGTGACAATCTCTCTACATCTCCCAGCAAATGTCCTGGAAGCTCTCGAAGCTGATCCATCCTTTCATATCACCTAGATGAAGGCCGATAAGGTTGCCATGGCTGGCCAATGTAGTTGTGTTGATCCCTATTCGGTGATGGCTACATGCAATAATGAAAGTTCGTGGGATCAACTCTGGCAACAGGTTAATAATTGATTAAGGTACTCCATTACGGCAATGATGGAAGTTACTCCACAAGCAACTAATTAGAGCAGAGCATCTGAGGTATCATTTGGATCCCTGGACAAGGGCCAATCCATTGACAACAAAGGGATTGGAGGGAAGCAGATACCCAACTTAGAAATCACTTCAAACGGGCTAAAATTAGAGGGATCTCCAAATATCTAGCCCCACAACTGTAGAAACTTAACTTGATTTTAAACATTAGAAGAGCAGTGTTTTGTACAGCGATCTTGCATTCCTGTACACTGTAGAGACTAGCACACTTTCCTATCACAAAGACATCCACTTGGGCTGATGGTATTTGTCAAAGTGAGGTTTCCTACCAAGAAGTTACTAGCTAATTGACTGTGACAGTACCTGTTCTATTGGGTTGCGGATGAAAGCGTCAGGACCGTCTGAACAAAGGGGGCCTGCCGACTGTTTGAACAACTGGTTTGCATTGAAAGGCTCTACATATGGCATAGCGCCGTTCCACACTGTCTTGGCAAACTGTTCATGAAGGCCTTCTGATGGGTGATACGGGTCCCACCATATATGCTCATTTGCATTGCTGCACAGCTCATAGTTTTCACCAGTGTTCTCATCAACCCTCCCACAAGGGCCACCACCCCCATAGGGCCCGGCCCCACAGCACGCCTTCAGCGCATCCTTGAACTCTGCAATACCAAACAGGAGTTGTTAATGCACATAGCACAAACCAGAGCACAAATGTGAATGGACGAATATAGGAGGGAGAGCATGTGTACCTCAGGTTACAGAAGACTTGCTTGGCTATATTGAAATACAGAACCAGAAGGAATCAAACCAGCATCCCAGCAAATAATATTGACACGCAATTTGTCATGTATTTGAATCCAACTATGATAGGATTACACTGGCTGCTAAAATTAGTAGCAAAGGTCCCCACTGTAAGGTGCTGCAGACCAACGTACCGTAGGTAGACGGATCCTCCAAACGTTCCAACAAAAACCCGAAGAAATGTCCCTTCATAATGGCAAAATCTGGTAACGCAGCTTGCAGCTTATCTAGAGCCAAATTCATTCCTCCATTGTGCGCCGCACCAAGATCTGAGGCTGCGTCGATACAACCGCCCGTCTGCGCCGCTGCACGCATAGCCGGCAGGCATCCAAGGGGTCCGACCCCAAAAACCATCAGCTTGCGTGCCCCCCTCATATATAGTGTCTGTGTAGATCACCCCAGGTTTCATGAGTTAGTGACAAACAACTACCAGGGGCTCCACTCTTTCTCAAATCAGCTAATAGCCAACTCTCCTATCTAAAGTGTATGAGAAGGAAGGATCTTCTTTTGGGGGCACACAGTGGCAAGGACCTAATATCTTTGTCCTTGAGGTGTACCTGAATCCCTTCGGCAATTCCTGTTACGACAGCACCCACAAGTTGCTCAGGGGTATATTTTTGTCGCTGGGCTGGGTTCCCGAAATACCCCAAGTAGTCGTTGCTGCCCATGCTTATCAAGTACACAGCTTCCGTGAAGAGCTTATTTGCATATACTTCTCCATGGTTCTGGATAATTGCTTCCTGGAGCTCCCCAAACTGAACGATTTGAGTTTTGAAGTCCACAACCTGCATTCCCACATTATGCCAGTGAATTTCAGCAAAATGCCTTCATTGAGCTGTGCAGGTAAACTAAAAAAAGGCCCGTGCCCAGTTTGGAAAGCAGCCATGCCGACCACCCAAACTTGCAATCAGCAATTGCCTGGAATTGCATTGTCATGCATATTGCCTCCAGCATAGCCAGTGGTCGTTTCTCTAATTCCTCATCAGAGAAAAGTAGGCAACAAATCAATCTACTACAGCCAGAACTGAGGTGCTCAGGCATCATCCTCAGTCCTCCAGAGAATCCCCCACTATTCTGCAAGAGTGCCCTTCAATTACAGGTTCAGCCAGACCAACTGATCTGCAAAGGGGGTTCAAGTACCCCGTGTGTAGATTTTGATCATCTTGTGTAAACATTGAGGATTGGCAAACCATTCAGAGTACCATATCCTTCAGTCACATGACGCTCAGACTCAGCACACATAGGGTCAGCTAGCCTGTCTGGCTGCTTCGTATCAACCTCATTGAGGGCTTCAAACTGGTTAGAAACTTTCAAGTTGACGTCCCCACCTTGGCTGTCTTCCTGGAGGTTAGAGAGTCTATTTGTAGCATTTTTAGACATTGAAATCTTCAGAGTACCTCTGTTATCAAGTCTCAAGATGGAGCCATTAGCCACATAATCCAAGCCTAAGCTGGAGCAGGTAGTTTTAAGGACACATCGTCCATCCTGGGATTCACCCCAAGAACTACACATGAAGCCCTAGATTTGGCATAAGTAAACACCAGGAATCACCCTGAGGAGTGATGTTGTCGGCGTGACAGATGGAATTGTTAGTTTTCCCAGGGAGAGAGAGAGAGAGAGAGAGAGATTACCAAGCCGTGGTTGGTTTCATTCAGGACGCCCCCGCCACCAGATCCGAAATTGACACCGTGAGAGTAGTCAGCATCAGGCTGCAGATATGGCGGGATTAAGGGAATCCCTGCATATTCAGCTGCACCCATCCCGACAAAGTCCACTCTGTGCATGTGTATAAGTGACCCAAAGATTCTGTTATCGACCCATAGCTGCGAACAACTGCTATGATCTGCATTGGGCCAAGTGGATGAAGGCGTCTTTTGATAAAGTTACAGCCCATGTTGGTCCTGCGTATATAGGTGACGTCTCAAATCCAGAGGAATTTTTGCCTCCAACGGCTACAGACAGGTGCATAGGTACAGTGGGACTCATGAATGTCCACGGTGAATCCATTGCTGCTCTGCATTGTGTGTACAATGGGTTCGAGAATCCAGAGCACTATGTAATTCATGTGTAGAGGCAGGCTGGCTTTTTTATCTGAAGTCAAGACTATGGAAAAGGATATAGATGTCTACGTTTAGCCATAAACAATGAACCACTTAAGAAGACAGAGAACAAGAGTGAGAATATACGTTCAGATGCTTACCAATGAAGTCCACAACAACACGGCCATTTGAGAAGCGCCCAGTGGGCTTGCCAAAATAGTCCTGTCCGTAGGGGGCGTAGTTCGACCTGAAATCAGCAGAGGTGTTGATGTAGGAGTTGGTCCCAGTATCCACAGTGGAGTCACCGAACACAAACAAAGCAGGCCCCGATTCTTTGGCATGGGACCTTCTTGCCAACAACAGCCCAGCAATGAAGTTCATCAGGATTGCCCATCGGTACCCCCTTTTGGGTGGGCCTCTGGCTCCCATTGCTACTGGGGACCCTGCGCACAGCTAGTGGACAGAAAGTATCAGCCCCCAAAACAAAAACAGTGGGTTGACCTCTGCAGTGATTCCAATGTAAGACTAGGAGGTCTTACGTACTCCACTTCATGAAAAATCCCCTCCCTCTCTAACTACCTCGAAGGCTACCCCAACCTCTCACTCTCAGACCTGGGTCTTTAGAACAGCAAGAAAAGTGTCATGTGTTAAGAAAGTGTATCTATACTTGCTAGGTAGTACACATATAAAAGGCTCTCATTTTTTAATAATTGGGTCTTGAATGCAACTATGGGCCCCGCCAGTACGGCCTATGGGGTGAGCTCATGAACCCAACCCCCTTTCACCGGGTCTAGATTCTGAATTTTTTGTAAGTCCTAGTTCTCTAACGGCGGCGGACCTTCTAGCGGACTGGCCAAACCCTCAATGACTGACTCCAACTGGCGAGCGGACTGACTGGCGAGTGGCGAGTTTACTGACCGGCGGACTTGGTGAGAAGACTGGCGATTGGCGAGTGGACTGAGTCCGACAGAATGGCAAGCGGACTCACCAGACTGGCGATTGACGAGTGGACTGACTGGCGACAGACTCCAACTGGCGACCGCCTAACTCCAGCCTAACTCCAACCTTCGGACCCTCCTCAAACAAAATTAACACACATTACCACCTGCCAAGATTTGAGCAGCATACCTCACATTGAACACAAATTGCTCCTTACCATCACACTAGCCGCTACCCCCCCAATCCCTTGAAATAATTAATTATATATCTACATATCTTCAGGTGTTTTGTGGGCCCAATAGACTCACTTCCCCTCTCGCTTCCCCTACGCCGGGTAGGGGTCGCCCCACCCTGCGTGAACCTGTGCCACCCGCGGGCCCGCCACAACCGCACGTGCCCGCATTCAAGACCCAATTATCAAACAATGAGAAGCCATATAAAATGTTTCCTGAGTTCTCCTGGCCACTCATTCGGGGACTGGGAATCCAACCCTAAACCCTACTAAGATTCCAGAGGATAACCCTGAAATTCACATGGTGAAAATCTTGGTCATATTTCCAATACATACCTACCTCTTCATGAACCATAAAAAGAGCTTTGACCCTCCTTGTAAATGGATGGAATATACGCAGTGCTTATATTCTTCTCTCTCACTTGTCTCTTCCTTACCTTGTCTCTACTGTCAACATGGTAGAATTAGCTAGACACCGGATATTTTATTTTGAGATAATTACAAAAGAGATTTTGGGTTTGGGGCTTAAAGCTCAAACCATATCATCTATCTCTCTGCCTTGGGGCTGGGGCTCTCCCCCGGTAATGCCTCCACGGCTCAGAAAGGGGATTTATTTTCCCCCTCAAGGCCCAGTTGCTGGGGCTGGTGTTTCCTTCTTGACGACTGAAGGGTTTTGTATAAATAAAATCTTACAGAAAATATGGACATAATGTGAGGGACATGCAGAGTCAGCCTTGCTAGTAAAAGTGATGCTTCTGGGGGTGGAGCTAATATAGAAACCGTCACGTCTATAATTATTTACCCCACTAGGGTGGATGGGCCCGTTCCGTGGAAATAGGCAGTGTTGTCAACTAACTAAGATTTTTTACTTTTGTTTTTTGTTTCTTTTTTTTGGAGAAGTCGGAGGGACGGAGGCCTCATGCTTTATAAATAAGGACAAAATGTCCGAGAAGTACAAGAGGAAAAAATAACCGCTACCGGGGGTGCCATGGTGGCTGCACTAGGCTAATTGTGGCATGAAGGCTTTTGTATCCTCATATTCACTATGAAAAAGAAATATAATTGGATGAATAATCAATATATATATATATATATATATTACAGATATTCCTAGAGTGGAGTCGTAAGTCGTAACGACGATAGAGGATGTAGGTAATCTGGACTTTGTCCCATGCAAGTTAGTGAAGACTTTAAATTTGACATCAATATGTGGCCCTTAGTGAGTTGAATAAGTTCATCTTTAATTTGTGTTAATATATATATATTAGTTATAAAGTAGTGCAGAGTTTATGAGAAAGTTGCACATGTATTATTGCTTGACAATCTACTTTGGAGAATTTCTAGTATTGATGAGGAGTTCTTCCATAAGGCATGTCCCTTAGCCCTCAGGATTCATAAATTTGCAGGTGATTTTGCATAAGCTTCAATCTGTCATTTAAAGGCACCATCCAACATGTATCAACCACACCACCTATTTTTTTTTTTTTTTTTTAAAGGAAAATACTGCTTACAAATCAGGCCCTTAATTATAGTGAGAGGAGAAAATAACCTCACCTATTTCTATTATGTGCACCACATGTCGTGCATAATAGGTGGGTTTAAGGTAATGGGAATGAGTAAGGTCACACGAACCTACATAACAAGAAGCAACTATGGGAGCAACTTGCAAATGTTTCTCAGTCAAAAGATTTAATGTATAAAATATCAGTAATTAAGAACTTTATGCACAAAGAAAGAAAGAGAAATAATTCGGTAGAAAAACATGTCAATAGCTTCTGCACAAACAAAAAGCATTGTAGTTTCTTTCTTTTATTCTTTTTTTCCCTTTGAACAGGGAACTACTGAGGCCATGAAAAAATTTATCTGGAATTATTCAGGGGGTAAGTTTTGTTAACGAATTTGCTCGAGAGCTATATATGTATTATACAACCATTTAAAATTTTACAAATCTCACTGTGGGTAGGGCTCTTAATGAAATAAATATAAGGAAATATGCATAATGAGACAAAAGGTAATACATTACTATAACTCAAAAACACTCAAAAACCAAGAAGAAAGAGGATATCAAGTGTGTTACCAGTATAAAAAAAATGGTCACTTGGCTTGAAATTGATTCTCTTCAATTGCAATCATGGCAGATCTCACTATAATATGATACCCCCCCAACAACGGTAAAAACAAACGAATGTGTCTCTCGATATATGTTTGGTATATATGTTGTCAAAATTCCTCTTCAAATCAGTGAGGTAATTTCTGAGCTCATTTCTGTATGATCTGCCTTTGCTTTCTTTGGTGTTTCATGTTGTCTATAAGTATAGTCCATTCGCTCATTATTTTGTAAAATATCTGGGAAGAATTCACTAATCTTTAGATACAAAGACATGTATATATATGTAATTACTCCAAAACCTTTGAACACAAAACTTGTGGAAGATTCAAATTTATGGTACTAAGGGAGAGACATAATAGTATATATATATATATATAATATATGTAATAATTATTGAGTATATTCCTCACAAGATTGCAAAGAGCCAAAGCTCTTTTATAGTTCATGAAGAGATATGTATAATAAATACTACCAGACTAGTAGTATGAGCTATAAATGACCCCTTGGATCACATTCCTTAGATATGAAAGGTTGTAAATATTCGGTCTAGGATATAGTTCCAAGGCCCATCCGAGCAATGAAATGTCCGCGTATCTTTGGAATAGTGATGCTAAGCGTTAATCCTTTGTAGAACAAGGGTACGGTAAGAAATGGTCTTGTTTCTGGCTTGCTCTTGGAGGTTTCTTCTCTCACTAACCTACTCTTAAGACACTCGAACCCTATCCTATCACAAACAAGCGTAGACTCTCTAACCTCCTTCACCACGTCGCTGACTGTCTCTCTCAAGTCTCTAACGCCATCATTCACTGTCTCTTTGACATCTGTAATACACTGTAGACTCTCCCTCAAACTTGTGTCCTTAGCCTCCATGTAAAAATCCCAAATCCTATCACTAGAGTTACAACAAAACACCAACCGTATTTTCAAAAGATTAAATGAAATGGACATTGGTGAGAACATATCTTTTGATGATTTTTTGGTCTCGTTAAATATTGATGAAGAAACCTATCTTTATGCACAAAGAAGTAGAAAAAAAATTATCAAATATGTTTTTGTGATGTCAACCCAAAACATTCGTATGAATGCATTTGGAAGATTAGCTGGACCATTATGGCAAGTGAACACCGACACACAATTTATTTTGGATCCGTATGTTGCAACTAGTTATTATACGTCTTGTTTGACAAAATTTGACAAAACTAAACGAATACACATTAGTTTTTTCGGAGGCCTTGACACTATCATTATTGGAGATTTATATCAAGCACTCCCAATGCAAGATTCTTGGGTGTTCAAAACTAAAATAGATGGTTTAGACATATTGGGTAGTAATTTTCGGCTGGATAAGATTTTATGTTATGAATTGAAACAAGTAACGGTACCTACATAGCTACTTCCTTGTGTATGTCGACCTCACACATCATGCACATGCCCTACCAGACTATGCCCGGATATCCCCCTAGTCCAGGGTCTTCCCATTAACGGTTCCTCACCCACTGTACCGTCCCCAGACATCACCATACATTTCATAGAATTTACATACTGCCACGACGGCTTCCCCAACTCCTCCATCTTCGAAAAACGCCAAAAATACGCACCACTTATCATTGCTATCCGCCGGCGGGGGTGGGCCACATGCCCACTTATTGTCATTGTTGTCGGCACCAGAGGAGGCATCCATAATGCCAGCATCTCTGCACTTCAAAACAATTTTCAAATCCCTAGATACTTTTTATTGGAGACTCCTACAATGCTTAAAATGTATTCAAGTGTAGAGAGGTATTTCCTCCAGCAATATTGCACGTCACCACAAGCAAAACCTGCACCCTGTGATCGGTTCTTTGTTTTGTTGGTGTCGGTTGTTGGACCCATCATTTGCTTGTATTCTCTCGCGGCGACACCTGCGAGTGAGTGAGGTCTCCCAATTTTTTCTCCCCTTCCTTTTCTTTGTTTTTTTTTCTATTTTATTGTGTATGACCTGTTGTAATTTGCTGGCAGTTGCAGTGAGGAGTGGGCGAATCGCCAACAAATTACAGCAGGTCAAACATTCTGCTCTTGCAATCGCCTCAGCGGAAGCAATGAGTATTTGTCGTCCCCGCATGAGCATGTATGCCCCTCCAATTGCATTCGTTGATAGAATTAATAGATAAAGACTAATGTAATTGTAGATTGTATCCCCCAGGGATATATGATATACGTGGAGCAGCATCAATACACATAAGCCAAAGAGAAACTAGCGATACCAAGGCAACTACACATTTTGGAGATAATCATATTAGAAATAGAAAGAAAACTCAACTGATGTCCTATTCAGTAACACCACGCTATCCAAAAGCTTCAACCAATCTATTTGACCTTAGTATTTGCTATGCTGTTGCAAGCTGATCAAGCAAGAATATGCACCATTGGGTTTACTAACAAGCTCCTGATGTGTACCTTGTTCGATGATTTACCGTATCAAGCTTACTCCACATAACTGGAGATGTGAGCCCAAGGGCAAAAGCTGCAGCATATGCGGCCAGAAGCAAGTAGACACATGACCAGAAAACCTGCTCCATGAACAATGTCCACAAGAGATAACCCAGCTTAGAAATAACCAATGAGCCTCCCTCCTTCCTCCTTGATCTCTGTGCTTCTAACGTTGTATTAGTGTCCCCCAGGCACACTGATGTGTTACTAAAGCTCGATGCGCCATCAAACCATCTGATCCCGTTAGAGGAGATAGGATACCACGTTGCCGTGGATCTAAGGAAACGTCTGGACCTTCCGACGGGGTACTTTGGGAATGTGGTTTTCGTCGCCATCCTGGATCAAGGCTATGCTATTAGCATTGCGAATAGTCGAGAGTCTGTGTGGTGTAACTGTCAATTTCTTTTAATAATACTGACTTACTAATCTATTGGATGAACTCATCCTTCTAACACCCCCACTTAGATTGTGGGTCAGTGAAAGTGTAAGTGTATCACTGAAAGTAAATAATGAAAAAGACATGAGTAAGCTAAGATTTGTCTAGAGGTGATCAGGCTCTAAACTACTATGAATCTACACATAAATGCCCGACTGTAAACTTGAAATACTTGAATCAACAAAATGTTATAAATCAAAGGACTCTGGTGCCAATCCTAGCAACACTTTCTCGTGCTTGAACTTGGTCAAAGACTTCGTAAAAATATCAGCAAGATTATCTTCTATTTTACTGTATTGCAATTTGACAAAGCCTCGTAAAATACCATCATAGATATAATGATATTGTACTTCAATATGTTTTGTCCGTGCATGAAAAACTTGATCATGTGATAAAGTAATGCAGCTTGTAACACAATTTTAAGTAAATCTGGACTAAAGTTTGGTCCAGAAATAAGGAGAAATATCTGAATATGTATTTTTAAATCATTTAAATGAATTTAAATGGATCATTTTAAATATAAACATAAAGATATAAATAATTGTTTGTCTTAATATATATAATGAGCAATAAAGAAACATTATGTATAAACTTCGAGAGAAAAAGCAGTTTTTATTTGGCTCATAAAGCAAGTTCCACTGTTCACTCGACGTTTAGTAAGAGTTGAATGAGATACCAACAGTTAGTAGCTCAGTTGGTGAAGTACACTGAGTGCCACCAAGATGATGATGGGGTCAAATCTTGCTACTGACGAGTGTGGTATGTTCCTGGGTGGTGTCCCATTCCAACGCCACATGGCGGGGTTACTGTGAAAGAGGTTATACTATTAAGGGGCCTGATTTGTGAGCTGTCGCTCCCAGGTGTTTCCATTACATTAAAAAAATAAATTTAAAAAACGGGTGTCGGGTGATAACTCGTCTCATGATCCGCGGCTTGATGGATGATTGGAGCACCAGTCATATTCGTAACCGCGACTGAGCTTAAGAAGGCCGTTACTATGTAACGTACAAGACAAATCAATCAAATATGTAAGCAAAACATGGCACAATGACACAATACCATGAAATGAAATGAAAGACAATGGGGAGACATTGATGATAAACAAGCAGGTTTTATTTCAGAACCATATCAATTTGAGTAACTCTTGCCCCATGCGGCATGGACCAATACAAGTAACGTAAACCATGTCAATGAGAGTATCAATTTCTAGAAGGAGGGCTGAACTCCATTAGCACAAGACGATGTCAGCCGACGTACTTATGATGAGAATATTTTGAGGAAAGTCATTTCCCAAAATCACGATATTTTGACAAGGTTGGAGGGACCATTTTCAAATCTGTATTCTTCCGTTGTTCCGAAGGTTTGATGGAAGAAGTCCCTGAAATGTTGTCTCGAGAATCGTTGATATGGTGATGACCTCACAAAAAATAATCCTCCAATATTACGCCAACCAACAATGTCTTGTGCGACCGAAGTTCAGCTATACTTCTCGAAGAATTGGCGGTCTTGCAAACTTTCAGTGAATCGCGAAGATGATGAATTACTCGTATGCTCTTCAAAACATAATGTCCAAGTAACTGACCCTGGAGTAAGATACTGAAAGTATCCAATTGGGGAGTACATATGCTGCTCGTATGCTTCTGGAGAGTGGCTCGGTGGCGAGTACGTTGATGGAGAGAGTGACGTTTTCTGCGACATCTTCAAGGAAATAGTGTCGGGTGACCAGTCGAGGTTCATCTGTGACGGACTGTGGTACTTCTGACGATTTAATGTAAAGCACTCGTAAACTGATTACCAACTAAATAGTCTCCAACTGACTAACCACCAACTAACTGATTGGAGTTGTCACAAGCAATGTCAAAAATCCTATTTACTGCTAGGTGTTTGATGCTATTGTTGTTCCTGTAGCTGAATTGTATAGCAGTCGTTTTGCTATTTTCATGCGAGTAGTATCAGGTCCCTAGAGACTGTCATATTCAGGCTCCCGTATCAGCCACGGCCCACCATCATTGACCAATATAAAACCATCAGCTGAGAACTAGATCTTCGATTCATTGTATGCGACTCAAGAGAAACACCCTAGCCCATAAGTAGTTGGCCAGCAACTTGAGATATTTCTCTGGGCTAAGATTTCATTCTTAGCTTATCATGTAGGTGGTGTCTGATTCCGATTTCGGAATATGGCAGTCTCAGTGGACCTGATGTTGTTGGAATGGGAATAGCAAAAAGACTCTTATAGAAATCAGCTACATGAACATACGCAGTATCAAACACCTTGATGTACATATGATTGTTGAGATTGTTTGCACAGATTGTTAGCGACAGTGTTCCTCCTTTGGCGTCCAGTCCACATGAAAACGACGAGAATGTCGCTGGAGATTGATGTTCAATTACTGACATTCTGCCTCCTCGTAAAACCATTTTGGTGTGCAATGATGGACATTGGAACAGGTCAGCTCTTAGAAAAGCAGGCGTGATCGCGCGATGTTAATCATTGGTGTTCCTCAAAAGAATAATGGATCTCCAAACGAAGGATATAGGAACCAAAAAAAACACCACGAGGATGCTGTCAATTGTTGGAGATCGGATTATGAAAGCAGGGAGAATGACTTCAAACAACTTAAAGACTAGGATTATAAGATACTTGAATAATCCGCCAGGGAACAAGTGACACCATCAGCCTCGATGATTTGAGTGCGTGTTCTAAAACACATCAATGAATCATCCAAGATGATGGTGTAAAATATTCCGGGACGGATTATCTGAATACCTTGAGTTCCCTCGTTGTAACTGACCTGAAGTAACTCACTATGCCTGCAGAATCATCACATCTTCAAATGACAACATTTTCGTTGTTGAATGCGTGAGCATAGAAAAAACATCACCCCGACCAATCACATGTGGCACTGTTGAGGTAATATAACACTTTGGCAGTCGGCTGGAGAACCAGGACGATGCTGAAGTCTGCTTTTCGAACCACGAGTGATCACGCGACAGATCTCTGCCTCTACCACCATTGAGAACCACAACGAGCCGAGTGCATCCAGATTTCAATCGACCACAAGGTGGCCATCAGTTCGTCAGGGAAAGAATTTTGAAGCCGCCAAAATTACTTCAATCCATTTGAAGAGAGATTTAAACAGAGCTTCACAATCCGCTCAGGAACAAATGAGACAACCATCGTGGGAGCTTGAATTACGAGATAGGAACCCGAATTCAGTCATAGACGATGATCGTATCACTTGTTCCTCATCGTAATATGAAAACATCAGAAAAATTCTTCTTCTCCAACCTCCTCCAACCTCCAGCCTGATCTGTTATTGCTTAAGTTGACAATCACTAGAAGCATTCGTGTCATTTACCACTGGGGTAACGACTCATTTTGAGTCGTAAAAGTCAAAAAAATGGGATCGATTGGAAGTTACAACAGATGTGGTAGTTGGGTTGGACATCCAATGATTGGAGTGGTAAAGGACGCAGACGCGCGAACAACTGCTCAACGATTAATGCGATTAATGCTGAAGAACCACACGTGGCGTAACCAGGCGGCCGCCCGTGTGTCTGACCTTTGGGCTGACTTTGACTTTTCCCTCTAGATAGTGGACTGACTCACCCGGGGCGCGGTGACACATGGACGCGACGTGGACGACGATGTGGACGCCGACGTGGCGGCGCCACGACGAGCAGCACTGCTGCCACGTGGCCACGGGCCCGGGCGCCACGTGTAGTAGACCACATAACTTGCAGTGCTACATGCCCAAGTAGCAATTGCGACTGCGGAAGTTGGCGCAACCACTGCTTTACTACTTTACATGAAGTGCTCGAAATTACTTGAACAATCATTCATAGTGATTCATGCTTTGGAGTTTTGGTGTTTGTAGTGAGTCGACTAGTAATGCCATACAAGAGAACTAATCATGCATTAGAAATGCACAAACAATGAAAGACATGCCATGAAACAAAATGAAATGAAAATGAATTAAATGAAACAAAATGGTACTTTATTACATCTGCGGAAAGCTCAAAGAGCTTATGGAACAAAATGAAAAACACAAAGTAAAAAAGCAGCCCAAAAGCTACTGCTGCTCTGGGGATTGCCTAAGGGTCAAGGCCTCGTGCAAGTAAGCTGTCAAGCAGTTCTGATCCTCATAATGCAAGACTTCAGTGAGTTCCATGGAATAGACAATCTACCCATGGAGGTTTCTTGTAGTTATTGATCCACAGGGAATCATAGGTAAATCTTGTGCTTGAAATTTGGCTCTCTAGGATGAATCTGGACCACACTCTATCCCTGCTCCTTCAGCTATCCATGCCCCTGCACAAATCATGCATTCATCCTTGCCTTGCTGCTAGTAGCTGACAATGACAACCTATATTTGTTCTAGGAAACACCCAACTCAGCTTATCACACTAGTTCCTATGCTCAATTGCGTCTGATACTCTCTGAAATGTAGCAGGCATTCACCTTTTTGCCTCGGTTGTCCCATCATTGACTAGGGGCAGAAAAGTATTCATTCCACAGCTTCTCCTCATGTCTGTTACTTGTTTTTTGATACTTTCCTGTTGTCACATAGCAGTATCATGTCAAAGTCACTCCAAACTAGATTCACTCAACCAGCTAACTTGCAGAATTCAACATGGAAATTTTGGGCTGATTCTGATAAGAGGGAAAAACAGGGTGAAATGTGCTGAAGAAGATGCCTTCATTAACAATGTCTGATTTTATCAATTGTGTCGTTGCTGCCAGTTGACCATCTACCCATGCACGTTTCTTGTAGCTTCATAGTTCATTTGGAGCTTGAAGTCTGGCCCTCTTGGGTGAATCTGCACCCACACTCTATTCTTGCTCCTTCAGCTATCCATGCCTCGCACGAATCATGCATACAACCTTGCCTTGTTGCTAGCAGTTGACGATGACACCCTAGACTTGTTCTAGGAAGCACCCAACTCACTTATCACACTAATTCCTACGCTCAATTGCATCTACTACTCTCTATAATCCAACAAACATTCACCTTCTGCCTCGATTGTCCCACCATTGACTGGGTCAGAAAAGTATTCATTCCACAACTTCTCCTCGTCTGTGTTACCTGTTTCTGATACTTTCTTGTTGTCACATTGGCAGAATCATGTCAAGTCACTCCAAACTATCAAAGCTTCACTCAACCAGCTAACTTGCAGAATTCAGACATGAATAATTAGGGGCGATTCTGATAAGAGGGGAAACAAGGTGAAATTGAAGAAGGTACCTTCATTAGCAGTCATTACACTCTATCCTTCGCTCAGCCATATTGTTGAACACTCCCTGTCCACAAGGGTATTGTTCAGAATGACATCTGCCACAATTCCAGCTTTGATGATGCAACCATGGACCTCTTTGCCCTTCCCCAACAGGCTCGCACATGCACTACAAACGCAAATAAAACTGGTTGTGGCAAACTGGGAGCAATATGTGTCAGAAGAAACCACTGATACAAATCTACAACTTACAGGCTGTCTCTATCCTCAAAATTGGCAGCACATCACCCCCGTTGCTATGACATATATTGCCCTAGATACACATTGCCCTAACTGCCATCCCCCAAGATGCTACCCCCCCAGACTTACTCCTTGGGTCCTTGCAAGGCTGACTTCCAGCTTTGACTCTGTGGTGGGGCCTATCGGACAACATACACCAGCAAGCCCTCCCCCTATCTTGCATCAACTCATCTCAGTCTTATCAACTGCACAACGTGTGATGGGAGTGAGTGCAACATGGGAAAGAGCCACAACACATGATGAGATGTAGGGAAGAAGCAACATCGTGCAAGTAAAGCAAATGATGAAGCAGAAAGACGAGGCAACATGGGAGAAGGGAAAATGGGGTCCAAGGGCTGAGAAGGTCAACTAGTCAACAATGAGGAACTGGCTCTGGAGCACTATGTTGATGATTAAAGGGAGCAGCAAATACATGTAGGGCATCACAGCAAAGTGCATGCCAACGAGGGTCAAAATGGTGCAAGAAAGACTCCACGGATGGTGGGCAGCCAAGGAGATGCAGTGAGACAAGGCACTCATGGCAAGGGAGCTGCCAAGACAAAACAATTGATTAAGCTACGGAGAAAAAGGAAAGCACAAGATCAACTACGAGGAAAAGTAGCAATTCAAGCATGGGAGCTGCTGCTAAAACATGAGGAGGAAGACATACGAGGTGAAGCATCAAGGGAACCAGTAGAAGATGAGGAAGATGGAGTACACTTTCTTGTCAAAGGTTGGCGGTCGAAGAATGCAACCTAGCAATCAGAAAGTGAGGCACCCGAGGCTGGACTGCTGCAAAGAGGTACAAAGACAGGAGCTGAGAATGAGATGTTGCATTTCATTGAAGTTCCCCACACAAGGGCTATTTGGCAAGCAAAACCCCAGGCAAGGATGAGAGGTGAATCTGGGATAAAACCAGCAGCTGGGAGTGAGGAAAGACACAAGGAAGGGCAGCAATACCTTGTCAAATCTGAGGGTGATGGCTGGAGAAAATTAAACAAGGACTGGAAGTATAGGAGCAGCAATCGCATAAAGAAAAATCTGCCTGAGAGGCTGAAGAGTGAAAGGGAGGAAGACAGGCACCTCGCTTATGAAAAGTGGAAGGGCAGGGTAGAAAACCTGATGCCTGAAATTGATGGGAGCTCGTGGGAGATTCTGCCAAGAAGACTCCAATCAGCTGCTGCCAACAATCGGACTAGTGAAAGATCGCCCTTGGCTGGCGCAACACCACGAAATAAATGCAGCCCTGATAGCATGGTGAGTGGGGCACCAACAGAGCCAGAAAATGAGGGAGAAGGAGGAGACTTCCCTGCCAAGAAAGTCAATGACGGGCTGCAGTGGCATGCAAGGAAAGGGACACCGTAAGTGTTGCCAACAGATGCAAATTAGTGCTCATTCATTCGAAAGCACCACGGGAGATGAAGGAAAAAACACCTGCAGGGACGTTGAAGCATAAAAGAGGAGAGCACTTCACTTGGAAAGAAAGTGAAGCATTGGAGAACGAGGCTGATGACTGGCAGTCTGAAAAGGAAAGGCGGTTGTGGGAAACCCTGCCAAGACAACCATATGGAGAGAATCAAGCAGGTGGGAACTGCCCTTCATTGGGGTGGTGCAAACAAGAGCAAGACCAGAAGCTGAACCACATGAGAAGATAGTGTGTCATCATAGATGGAGACCCTGGAAAATGCTCTGCCCAGGAGATGAAGAACATTAGGCAACTAGAAACGTGGGGGGCTGAATATGCTCTGCAGTCAACCTGGCTTGTTGAATGCTTGCATAAGAGATGAGGGGTTGCTGTCAGTACACGACATTGAGTTCATCAAATCCTACAACAGCCCACCATCGCTGCCCACTGCTTACAAACTGCCACAAAAACAGTTTCACAGGACTTACAGATGATTGGTGGAAGGCAAGGCCCCTTGCCATGGGCCAAATTAATTGTATGTTGCAGCCCAGAATAACGACGGGAAGTCATGTAGGGCAGCAAACCCCATCTTGGCAGCGTCTTTTGTGTGAGAGAAGTCAAGCTGAACCTGCTCATCATATCGAGTGGGATGGACCAGATGTAAAGCTGCCAAGCCAACCACACTCATATTCGCACTCAAGCAACATAAGCTAGAGCCATTTTCAGATTATGAGTACCCGTGTCTTAAGAATACTCCTTCTTCAACTTGCGGTGAACGGGCAGAAAACTTCACAATGTGCAGCAGATTAATGGACCAAGATGCGGAGCTGAATTGGGTATCCAGTTGGGCAATGCTGGTTTCAAAACCCCGTTCCATCCCTGCATTTCGAAGATCTGGCTTGAATGGGCACACTCCGGCAGTGGAAGGCTCACGGAATAATGAGTTCGGGCTGATATGCATGCTGACATGCCATGCCGGTGCAAAGAACAACGTTCTGAGTGGTGATTGTGATCTCAAAATTTGCCCCTGCATTCAAGCTGATTTCTCTCTCGAGCAGAGCCGCCTTGTGGATGTTCCAGCCAGTGTCCAAAAACAGCTCAAGTGCAAGACAACAACATCAGCAAGGCATGGTTAGCTAAGCAAGGTCATGGTGGAGAGGCATTTGAACTCTCTGAACGTAATGTGGTCGGACTTCACCCCCTCCCACATCAACTGCTCATAGATCTCCAAAACCTGCAATCCCCGCCCCTGTTGTGCATGTCCTGCGATCATCACTTTCCACGACACCACATTTTGCTCAGCCATATTGTTGAACACTCCCTATCTAGAAGGGTATTCATGTTCAGAATGACATCTACCTCAATTCCAGCTTTGACATGCAACCATGGACCTCTTTGCCCTTCTCCAGCAGGCTCGCACATGCACTACAAACACAAACAAACGTAATGTGCTCGGGCTTCACCCCCTAGACCCACATCATTTGCTCATAGGTCTCCAAAACCCGCAATCCCCGCCCATGTTGTGCATGTCCTGCGATCATCACGTTCCACCACACCACATTTCGCTCAGCCATATTGTTGAACACTCCTTGTCCACAAGGGAATGCTCCCACGTATGGCATATATGTCGACGAGGTATTGTTACATCTGGTACAGTTCCAGCTTTGACGATGTCACGATGGACCTCTTTGCCCTTTACCAAGTCTCCAGGGCTGCCAAGTTTGCACATGCATTGCAAACACAAATGAACGTGACCCGGTTAGGCTGCACCCTTCTCGCAACATTTGCTCATATGTCTCCAATTCCCTCATCCCGCACACATGCTGGCCATATCTTGCAAGATTCAGCGTGTTCCTTGAGACAACATCTCGTTCAGCCATGTTATCAAACTCTCCCTTCGCAACTTCATAGGTCTCCAAAGCCTCCATCCCACGTCCTTGCTATGCATACCCTGCAAGCATCGCACTCCACGACACTACATCTCGGCAAAACAGGCTGAAATAGCTCGAAGAAGAAGGTGCCCTCACCACATTGTCCTCTACCTTGTGTCATGACCCATTGCGGATTAGACTGACCATGAACCCAAGAAGACCTCTTGTGCGTGCTGCTTGTATCTGTAGTCAGGTAATGTGGGATTGGTTCGTAAGAACCACCACGGTGCAGCTGAGCGGGCAGAGATTAAAATATGGGCTGCTAAGACCAAAGTGATTCCCCCAAGAACCTTGTGATCATCAGGAAGAATACCAAATCATGGTACAAAGGGGAGCCAAGAGCCCACATTTGCACATAATGCGCCCTTGACGCCATAAACGCTTGCAACAACAGGACATGGGCCTCGATTTGGTCTTCGTCCTTCTCGCATCACTTGCTCGTCTCTCTCTCAAGCCTCCATCCCTCTCCCAACACTTAGACAAATTCAGGCAAAGGACAAAGTTACTCTTCCACCCTTAGATCATTTTACATCCGACGATTAGAACAATCTCTACGAGCCACACAAGCCCTAAAATACAGTAAAATATTCCACGTCATGATCCATGTGGAGCACTTATAAAAATTCCATTTTTGAATAGGGTGTGCAATGAATGCCTAGTTGTTAAGAGTCGTTCTCTAGTGCTTAAAACCACTTGTAATTGCTGTTTTTAAAAAAAAACAATTTACGTAATTGAATTAAATCGCCGCGAATATTGCGCCGACTGCGGAGTCATTGATGCAACTTCTATCCGCCATTAGAAATGCGAATTTATCCGTTACGACTGTACAGTAGTAACAAACATCTCAAAGTTGTTCCCTCAGTGGTTTTGGACATGCAGTCGATTCGGAAAAGACACAAATGCTTCTAGTGAATGAAGTCAACTTGTTTTGATAACATCTGATGGCACTGCTGATCCATGCTAGCTCCACAAGAGGATATATGAAGGAACCACGCGCGATCGAGCGTGATTTCTCTCAAACTTCGATGACTAACATTACAGCCGAAAAGATCTAGCATAACATTGACAGAGTTAAATAACGTATGTGTGTAATGAACAGGTCGGCCATAGTTTAATTCATCAATAACACAAAGTTGCTTCCCAAACGGCTCACACTCAACGCATATGTTCGAGATCGCCATCGGTTACCACTGATGGCGGAATTCTGTGCACCCGAGGAGATGGATACAGTGGGAGATTGATGTAAGATATGACCAGACACCTCACTGGTAGCTGTACTTGATGACCTTGACAAACGTAAAGCCTCGCGGTCGCGAATTTGATTCTGAACTTGACATTGGAATATAACTGCGTGGAGGCAGCACAAAAGGGAATTGTTAAAGAAAATACAAAGATCATTGAAATATCATTGATCTCACAAAAGTCATGTAAAGTCAACAAACGAAAAAGTACAAATGGAGGTTGAAGTAAAGCTGATGGACTACACACAAAATAGGGCAATGTTAAACTACGTACCCAGATAATCGGGATCTTTTTGAGGGGGGTGCTAAACAGAAGCATCAATAAATCTTCCAAACCAGAACCAGTAGACGTGATTTCGACCTATCGGAGGGCAGGAAGATTTGCAAGAATTCTTGCCGACGTAATCAACAACAGACTGGGCTCCAATCAAGCCAGAGAGAAAAGGCCACAAAGCTTTGGTGAGATCAACCAAATCCTCCAAATTGCTTGATTCCTTGAATGTGATGGGGAAGACTCCAGTATTCACTGGGTTTCAGAGTGCCTTGGAAGGGTCATCGTCGACCAGTAGAATTTGCCCCTGCCTAGCAAATTCTTTCCCACTAAATTTTACGAGAATACTCTTAATATCTAGATTTACCCTCCGATTCTGAGGCGGGTTACCACCGGAGGTAGGTGAATGTTGAAGGGATAACAGAACGCCAGATGCTGTTTTTTCATCGTCGGACACGACCGTCGCTGACTGCTGTGATCTGCGCCGTTTCCTTGACACAGGACTATCCGGAATTCTGGGGGGTTGGGGATGTGCAGAAATATTTGCCGGTCTTGTCGGTGTACTGACCTCAGTCGGCGAATGAGTGAGTTCAATAACCTTGCTGACGGTTGGCAATGTGTCGCGCACCTCCCTTCGATAAGCTCCCCTTCACGTCATAGATACTCGCTTTGATGCGCGCGCCTGACTCCCAACCTGGCCGCCGGGCCAACTTGGAGCTTCGGCTGCTCACCGGGACATAACGGTCCCCCTTCGCTCCCCACTAAACCCTCCACCTATTCGGGACTAATGGAATTCCCTTTGGTAGATGGCAGTCCGGAACAGCTCCCCACTCTTTGGTCGCTTTCCGGCTCGCTCGCTTACTCACTAGTTTTTGGTCACCAACGGGCTTGCACCGTTCTCGGGGTTACTACTCCCTATATATACTTCTGTAGCTGTCCGTGGGGGTTTCACAACCAGCCATGCCATTTTATGGCGAACTACCACGAAAACCCTCGACTCCCGGTGATGAGTCGCGGTGAGTCTTGGCCCACTCATCACGGCCCCTATGGACCGTGATGAGTCCCAAGACTCCCCACGACTCCCACCACGAGGTCTCCGCCCCCATGGTGAGTCCTATGCCCCCCCACTAAGTCCCGCTAAGCTACCACCACCCTTGTGGAGCCACCCCCACCGCAACCCGGTGTGCGGGGCTCCACCTAGTGAGCGCCTCCGCCTCCTTCAGTGCCTTGGGCACTCAAGGGTGCTTCAGCCCCCCCATACCTACCGCTGCCGCTGCCCCCACCACAGGGGCAGCCCCTCATGTGTCCCGACCCCCTGCCCTCAAAGCAAAGGGCCGCGACACACACCCCTACCAACAGGGAGTCGATGTCCTCATCGACTTGTCCATTTTGTAGAAACGAACATCCAAGTTGTGGCGTCCCACATCAAGGAGTTTGTTTCCGCACCATGGCGTCCCATGGCAAAGAACCAAACCCCACACTTGACTCTACTCTCCACTAGCTAGTTCGGCCGACTTCCTCCAAGTCCCGGCCAAGGGTGGAGCCTCTCCAGCTCCTCCCAGTGCACTCTTCTTGGCCTACTTCAAGGCCAAGGAACGATCCTCCCCGAGGATCGAATCGCCTTACTGCAACAACATTGCTTGTGACCGCTCATGATGCCGCTTTTGGCATCACCTTGAGCAAGGGTTCACCTGGAACCCTCTTTGACTAGGAAGATAACTTTGAACCAACCGTGCGCACCAATCACTACAATTGGGTCCACCTTGGAATGCTGGCTTGAGGTACGGGAACACGCCGAAGCCGCACTACGACTTCGTCCCGAGGCTACACGATTATAATACGTGAACGGAAGCACGTGGCTTCCGCGTTAGCCCGCACTACAAGGCAACCCCCTCGGTAGCGCAGTTATAGTACGCGCACGCGCCAGGTGCGCACTAGCACGTGAACTCCCAAAGAAGGCGCAAGTTTCCTTGCCCCTTGGATGGGGGTCACCCGATTTCGGCACTACGCAAACACACGATTAACCCAATTTACCTCTCCCACTTTTATAAGCTAGCATGCATTCTACACACTAGCCAACCATACCATGCATCACCATTCCAAACAAAATAGGACGCACAACATTTGGAATCCGTTTCATTTATAGCACGTTTTGTACAATACAAGTTTTTGCAATCGGATTCCTAAGCTAGCTAAGCCGGGCTAAGCATGCATTTCCTCCCCCACGCTCCAAGGTTGATGTCCCCATCAACGCTTCTTCCGCTTTTGAGGTCGCCCTTCGAAAGCTACGACCGCCTCGGATGCGTTTCCCATTTATGAGGCACGCACCCAAGATGCCTCCACATGATGATAGCCCTTCCATTTGACGAGATACTCCGTTTCTCGGTTCTTGAACCTCATCGACTTAAGTATTGCCTCCACCTCGTACTCAGGTTCATTTTCATGATCCAACAGCATAGGTGGCGGACGCAACACTTGATGCCGATTCGGACGCGCTTCATCTTTGAAGTAAGGCTTCAAAAGGGAGACATGGAATACTGGGTGCACCTTGCTGTTTGCCGGTAGCTCCAATTCATACACATCCTCATTCATAACCTTCCGAATGCGAAAGGGTCCCGCATACGGAGGTACGAACTTCGGACTCACTTCCGGAGGTAGTCGGAAATTCTTGATGTTCAACCAGACCTCCGTGCCTGCCTCAAACTTCACTTCCCTCCGCTTCCGATTCGCCTGCCTTTCATACCGTTTCCTAGCTTTGGCAATGTTGTACTTTGCGAGCTTCAACAAACGCTCGCGTTCTTCCAATACTGCCACTATTGCCGGTTCCTCAACGTCCTGGGCGGCCCAACTTGTCGGCACCAGAGGTGCTTTTCCATAGACCAATATGAAAGGGGAAACTCCCGTTGCGGAGTGTTCTGTGTTATTATAACAGAACTCTGTCGCGTCTAAGTGTTCCACCCAGTCTGTTGGTCTGCCGACACGTAATTCCGCAAGATCTGCTTCACTACGGAATTCACCCTTTCTGTTTGGCCATCGGTCGTAGGTCGGAAGGCGGTGCTCATCTTCAGCCTCGTCCCCATCTTCTTCCAAAGTGTCCTCTAGAATTTACTCGTAAACTTTGGATCGCGGTCCGAGACAATATCCTTCGGGACTCCATGATGCTTTAAGACGTGGGCGAAGTAAAGTCGCCCTGTCTCCTGCGCCGTTGCCGTCTCCTTGGTGGGGATGAAATGGCCCATTTTACTGAACCTATCTACCACCACCATGATTGCATCGAATCCTTTTGACAGCGGCATAGCAGTCATGAAATCCATCGAGACGCTTTCCCAAGTCCCCTCTGGAATCGGCAAGGGTTGTAACAGCCCCGCTTGCTTTTTGTACTCGCTCCGGTTTTGTTGGCATGTGGTGCATGTCTTGACATACTCCTCTGCCTCCTCCCTCAGTTTGGGCCAGAAATACTCTTTCTTCAAGAGTGCCGCAGTGCGCTTGGCTCCGCCGTGGCCCGCAAGCGGGCTATCATGGCATTCTCTCAAGAGGCTATCTCTGATCCCTCCCTTCGGCACGTAGAGACGCTTTTGCTTATACCGGAGCAACCCATTTTGCAAGTGGAACTGCGATTTAACCCCCATCTCAAGTCCTGCATCACGGACTTTGCCAGCTCATCCTTCCGGCAAGCCTTCCGGATCTTCCTTTGGAGCGTCGTCTCGCCCTTGTACACCAACAAGAGCTGCTGCTTTCTACTTAAAGCATCGGCCACCACGTTGTCTCGTCCCAGTTTTGTACTGGATATCCACGTCGAACACCGCCAAAGTATCTTGCCACCTAAGTTGTTTTGGGGACAACTTGGGCTGCGTGGCAAAATACTTCACCGTGACATTGTCCGTGAACACCTTCACTGGGTTGGAACCAACATAGTGGCGCCAAAGCTCAAGACAGTGCACCACCGCCTTCATCTCTTTTTCGTGCGTCGGCCACCGTCGCTCCACTTCATTCAGTTTCTTACTTTCGTAAGCCACTGGACGTTCATCTTGCATAAGTACACCCCCAATCGCGAAGTCCGACGCATCTGTATGAATCTCAAATGGACGATCGAACTCCGGGATTTTCAAGACTGGAGCTTCCGCCATCCGCTGCTTCAATTCAGCAAAAGCTTGGCCACAAAATGTGTTCCATACCCAGACTTTGGATTTACACAGAAGGTCCGACAGCGGCCCCACGATCTTGGTGAAATTTCTCACAAACTTCCGGTAATAGGAGGCGAGTCCTAGGAAGGATCGCACTCCCGGGACCAAAGTCGGAGGCTCCCAGTCCAAGATCGCCCTCACCTTTCTGTCATCCATTTTGATCCCATCCTGTGTAATCACATGTCCCAAGAACTCCACTTTCGTGACCCCGAATTCGCATTTTGAAGCTTTGGCGTACAGCTTCCCTTCCCGCAACTTTTGGAACACCCTTTTGAGGTGCTCCAAGTGTTCCTCCTTTGTTTTCGAGTACACCAAGATGTCGTCGATGTACACGATCACAAAGTCATCCAACCACTCCTGAAAAAGGTTGTTCATCAGTGTGCTAAAGGTCGCCGGTGCATTAGTGAGCCCAAAAGGCATCACCAAGAACTCATATGAACCATACCTTGTCCTGAATGCGGTCTTCTCCTCATCTCCTTCCGCCACCCGAATTTGATGATAGCCGGAGCGCAAGTCGATCCGGCTGAAATACTTTGCTCCTGCCAACCGGTCGAAAAGGTCGTCGATCCTTGGCAAAGGGTACCGGTTTTTAATAGTCACCTTATTCAAAGCCCTATAATCGACACACATCCGCAGCGTCCCATCCTTCTTGTCTGCGAATAGCACCGGGGCTCCATAAGGTGACTTACTCGGCCGGATGTACCCCTTTGACATTAGATCCTTGAGCTGAGTCTTCAGCTCGACCAACTCCCTGTGGCTCAACCGGTAGGGTGCCTTGGCAGGCGGTTCCGATCCCGGTATCACCTCAATCTTGTGGTCAACTCCTCTTCGCGGTGGTAGGCCGCTTGGTAAATCCTCCGGCATCACATCCTGGTATTTCTCCAAGATTCCCTTGATCCAATCTGGGCTCGACTCCCCATCGCCTTCTCCCTTCACTTCTCTAATGTAAAGCAAAAACAGGGGCTCGTGTGCCTCCTCCACGGCCCACTCCCTTGCTGACAGAAGGTTTATTCGCCCTCCCACGGATTTGGGCGTTTCCGACACTCGTAAAACCTCGCCACCATTCCCACATGGCAGCGTGACTACTCTCTTGCGGCCATCTATGACCGCTCCGGATTTGCTCAAAAAGGTCATCCCCAAAATGAGATCCACTCCATCGATCTCGCAGATGGTGAAGTTCTCACGTCCCTCCCAACTCCCCAGTTGAAGAGGAACATCAAATGCCAACCTTGTCGCCAATTGCGGTTCTCCTTTGGCAGAACGCACCTCAATAGAGGCCCCCACGTCACTTGTCGGGAGTCCCAGCTTTTGTGCCGTTGCCGGTGTCATGAAGGAGTGCGACGCTCCTGTGTCCACCAACAACGACACATTAGTTCCGGATATTATCCCATCCACGAACAATAACTGACTCCCTTTTCGTAAGGCGCCAGTTTCCTGATACAACTCACAAGAAAATTTGCCTACCTTGCAAGTCCTGGCGACCACCGCTTCCACCAAGCGACTGATGGTATCTTCCGACAGCTCCGTGGTCGCCCGAGTCATGTTCAATTGCCGGGGCTTCGTGCACTTCTTGGCCATATGCCCGGGCTCCTCGCAATTGAAACACACTCCATCAAAGGTCGCCTTCTGTCCGCCATAAGCCGCTCCACCCGCTTTTCCTTTTGAAGCACCGGGTGCCGCCTTGACGTGTGAAGGCCCTCCCTTCGATTTCCACGTGCCATTGTCGCCGCGTGGCCTATCCCACTTCTTTTCCGGTCGGAAGGAGTCACCTTCCCGCCGGGTCTTCTTGTGGTTCAGCTCCGTACGGCCTTGTCTCTCACCCCTAGGGACATCCGAGAAACATTCAGCCCTCTCAATTGCCTCGTTCAAAGTCTTGGGTGGCTTCTCCTCCAACTTCCGCCTGGCCCATGGAGCCAGTCCCGCCACAAAGTTGAAGACCATTTCTGGTTCTGCCATGTCCGCGACTTCGAGCAACAGCACATTGAAAGCCTGGACATACCCCCGAATGTCATCTATTTGCTTCAAATTCCTCATCTTGTTCCGGGCAAGCCAGGACGCGTTGAGGGGCACAAACTGTCTCTTCATCAATTCCTTGAACCCACTCCAGTTCAAGGTTTCCGGGCTTGGGCCTCGGTCGTGAAGGCGTTTCTGCCACCATTGTTGAGCATAGCCCTCAAATAGGTGGGAGCCACTTCCACCCGATCCTCGTCACTCAACTTGGCCGCCCGGAAGTACTGCTCTAGCTCCAAGAGCCAGGTGTTGAGTGCCTTCCGATTTCGGACGCCCTCGAAGGTGCCGGGTTCCTTAGGCTTCACCTTAAACTTTGCCTTAGTGGAAGTGACATTAGCCGCCTTCAACACGTCTTTCAACGTCCCGCCAAACTGCGCCAACAACCCTTCCCAAAAGGCTGCCGGCATGGGAGGCATCTCTTGGTTTGTCGGAGCTCTCAAGGATTCCTCGGGCTCCGACTCCTCGGATTCCTCCCGCTCTTGAGCGACCTCGTTTTCGGAAACATTCGCTTCCTCAAACGGCTGCTTCGGTGACACGTCGCCCCCATCGGGCTCACCAGGATCATCATCTTTTGGGCCGTTCCGCTTTCGCTTCGGCTTGCCCGACCCCATGATGAGGCCAATCCCAAGGACGATCGCGTACTGAACTCTATGCTCTGATACCAAGTGTCGCGCACCTCCCTTCGGTAAGCTCCCCTTCACGTCATAGATACTCGCTTTGATGCGCGCGCCTGACTCCCAACCTGGCCGCCGGGCCAACTTGGAGCTTCGGCTGCTCAGGGTCCTCACTGACCACCTTCACTGGCTGATCACACACTGGTGGTAAGAAGGGTTTCAAGTCCCTCCTACTTCTTGTCCATTCCTTGTTTGCCCCATCTCTTAGCCTGCATCTGCGTGCAGCTTCCCCTGTCCTTGTGGTGTTTCCTGCATCTTTGTACCCCAAAAAGTCATAAGGTCCCTCCCATGGAGATGTCATGGAAGATCTCTTTCCAGGCCTCAACATCATAACCTTGCTGTTTTCCATCAACTTGCAGTAGGTATGCCCAGTTTGATGCCTCCTTTCATAATCCCTTGCCTGCTGCCGCTGCCCTTTCTTCACACTTTTTCGCAGCTTTGCCTTCATCTCTGTGAGAAGCTGGATTTTCTGCTGCATCATAAGTGTGACCTCTGCTACAGATCCATCAGAATTTACTGGTGTTGTAAGAAAATGCAACCTGTTGTCAATTCCCAGCCTTGGAATTCTACCAGTAAGTACCTGAAAAGGTGAGAATCCAGTGGAAGCATGGACACCCATTCTGTAACCAAACAGGGCCTTATAGAGATTCTGATCCCATTCAGTGTCGTTTCCAACTCCTAGGGTGGTGATGCTCTGTTTGAGAGACTTAATGACCCTTTCCACCATACCGTTACACTGAGGCCAGTAGGGGGCGCTATGCTCCCTCTTTATACCGTATTCGTGGCATGTATTTTCAAACTCACCTCCCCACTCTGTGCCATTGTCAGTGAGCAACGTATGTGGGCAGCTATACCTGTCAATTACTTCTTCCTCAAGAAAGCGGGCAGCAAGGGCTGTTGTATGATCTGCCACTGGTGCAGCTTCTATCCATTTTGAGAAGTGATCGATTGCCACCAGAAAGTACTGATTGCCCCTGCTGGTTATAGGTAATGGTCCTGCCGTGTCAATTGCAACTCTGAAAAACAGATCTACTACTGGAATGCTGTGAAGTTTTGAGCTACCTGAGCGCAACACTCCGTTCTGTTTGGCCATCTGACATTTACCACAGCCCTTGAGAACTTTCCTGATGAGTTTTGTTCTATCATGCCAGAAATAACGTCGGCATATCTCCTCTTGAGTTCTTCTGACTCCAAAGTGGCCAGTGGCTTCATGTACTTCAGTGATTATTGCCCCTCTGTCAGTTCTTGGTGGAACTACCCTTCCATCAAAGTAGACCTCACCTTTGAGATAGGAGTACTGCCTTGCCCGCCTCTTGGCTCTCGTGCTCTCCTCTTTTGTCAGGTAGTCATTGACTTCTCCAAAACATAAGAGGTGCATGACTTCCACATCATCAAGCACATCAGGTTGCCTTTCCTCCTTAACAGCTGCTGTATGCTGGTCAGAGCTGATGAGAGAGCTTTTCCCCCATCTTTCAGCCTCACGTAATAATGACATCTGAGTAGCTTTGGTGGGTGCGGTCCATGGTACCCAGTCCCCTTCATCAATCTTGTTGCAAGAAGAAGTGTCTGGTTCTGAACCACTTGTTCCATTACTGTCTGAAGAACAAAACGTCTTAGTGGAACACTCATCCCCCATGTTTTCCTTGGCTGGGCATTCTGATGAGGAAGTCACCCGCGTTCTTCTTGTAGTTGGAGTGCTTGTCAAGTCTTGAAGGAATGGTGTCTCCTGCAAGCTTCCCTTTTCATTGTTCGATCTCTCTTCCACAAGTTCACAGGCTGGATGTACCTCGCTCAGCTCCTTATCACGAGCACGAGATCCTTGGGTAATCACATGGATGGTGGGACAAGAGGGCATCAGATGCTCCCTTTCCTTGTTGCTGATTGCAGTAGCCTCTTTCCTTCCTGCACCCTTATCCTTCCAAATACCCTCCCTTACCAGATTGACAGAGCTTGATTGATCAATACCCTTTCCTTGTTTTTTTGCAGCAAAAGTCTATGCAGCAAAAGTCACCCTCTTTCCTTCTCCATCTGGCATTATGCCTGGTTTCAGTTCTCCCTTCAATATGCCATGATCCTTGGTCAACATTCTACCTGTGGAAGGTCTTACTATGCCCGGAACGAACTCAAATGAAAAGTCACCAAGTAAGTCTATGCCTATGTGGTGCTCTGAGTACAGCCACCAATATGGATCTAGATCTGTTTCCAAAGAAAAATGACTTCCCAACAGTATTTTCTTGAAGTGCCAAAGGCCCCATACACATGCATAGTACTCTTCTCTTTTGCAAATCATCTCCCCTTTTTCACTGCCATACCCTACTTGCCTATGAGCTTCTTCTCTCAACTCCTCCTTACCCTCCTTAAATTGAAATAACGAAGCATTGATGGCACCCCTATCCCAAACTAGCTTAAGAAGATAGGCTCCATCCCTCTTTCTCTTTTCTCTTTTCTGACTGTATAGAGAAGTAGAGTATACCTTGATTTCCTCGGTTTCCTCAGCTGGTCCCACTGGATACCTGCTTAGTGCATCTACGTTAGCATGCCTAGCACCTGCTTTGTGAACAATTTTAAACTCAAAATCTTGTAACATCATGATCCATCTACCCCTGCGTCCATATGCGTCACTTACCGTTGCCAACCACTCCAGTGGTTTGTGATCAGTCCTGATTACAAAAGGGGTTCCATACAGGTACTGCCGAAAGTGTAATACTCCCCACACCAGGGCATAGCATTCACCTTCCATAGGGTGATATTTGCGCTGAGCATCAGATAGTACCTTACTGGCGTATGCAATGACCCTCTCCTTTTTATACTCCTTTTGTGACAAGACTGCCCCTACTCCTTTGATGGACCAATCAACATCCAAGACGAACGGTCTTGAGAAATCTGGTCTTGCCAGGATGGGAGCAGTTACCAACTTCACCTGTAAGGCAGAAAAGGCGTTTTGTGCCTCTGCACTCCAGATAAACTTCACATCCATTTTGGTTAGAGTGAACAACGGTACTGCCACTCCAGCATATCCTTTGACATAGGGCCTATAGTACCCTGTCATGCCTAAGTAGCTTTTGAGAGCAGTGTGGTTTTTTGGCAAGGGAAACCTTTCAATAGCAGCTATCTTATCTGGATCAGGCCACGTTCCCTCTTCAGAGATCACATGTCCAAGGAATACCAACTGTAAGTTGGCAAAGTAACACTTGTCCGGATTGAGCCTAAGATTGGCCTTTCTAACCTTGCTCAATACTCTCTTTATATGTCCCACGTGATCTCCCCAGTCCTTGCTATGGATATTGACGTCATCTACAAAAACTTTAGCGCAATCTTTGATTTCTTCCTTGAGAACCCTATTCATCGTTCTCTGAAAGGTAGCAGTGGCATTTTTTAGCCCGAATGGCATGACTAGCCATTCATACAATCCCTTCTTTGTGATCACTGCTGTTTTGCCTATGTCTCGGTCGTCCATTTTGATCTGCCAAAAACCAGATTGTAAATCCAGCGCAGAAAACCACTTGGCTTTCCCCAACTGGTTTAAAACATCATGAATCAATGGCATAGGGTAAGAGTCCCTTCTGGTTAAATGGTTTACTAGCCTAAAATCACCACAAAACCGCTTGGATCCATCCTTTTTTGGTGGAAGGGTAACTGGACACGACCATTCTGAGCTACTCTCTCTCATCTTGCCTTGTGAGATCAAAGTCTCAATTTGTCCTTGGACCTCGTCTTCCTCCCATTCTGATAGGCGGCTGGGACGACTTCTGCAAGGGGGAAAACCTTGTGGGTCAATTGTGTGTTCCACCTCACTGCAGTATCCCAAGTCAGCCTTGCTAAGCGCAAAGCATTCCTGGTTTGCTTTCAGCTCTATCCTATGTTCTGGGGCCAGTTCTGGGTTGATGTGCAGTCTGGATTTCAGACTTCTCCAACGACTCTCCATTTCTTCCTCTTGACTGGGTTCCCAATTTTTTTTCTCCACCTGGCTTACAGAGTTAGCCATTCTCTGTCCTTCCTCTTGTGTGACAACCTGATTCCAATCATGGAAGTCATCCTCTATTTCTAGGTTGTTGTTCCCTAGTTCACCATTCCAAGCTTTCTGGTAAGCTTCCTGTATTATGGCAGCAGCCATGCTCTTATGGGTCTCTTCCTGAAGGAGTTCAGACATCCCTTGGTCCTCGAACAAGTCCTCCCCTAGGTTGACCTCGTCTATTATTTCCTCAACATCCCTCAGTGCTGTTTCTACCTCCTTACTCTCCTCAGAGCCTCCCATCTCCTCATCTTTATCAGATTTAGAGGTGTCAGAACCTGAGGATGCTTCCTCCGTGTCCTCATATTCTTCCTCTGGTTTTCTTTTCTTCTCCCACAAGCCTAGGTACTGTTCATCTGACGTCAGGGTTAAGACATTACCTGCTGACGTACTGCTTGCATATCTCATTCTACTCTCGACCCCTCTATGGTAGGCTGTTTTGGTAACTGCAGGCTCATTATAATTGATGGTGTGCAAAGGGAAGTGAGCAAAATCCTTTCCTGGCCCATAGCGTACGCGAATTGTTTCAGCTTCGGTGTCCACTACAGCGCCAAACTTTTTGAGAAAGTCTAATCCCAGCAGCATGTGATATGTATCCGTGTTCACCACCATAAAGGACAAACGATTGGTCAGTTCTCCTACTTTGACCTTGATGTCCTCAAGTCTGCCCATTGCAGTCTCAAGAGCACCTGAGGCTACTCTGTAATTTACATCCTTACTAGTAATGACAGATCCCATCAAACCAAGATCCCTGACTGTACTAGCTGATATTACAGAAAGCATGGCACCAGTGTCAATCTGGCCTAATACTTGGTAATCTCCCATTGTAATCATTACATGAAGCGCTTTAACCTTACCTGTATAAGCATACGAGATCGTGGGCTCAGCGTGTGCTGAGTACAAAGGCCTTGGTACATCCTTAACAACTTCTACACTGTGAGTTGTCTCCCTTTGTTGGACCATTGCTCTTTCCACCACTTTGACCAGCCCTTTTAATTTGTCTAACTCTCCGGGCACAGTCATGATCAGGTCCATGGGTGACAACGATATTCTCCCTTTGTAGAAGTGGTTCAAGATTCTGGATTTCGTACCTCCTTCTATAGCATTCTTGAAATTGTTCTTTGGGTAGATTTCACTCTTGGTCTTGCTTGGCTGTTCACTGCTCTCACTATTCCTTTCTGGTGACCCTGTAGGTTCAACAATCGGACTCTGGACAGGTATGCGTGTCCTTGGAAGTCTGACTTCATTGATACTATTTCGTGACATCAGATCTGTCATCTCTGCGAGTACATCATCCTCATCATCATAGAACACATCTACAAAGTTAGTTCCCGGAGTTCCCATCATGGTTTGGTCGAGTTTTCTACCGCACTCACTCTCCGTATGCCCGAGTAGCTTGCAAAAGTTGCATCTCACACCACACATTTCCGTGGAATGCCCGAACCGGTGACATTTGTCACACTTAGCTGGGGTTCTTCCTTCAGGACAATATGCAGCTATGTGACCTTCTTTGTGACAAACATTACAAAGGCGAACACGAGGTGGTGTTCTAGATCCCGAGCTTTCTCCTATGACTGGTCCCCTATCAAAGTACTTCTGTAGGGTAGTGTTCAGCTGATCAAGTCTTCTGTCCACAGGGTTAACAAACACAACTGACTCATCTGTATCATCTCCTTCCAATGGCTCTAGAGGTATTTCCCCTAACTTTCCCAGGCCCCTTTCAATCTCAATGGCTGTGTCAAGTGCTTCCTCTACATCAAGGAAGCGCCTGCCCAGCATTACTCTTGCTATTTCTGGTCTCAAACCTGCTGCAAATCTACGCCTCTGTTCCAAATCAGACGCCCCACTTCTTATAAATAACCGGTTCAACCTATCGAAGTATGTTTGAACCCTTTGTCTACTCTCCTGTTTAATGGTATCCATTCTTAGCCTAATTTCTGCCAAGTCAACGATACCAAACTTGGCTGAAATTGCTGCCCTAAAGTCCACCCAGTTGTTTGGTCTAGGGTTTTGTTTACGGTACCATTCATCAGCCTTGGCTCTCAGGTTGAGCCTTGCTACCTTGAAAGTTTTGTCCTCATTCAAATCCCTGACATCTGCCTCCATCTGAATCCTCTCCAGCCAGTCATTTACATCCTCACTATTCCTACCATGATAAGGCGCATCTATGCTGGTTGGACTGGTCATCCTTCTATTCTCTAGTCAAAGTTCAAACTGTTTCAACACCTAATTCTGACTCTAATTTTCCCGCAACTCCCTTAATGTTGACCTCTATACCACTCCCACTGTCCATTTCGCAACATCTCTACTCTACCTCCCCATGTCACCTCTCGTGCCATGGTATTTATCTTCACCTACCTTCCTAACTCTCTTATCCAAAGTGCTATGGTTGTTCTTCCACCAGTATGTATTACTCTAAGACATAAATCACCATTCGCTATTCTCCAAGCAGGGTTGAAGAAGTACAAACAAGGGTCTGCGTGTGCATTTGGTGTGCGTCTGCTGAAGCAAATCAGCACATCTCCAATGCTTGGTTCATCAGGAATCAGTGTGTGGTCTCTTCCTGCCATCAAACCATCCAATACCAGTCAAGATCCCTAGCTAGTAGAAATCAAGATTTAACAACGTAGCTCTGATACCAAAAGAAGGGGCGTGAATCCCCTTCTGTATAATTCTAATTGTGCTCCCCTCCATTGGTTGCGGAGCAAGAGGAAAGAAGCGTTCTTTCTAATCTGTCCAACTGTCGTCACTTGGCTGTGGGTTTCCCTCAGCTCCTCCGTGATCAGAGTTCAAGCAATCCTCATCCACGCCGCAGCGGAAGGGAAGACATGGATGGGGAGTCAATTTGTTGTTCACTGTTGGTTCTACCTTTCACACAACATCCCCTATCAGCAGGTACAGCACCAGCTATGCTGGTGCGATGTATTCAGTGATGCAAATCAGCCCAATGGCAGCGGTAAACACGATCCTTTATGTGAAGCCCACTTGAGCAGTGACAGGTCGGAAATCCCCTTTTTGTAGTGGTGACACAGATTTAGGAGGAGGCAGCTCAGATCTTCATGGTCTGCAGGGGCACTGGTTTCTTTCAGGTTTTCTTCATCTCATCTCCCCAAATTGGCCAAACCCCCCCCCAACAGCCCCTTAGAATTTGCAGCTCTCTCCTTGCCCAGATCCCATTTTTCACTCTCTCTCTCTCTCTCTTTTCCCTTTTTGTCTGTTTCACTATCTGGTTTATGTCCCCAGGTTCCCCACTATTTCACAGCAGCAGATCTGTCATGTAATGTGAATGCACACGCTGCTAGGCATCCAGTGCGGCCAGCCTTGAAGTCATCCTCGGTCTCTCAAGACACAACCATCCCATCCATCAGTCTCTCTCTCTTTCTCTCTCTCTTGTCCCTTTTTCAATGACCCATCGCTCAAACAGCTCTCATCTCTTTTGTCAGACTTCAACCCAAATACCCCAACATCCCTCTTTTCCCTTCAACTGTGGAACGCAGTTGTTCAGATCCTGATCCCATAGTGAAATCACCTTATCCTTTCCATGTTTTTTTGCAACTCCAGCTAACTATCATTGATCTCTCCAAACAAACAAGCCAGATCTACATTGGTTCCAGGTTATCTGGACTTTTGGATTGATATTTGGATACTATAGTATACTATTGTCTCCACACTAAACACCTCCGCCCACCATAAATAAGAGTGACAAAGCCACCACATGTAGGAATTATCATACTCTGTGTGCATGACAAGACAGATAAAGTGCGACGGAAGATTTTAGTTGACATTGTATAATGTGAACTAATGTCTTCCGAACACTTTACAGTCTTGAGTATGCACTCAGACATATCCTCATATGTGTCATCTAATCATCTGGGTATCAATGGTGTTGTTGTGGTCGATAGACAAGTACCAACCAAATGAAGCACGCACGATCGCGCGTGCTTCTTCAGGGCATTCTTTCGCATCACATCTTCAATTTCTCATCGAATGCAGTTAACTACGGAGTCAAATTCGCGCGATTGCGTAAGGATCAATCATTGCATAATCCTTTTAATTGAAAACACTGAGTTTATTGTCCTACTAATGAATGATTTCTTCGACCACGTACAGTTAGGTATTAGCCACTGTTCGATAGGGCTTCTGTAGGTGACGACTTGCTCTGAATGAAACACTCACGGTCACACGCGCTTCTTTTAACCATCCATGGACATCACATCTTCACTGTCTATCAGAAACATTGGTCGACATAATCGATAAACAACCTAAGCGATATTGACGACAAGTAATATTTCAAACTGCCCTGGACTTTTGGATTGATATTTGGATACTATTGTATACTATTGTGTCCACACTAAACACCTCCACCCATCATACATAAGAGTGACCATGTCACCACATACAGGAATTATCATATTCTTTGTGCATGGCAAGACAGATAAAGTGCGACGGAAGATTTTAGTTGACATTGTATATTGTGAACTAATGTCTTCCGAAACACTTTATAGTTTTGAGTATGCTTTCAGACATATCTTCATATGTGTCATCTAATCATCTGGGTATCAATGGTGCTGTTGTTGGTCGCTAGAATACAAGTACCAACCAAATGAAGCACGCGCGATCGCTATCGAGCGGCTTTTACTCACCCATCCCTTCGCTATCCGAGGAGGGAACTCCAAAATAGAAGAGTTGGATATCTCTAAGCACTCAGCCTGCTCAGAACAACCAGTCATGACCTACATCTGGTGTATCATGGTAGTGGTACTTGTTTGTATTCCTTCTTGCCTTCATATCAGCATATTACCTTACTGTTTATATTTGAGAAACAGTTTGCTTCAGCAATCTACCAGGTTCTGATTGCTCAACCATTCATTCCACAACTTCACTCAGTTCTCTCTACACGGTGTGGGTAAGGAATGTGTATCATATTAATCTCTATTCAGTATCAGGCCGTAGCCATAGTGTCTCTAATCTGTTCTACAGTACGACTCTACAGCTTGCATGAATCAAGCATCGATCCAATCATCTTCCCATCTTCACCGTGTTCTCCATCTTTGGTTCTGTTCCTGCTCTCCACTTCATCTCCTCCACTCCTGACCAAGAACTCTCCCCAATGCTGCTCTGCCTCATCTACATGCAAGCTGTTCTCACCGCCTAACTAACTAACTGTCACCCCCAAGAAGTAACACGTTCCCTCTACAGATGTCGTTCCCACACAGTCGTTCCCTTCCAATGATAACCGTTCCCTATGTACGCTGTGACGGCCTGTGCCAAGCTGTGTCGGGCTGTGACTGTGCCAAGCTGTGACTGGCTGTGTAAAGCTGTGTCGGGTTGTGTCGTGCTGTGACTGGCTGTGCGAAGCTGTGTCAAGGTGTGATAGACTGTGACTAATTGTGATAGGCTGTGATTGACTGGGACAGACTGTATAAGATTGTGTCGAGCTGTGTAAGGCTATGTATGGCCGTGATAGACTATGATAGGTTGTGTACGTCATGCTCCGTTGGTATCACGGTGCAGCCCGTGACCGTTTCTGTGTTTCAATATGCAAATCATGCTGCAAGGGTTTGTCATGGATACCACTGTATCCCTCAACTTATTGGCACATCCTTGAACAAAGTAGGCCACCAGTAACCTACAAGTAGTATCTTCCTACTGGTAGTCTATTCTCCAAAATGACCTCCAACCACTCCTTTATGAACTTCCTCCAAAACTTTATTTACTTCATGGTGGTACAAGCATCGTTTCAGAACTCCATCAGGTCCTAGCTTATACATTCTGCTACCTATCATAGTGTAAGGTAAAGCCTTGATAGCTATTCTCTTCCTCTGTTCCTTCCCATAACTAGGTGGGCACTGACCATGAGTAAGGTAGTATCTGATTGGCCACTGCCAATCTAACCAATCATCTGCACTTCCTTGCACCTCCACTGCAAATAGACTCGCATCAGGTAATTGGTCTTCTACTCCCGTGGCGGGCTCTCCTGTTGTTAGGCGTGACAAGTGATCTGCCACAAGATGCAAACGGCCAGGCTTGTAAACAACTTCGAATTCAAACTCATGCAGGATTATTAACCATCTTGTTATCCTGCCACTTATCAAAGGGTTGTTCACCAGATAAATCAAAGCCTAATGATCCACATAAAACATGAATTTCCTTCCCAATAGGTAATGCCTGAATTTCTTGACTGCATAAATCATTGTCAATGCTCTCTCTTTCAGTTGTGCTATAGTTCTTTTCAGCACTGTTCAACAACCTGTTAGCATAGTGCACATGTGAATCTATGTTCCCTGTGATATTTTGGGCTAACACAGCTCCCAACGCTTCTCCTAAGGCATCACAGTGTACATGAAATACTACTTGCCAGTGAGGGTTAATCAGCACAAGTGTAGTTGTTACTGACAATGTAAGTTCCTTAAAAGCCTGTTTACATTCAGCTGTCCATGTAAACACTGCATCCTTCTTCAGCAGCTTGCTCAAAGGTGCTGCCATCTGTGCATACCGTCTGACAAACCTTCTGTAGTAACTGGTTTGTCCAAGGAATCTCCTTAGACTTTTAACATTTCCTGGTGGTGGTGATGCTTTAATGGCCTCCGTCTTTCTGGGGTCCACAAGTAATCCCTTCTTTTACACACAATGTGTCCCAGTAGTACCCCTGAGTTTACACAGAAAGTACATTTTTCTGGATTCAGACCCAGACCTCTCATCCTGTATCTGGCCAAACATAACTCCAATTTATGCAAGTGCTCATTCTTAGAGCTGTACACACTGAAATCATCTAAGAACACTTGCATGAAATCATCCAGATACTCATGGAAGGATTCACTTATCACTCTCTGAAATGTTGCTGGTGCATTACAAAGTCCAAAAGGCATGACTTTGTATGCATAAGCACCCCAGTCTATGATGAAAGCTGTCTTTCCCTAGTCTTCTTCTGCCACTTATACTTGGTTATACCCACTGAAGCCATCCATGAATGAGTACATCTCATGGCCAGCCACAGTGTCCAATACAGCCTATGTGAATGGCAAGGGAAAGGGATCTTTCTTTGTACAAGCATTCAGTTTCTTATAGTTCACACAAACTCTCAGTTTACCATTCTTCTTGGGAACTATCACAATGGGTGACAACCAATTTGTATATTCTATCGGGTATATGAACTTAGCCTCAGCCAACTTCTTGATCTCTTCCCCAACCTTCTGTGCATAGTTGGGATTCATCCTGTACCTTGCCTGTTTGATTGGCACTGACCCTGGTTCCAGTTCAATCTTATGCTGACAGATCTCAGGTGATATTCTTTTCAGATCCTCATAGCTCCACGCAAATACATCTCTGTATTTGATGAATAGACTCTTGGCTTCCTCAAAGAATTCTGGCTCTAAATCAGCCCCCACTTTCACCAATCTTGGTTCCTCCTCCGTTCCCACGTTCACTTCTCTCACCTGCTCCTCCACTGTGATTGTCCATCCAGCCACTACTTCATCCTGCAAACTCACAGTGGCTGGTTCTTCTAGGATTTCCATTTCTCCCTCTCTTTCCTCATAGAAATGTGGTGGGTAACTACTTGTTTCACCCTCAATTGGTGTGGCTGTTACTGCACCACAGCAGATACCTTTAAAACAACTCAGACCTCCCAGTTGCATTTCTGAAGCCTGTTCCCACTCTGGGTGTGCAGCAAACAGGGTAGCTTCCTGCTCCTCATCAAGTCCTCCCCTCCAGTCATACTCTCTGACTCCACGAGGTCTTCTGGTAGCAGGTAGCCTACTAGATTTCTTAGTGGTGACCTGTATCTTGTGCTTCCCATCATGTATAGTCAGTAACTGGGAATTCCAGTCATGGAATACCCTGGCCTGTTTCAGCCATGGTCAACCCAGTAATAAGGAGTAAGCTTCCATAACATCATCCATTTTCAACACAGTCACTGTGATCTTAAAGATCATCTTCTGAATCTGTATCTTAACTCCCCTTATCAAGCCTAAAGGCTGTACACTCCTTTGATCTGCCATTATTACTGTGAATGGGGCTGGTTTCATACTACTCAGACCAAGCTTCTGCCTTAATTGGTCTGTCATGATATTCATCCCCGAGCCTCCATCTATCTGTACATCAGTCAAGTCTGTGCTTCCAATTCTCAATTGGATTACTGGCCTAGAATCATCAAAGTCCATTACTGTTTCTCGCCCTTCGGGCTTCACATTATAGCTTGTCACCTTGCTGTTCAAGTCTGTGTTCTCTGTCACATGAGCAATCTGATTAATCGCTTGATACAGCGTATGCCTACAATGAGGTGCCATAGCTAATAGCTGTCCAATGGTAATTTCAGCTTTGGTCTGGCATATTACTTCAGCCAAAGTCCCTTCATTACCCCGCACTTGTGCAGCCTCTTTCTTCACTTCATCTTCACCCTCTCCATCTTCTCCATCAGAGTCAGTAGTATCTGTCATAGGGATATCAGTATTCTTCTGCATTTCCCTTATGGTATCTGCACTTCATTGTGCAGTTCCTTCTCATCTCTCCAAGCCTCATCATCTTCAAGCATATCACTGCCATCTTCATTATCATCATCTTCCTCAACTACTGGAGGTATTAGTTTGGCTTTGCTTCTTGTTACTATCATTGTACTTACTTCTGGTACAAAACATGGCCTAACCATGTGAGCTGCCACCACAGGGCCCTCATTCACAGGATCTCTCATCTCATTTTGGTGTCTGATCCAGAATGGACAGGCTGCTTTATGATGTCCTGCCTGATTACAATAGTAACACAGTTCTTCACCATTGGGTCCTCGCCCTTGGTCTGCTCTGGGATTGTTTCTATAATCCTGATTCCCTGGCTGGTAATTCCCCCTTGGAGTACCCTGATAGTTGCCTCTGGAATTGCCTTGGTAATTCCCTCTTGGATTACCTCTCCCTGCCATATCATTGTTATAACCACCAGGCCTTCCATAGTGGTCCTGATCATTGTTTTTTCTTGGCTGGGGCTGCACTTGATGCACCCTTACTTGCCTAGGTTCTCTTGCAGCTGTCCTTCTGTTGTAATAACAATTCTTTGTAGAATGGTTATCCATTTTACAGATAGTACAGTGTTTCTCCTTCATGTGACATTCAGCTGTGGTATGGCCTCCATTCTGGCATTTTGCACACCAAACACCCTTCCTCCAATGTGTTGCAGCTTCTGTAACATACTTTTTCAAAATCTCCTCCAGTCTTTTCTCATAATTTTCCCTCTTCAACTTTTCCTTCTTCTTACTCTTCCTTTTGAGCTCTTGCTCTTCTTCCACATCTGACTCATCCTCAGAGTCCTCATCATCCCTTTTATCTCTTCTGAGCATTCCCAATTGCTCAATCATGTTGGCTGTTTCAAATGTCTCCTCCACTGTATTATGGGGTAACATATCCACTTTCTTTTGCAACTCTGGTCTTAGTCCACTCACAAACCAGGTCTTCTGTAACCCTGGCGCTGGTACAGCAGCCAGCTTTTCATCATTAACTCCATCTTTTCCATGTATTCCTCAACAATTTCATGCTTCTTTTGCCTTAACCGTTGTAAACTTCCATACACTTCATCTTCAGTTTTGCTTGTCCTGAACCTGTTCCGGAATGCCGTACTAAGGCCATTCCAGGTTAAGAAATGATTATCTGGAAATCTTGCATACCATTCACTTGCTTTCTTGATAAGTGAACAAGGAAACAGTCTCATCTTGGCATCATCGCCATTCTCATTGTTCACAATACACATGTGCTCAAATTGGCTAATGTGTACATCATGATCCCCTTTCCTTGCGTATATTGGAAAAGGTGGTTTTGCCCGTGTTGGAGGTACCGCCATCTGTGGCCCTACACCCTGCCCATTGACATGTGCTGGTCCTCCTGTTTGTGCTGGTCCTTGAGGACCTGTTGTTGTAGTGGTGGATCTTCCACCAGATGCTGGCCCCTGAGCACTCCCTACTACCGGCCCCACTGTATTCTCAGTATCCCCAGCTCCAGTTGCACTACTTCCCACACTCCCTGTCCCCCCTGAGCCGACACCTTTGTTGGCCTGTGATCCAGTGCTCCACTTGATCCAGGTCCAACAAGTTGGGATGTCCTGGTTGTAGTCTCAACCTCAACTGTTGGGTCTACTTCTTCATACTCTTCATCTTCCAAATTCTTCTCTCTGTTTTCATCTTCCAAGTTCTTCTCTTGGTTTTCCTCTTCTTCACTCATGTAACTCAATTGCAATGGTGTTGGAGAGTCCGAACTCTCCGTTGGCTCTGCCACATCTTCCTCTCCTTCTTTGTCTTCTGCTTCAGAAACTGGAGTTCCTGCTTTTGGTGTTCCATGCCAACTCTTATCAAAGATTTATGTCAAATCTTTTATCCAGGGATGTACCTCAGATCTCTCTCCTCGTGGTTGATCCTCTTCCTGTACCAAATCCCTTAATATTTCTTGTAAGGAATAAGAAGGAGTGGCATCCAACTCTAGTTCCTCCGGTATGGGTGATGTACTCTTCGACCTTAATGGTGTGAGAGGTCCAGATGATTCTCCTACGTCTATTCCTCTCTCCCAAAGATATGGATAATTAGCTTTCAAATAACTCTCTCTTTTTGCTGAATATCTGTGAAGTATAGCTTCTCTTTCATCACTCATGTCCCATGTCTTTCATATCTTCAATGAGGCAATAACCAAAACTCTCTTCTGTAGTATCTCTCGTATATGCCTGGGTTTCTTTCAAGCTTCAAAGCACCCTTGGCTATACTAGAAGTCTCTGTTACCATATAACCATATGCAAACACGTTTGGAAAGTTGTTCTTGGTGTAAGTTTGATCCACAAGATATCCTTGGGAATCCAATTCTTTACCAGTACAAGTTCTTCATGCATATGAGTGTAAACATTCACTTTCCGTTCCTCCCAGCCTTCAAACTCCACTCGTTTAATGGATAGCAACGCTATCACATAAACCAGTGTTGGTAACCACCTGGCAATTCCAAGAATCTCTGAAAGAATTGCTTGGACAACCTTTCTTTCTCAGTTCCACAGGGAATTTGATTCACATCAAATTCTTTAATTCTCCAGCCACCATGATCCCACCAGATGCCTGTCACATCTGGTTGTTCTTAACTTAGTTCCCCAGTATGGTCGCCAAATGTCGAGCGGCTTTTACTCACCCATCCCTTCGCTATTCGAGGAGGGAACTCCAAAATAGAAGAGTTGGATATCTCTAAGCACTCAGCCCGCTCAGAACAATCAGTCATGACCTACATCTGGTGTATCATGGTAGTGCTACTTTGTTTGTATTCCTTCTTGCCTTCATATCAGCATATTACGTCCTTACTGTTTATATTTGAGAAACAGTTTGCTTCAGCAATCTACCAGGTTCCGATTGCTCAACCATTCATTCCACAGCTTCACTCAGTTCTCTCTACACGGTGTGGGTAAGGAATGTGTATCATATTAATCTCTGTTCAGTATCAGTCCGTAGCCATAGTGAGAACAGTACGACTCTACAGCTTGCATGAATCAAGCATCAATCCAATCATCTTCCCATCTTCGCCGTGTTCTCCGTCCTTGGTTCCGTTCCTGCTCTCCACTTCATCTCCTCCACTCCTGACCAAGAACTCTCCCCGTTGCTGCTCTGCCTCGTCTACATGCAAGTTGTTCTAACCGCCTAACTAACTAACTGTCACCCCAAGAAGTAACACGTTCCCTCTGCAGATGTCGTTCCCACACAGTCGTTCCCTACCAATGATAACCATTCCCTATGTACGCTGTGATGGCCTGTGCCAAGCTGTGTTGGGCTGTGACTGTGCCAAGCTGTGACTGGCTGTGTAAAGCTGTGTCGAGCTGTGTCGTGCTGTGACTGGCTGTGCGAAGCTGTGTCAAGGTGTGATAGACTGTGACTAACTGTGATAGGCTGTGATTGACTGTGACAGACTGTGTAAGGTTGTGTCGGGCTGTGTAAGGCTGTGTATGGCCGTGATAGACTATGATAGGCTGTGTACGACTGTCTACCACCCCTAAAGCCTGTGCTATCACCCCTAAGGCATCTGTTGGTCTAAGTCTACCATCTGTAAGTCTGCGCAAAAATTAACGGTACCCCACAGAGCCCATAAAAGTGTCTAAGTCTCAGACAGCCCTCTAACAATCGCGCGTGCTTCTTCAGTGCATTCTTTCGCATCACATCTTCAATTTCTCATCTAATGCAGTAAACTATGGAGTCAAATTAGCGCGATTGTGCAAGGTTCAATAATTGCAAAATCCTTAAAATTGAAAACACTGAGTTTATTTTCCTACTAATGAATGATTTCTTCGACCCAGTTTGGTATTACCTACTGTTGGTTAGTGCTCATGTAGATGATGACTTTTACTGAATGAAGCACGCGCGATCGCGCGTGCTTCGTTCAGATCATTCCCTTGATGAAAGTGTTTACTGGCCTCGCTCCAAGTCCTACCTAAACCATGTTCCGCAATACTATCACTGAAATAAACATAAGCGATCGCGCGAGGTTTCTCTACGGCTTACGAAATCACTAGGAATCCCTACTTCGAGAGGCACGTAATGCAGATCATGGAAATAATGTGCATAACCAAATCGAGCCAAAAACACAGTTTGGGATCCAGACCTATACATGGTAAAATGAGTTCACGCGCGATCGCACGTGAATGGATTGTGTCATGGTACCTATAATGAGGCCTACACCATAGGCTGCAAACCCTAAACAGTTGCCAGCTGTACCTACGAACCCATAATTTCTCATGTCTCGAATCCGGAGTCGTTCCTCAAGGAAAACGTATCCCGAAATCTTCTACAATTCCCAATCCTTCTATCGACCATCCTGCCTCTTTAACTCTGGAATCAATCCAAAAATCAAAACAAGCAATCAAAAAAATCAAAAAAAGCAAACAATCAAGCAAACAATCAATCAAGCATGCAACTTCTATCTTCCTGCAATCTCTACAGCCCACAGAAGAATCCCTCACTGCATGCACAAAGAAGACGGGAAAACATTTTATGTGCTTGATGCCATTTCAGGCAAGGATCCTCCTTGCAAGGCTGGTGATGAGCTCTCTCGCTCGGGTGCGCACAACAGCTTCCGGGATAGCGTATTCTCTTGTTTTGCCCTCCTTTTACTCTGTCACACTCCCCCGCACACAGTGAATTGCTCAAACCCACACTCACTCCAACTCACGCTCCCTCGATCTCTCACTCTCTCGCTAACTCGATCTCCACCTCTTTGCCTCTCTCGCTCAGCCGCTCTCTCTCGCACCTCTTCCTTGAGTCCAAAATTGAACAAGGCTTCCGCGTGTATCAAATGAATGCAAAAGGAGACTCCTTTCTGTCACTCCTCCTTATATGCCTAACCACCTGTGATCTCAACTGTCGGCGTTATGTCGCATCGTACGGTTTGTGGCCTCGATGCATGGATGAACGAAAGGCGGGATGTTTCCCAACGGTTCGCTGAGGACCCCTAAATTTATGCAGGTACAATCAATGATGCGACATGACTGTCAGTAATGAATGGACTCCACTAGTGTGTCCAGAGCGTTACGACGCGGCAATCCGACGCCTTCATAAAATGAACACCCTCGAATTATTGCGGGTTCCCGTGACGGCGCTCATCCACGAGGGGAGTTGAATCATCCACTAGGGCAGTCATCTCATCCAATATACGTCTATTTCATCCACGAAGGCTCTTATTTCATCCAATGATACAATATTATTCATAGGTTCAATAATGAGGTGTGGGGACGTGCATTTGGGATTTGATCGGTCTCACGTTTTCTCTACCTACACCTCATCTACGGCCCCACGTTCATTGCGGCTACTTAATGTCACCATGCCATAGATGGCCGCCGGCTCATCACAATGGCCTTAAGAGGCGGCCACTTTCGTCGCCGACTATTCCTTCTCTTGTATCATTAATTCAACATTGGATTTTTTGCTTCTCTGGTGCTTTGGATGTCAGATTCCAGATCTCGAATCAGTTAGTTATTCGCATTGGACGCAATAACTTAGGGACCCATTAATGTTCAGTGGATTTCAGACTCCTACTTGAATTTATGCTCTGGAGGACATATAATAGCCACTAGATTACACGAAAGAGCATATCCAGGGCGACAATTTGTCGATCCATGACACTCCAAACGCACCTCTGTAATGTGAACACGTCGACCTCATACTGTTTGACAATCCGTATAAGAGCCTACCCTGTGCACGCATGCCATTTTTTCCCTCTCAGTTGCTCTGGCTCGCTGATCTTCAAGACTATTTGTTTTACGTTCATTCTTCCCTTTGTACTCCTGTCAATATTGAGAGCCTCTCCACATCATCTGGGTTTCTCTTCTGTCTCTCTGCTCCTCTGTTCCCATCCACTGTATGCAAAGATCTTACATACACACCCGACCATTTTACGTACTTCATCATCGCACTACATGTTTCATCCGTCTTTCATTTCATCCATCTGAACCACGCGCGAACGCCCGTCGATGTGGTTCTATTTCTGTTATGGAGTCGTAGACAATGTTGTGCATTCGGGTCGTAGCTTTAGCAGATCCTTTAATTTTCTACAAATTTATGTTCTGACCAATAGAGACCTACGTTTTACATTCTAGTAGACAATCCGAGAGTCCGAGTTCTATTTTCAATTTCTATTATAACCCTAAACGCAAGCGATCGCGCGAGGTTCATTTTCATCTTCATCCTCAGTTTTTCTAAACAAACTTCAGTAACTTATTGTTTCACTCTTTCTTAGTGTCCATCGATATAGTGCCGAATCATTAATCACCAGAATCTCTACTGTAGGATACACGCGCGATCGCGCGAGGTTTGTGGAAATGTCGTTGTTCCAAACTGGTCAACAAGTTTTCTTCACTCTTCAGGGCTCGAACTCTATCGTCGCAACAGCAGAATGTCTCAACGTGACTGGTTGTGGAAGTTGCCATAGACGACAGCTAAACGGGTCCACAATATCTGTTGTTATAGTGTCTTGCGATCCGGCACATTCTTCTGTGTCGTTGCCATATCCACACATGGATGCGGACTCTTTGGGAGAAGCAATCGGAACACTTGTCGTTTGGGATGTGGTGCAAATTCAAAAAGATACTGGGACTGACACCAACACCAACAATGAGGTTCATCGGTTCTCGGAAGTCAAATTGACATCTGCGGCTGATTACCATCCAAAATTCAATGAACAAATTGAATCTGACATGTCAAGGCCGTCTCCGAATAATGATGTTGCTATGGGTAGAGAAAGTTGGAGAAATAAATTGTGTATTCTCCTTGGAGATGAACAAAATGCTTTGTACGAGGACAGAATTCAAGCATGTCATCATGACGAGGTGATACTTTGTGAGAAAGTTGGAGAACATCACGTCGGGGTGCTCGTTACAAGGATTTTGAATGGCGGTTCGGCCAATCTCATGTGTCTCGTGAACTGGCCATTGACGCAGACTCGGTTGATTGATAGTGGCAAGATATTGTCACATGAGCTTCATAGTTTCATCAATAGCCGGGAACAAACAAATATTGGTCACAACGAGAAAGGTGTGAAAAAAGCAGCATACCGAAAAAAAATCCGAAAAAGACGATTCCAAAAAGATAAATACTCGCCTCTCTCTGCAGGCAGTTCGAGAAGTCAGCAGCAAACAATGTTGCAATTTACAGTGTTGCCAATATTTCGACTGGAGAAAAACACTCGCTATCCGGACCGCTTATTGGGGATCCTCTTACGACGAACGGAGAGAGCTCGGTTTTGATGTTCACAAAAGACTTCATCGAATCGACGGGTTTTCGACAAAGGCCTACATAACCATTGAGGGCGTTGATGTGTGTGAGACAGCTTGGTGGACAATTCACGGAATCGGTCGTTCAATCTACATGGAATACAAAAAACTAAGCAGAGAGGGTGTGGTTACATCGTTGCACAGGAATTCCGGAGTGAAACGGCCCCGTCCACAAACTCGTCAAGCTGAAGGAAACTTAATGTCGATTATAAACGGAAATTTTGATCTCATGCCTCATAAGACCCGCTGTATTGGAGACGGACGGAGAGATACTCTTCGAGTTCTGCCACCTGAACTGAACTGGAAAAAAATTCGTGAGAAGTGTAATGAGGTCAGTTCTTCTTCTTTTTACCACTTTCCGAATTCTATATTTTTTGGCTTCCACGCAATGTATCAGACCTCTCACTATTAAAGCTCGGGTGATCGCGCGAGGTTCATTTCCCCCTGTCTGTCTTGCAAGCGAATAAAATATGTGGGTTGAAGCCTATCTCCCAAATAGCCGTCAGCAGAATCAGACAACGGATTTTTCCCAATGTCGAGGTTAGAAAAAGTGGTAGCACGTTTGCCAAATACACTGACTGTGAGATGCTCAAAGACCTAATCAAGAAGTCGGTCAAACGTAGCGATGAATAGGCCTCGCACAAGAAAGCACTTGATAAGCACCTCAGGCTTCAGGAGTCTTGCAGGAGACTCTATCACAGCTGGAAGAATGAGTCAGCTATGATGCCGTCCGAGTTCCTCTGCATCATTCATGACAAGATGGATCATCGGAAAACAGCTATTCCAAGGTTGCAGACGACGAACAAGATGGTCTCGGCTTAGGTCAGCTTCCAATCTCGCTAATCGGCATGGTCACCCATGGCCATGGGGACGGAGCCTACGGACAGTACTCTCTTGACTTCTGGCCGGGAGACCCAAACTTCACAATTGGCTCTCTAGCCAGATGCCTCCGCCAACTAGAGAAGCCCTCTTGCCGCGAAAGATGTAACATCTTTGACCACCCACCTCAGAATTCATTTTTTGAATCTCTCATGAAGGGTAAATCGAGGTGTCTCGACGTCCTGAAACCTTTCGGTGATAAGGAGAAGAAAAAAGGTAAAGTCCCACTTCCGCGAAGACTCTACCTACAGATGGACAACTGCGTGAAGGAAAACAAAAACAGGTGGATGTTGGCTTTTCTGTCGCTCCTAACTGCGAGAGGAGTGTTTGAGGAGATTCAGATGGGATTTCTCATGGTTGGCCATACCCATGAGGACATCGACGGATTCTTAAGTTATTTATCGAAAAAGCTAAAGCAAAACAACACCTACGTTCTCTCCGATCTTACGAGGTTTTTTATGATCTCTCAAGATCTGCAATTTATTCCTCAAATCATTCAAGAGGTGCTAGATTTCAAGGCCTATGTGGACGATTGCATTCTCGATGGAAAAAAAGCTTTAGTTGGGCAAACAGAAATGCATGTATTTCGATTCTATGTAGATGAAGTTGGTTGGCCTATCATGAAGTTTAAGAAGTTTGCTACTGATTCTGAGTGGCTCCCCAAAAAAGGTGCGGTAAAGATGTGAAAGTTGAATCCCGATGGATCTCCAAAGTTGTCTGTAGCAGTACAACCCAGGGCTGTAAAAAAAACACCAATTTGGGGTGTGGGAGATGACTCATCCGATAAACAGTCTTTTATCAAAACTGGAATTAAAAAATACAGGGAGTTCTGGAAGAAGAGGATGTTGCTTGACGATCATTATCGTGACATCATGATACAATATGATCAATACTGGGAAGCAATCCTTGCAGAACTTGATCTTCCCATTCCTGGAGAATCATGACATTCAATCGCGCTTAAAGAGGGTTTTTGGCCCTCAACCAAGTGGGCTGTCAACCACCACAGAGCCGGAATCCATACATGCAGAGGATGATTGGTCGGAAGAAGATGAAGTCATGGAGCCGTATTGTGGCCCCCGGTGTGATAGACCGAAGCAGCCTCTAAATCCGTTCAAGGACATTGAGAACGGATTCTTCGTCTTGGTTCGACCAGTAGATACTGTGACATTTTCAGTTGGATGGGGATGGCAATATCGGATGTGGTCCGCGACAGAGGATCCAGGAATTTCAAGAAGGTTCACGTCGAATGGTGGAGACCCAAGAAAGGAGGTAGCCCTTCCGATTTGGACAGGTACAGAGATTGTTGGTCCAAAGTTTGGGAGTTCAATCCAGGTGATCCCCCTCAGTGGATTCACATTAACTCTATCGTTTGGACAATGCCCGCAAGAAAAAACACAACACGTAATAGCTCTAAGAAAATTACCGCGGTGGAGGCGGAGAAAGCACAAGCAAATTTGGATGAGGCCAATCAACAGTCAGACAATGAAGACAATGCAACCTCGGGCGGAGAACAAGGTTGACAATGACATATTGTGGAGGTTCACTCCTCGGCATGTTTTCAAGAATAAAACTAATGTCTTCCCTCCACTCTCCATTTGTTTCTCTTCACGTTTTCAAATATTAATCTACTTTCTTTGCCAGCCACCAACTTTTTTCCGGACCTCATCTCTGTAACGTTTCAGGAACCTCGAGTGATCATCCGGAGTTCCTAGTTTTCCTGATGTCACTGCTTCCTTCTCTTTGCAGTTCCTCTCTCACATTACACCCATTTCTTTTGGTTCTCTGGTTCTCACCAAAGTGTCTTCTCCTGAACAGATTCGCCCATCTCCTTCATTCTCGGTCCACATGGTCGTATTGTTGGGCTCAATATGATTGGTCTAAAAAATGTCCTGAGTATAAACCGCGTGACATTTTGTGAAAGTTGTTGCTTCAATGGACAAGCTTTCTCGCGGATTACTGCTTCTGAATCTTCTCCCATTACTCGTCAGTAGCTTTCTGTAAGTCTGGCTTCAAGTATAGAGTTACATTTCCTTTACTGCCTTTTCGGACTATCTTAAGATTCTTCTCAATTTTCTTCGTCACTAATAAGTCCTGAACCTCGCTTTGCCACCCGTTATTCCGTGTCATCTCAGGTCAATTTATCTTGGGTCTGTTTATCTTATTAGGACCTTCTAAAGACAATACTTCTGGGGCCTTCAGTCCTTACATTGGCATCACCTTAAACCATATACCCTAAACCTAATTCGAATGTTTGATGCGCATTCTTCAAGGGTTACAAGGTTGGGCATAATAGAATGGCCATTGGGATATTTCATTCAAGTCTAATTTCTCAGGTGACAAATTACTTGTACACTTTCCCAGATTTCTGTCATTTTTTGACTGACATTCCATAATTGTTTGTCCATTTTTAGTTCTCTAAACCCTAAACCCTAAGCCCTTAAACGTAACTCCATTGTTTGATGCACATTCTTCATAGATTAGATACAATCTGTGGTTGGGAAATTTTATTCCCTAAACCCTAAATCATAGGTGACAAGTCATCTGTACCCTTCCCAATATTTTCTTTTCCATTCATACCGAGTACTATGGTTAGTACCCAAACTCTATACCCTAAAACCTAATTTCAATGTTTAATGCTTATTTATTTATTACTTCCAATTTTGGGTACGGTCGAAGTGGTGGGGATAATATTTCATGAATTGTTCTACGTATGGGTAAAGACTCAAACTCCATAATTGTTTGTCCATTTACAGTTTTCTAAAACCCTAAACCCTAAACCAAACTCCATTGTTTGATTCACATTCCTCATAGAAATTTGGATACAATCTGTGGTTGGGATATTTCATTAACAAATTTTCATAGATGCCAAGTCATCTGTACACTTTCCCATATTTTCTTTTCCATTCATACCAAGTACTATGTTTCAATGTACCCTAGCAAACTCTATAACCTAAAACCTAATTCCAACTTGGTTCAATGACTTTATAGCTGAATCTACATGACACTCTTCCACAATATTTGGTTGTCATATGAACATCGGAAGGATCCCTAAATATTTTGAAACATAATTCACATGTTTCATAGAAATCCAACCTTATTCCATTCAACGTTTTATTCCATCAATTGAAAACTTGCAATACATTGGTTCATGATACCACTATACTGTAAGCATGGTATGGATGTTTACTTTTCATTTGTATATTATCTTCTTGAATCATCTGTTTATGTCATACATCTATCAATTTATTAATAACTTCATTCAATCGATCTTATCTTTATAATTTTCTGATGCAAAGTACGTCATTCGACTTACCATTCGATGTTACATGAATGGGATTGTGCAACTTCACAAGTTAAATGACTCAATATTCCACGATATTATTATTAATACCTGAATTAATTTTAATTATGTTATATATTAAGTTTGGTCCGGATTTAAGCCAAAAGTTCGGAATTACTTAAAATAGGGTTTTGTTTATTACAGTTAAGTAGTGTAGAAGAAGGTAGAGGATGTTCAACATCTTATAATAGTTGTCTTAACCAAATAGCCTCTTTTGAAGCTTCAGTACCTCCCTTGTATTTTGCTTCTTTACTTGACAAAGCAACAGTACTTTGGCATTTACTGCTCTAACTTATTGCACCACCTCCAAAAATGTATATATATCCGGTAGTAGATTTGCGACCATCAATATCACCTGCCCAATAAGCATCACAATATCCAACCAATACTGTAGGGCTAGAGTGATGAGATGAGTATGTAATACCTTGAGCAGATGAGCCTGTAAGATATCGTAATATTCTCTTCACAACATTCCAATGTGATTGTCCAAGATTGGATGAATATTGAGCAACTTCCCCCACTGCAAAGGCTATATCTGGTCACGCACTACAACAGATTGCGGCTTTTACGTCTCTGTGTTATGACTGCAAATGCAGTTATGGAAGCCATTTACGACTTCCTGACTCTGAAGACGTAAAAGCCTAGTCAGTTATGACATGGCAGATATGACTCTCCAGGCTGGTTGTGACGTGGCGCCTGAGCAGCTGTGGGGGTAGTCATACACGCTGGTTTTACTGAATGACTGAACGGACAGTGTAGTCCATGTCAGCGGCTGTGCAAGAGTGGCACGTGCTCGATACAAAAAATGACACGTGGCAGAGTGTTCGCTCTCCATGACTGCGAACTATGACTAAGGGCATGCTAATCCGGTTGCAACACGTGGCGCGTTGCAATTTTTACATGTGGTCCCTCAGCAGATTGACATGTGTCATGATGGGTGTTTTTTTTTTGGTGTATTGCTATTTTTTTTACATATTTGTATTTCTGCCACGTGGTGTAGTACTATTGGAGAGTGAAAATAGATGTAGTCATTATTATGACTATGATAGCAGTCATGTACATGTCTATTACAACAATGAAATATAATATATAATACAAAGAGAACAAGGGAGCAGGACATAACTGCAACAAGCTGAGCAAAACCAAGAGATTGTATACCATCTCTATTTACCAATCTATTTATCATTATCATTTTTGTCGCGATCTAAAAATACATAAAATAGTCACATGTTCTCATGTGAATTATATTGTCTAACTATAACACTTTGAAAAGTGTTCACCCAGTCTCTTCTAACTACTCATGTATTCCATCAATCTGCAACCCATAAAAAACTAAGGCTTGCATGGCTTTAAGAATTACTACAGCAAGGACATCTGTTTGTTTTCCAAGTTCTTGCATAAGATGCACCAACCAACATTGCATTGTGAGACACTCATTCGCTATACTCCAAAGCGTCCAGGGAAGGTCACTGAGCAACCTGCAAGGCGGAAACAATTAAGAGAATTATCTAATACCATATATGAAAAACCAATGCCAATGTTGTTTATGGTAACTTCTATCCCATGGACTCGTAAATAAACCAAAGCAAAAAATTGGTGTGTGTTGGCAAAGTCGTCAGATACTTCACAAAGAAACATGCACTAAAAATGAGAGTCAGGAGGATAGGAAGGTCACTCATGTTTATACAAAGACGTCTTGCCCATTGCCTAGCACCCTGCGTCACCCATATTTGTTCTAGGAAACACCCAACTCAGCGTAGCACACTAGTTCCTATGCTGAATTGCGTCTACTACTCTCTGAATTGTAGCAGGCATTCACCTTTCTGCCCCGGTTGACCCATCAGTGACTGGGCTCAGATAAGTATTCATTCCACAGCTTCTCCTCATCTCTGTTACCTGTTTTTTGACACTTTTCTGTTGTCACATTGGCAGTATCATGTCAAAGTCACTCCAAACTAGATTTACTCAATCAGCTAACTTGCAGAATTGAACATGTAAATTTAGGGCCGATTCTGATAAGAGGGAAAAACAGGGTGAAATGTGTTGAAGAAGATGCCTTCATTAGCAGTGCCTGTTTTATCACTTGTGCCGCTGCTGCCAGTTGACCATCTACCCATGCAGGTTTCTTGTAGCTATTGATCCACAGGGAATCACAGGTAATCTTGTGCTTGAAATCTGGCCCTCTTGGATGAATCTGGACCCACACAAAATCCCTACTCCTTCAGCTATCCATGCCTCTGCACAAATCATGCATACATCCTCGCCTTGCTGCTAGCAGCTGACAATGACAGCCTAGAATTATCAAAGCAAACACTAGCAGGGAAAACAGGGTGAAATATGTTGAAGAAGGTACCTTCACCCCTTTCCCCATCATTTGCTGTCAGGTGTCCAAAGCCCCATCCCGCGCTCCTGCTCTGCACACCCTGCAAGCATCCCATTCCACGACACCACATCTGATTCAGCCATAGTGTTGAACACTCCCTTGGCATCCTCAATGCTCCCACATTTAGCATACATGGCCACCAGAGCAATGATCAGGATGACATCTGGTACAATTGCAGATTTGATGATGTCACCAGGGATCTCTTTGCCCTTTTCCAGGGCTGCCAAACACACTGCAAACGCACACAAACGTTATGTCGGCGGCCTTCACCCCTTCCCCCATCATTTGCTCAAAGGTTGGAGCCTCCATCCCGCACCCCGCTGTGCATACCCTGCAAGCATCACACTCCACGACACCACATCTTGTTCTAAGAACTGATCCAATGCATGGTTGGTAAAACAAACCACCAAGATGGGTCCTTGAACTAGAGCATTTTCAGTTTCTAGGGAAAAGCTAGGACTATCCTTGATAGAAGAGGACTGTAGGACTGAGCTGTAGAGGTTTGCTAGTAGGACTCGCACTGCAAGCAGCCCTATGAAGGTTTTGCCTGTGCCCGGGGGGCCTTGGATTAAGGCAATTTCCTTTGTCAATGCATGTCTTAGCGCCCTCATCTGGCTGCAGTCAAGAGAATGACGGCCATTCTTCCAACACATTCAGGGTTTTTCTCCCGACATCTCCCTCAAATTCCGGAAAAATACAGCTAATATCGTACTGTAGGCCATTTTTACTGGCCAGAAGATAGCTGGGTGGATTCACCATGGGCTCAAGGTTCACGAGGTGCCTTGAGAATGGGATATTCTCCATTTCCTCCTGCTGCACACACTTCAATGCATGTGAATATGCCTCGAAATATGCAGAGGAGGACTCCACCATAACATAGACCTTGCCTATGTCCAGTAAACACTGATCTGCTGGTCCGATGAATTGGACATCAATCATACCAGGATTTGCTACAGCCGTAGCATCTCGATGTGCCACTATTGCACAGCCTTGGACTGACTGGAAATCATCCTGAGATATACATAGTAAAGATCCCATCATTAGACTTTTATCAGCCTCCAAGCGGGAGGCTCCCCTTGAAGGTTTGACCCTGAAGGACAAATGGAATTCCATGCTAGAAGAACCACATCGAAGGCCTACGAGCTGGACATGACGATAGACACGCAACTCTTGGACCCTGGCCTGGATGGCTGGCATTTGGTAGGACCTAATCCCAGCTCTGAGTGGCTCAATAAAATCTTCCCGCAGAAGCAGAAATTGGGTCTCGAGATACTCCATTATCGATTTGTAGCGCACACCAACAAGGTTGAGTGGCAGTGCAACATGCTCACGAGATAGAAGCTCATCCTGACTCGGCACTATAGACATATTTTGGAACTCCTTTCCCTGCGATAGACATACACGTATGCCAACAGATTTAGTCTCAAGAGCCTTAGTACTTACTGTGTACAGAAATATTCTTTTCAAGATTGCTCAAATAGCTCCTCCATGTAGGTACATGATCCTCAGGTTGATGTGAGTGCTGCTAAGTGAGGAAACCTGTCCAGAACGATTGATCTATAACTTGCTGTGTTGAATCATTTCACGCCTTCAGGTTTCAGAACAAACCTTACCGTCTTTCTTTATCAGACACGTGCACCAAGACAGAGTCTCACCAAAAGATTGTTGGTGTTCAACAGTACCATACATGAAGATAACTAGCACCAAAAGGGCATATGAAGCTTACACTGCTCTCCACTGGTATTAACTTGCACCAGGACTTTGAATGGCTGTCTTCCAGTCCACCCACGGCCCGCTGAAAATGGCTTGCAACCTACAGATTTTCAAGAGAGCTGATTACCATGAAAATTTCAAAACTGGCTTTACAAACCTAATAATTCAAGCATAATCAGCATTCAAGCTAAGGAAACATTACAAGCATCGTGTTGCGAGTAAAGCCTTGGCAATGTCACCAGGAAATCCCTGGCTGAATGGATGACATTGAAATAATGGAGCTTGAAATCCGGCCCTCTTGGACGAATTTGGGCCCACACTCTATCCCTGCTCCTTCAGCTATCTATGCCTCTGCACAAAATCATGCATACATCCTTGCCTTCCTGCTAGCAGCTGACAATGACAGCCTAGAATTGTTCCAGCAAACACCCCCAACCCTACTTATCAACGAGCAATGAACTAACTTACAAAATTCAATATGCATCTCAGGGCCGAGTCTGATGAGAAGGCAAAACAGGCTGAAATAGGTCGAAGAAGAAGGTGCCCTCACCACACTGTCCTTGACCTTGTGTCATGACCCATGGAGGATTTGACCGACATAAGGACCTATTGTGTGTGATGCTTGTGTCTGTAGTCAGGTAATGTCGGATTGGTCTGTGAGAACCTGCACCACGGTACAGCTGAGCAGGCAGACATTGAAACACGGCCTGCTAAGACCAAGCTGACTCTCCCAAGAACCTTGTAAACATCAGGAAGAATATCAAATCATGTACTAACAGGAGCCAACAGCCCACATTTGTAGGATGGACAAACTTCTTCACAACCTACATTAAGAAAAAGCCACACTTTGCGATTGCGGTTGTCGCACCATCGTGAATTATCTTTAAAAAACTCATGCCAGCTTTGCTCCATGATACAAATTCAGGGCCGAGTCTAATGAGAGGGCAAAACAGGCTGAAATAGGTCGAAGAAGAAGGTGCCCTCACCACATTGTTCTCGACTTGTGTCATGACCCATGGAGGATTTGACTGACCATGAACCCAAGAGGACCTCTTGTGTGTGCTGCTTGTGTCTGTAGTTAGGTAATGTTAGATTGGTCAGTGAGAACCACCACGGTGCAGCTGAGTGGGCAGAGATTGAAACACGGCCTGCTAAGACCAAGCTGACTCTCCTTTTTTCTTAATGTACGATGTGTAGAAGTTTGTCCATCCTGCAAATGTGGGTTGTTGGCTCCTGTTAGTACCATGATTTTGTATTCTTCCTGATGTTTACAAGGTTCTTGCCACACATTGCGATTGCGAGTGTCCCACCATCGTGAAGGATCTTTAAGAAACTCATGCCAGCTCTGCTCCTTGCTATAAAATCAGGGCCGAGCGGGTAGAGATTGAAACACGGCGAAGCTGACTCTCCCAAGAACGGCGAGCTCCCAGCCGAAACCTCCTCGCACACATACCCTAGCGTTTCTAGGGTTGCTTGCTTCAGATGCGAAGGTTGCTCCAACTGCGGGCGTCCCATACATGTTTTCCCTCCCTCCCGCTCGCTCTAAGTCCCAGCCCCCTCTCTCTCTCTCTCCCGCTCACTCTAAGTCTGTTCACGCTACCGTGATGGGCAACTTTTTAAGTTTTTTAACATTTTTGTAATCCTAAAAGCCTTTTTTGATTTTTTTTTTCTTTTCTTAAAGGAAACCACATGCCCTTGAGGAGGGGGAGAAATTCGCCCGCCTTCATTTATGGGCCATAAGACCTACAGGACGATCAACGCCCAGACATACCGTCACGAACAATCCCACACACGGGATAAGGGCAGCGGGTTTGAACCCTAAACCACCAGGGCGACACACTGTGCACTTACCGGCTGATGTGTTTTTTTAAAAATATTTTTGCACTTTGATTTTTTTTAAATAAAATAAAATAAAATAAAATTCATTCTAGTGGTCAGAGTCTCCGTTTTTTCAAAATATAAATACTCATATATTATATATATAACCAGAAAAGCATGTGTCGACACGTGCAATCATGTAGTGATTCATCCATGTGATGATCTGGGAAAATGCATTAGAGTGAGAGTCATGAAGTCATATGTCTGTCTAGCAATATGCACACACCATTCCAGTGTAGCCATGACCGTGACCGGTAGTCATATCTACCATGCCAATATTCGTGGTCAAACATGTTTGACCTATGTTGTGTAGAGTCCGGAGCAATGCAGTCGCATATACGCCTTCCCCAGACCTGCATTTTTACAACTGCAAATGTCATTTCTGCCACAAATCTGTCATGACTGTGCACCCATGGGAGTCATAAAAGCCGCAATCTGTTGTAGTGACGTGCACACCATAGCATAGGCGAGACAACCCACTGCTTATTGATAGGGAATAGTTAGCATCGCTTGACGATCTTCAAGTGTGGTAGGACATTGCGCCCATGTAAGTTTAGCATTTACCTCCAAAGCTCTTCCCAAGAGGTTTGCTATCTTCCATATGAAAACGGTGAAGAGTAGATTCAACATAATTTTGCTGAGTTAAAGTGATGCTGTGGGTATTAGAATCACGATGAATTTGAATACCCAAAATATAATGAACTGAGCCATTATTAGTCATTTCGTAGGTAGAGTGAAGTTTATTCTTTGTATCCAACACTAAAGCTGAATTATTCCAAAATAAAAGGGCATCATCCACATATAAAGCAAGGATTATAATAAGACTTTGAAAATGCTTGACATACACAACCAACACCATGAAGATCTGTGTCTATTCGTTCACACCACACTCGAGGACCTGTTTAAGTCCATACAAACTCTGGTGCAAGCGACAAACTTTTGTTTCATGGCCAGGTTGAACAAAACCCTCGGGCTGAATCATGTAAATTTCCTCTTTTAATGTGCCATGTAGAAAGTTGTCTTGACATCCATTTGATGGACAGCCCAATTACGGATGGCAGCCAATACTAACAAAGTACGAATGAAAATTATTTTAACAACAAGAGAGAAAGTATCTTTGATAATCAACCCAACTACGTCTGAATAGTGCAACAAGACGCGCTTTATGGCGTTCAACAGTGCCATTAGCTTTAAGCTTAATTTTGAAGAGCCATTTACATTGCATATGTTTATGTCCAATTGACAAAGCAACTAAGTCCCAAGTATCACTCTTGATGACCATTTTCGAATTTTTGGTTGTTCTACTTCTTCCCATGATCCCACAGGAAAAAGACAGAAGTGGGACAGTAAGCCACGTCCGTGTCATCTTTCACGAAGAATTACAACAACCTTCTTCAAGAGATGCCACAGCCATCATTACACCTCATAAAGAATCTGACAACTTTGTGGTGGGGTCCATACATAATACAACACCTGCTATCGCCCCTCTGGTACCCCAACCTGCTGTTGCCCCTCTGCTCCACCAGTCGTACCTCCACCCCTGGTCAATACACCCTCCCAACATTCTATATCTAATAATCCTTTATTTTCATCTCCACATGATGATGATCCATCAATTACTGAGGTACCCTCTTCACGTCAACCCGTTTTGGGTGATACACTGGCGGAATTACCAGTCCCAGCCCTCTTGGGCTTTCCCTTTAATAAAGTTACTCCTCCCGCTACTTGACATTATGGTAGGAAACTCAAACCTAATCCTAAATATGCCCATTATCATCATACTGTCCCTGCTTTGACATATTAAGCCTTTGTCCTATCATGAAGCCATCACTTGGTCTGATCATCCATATTGGCAAGAGGCAACTCTATCAAAGGCTTAATACCAAACCAGAGCTCTATTGGAGTTTTATGGACATTACCCTTATTCAATAATTTGTTTTGGACATAATTTGCTGTAGTAAGGGCTTCAGCCCAAAACAGAATTGAAAGATTGGCAGGGTGCAACATACAACGAGCAGATTCTTAACCAAGGTTCGGTTTTTTCGCTCAGCCACACCATTCTGTTGCAGTGTATAAGAACCAATGTATTATACCATTGTGAGCACAAAATTCTTTGAAATGTCCAGATATATATATTCCCCGCCATTATCGGTACAATGAACCTTTATCTTCATGTTAGTTTGATTTTCAGCTAAGGCTTTATAATCCTGGAAATTTTTAAAAGCTTGGGATTTCTTGGTAATAAGAACACTAAAGATAAAAGGGCAGTGGTTTTCTTGTCCTCCTTAGGAAATGTTTGTCGCTTTTGTTTGCCATAAAAGACAACCCGGACAAAAGGATAACTCTCTCAAGGCATTCACATTCAAACCATGGACAACTTGATTAGTTTGCATGAGCCTTAATTTTGTTACATTGGCATAACCACATCGTTGATGCCATATGACAGAAGACTTTTTCTTAGAATTGATCATGGTACTCAATGCAAGTGATTTTGAGGTTAAGGGCAACAATAATAATTAGGTACATACATATCAGTGGTGCCTAGCTTATATAAACCATGATTAAGAGAATCAAGATGAATGGTATAGTGCCCACCATGGCCTTCCAAAGACACTGACTTATTCCTTAAATGTTACGGGACAACCAGAAGCTGCATCCTTACGAACTGAAATTAGATTGCAATGTAAACCTGAAACATGAAGTATCTTTTCCATCATCTTTACTTCGCCATTATACAATCTGATCGCAACATCACCACGACCATTAATATCATGTGAGGTATTATCTCCAAGAAACACTCTGTCTCCAGGTAGATGTAAGGTATAAGTAAAAAACCACTCTCGGTGATAGCCGGACCACACAGGGTTCGGTGAACGCAGACCCCACGACGTTGCTGGACGGCGGCTGCGTTGCGGCCACACTGCCTCCCGTCCCCCAATGCGTCGAGTAGGTGGCAAACTAGGAGTGATTGAGATGATATGTAATCCAACGGCCCACAACACACATGAAAATGACATATGACACGTGGACATCCCTGATCTGGTGCACGCTTCCCGAAACGTACGTTTGGCACAACGCAATTCTCATTGAGTTGGAGAACTCGGATGCGCGGACATGGGGGCGACAGTCTGACAACCTTACGCGCCGAGGCCCCACGTTATATGAGCTGCGTTCCATGGACGTATTTGGCATGTGTGGCCCTTGTATGAGAGGTCATATGGTCTGTGGCTCCCGAATCTAGGAACCACGAATTATCTACAATTAATGCACTGGATACAAACGTCATAAATAATTTATGGGTTTCTGGGACTTAATCTACTTGGTTTTGACCAACTTTGACCTTTCCCGATTTGAGATCCCTTAAGTACTTCCTACACTCCTTCTTGGTGTGATACGTTTGCTTGCAGTAATTACATATGATCCATCTTTTCTGGCCTAATCTGACCTCCTGAGTATAATTTGGTTTTATTTGTGAAGTAGAATTCTCACCCGTGCTGGTGTCTGCACCATGAGGTTTATTGGAGTGACCCTTGTATCGACCCACAATGTCGTGGTTCCCTGGTTCCCTAGCTGTTTGTGGAATTCTTAGATTTATTTCGACGCATATTTTTTTGCATTAACTTGGCTGACATGTCTTGAAAAGTCAGTCCTATGGCGTTCTCTAGAGTCATGACTACCCCAGTCTCTGCGTGCTCTAGAGTACACCAACCATGGCCTTCCAAATAGGACGGCGTAAGAATATTCGTCAATGGGAAAAGCAATGATTTGGAAGTCCTGTGTAACCACCCGTCTGCATCTTGACTTTCGCTATGTGGCCCACTGGCCCGGTCCTTTCTTGATCAGCCAACCTGATAAGATCAAAAGAATCGGGGAGACTCCCAAGGAAAGTCTTAACCTTACCTTCATCAGTATAGGTAACCCTCACTGAAGCCAATTGCTCAATGAGTAACTTCAATTCATGAATGTGGGTAAAGACATCACTATCTTCAACACTCATAACAAAGTTAACATATTTTTTTTACCTAGAAAATGTTTATACATCTTCTGTATTTCCTTCTAACATTCGGGTTTTTTTTTTTTTTTTTTTTTTCCATGTTTTGTGTTGTTTGTCCGTATCCCCCTGCCCCCGCTCTCTCTTCCTACTCTCCCTAGTGCGATCCCGTCAGCCAGCAGCCAAACCTGCCGCACCCTCTTTGGATTTGTTTTCTTTTTCTTTTTGTCTCCGTCCCTCCTTCACTATTGCTATTCCACGCTCCCCACCTCCCCCTCTCATTTCTTTCTCTGTACGCCTGAGCTCTTTCTCTCTCTTCGCTGCGCGAGCTCACGCGCGTTGCACGCCAACGCCCCAACGCCGCCTCCACCGTGTCCTCATCCAAAAATCAAAGGACTGACGACGATGATGGGGTCTCGCCATCACCCTCGCTCTCCCTAATTCTCCTCTACTTCTCCTTCTTGGCCCGGGCACTCAATATGCCTCTTCCTTGCGGATATCCAAATCCTAGGGGACCAAGTTGCTACCCTGCAACTTGTTGTATCTCGGAGGAGACACTGCAGTAGTTGCTCGAAGCACGGAATAAAGACTTTGAGAAGTTGCTTGTAGCCAAAGACAAGGACGTGGAGAAGTTGTGTGCAACCCGAGACAAAGATTTAAAGAATCTGCGGGCTGAGGTCGCCATCTTGCGGGCTGATCTTCTAGAGAGCAATACATAACTGTTCAACTAGTGGATGAACAGAGATGGATGAACCAAGGATGATGTTGGGCATGAAGTGATGACGATGAGTTGGAATTACTTAGTTACAAATAGAGACTTATCTTATTCTAACAGCTAGTTTAGGATGAGATTAGGATAGCACTGGGTGATCTTGCATCTTTCTATGGCTTTGCCGGAACAACATTTGGCTATCCAATGTGTGTATGTCGTGTGGCCCATGGATTGGATTACATTCTAATACTACTTAAACCGGAGAGCTAAAGCAAACCGGACGATGTGATTTGTGTTCAAACTGTATTCGGTAAAGCTGGATGAACTTAGAGTGTTTCCTTGGAAGTATCCAGAGTAGACCCCTCTTGGACTTAAAACAATGGCACAACATAAATTGTCAATACCTATCATATCACAGTTGCGATATATTTTTTGGTCGTGCAAACATTGAATACTCGATCGCTAAACCAATATCGTTATGATATAATATCCGATTGAAACCTTCAAGCTTCACATATATTATGCTTGAATGAAACACAACTATCGTCATCTAATTTAATCTGGAACACTTTCATCGATCACACCAATTTTTTTATAGCATGTCATCATGGTCATGGCACTGCCATTTTATATGACACTCAAACAATTCTCTCATAGCATGAATATGTCAAATGTAATATATAAATTATAAAATTTATGTTTTATCTCTGTAAATGGCCGGGCCTAAGTGTGCACCTTGTTTGCTTTGTCTCGAATATCTAGAGGTTATTGAATTACACAGTTAATATTCATAAATGTATAATGATGAATTGGTTTTCCTTACAGATCTCTCTAACTTACATAAATGAGTGTAGAATTGTTGTCTTATGTGATCACATTTTCTATGGTCCAACATGAAGAAAATAGTTTGAACTCTAAAGATCAAGGCTTTGACACAAGACATATACCACCGCGCACATTAGGTAACAATTGACCCAACGAGCCCCTTCCTATAATTGGTTGGTGACACACTTTTATGTAACCAGGACGCAATCTTTATGCCATCTCCTATGCACTTAATATACAGAATGTTTTAATTGCTTGTGTGCACAGAGACAAAAGAAAGAAAGAGGACAAATGTAACCACAATTTGGCCCTGTACACCACAAACTAGTCTAGTCAATGTCAAAATCCGTAAAGCTTTATAAAAAGACCGACATGAAGATAAAGATAAAGTTTCTTTAATGTCTACTGTTCACAACACAATGAAGAAAGTGCTACATAGTTTTATAAAAAGACCCAAGTGGGGTGACTGTACAAATGTCCCCAAGAGGAGAAACAAAATTAGAGCTAGATATATTAACAAAAAGAAATATTAAAAAAAAGGAAAAAAAAGTAATCAAACTAGGTGACTTGTACAAGAGTTAACAAGAAGCTAAGTGGAGAAATAAAACCCCATAAAGAAACCAAGAATCACTGGAACAATGGATGTTGTTGATCCCACATGAGCAGGCACCATCTCCATGTGCTGCTGACGGCAAGCTTTGTTGCTGCTCATTTCATTTCACCATCGCTCAACTTCCTCAAGCATACTTAGCTCCACCGGCACCATGTAGACAAGACTTCAACGTGGGCGTGGCAGTTAGATAGATTTCTTGGTATGGCTGCTCTTGCTCCACATGAATGTAATTCTTTTTCTTCAACACCTGTGCCCAACATAGTTACACTTTTAAGGGTTGACATAATCTGACAAAGTGTGCAGCATAGGTCGAGTGGGAGCCATCGATTGCAGTTTGACACAAGGGCAAGGAGACAAATACCAGAGTCTCAAAGAACATGCGTGCAGCTGCCTTTCTCGACATCCCCCTCAGTGAATGGTCCAATCCGAACTTGCTTGGTCTACCGTCTCTATCTGTCGGCTCCATGGTCTCGAAGATCTTCAGCAGGTATTGCGCTACAGCCCTGCATTCGATGCAATTCCTCTTTCAGTAGCTGCAAGGATCTGGGAAATGTACATAGCCTCTCTGATTGAAACATGGAAAATACAATTTACGGATAATAATCAATCGCTTCTGAACGACAGGCCGGATTTCCCACTCTGATTTTTCTCGAACCAAATGAGTGGACCACCTGCGACATAAACCTTCAGCCTTCTCCAAGACCTACCCTGGGGCCCCTTCCTCTCACCTCTTGCCACCAAGCCAAGCAAATTTTTTTTGACGGAAAACAGGGTAACGGACCTGGTGCGCCATGACCAGCCATTGAATTGCGCTTGTAATGTGGAGTCGTTGGGTTCATGTGCAGTGCCACCCATATACCCCTCTGCCTTCCCATGCAGGTCATAATCATCTCGGGCAAGAAACACTGGCATTCACAAAGAATGAGCCATGCTGAGTGCCCAATAGAGTCTGCATAATTACTTTCCCATCTGGCTAGTATCTTATCTAATTATTTGCCTATGGTTGACTGCATGCATGGGACAAAAGCCTAATAGAAGCCTTAAATAAGAGACAAGTACAGGAGAGTAAGGTAGACTACAGACAGCTAGTTGAATGGAAACCGCACTGGAAGTGACAACCTGTATCCTCTGACTCTCTTAGGAAACCATGCGCCTGTTCAATCACAGCACAAAGAAATTAGAAGAGCCAATTCTTACAGAATTGCAATACAGATATTACAACAAGAGAAAAAGCTATACCTTAGTTACATCTCCTGACTTCAAAAGCTCATTACTAAGAAATATTGGTGTTGGATCAGAGGGCAACTTACGTGATTTTTTGGCTGCTTATCTTCAGCTAACACAACTACATCATCCTCTTCGGGCACAACCGCCACTGCCCCCACTGCCTCTGCTTCCACAGCTATGTTCTCCTCCACTTCAGGCTCCTTCATATCCTCCCCCTCCACTTCTCTCAGGACCTCAGGTCCTCCTGTTGGATTTCTGCCCATCTGGGGCATTCCATCCACCAAGGGCACTACATCTGCAATTGTTGCCGTACCCCTCTCTACTTCTGTTTCTGCCTCTATTGGTATCTCTTGCTCAATTGGCGCTGATCCTGGAGAAAGGACCAGTAACTCAGGTGCGTTTTCATCCATCCAGGGCAGTACCCCCATTGAGGCCACTTCAACTGCAATTGTTGTTGCACCTCTCTTAACTTCTGCCTCTGTTGCTTTTGATATGTCTAGTTTAATTGGTGCTGATGGTGGAGAAATAGCCACTAAGAGCGCTGGGGCTCCCCGCTTCATCTTCGTGCTTAACCTTTCTGTGACAGAGAGAAACCTTTAAACTTTCTGCTTTGCAAGATTTCTCTGCAAAAGCTTCTTGGCAACACAGCAGGATCAACTGGGATTCTGCACAAGGATCTTTTCTATTAGCAGGTAGATACATTGTGATAATTTCACCCACCTTTCTCTGATATGATGCCCAGCTCCTCAGCACTCCCGCCAGCCTCCTGCTCCTCACATGCTTGCAATTCCCTGTCGAACTCGGTAGTTGACTCTTTGTTCAGCACTTTCTTCAAATGTTGGACTTCTATCTCACCCTCAGGCTGTAGAGGAATTGCACCTGCATGCCCATTAGCATCACTTGAACCATACAAATCGATTTTCTTGGTCTGTCTATTTGATCAGCACTCATCTGCCCCCTTTATGGACAAACCAAAATTTCATTGCTCAGTCCCCATCTACCTGTTATAAGTTATAACAGTGTTACTAGAAGTGACTACATTTGTGAACAGGTAACTCCATTGTCAATTGGCATGCACGAAGACATCCAATCTCACAGTGCCTCTGAACTGGAATATAGTACAATGATTGGCATTATTGTACTTGAACTTGAGATTAAGTGGTGATTTCTGGTATTTCTGTGCGTGTGTATGTGTGTGAGATAACCTACCACAGAGGGATCTCACAATGCATTGTCTATGGCTCGTGCAGCAAAGGATGAGGACCAAATCCAACCTGCGTCAGGTATCACACTTGACGTGGGGGCTCCCTCATCTCCAGCCTCTCGAGCTTCCGACTGAGGCTCTGTTGTTTGGTGTTCCTTCATTATAGGCTCCTCCTGTAGGGTAGCAATTTGCTGACTTCGAAGAAAACTTCCATTATTGGGTGTCGTTTCCTGCACAGCTTCAGCAGGGGGAAGGGGAGCCTCCCCATGAACCAACATTCGCCCATACAGCTCCCGCAATTCAATGCATATGCCTGGAGGATAAGCAAACAGTATTCTATGAGACTCAAGTTGTGAACACTTGCACCAAAACCATAGTGCACTAGACACATTCTTGCAGAATTTATAGTGAGGCTTGCCTGCAAGCAAATTTCTTAGGCGTCTATAAATATATTGCAGTGATGGCAATTCACAGGGGAGAAGGTCTGATCTGGACTTACCGGGGATTGAAGGCTCACAGAAAATCTGGTAACCTTGAGACTTCTGCACCATCCAGAGCTCGTGACAGGTCTGTGGTGGCTTTATGCGCACGCGGCGGATGTTATCTGTGTTGGCCAACTGCTCTTTTATTACCCTGGAGCCACCATTTTGTCTTCAGAACTACTTGGTAGCACCACGACGACCAGGAAACATACTAGGAGGACCTTCCACTACACATGGTCACTTTTAAGGCCAATTTGTGACCATGGATCCAGGTACAACAGATAGGAGAATCAGAAGGGAATTCACTATAGAGCCACAAAGGAGGTTCTGGTGTAGACATACTCCAAGAGACTCTCTGCAGCCACCAAAAACCATGAAACAAATTCAAAAGGGTTGAGACTCACTCTCTATGCAACACCATAGCAATGTCCAAAACTGGTTTCCTCTTCCTTGGCACAGGTTTGGGTGCCCGTTTTGTTCTTTGTTGTGCAGGTGTCTCCTCAGTTGGGGTTGGCATAAATGTTATAGCAGGCCCTCCTGCCATTACCAACCATCACTGTTATGTTCTACATCTCTCAAACTGCAGGGGCCCTTGTACGTCCAAGCTGGTGTTCAGGTATGGAGAATGGCAACTTGAGCTGAATTCATGCCGTAGGTGAATCAAAACCCAGTCAATACCTCCAGGGTTAGTATTCCCTGAAGATACACCACAGGCAATCTTACAGAGAAGAACCAGTAAGTACCAAATATCTCTACCTCAACCTCGCTTGCACACTGTAAGGTCAAACATTCTGTCTTCCCAAAGGTACTTACGGATCTCAAAGGAGGGCTCCTTGAGAGAGGCAAGAACGGGCAGGTTGCATTCACGCAGAACTTGATTCAGGGAGACCAGGGAACTCCACAAAAGTCTATGTGCATATCAATTGTATGAGAATGGGAGCACTATCATCAGAAGAGAGAACAAGAGATTGTACTCATAAGACGTTGTTTGCCGTAGCCTTGTGGCCATTGACCCCGCGCCCAGTTTGAGCGGGAACAAAAGGGACAGAACCTACCTCTGTCAGGGGCTGACGTTGGTAGTAAGACTTAACCTTCATATAAGAGAGAACAAGAGAATATAAGCAACACATCTCATGCAACATCTGATGCACCAATAGGAAACACTAAAAGCCCAGGAGATAAACGCACCTAACAAAGTGGCCAAGATATCATCAGCAGTGGGCAGTTCTTCCATATTAGGAGTCTTTGAGGGGGTGGTGACAACAGGAGGGCTGAAAGCCTCCTCTATCATGTCACCCATCTTCCCATCCACCATTTGCTCTTCCTCCATCACCTGATCTGCATCTGCTGCTTCAACTCTGTTGCAACATTGTTCAGTTGATTAAAGATCATACTACAGGAAGACACTTAGCTGTGCCATTCTTGAGATTTATCTGAAAGCCCATTTCTACTGGAAAATTAGTAATTTTGTTCATCGTTCAGCATCACCCTCGAAGTAGCTCTTCCCAATTTCAGGATAGACCTGGGCTTATAGACATAGAAGACCAATTGATGACTCAATACAAGCATTCAGTGAGCATAAGCTAAGCAAATGCTGTTGCAATACCTATCTACAACTGCTGTCAGGCTCATGTTGGCAAGGGTGGACAAATCTTGACCATAGCCTAACATTTCATGAAGGAAGTAATAAAAGCAATTGCAGGGTAATGACACAGATAGCAGCACCTGACCCGTCTTATTCTGTAGGTGACTAATGTAGCACACGGATGCCATTGCCTAGACTTTACCTAGTTTCAATAGTCTCTGTTATACCCTCATCTGCCATCCTGACTTCCTTGTCAGGCCCAAATACATCAGACTCCTGCTCAGCTGGTGGACCTGCTGCAGAACGCAGATTCTCATATTCTGGAATCACTTCCTGTTCAAAATCAAAAGAGTCCGTAGGCAGCAAGGGCTTCAATTTAGCAGGACCTTCGATATCCAGAACCAGCTCATCAGGGACTTCAAGAGCCGGGACACCAGTGACTTCAATTATGGGCTCCAGTTCTTCTGTATCAATCGACTGCTTAATTGGATGATGAACTTCTGATATGGGTTCAGGTTGATCAGGATCTTCTGGCAGTTTGGACTTGTGCTCAGACTCTCCTTTGTCTGTATCCATAAGGTCAGGAGGAACTAATGGTGTCACAGGTCCCTGATTATGGACATCTATCTCCATACCATCCATCTGATCCACCCGGTCATAGTATGTGGTCTGGTCTTCCAGCATTGCAGGCAGCACACTGCACCCATCCAAAGGCCCCAGTCATATTCCAACTTGTATCCACAAAGATACCAATGTTTTACTGCAGCCCACCCAACCAGAAACTCCGAATTCCTCAGGACGAGTGAATGAGATGCTCTATAACACAGTGACCCTCTCAGTCATCGCTAAAATAAAGAGCATGGGAAATTGTTGATGCAACTCAAAAGTAAATGTGTCAGGCATCTATCGAGGTAAACTCAACATATTAATGGAGAAGAGAAAAGTGCATACTCTTCTAAAGTAAGTGCCCCAGGGCTTCGCCCTTGACTATGAAACTTTCCCGAAATGAAATCCTGCACAATCCAGCACATACAAAAACACACTCAAGCGGTGTCTGTTTTAGACCTCCACACTCTGAATGTAGTGCCATATACAGGTGGTATAAGAACGTACTCATAACACGTTGTTTGCCATAGCCTTGTGGCAATAGACCTCTAGTGGTATAAGAATGATTTTAAGAGCAAATCTACCAATAGAGTTGTAATTGGAACAATTACCATGCACTACGCCCTCACGGGCCAGGACTACAAGCTTATCAATCCACTACGTCAGCAGGCCAGCGTCAGCAAGCACTGACAGAAAAAGAACCATCTGGAGCTTCATAACTGACTCCAGTTTGATGACTGCCAGTATTCGAAGTAGACCCAAATCAACAAAACTCTCACTCAAGAACTGGGTGGCTCTTATTCTGTTCCACACAGCTTCTTTATTCCTCCAAACTACAGAAATAGAAAGAGCTGCAAACAGACCACATCGTAGCTGATCCACCAGAGATGATTATGGCAGAGTGGATGGAGACTGGAGAGTGTCGAAGGGTGTGAACTTTGGCTGCATCACAAACTGCTGTGGTGAAAAATCTGGAACTAACTGCAATATAACAGTGTAAAGCAATTTCAATGAAGGTTGTGAGTAAGATCACCCACCTCCTCAAAATCTACGCTAGTGCAAGGCACAGCGTCCGGGAATCTTTCTGCATGTCACATAAGCCAAACAAGATTTATCTTAATCTCAAGACTGAGACAGGGCTGAGACAGCCCCAAGACTGATTTGGAAAGACTTGGAAGTCTACACACAGTTTTGAATTGGCTCGAAATTTCACCTGCTTGTATCAGAGGATTGTTACAGAAATGACGAGTACACAATTGATTGGACATTTTTTCCACATCAGAGCGACTTGAATAAACGAAAACTGCAAGGGCAGATAAGGAAAGTAAATAACCATCAAGACTGAAATGGGAACCATAGTTAGAATTTTCGTCCATTGGATCTTGGAGTGTGATTTGCTCGCGAGTTGTAACATGATGCTCTACATGTCTGCCAAGGATCAATGCCACAGAAAATTGAGATCAAGTTTTCTGTCAGTCATAAATGGTCACCTCGGATGTTGACTAAAGCAGCACCACTTCCATGCAGCCTTCAAACATGCTCGAAATAAATTTGTAATCTTGTAAAGACTTGTACATTAGCATTCAATCTAAAGCTTACCTTTATACTAAGAATCTGCAAAACATATTCAAGACCTGGTCCCTTGCAAGAGATCTTTCGAATGAAGAGCAGTGGCTGTGAAGCAACTACTCCGAAGAACAGATACACATTAGGAATTACCATGAAATTGCATTCACAATTAGGAAATTGCGACTCGCAGACAATGCTGCACAGATTGAAACAAATTATTTTACATTGATACTATCCTCGCTGTCTCTTCTGCATTTATCCACCAACCACCAGCTGGGTTTTCTATGTACCCAGTAGGTCACTACAACAATAGCTCGCCTGTACTGCACCCACCCTATCCACCAGACCTGGCCGCCAAACTGCTACATATTCACACGAGGACAGGGTGGGGAGCCTGGAACACACCCAAAAATCCATGAATTCTCGTGCTCTGGAAGGCGCTCCAACTCGTTAAGATCGAAGTCCTCGGGGAGAGTGATGGCATGGAAGGGAGCAGTCGACGCCTCTGGAGGAAGATCAACCCCCGAATGAAAGGTCTGTTTGATCTTCCCCAGTGCCCCCTTGCAGTCGCTATAAAGATAGTTCACTTTCTTTGCATAGATCCGGACCACTCCAAGCAACAAATGTCCTGACAGTCGCAGCGCTATAGGTGCTTCCGGAAACAAAATAGAGTCTGCCATTCCCGAAATGTAGAAGTCAAACTCATCAGGAACATTATTAAGGCAATTCTCACGTCAATGCGAGTCAATCTATAACCATGTAACTGATTTGTCTCCAGCTGTGGACTGCATCAATGTGGGACTAAAACTTCACAACCAGCTCCAGGAGCTATATCCACTTAAGGATACATCACAGCCAAAGGTACCAGGAGACAATCAATGAGTGCACGTCTTTCATGGTACATCGAGAGCCTGAATCTAATCCAACAGTTTAACTTGCTTTTGCTTCGATTCAGTCTCCGCGACTTCCGGTTATATTATCTGGCAGTTAAATGACCAACAAAGGTATACGCCCTAAAAATTCTTGATGTCCTTGAAATTTGAGCGTGGACCTTTCACGAATGTCTTGAATTTGTCGTCCTTGTCATATCTGTCTTAGGGAGGAAAAGCCCATGGTTCCTCGCTTCATTCGTGCCCTAAATGCAGCAGTGAAACCAACAATAAATGCAAACGAATTCGGGAAGAGTACCCACCAACAGAAACGCAGATGTTAGTTTGGGCGACCTGGTTTCTCCGCAGCTTGCGCTCCAAATGTGCCGCAATCCAAATCGTTCCCAGAGGCCCGTTCTTCGCCAATATCAGCTGTGAGTAAAACATTTCGACTGCTGCTTGATGCTCTGTCCAGTCGAGGCCGATTTTAGAATGCAACACCCTCCCTCCTCATGAACTTGAAGCTCTCCCTGACAAGAACCCCTTCAATTGTTTTCATGATTATACCGCAAAGATTCACGGATAAGTAGGCCCTCCATTTCTAGCAATTCGCTTACCACGAGCTCAAATCTCACTCAACCTTCCCAATCACATTTCCTGATTATTTGACTGGATCAACGCTCTCTGCGTGCCAAACTACAACCCATTTCTAAGAGGACTCACGATCGTCGTGCGTAATGTCTGGATCCATTCTTCCTCTGTATCCAACCACACGGATTCACTACTCCCTTCCTTCTAAACATTACTCGTCCATACTACCTCTACCCATCCCTCCTTCCATCACGCTCTTTCCTCACCCAATTGCTCGCCTCTCTCAACCTCTCATGCTTCCACCTTCCAAATCGAAGCAGCCCCCTCAATCGCAAACAGCTTTTCAATCCTAGATCTCTGAGTCCCCTCTTCGTCCCGTGGCAGTTGGAGTCTTGGACCCGTCCGACGTTTTCGAGAAGATAATATCCCCACAGAGGTAATTCCCCTTACTATCAGCGTGGAAGGTAGGCCGGCGCGCGTCGCCGGTGCCAACTCCAAACCCGCGCCGGGTTCTCGAGAACGGGTAGCCGTTGTTTAGCCGGGCCGACTCTAAACTCCGCGCTATTTGAATTTATACATTCTGCACGGGTCATCCTTTTTGCGGCTAGATGTGTTTCGTGTGAATCTGAGACGTGAATACGTGAAGATGGTGACTGTGCGTAGACGATGGGGCCACGTTCAATATTTGAATAAAATCTCCCGCCAAACGAAGAACCCAACGACATAAAGCACTCCAAAAGATTTCTCTTTTGCTAATATCTGCTCCTCCCCAAGCGGAATAGCCTGATTAGCCAGGGAGGGCATTACGCACCGGTGGAATGCACACCTACTAAAGATGTGCTCGTTCCATTCACTGGGACAGTATTTCTTTATCTTTCCAGCCATGTATCTCCATATCTTTTCAGTATTTCTTTCAGAAGTTAAATGGAGAAAGAAAAAAGGAAATTTGGTTCTAATGAGACACAGTTGGTATTTTTGAAATGGATCGTTTATTGCATTTATTGTGAAATCTGATGACTCATGTCAGTTTGAACCATAGAGTGGTAAAATCCGTCACGCATTGTGGGCCCAATTTGCTTTCTGCCGTTGAATATGTGACTCCAGACTCTATACTCCAATCTTCTTCTCGACCTCAGTTTGCCATATCTCTTTTTTGAGGGAAACTATTGAAAATTTTCAAGAGAGGTCACTAGTACAATTTTGCAAACTGGAAAAAATATGATCAGCTACAGTCAGGTTTTATCACGTTGTACATGACCTAGAACCTGATTTCCTTGAACTCATGGGATCATGTTGATTGAAGAGATGACTCATGTCATACCTACGAATATATATATATATATATAATCACGAGTTTATTGACCAGCAAAGCATGGTTCGGTTATTGCTTTTGCTATCAAGGATTCTGGATTTGAGGAACTTATGTGTCATAGTTTTATACTAAAAAAGGGTTAATGAATCTCAGGCCTAAATATTGTTGGTCATTTGATCTTCTTCTTGCTGACAGACCTCATCAGAGGTTTTTTTTTTAAATTCGGAAAATAGCACGAGTGGCTACAGAGTTTTGCAGAGATTAGGCATGTATTCTGTTCATCCATTCAAATTAGGACAGAATCATCCACATCCATAATTTCATCCATTCATATCATCCATATTTGGCGAATTCATCATTTTATTTTATTTTTGGAGAAATTTGGCGATTTCATCCATGAAAAAACATGGAATTTGCTACAGAATACTCTTTTCTATTTTTTGAGGTCGCCATTTGGCGAAATTTCGCCAAAAAAACAAACGCTCGACCTCATTAACCCCTAAAGCACCTAATGCCTTATTTTGACTTTTTGAAAAAACATGACCCCTAATTGATAAAAGTACTGGCATTTTTTGAGAAAACATGAATTTGGACAAATTATGTGTGCAATTACTCTCTGCACTCCTGACAAATTTTCAAGGCATTTGGCTCAAATCCTAGAAAACCCCACCGGTGAAGAAGATGGGGCCTATTTTTGCTCATGTCAAAGAAATAAAACAATTATCTAGGCTTTTATAAATGACTTGCGTAGTGTGAAGTTAGATGGTCCCTTTGCTCCCCCAACCCAACCTAAAATCACGCTCTAAATCTCAGTTTAGGGGCAACTCCTTTGCTCAAGTTTTTGAATTCTGGATTTTTAATTTTTTTTACAAGAACAAGGATGGATTTTGTCTACAGAGTATCAATAGTACTGTAGAGAAAGAAAATGGGCGGATAACCTCGATGTTAAAGAATGTCCCCGGTTTTAGCTTAGCCCTTTCCAATCTTCCCTGCATCTTGGCAAAATCCAAGAACCTAATCAACATAGAAAGCCACCATTTGTACATGGTTAGTAAGTGATCAAACATAAATTGGAGATTGCAATCGTACAAAATGTGCACCAAATATACAATATATACAAAATCGTTCACTCTTCATTTTGCAAGTTCAACCATTTTGACTCGGTGACACACTGGTTCAAGCTTTTAAGACAGCAAAATGATACTAGAAAACCTGTATTATCCATGACATCACGTACTACTAAGATACTACAGAAGGAAGCTGCAATATCTTAAGGCTTTGTTGCCTAAAATGTATAAATAAGTTGAAAAAAAAAGTCATCATTGGTGGGTTTCTTACAACCAATTGGATGTTACCATCATCTATTTCAACCACCAACACAAACGATGTTAATGCTCATATATGAGAATTATGGATAACCTCCTATCAGCTTAGAACATATAACATGTTAGCAGAATTGTGATCAGGATTATGACCAGCTTATCCTAGAAAAATATTACGCGAATATTCTTGTTTGAAATAAGAATTGGCTACCATTATAAACATTGAGAATGATTGCTCGCAGGGTAATGGGGACTATGTTTCCTTCATAGTCGAAAACTTGATAGCTTCATCGTACAAAGAGAAGATGACCACTTTATCATACATTTTAAACTAGGTGGTTACTATAATGGCAGATAGAAACAACTCAAAACTTCTTATGATTGTACCTCGACAAAGCTTGTGGTAGTTACATCTCAAAAACTATTGTTGTGTTTTCAAGTACTCAATAAGATTTCAAAAAATGATGTGTGCTTCCAAATAAACTTATAAATCAACTAAGATGAAGTATCCATGAAAGTTTAACTAAGGATTAATGTTGACGTGCTTTACCACTTATTGATTCTTCTATAGATGCAAATCCTTTGCCGCTAACAAGTGTCAAGATGATCCATTGGTACCTCCTCCACTAACTTCAAATCGTAGTTGTTGTTTCCATTTTCTGATGAGACCTTCTGAATCCTCTCCCACGGATTTATCTTTCTACATAGAAAGTAGATTTTATAGTAACATGGAACCACTCAATTAAGAGTGCGCAGCCCACCCCAAAGTGTAATGCATCTACAAAAGTAAATGCAAATCTTTTGCCGCTAACAAGTGTCAAGATGATCCATTGGTACCTCCTCCACCAGCTTCAAATCGCTTCCATTTTCTGATGAGACCTTCTCAATCTCTCCCACGGAATATATCTCCTTCGACCTAGAAAGTAGATTGTGTAGTAATATGGAACCACTCAAGGAAACGTTGCAGTGATCACCCCCCATTTCATAGGGGTCATCCTCGTCCCAAAACGCCAAGTTTCTCAGATAAACAACCAACTTCGCAACAAACAGCTTACCTATAAGCAGTTTAGTTTCAGCAGCCCGCCCAGAAACTTAACGCACCTGCAAAAGTAGATGTAAATATTTTCATGAGATATTCTGCACCCATCAAAACTAGTTGCGGTGGTGCCCTTAATGCCACCATTAGAACTTGGAAGAACGATTTTGACATATGTTTTCGCATACATTATTATAATACAAATAGCATAACATATGGCTCAATTATGATGGTGTGACTCACTTGTCCACTAAAGGTAGATTGTTACACCCATTCCCACAACTCAAATCTCATCCTCTTGCAAGCAAGCCTTTTTACATCCAGGAAGAACACAAAAGTGGGCTTTCATTCATTTTTCCTTCCTTGGATAATCTGACTATATGGTTGGTACAGCCCTTATGTCTCCGAAAGCCAACTTAGCCTTCATGATATTCACCTCTGATGGAAGAACAATTTGATGAATGCTTCCAACTTGACACACAATAAAATCTGTTCCTCCTTCCGTCATCACATTCACATGAACGCTTCCACAGCAATTAAAGCCCAGCAACCTTCCCTCCCAGATCTGGAGCTTCTTTGAACATTGTTCACCAACACGAGAGCGAGGAAACTACTGCGGATTAGCTCTACGTACTAGGAGTTATTCTGCGCAGGCCGAGTTCACCGTATATCTTAGTGATGGGATGGAAACAGATTTGCTTGAATTTGCTCTTACTTCATCCCCACAGGTTCCAACATCAAGATTCAAGCCAGCTGGCGTTTAGTTGGGGAAAGCTCCATTCATGAGACGTTAGTTTTCATACGATCAATCGGTAATGGTTACCATTCATCTACCATACTTTCTGAACGTCAATGTCACGTCGCAGGGGGATGACATATAGATTGAATGATGATGGATGGACGTGTTGGTTGGATGTGGACTCAATACGAACGGCATGGTGTCCGCTCTCTTGGTTACTAGAAATGTATGAAGATGTCGCAACTCGACTTTTTACGTTGAGTATCATCCGGCACGGGCCTAGTCTGCGGGCACGTGGGTACAACTTTATGAGGGAATATGGGAAGAGTGAGAACATAGTGGTCCAATCAACTCACCAGATTTTGCTGGTGCGGTCGTGTTGGGTAAAAGTGCCTCATGCTGGGAAGTTTCGGTATGGTGTGGAGTGCTTGGTTGGAAGCAGTTGTGGTGACAGCCTTTGTTGTGGATCCGAAGATGATGCACTTGCCCATTTCTACTGGCATCCTGGTTGTATCCTTGTCTAGTATGGCCATTTGCACTATTTCTTTCCATAAAGAGTATCATTCCTCTAAACTCGCACTTCCACGTTTGTGAGCTATTGGCTCAGTGAATAACTAGATCAATGAATATGTTATTATGACGTGTTAGATTACTGTAAAATGATGGCAAAACCTTCACTAGATGTATCACAATCTATGAGAAAAATCATATAATAAATATTCTTAATATAGCTCAACAATATAGAGATTCTAAATTTGTAATGAGCATGCTATAGGAGAAAACTAAAACAATATTATAACTACATTAGAATTTTTAAGTACTTCGGGAAAAAGAGAGAACAAAGAGCAATGAATATTAACCATCTCATAAGGGCAATCATTGATAACTTTTTTCTCATTTGTGTACAAAATCAGTATTAGGTCCTCGAGTACATAAACTTTTGATGTTTACTCGACTTGCAATGTTTTTTACCGTCCATTCAAGTCTCACTAGCATCCCCAATATATTTACGCGACTTCCCTAAGATAAAATGACATGAAGACAACCTCCTTCATTGTCTCCTATGTTTGATCATGACACCCAACTCTTAAAAGCTATCAATGACCTTGGTCGTCTCGACATTATTTATTTTGGCGTGATATTCCATCTCACTAACAAATATACTTTATAGAATCTTTGTGTTTCATTACGACTAGTAAGCTGATCATGGTTGCACTAACTTTTCTTGTTATTAACAAAGATTCTATAAAGTATATTTGTTAGTGAGATGGAATATCACGCCAAAATAAATAATGTCGAGACGACCAAGGTCATTGATAGCTTTACCGCCAACATGGATTTTATCTCATGTTGCAACAACATCTGTCATTATCTGTAGTTACGAACATTGGCGGTATAAAAAGAAGATACACTTCTTTTATATTCACCTTCTACCAACTTGCTTTTAGACATATGTTGTGATACGTATCTTTATCAAATAGGCCCATCACTTCAGCGATCATTGTCTTCATCATCTAGTCTAAACTAGGGTTCATGAATGATATACACAACTGCGTGTGTTAAAAGCAACATCTAGCAGAAATATTTAATTTATTTATGCTAAAATAAGATTCAAAGTTCTTGAGCATGACAAAATAATTTGTTAACATTGTAGAAGGAAAGAAGAATACTACCTTTAATTGATTTTGCTCCGAGGGAAAATGAGGCGCATATTGGCCGCGAGTATAATCAGTCCTTGCAATATCATCACTCTTCTCGGAAAGAGAACCAATATAATTGGGTTTTCCTCATTGCAAACTAGTGAACACAACATATAAATTATGTTAGTCAAATCACTGAAAGCAAATGCATTATTCTATAAATTAATGTTAATCATAACGAGATTAATTAGTTTCACCTGATGTAATTTACATTCCCGTGACACGTCGACTAATTCTTCAAAAATAAATCTACTCTAGTCTCTCACGAGTCACTTTGTTGTTGATCCCCAAGCAACACATTGAGATATCGTTTACACAGACTGAACTACAAACCCGTTTCATTATGACACTAAACAAGCGGCTAGTCGCGTAATGGCTCCACCCTAAAACTCTTAAGTTGAAAAATTCCTAAAAATATTATATTGAAATAAAATATAACATATACTCAAATTATATGTAAAACATGCTTTACGGCTGTATGGGTTATTTTTTCCATATTTCTTAATATATTCTCCAGGGCCTCCATCCCCTGTTCCAAAAAAAATAAAAATAAAATGGTCTGCATAAGAGAAAAAATTATTTATTTAGTTATTTGACAGAGGCCCTGGCAGCACTTTATTTTATTGATGTGTGAATTAAATATTGATGTATTTCGATATTACAAAACTGATCTTTGGATTTATTAGTTATTAAAATATTGAAATGCTTGTTGAAATACTCACTGAACTATTAAAATACTTGTTAAAGAACTGGCTGAAATATTAAAATACTTGCTGAAATACTGGCTGAAGTACTGAAATACTCGCTGAAAAACTGGCTGAAATACTGAAATGCTCGATGAAAGAATCTAGATTAAAATACTGAAATAGATAATGAATACTGAAATACTCGCTGACAAACTGGCTGAAATACTGAAATACTTGCTGAAAATCTTGATTGAAATATTGAAATACTGAAATAGATACTGAAATAGAGTCCAAGTGAATGTTCTCAAGATTGCAAGCTGCACATCCACTTGCTGGATCAGATCATAGAAAACCTTGTCTAAATATTGGCTTCATGGCAACATTGTAACTACATCACTGAGAACTAGCAGATTTTGTGCCAAGGTAAAGAAAGCTGATTATGGACAAATACTAACCAAGCATACCCTCACTAAGCCGTGTTACAACAAGCTCTTAGGTTTCAAGAAATAGACAGAGAATCAGCCCAAACAGATGAATGATGGTTGGAGAGCTTTAGGGTTTTCTTGTGAGCTTAGCAAACTCTGATCTCAGATGTTCTCTGGTCACTTCTATTGTCACATAATTGTCTGCCCCCAACAACCCATATCAGATATAGAGCCACACCACAGTTTGGAGGTATGGTCACTTGAGTGAGCAGATCAGCTGTTGTCATCAAAGCACACCCTAAAATCTGTTCTGATTTCCCCCAAGTTATGCAAAAACATCAACATGGATACCAGATTGCCTCGCCAACTATATTTCTCTCAACTTGTCTAATCTATCCTCAATGGTTGGTGAACCCATATCAGCCATGATGTCCAAGTTAGAGCTTCCATTTCTTATGTTCTTGAAACTGTTGGTCAGAGGTTGCCGAGCACAGACCTGCAAGAACGGGAAGGGCTGGCTAGTCAGAAAAGTCATTTCCAGCACAATAGCAGCGGCAGTAAAGAGAGCTGCGCACACTGAGGCACCACAGTAAGAGTTGGGCCGCTCCAGAGCCTCACAATCCCGCTGCACAATTAGAAAATCAAAAGAAAAGCCATGTCCATAGTTACCTTCTAAATGGACGCATTGAAGACTCAATCATCCCTCTTCAGTGAAAAGAGCACTATTGTGTTCAAGAAATATGAGAACCCTGATTGATCCACTCTCAACAAGAGAGAACCGTGGGGCCAATCAAGCCCCAAAGAAGAAGACACACCTGGTAAGTAATGGCATCAAGAGCACTAATACGATCGAGACGCAAGGACTTGCCAAAGAGCCTCTCATGCATTCCATGGTTGAACCGCCCCGCCTTTTGTCCGAATGTGTGTTGATGGAGGGGGTCACTTGCCACCTACCACAATCTCTCTAGGGACATGGTGTGTGTGTGGATCTGTATGCTGCCACTCGGCTCCAGCAACCCCGAGACCTTCTCTTTCGACTCTTGAAACCCAGACAACAAACACTGAGAAGCCACTAGACCCTAAATGGCGCTAAACCCAAACCCTAAACTCTGATGCCACTTTTTCATTTATAAGGAACTTTTTCATCCATTACATCACGACATTCAAAAACTTCTCTATTTGAGTCTACTCAAGGATTTGACCCTACCACCTTCGCAACTTGGCACAACCATGATACTACCAAGATATAACTTGTTCCTGCAAAATAAAAATGAGTAATTATGTTTATAGATGTTTATATTTGTTTTGTATACATGCATGGTTCTACATTTTCCAAATCAGATCCTTTCAACTCAACCCATTGTACTCAAATTTATTTTGACATTATTATTCTCATTTTTTTGGGGCTCCCAGTCTTTCACCATGATTAAAAAATGTGACTGTAATATAGAATACAAAATCTATATAATAAATTGTAATAAAAATATTTTTCTCTGAATTTTTTATTGTAAATATTATGAAACATTGAATTATTAAAAAAAAATATACTCCAAATAATCACTTGTAAAAATATATATATATTTGGAGGTTACTGTTTTATTTTAATGTTAAGCAAATATAATACATTCTACTATGCATGCCTATTGCATTTTCAAGGAAATATGGGAGCGACAGCCCCAATTCAGGCTGTTGAGGAGGGAGAAAAATACAGATATGTGCATCCCTATATACCCTTCATTTAAGGGTCATTTATGAATATTTAATGTGTAAGATTCATTTATGGGTCTTATTCAATCAAGGTAACATTTAAGTGGGGGAGGGTTATCTGTTTCATGTAGGTACTATCTAGAGGAGGTATATCAGGATCTTACTCATTTTTGGCACCAATTCGTGGTCTCTCCCTTTTAGGGAGGAGCCAATAAATGCTTGCACCAAAACCAATCATCTTAAATATTACGTTAAGAAGTTGATTTTATGAATACGAGACAATGATTCAGGATTCTCTTCTGTTCCTGCTCCATGCAACTTCTCCTTATTAAAGGTCCACGAACGAGGTAACACACCATCCATTTGACACGATATGCCATTCAATTTTATAGAACCAAGTTCCAACCCGAACTGCTCTCCGAGATGGACAGAGTTGATTTTGTCATCATCGGTGCAAATCTTAACGAGACCATGTGTGTCCGATTTGAAGAACACAACTTCCTCCAAGCAACGCTGCTACTGTAACAAACTCCTCATCATACATTACAGGAACGCCCAAGTAATGCCGGAGGGCACTTATATCATGGGAGTTTATAGCCGAGGCCTTTGTCTGCTACAATGATTCTTACAGCCAGCCAGCCATGAGATCCAACTTATTATGGATTTGTTCGAAAGCTGTCTCTCTTCCTGCAAAACCGAATAAGAACATCATGTCCGGTCACACATTCAAGAAAGAAGGCACATGAAAATCACTTTAAGAAAAAACAAAGCGAGCGACACAGACAGAGAGAACATAAAAACACGGCCAACAATGCAAAAGGTCGATCACATCAAAGTTCACGGTCCTACCTGCGGGAGCCTCAGATTTCTGATCACCACTGACAAGCACAGGATTTTCTTCTGTTCCTGCTCCATGCAACTTCTCATTAATAAAGGTCGATGAACAATGTGCCACACCATCCATTTGACGGAACGATATGCCATTCAATTTTATAGAACCAGGTTCCAACCCTCGAACTGCTAACCGAGATGGACAAAGCTGATTTTGTTATCATCGGTGCCCAAATCTTAACGAGCCCATATGTGTCCGATTTGAAGAACACAACTTCGTCCATTAAAGCATCAACGAGGGAATGACCTGCCCATGCATACACACCGGTCACTAAAGAAGATGAGAAAGAATGTCATCTCATAATCACTCCGTTAAGGAGACTACATATTTGGCACGATTTCAGCACATATATCCTAATGACACATATACAAACATTCAAGATCAGTTAGTTGGAAGTTTGCATAGAAGATACAATTTTACAAATGGGGTGAAAAAGTTACAACATTCAGCCATGTTCATCAGCGGAACAATTTTTTAGTATGTGAATTGGACAATTCGCACACTATCAGCAAAAGTTTACAGGGAAAACATTTTATACATCTCATTGATAGATATAAAGTGTCTCGACATGATCAAAATGTGTAAGTATTACGTAAAACTTATTCAATATGTATTTTTGTATCTATAGGATTTCAACCTTATTGTCTTCTCTAGAATTTACAAATGATATTTGTGAGAGACAAGAGACGATAACTAGGATTGAAGGAAAACCATCCGTCCCCAGAGATGATCATATATATTTTTCATATTTTGAACCTACAACCTTGGAGAATTTCTGAACAAATGTGAGGGCATCTCAAGTGTTTGGGTCCGATGACTACTTTCTTTCTCATATAAACTAAAGGCCTTACCACCCGAGCCAAAAAAACATACCACACGAATGGCAGTTGGTATCTTTAAATTCTCACTAAGACATGAAGTTGATTTGTCGAAGTAATGGACTTTAGAAAATTGCATACGCAGTGTCACAGTCCATAAAAAGACTTCTTATGGACTTTTTGCACTCACTATAGAAAATAAATATGATAAAAGGGACTCATATTAGTATTGCTCTACTCTTTAAGATACCAAAGTCCTATAAAAAACATCAAAAATTTGAAATTTCTTATTTCTATAAATTAATTGTGAGCCTCGAAAAACTGATTTTTGCCAAAGTACATGAATGCATGGAAACAAAATAAAACAATGGACTTACTTCACTAAAAGATACATTTCATGTAGGTGAAGAGTAGCCCCATTCCCACTATGCGATATAACGAAAATATAAAATATAAAAAAATAAAATAATAGCATGTACTAGGAAAAAATAGAAATAATGCCATAGTGTCTGTTACTGTCAACTTGGATGAATCTAGCGACTATAATTTTTCCATAATCATCAAATCAAAACTCTGAAAAACCTTAGGGCTTCTTGTGTAGGCCACACAGTGGATTTTTTCTAGCCACCGTAGCTTGCTTTCAACGCGTTCCTCCCATGTGATAGGTGAGGATCTCATTGTACAATTTATCAACCAATCACCTGGTCGCGTTTGTTTCCACTGTCGCTCCTGTGGCAGCGTCATAGATATTGTAATGACAAGTTGTCATTTTAGAAAAAACGTAGTTACATTAGTTTTCCTCCAATCTCATAATACCAAAGACATGAGTATATTGTCTCTTTAAACCACCATGGAATGGGTAACATTAATACTAAGTGGAGAGAGAGAGAGAGAGCTGGGAAAATATATTCATAAGACATTGTTTGTCATGTTTTATTGCCATAGAGTGTGATTGTCCTCCACCATGTTACATTATTATTTTTTCCCCAATGGAGTTTATTCAGTAGATGAAAACAAAGACATAAGAACAATGTAATGATTTAATTTCAAAAATAAATAATTTTGGGTGGGTCGAAGTCTTTGTCAGCCTGCAAAATGCGGATTGTGAACTTCTCTAATGATTATATCTATTGAAAAAACTGATTCATGTCATTGTGACAATATGCTATCCAAGGCTTTTGATAATTGTTGAATTAGATAGAAATGTCATTCATATGATGGATCCCTCAAAAGAATTATATTTATCCGTAAAATATGTGGATAGAGGGTTTTGCCTTATTGAATATTTTTGTCTATTATTTTTGAAGAATTTCTGTTGGATGGGCCACAAGTAAGGATGGATGCTGGATTATTTAGGACCATCATTTTTGCCTTTATAACTCTTTTTACAAGGTTGAATTGTCGATATATAGTTCTAATCGGTTGCTAGCCATTGGGTCATTTGTCCCGTGAGCTCTTTAGGATGTCAATTTTAGAGGTGTAAATTTTTTGCCACAGAAATACCCAAATATAGGACCCTCATTGTGGGCTGGCCATGGTAGTTACTAGTCCCACAAAAAAAACGGACAGCCACTGTTCCATTGCGCACGATTGGGTACTGTGATCGGCGCACCCCGGCCATCCTTCGGTCAAAGTTGTTGTTGGTAGAGAGGATTCCTATAAAGAGCTCCAATTGTTGGGATAGTGGTGGTCCTTTCAAAGACTTCAGAGTACGTTGCTAGCCAATAGACATGTTACCTTGTATGGCTAAACCTAAAGAGAAGATTTAGCTAATGAGGATATCTAGCAAAAAACGAATGGATGGCCTCAGAGGGTCAAACAATGAAAAGATGTCGTTAAGGCCTAATATGTTAATCTAATGCCACACACCACTTTCACCAACTGATTCTGGGCTCAAATCTTGCTATCTACTTCAATGTGGTTGTCAAGTTATTTTATCACTAGTGTGAAACTAGCTAGGAAATAGCTAGCTTTTACATATTGACATTTGGGATTGGCCCAAGTGTCAATCCAGGGGTCAAGGCAGATTTAGGCCCTGGAGTGGTTATCTTCACGACAAGCGGGGGAGGCTCATCTTTCTCGAGTTGAGCCTCACTGCGTCTAGCTATGGCACCGTAGTGTGGATTCCCCATGGCGTGGGGTGCACTTGGCTTGACTTGTATTTGAGTGATGAGTTTATGTATGCATGAGTTTATGCTTCACCTTTGTGAGCTCGCATGAGCTTGTGCTTGTATTCTTCTTCTTTATCACTCGAGAAAGATCAGCTCGTATCTGTAAGTGCTAGATACGAGTTAGTTGTTAGCACTTGTGTGTTTTCAGATGAGAAGCAACTCAGCTTAGAGTGCAGGGATCAGTGCATGAGCCTATCCAAAGCAGATAGGGTGCGATGGCGAACAGGTTTCAGGTTTGCAATGGATATAGAGGCGGACAGCCTGTGTTGAAGAGCAGTGTTGTATAGCTCAACGCTATGGCAGCCAACTGTGGTGAGTGTGGAGCTGCGAGGGTGTTAGATGCAAGTCACAGTTATCAGGAGCTCCAACTTCAAGATCATAAGGAGGTATGAGTGAAGAGAGATGGCTGATTTCTCTTGTATGCAAGCCAATGCAGTAGGGCTGGAACAAGAGCTAAGAGGTGCGGCAAGGCCATGGAATGTGCACCTAGGGTTTCAGAACTTGGAAGAAAAGCTTTTGCGCCACAAGAGGAGTGTCTTGTGGCTGGAAATGTAAACCTTAGGGTTTCAGGAGCTTGGCAAAGGCTGTGGAGTGCTTAGTCTTGTCTTCAAGAGCATCAAAGAGCCAAAGAGCCAAGATAGGGGGTTGATATTACCTCTTGTGTGAAGAGGATGCATGTGTGGAGCATGCATTCAACCCATTGAAGCTTCCATCTTCAAGCTTGGAGGGCTAACAAGGAAGAGGGAAGGGCTGACTTCCCTTATGTGAGGGCAACGCATGTGTGGAGCATGCTTTCAGCCTGTTGAAGGCTTGTACTTTCAGGTGTTAAAAAAAAAAAAAAAAAAAAAAAACTGGTTTCCATGTAGGGAGTGTGTGGAGCATGCTTTCAGCCCGCTGAAGCTTGTATTTTCAGGTTTGTGGGTGCAAGAAAAGAAGCAAAGGAGCTGATTCTCTTATGGTGAGAGTGGGGCATGTGTGGAGCATGCCTTCAGCCCATTGAGGATCTCGTTTTCAAGCGTTAGAGAGCTAGAATAGAAGGGCTAGGGCTGGTTTTCACTTGGGGTGAAATAAAAGCACTTGTAGGGCATATGTGAGTTGGGGTTTCAACTTCAAGCTTGAAGGGGGCACAACTCTTGAAGCAGCAAGTGCAGGAGCTGGATTAGGTGCGAAGGGGCGTGCTATGGTCAAGAAAAGTGTGTAAATGAGTGCCTACAAGGGCTGGAAGTCAGCCATGTTTGGTTAGTCGCCATAGGGATCAATGGCGCTGTTAATTTGTGAGTTAAAAGGAAGTTTATGCACTTAGTTTTGGTTGCAAACATCTTCCTTTGGACTTAGAGCTACTATTGGTGGTGTGTGGGAGCCATAAAGAGCAAGACTACCTTGTTGATTTCCTCACAGCCGCCATAGCTCGGTGCAAAGAAGCCTAGAGTCCAAGAGACACAAACCCTAGCTTGGCGTGGCTAAACCCCTTGGAGAAATGGCTAAACTGCCATGAGCGGCCATGGATAGGGCTGTGATGGGCTGTGACAGGGACCGGCTGTGATGGGCTGTGCCATGGGGCCTTTGGGGCTGTGACCCTGTGACTTGTGTAGGGCTGTGATAGGCTGTGACAGGCTATGCCCTGTGGCCTTTGGGGCTGTGACGGGCTGTGACCAGTGATCTGTGTGGGCCTGTGCTGGTCTGTGGTGGCCCGTGTTGACATGTGGACGGCCTGTGCTGACTCGTGGAGGCACTGGTGGATTGCCTGAGTACTGACAAGTGGTCTTGAAGGCCAAATTTCGAACCTCATGGAGGGCGATTCGAGGAGTATCTTCATGATATTCCCATGGTCATGCAAGTGAGGGAAGAGAGGAGAGGAAGAGTGTTGGGATGAAGGCATGTTGGGGTTAGGCATTGCTTTAGGTTCTCTTCCTCGTAGTTTTCCACCCTCTCATTAGGCCAAGACCTTTCCGTAGGCGGAGGCAAGAGTTAGTCCGGGTTTGGGCTGGGGTGTCATTGCATGAGCAACACCGTGGAGTTGTTTTTGGTGTGGGGGAGTTGTCGTTCTGATTTCTTGTGTTTGGATCCCCTCCATACCTGCATGCTTGACTGTGCGCCATGTTAGTTTTGTGTGGGCACTTGTTTTTATAGGTGATTGGTCCGGATTTGATCACCGGCCAGTCCTAGAGCATGCTGTCGATGGTGAGGCTGGGGTGATGACCAGTCAGACCATCATTGTTTCTCCTATGGTGAGGTTGGAGGTGATGACCAGCCAACCATAGAAGTGCTTGCGGTGGATGCAGGTGCAGGTATAGGCTATGTTAGGAACCTAGTATCCAAACCATAAGCCGCAATGGGTTCTCTACCCGGTTACCTTGTGGAGAGGTGGTTAGGGGCATGTTCATGACCGGTTGAGTGACAGTTTGTCAACACGGAGATGCCACTAGTTGTTGGGGAGAGTGTCGGTTCGAGCACTAGCGATACTAGTAGGTACACGAGACGAGGTGTGCGGTTTAAGCCACCTTCACCTCCTGTGTCTTCTACGGAAGGTTCTGATTCGGATTGTGAATCGGGAGGACTCACACCGGCGGTGCAAGTTGTTTCCTTGCCATTGTTGTGGGACATAGTGGAGGAGATGTATGGAGCTACCAAGGGGCCACGAAGGTACTCTGGGGCAGTGGGCACCATCAAGTTGCATGATTTTATCCAAGAGTTTGATAGTTGGTGTGATTTGCAGCAAATGCGCAATCCACAACTATTTACGCCTTTCATGGCATGGAAGGGGCTGTTTCAGCACCTTGAGGGGCCGCCTATGGATGATTACCATGAGTTCAGGCGGGGGCATGAGGTTGAGATCGAGGAGTGGAGGATGTACTGGTCACCCGACTATGTCTCCATCACTAGGGGCACTAGAGCCACGAGGGCAGTGGCTACACCTGCCGCTGCACCAACAGCTTCAACAAACAGCAGTGGGACTAGTGGGACTGGTGGTATCGTAGCTACAACGTCCACCCAAGCCACTACCGCACCAGCACCAGTACCCGTGCCTGCCTTCAACCCTGTTGTGGAGTTCTTCGAAGAGTTGAGAGGGAACTACCAAGGGGTGAGGACAGAGAAGTTGCGGAGCTTGCAAGAGTTCCAACGGAAGCCTACTGAGAGCTTGAGGGAGGCTTTCACTCGCATGAGGCGCTTGATAAATGTAACCCAAGGGATTACGGAAGCTCAGGCAGTCCAATTCTGGTATAAGATATTGGACACGGAGCTGAGGATAAGGGTGCGGGATGCCACTCTCCTATAAGCGGCCTAACCTACCTTAGCAAATGTGTTTTTGCTGGCAGAGCGAATAGAGCTCAACATGGTGGAGGAACGAGTGGTCATGGTGGGATTTGCTAAAGAGACACCACGGGGTAGTGGTGTTCCTAACCAACCACTATCTCAACGTGCTTAAGGCAACAAGGGGGCTCAGGTGAAGCCCAGGAAAGGATAGAGAGGACCTCAGATGCAGGGGTCTCTGCCTTCATTTGCAGGCCAACAACGGGCGGAGGTGGTGTGTTGGACATGTGGAGGACCCCATGTCAACAAGGATTGCCCAGAGGGAGGCAAAGGGCCGGCACATGCACAGCCTGCACAGTTGCAGTGTGGACATTGTGGCAAGCACGGGCATGGAGAGGCCTAGTGTTATGGTTTGCATCCTGAGTTGCGCCCAGGCCAGTTCCAAGGGAACAATGGTGGCCGGGGGCAAGGTGGAGCAGCCCAGAGAAGACGAGGTGGCCAGGCACGAGGTGCAGGCCAAGGGCAAGCTCAACATGGCCAAAGACGCGGAGGCCAGGGTGTTGACCAAGGCATGGCCAACCGGCTTCAGCAGCTAGAGCAGAGGCTTGCTGCCATGGCTACAGCTCAGGTGGTACGTCCGGCCCCAAGGCCAGATGGTCCACCTCCTGCTCCTAAGGGAGGAGATATGGGAGGCATGGGATTCATGTGCGGGGCAGCACTACCACTAATGCAAGTAGAGTCGGCGGCGGCAGTGACCCGAGGAGCAGCACGAGTTCCTGAGCCACGAGGTGCAGAGGTGGAGTTGGATCCACAACGTGGGGAGGCAAGCCGTCAGGCTAGGCTTCCTCAGTCATTCACATTGGCGGAGACAGTGTCGACGCCATCCATGACACCTAGTTCTCGCCCGACTGTTACTGAGGCGGAGGTTACTATGCCATTGGGGAGAGCCACACGGGCAGCACCACTACCTAGTGTTGCCAAAGCTATGGCAGCTAGTGTGCTGCTGGGGGCGGCCACATCTGTGTGTCAGGCTCCATTGTTCTCGGCTACCATGATTGCGACACCGGGGGTAAGACCAGCTGAGGTGTTCAGGCTGGCAGCTACACTCTGTGAGAGTGGGGAGGTTACCTCATCTTCTGCGGAGATAGTGGGAGGTGTAGTGCCAGAGGGATCCTCGGATTTGAGGGTCAAGACTGCCACGGCGGCGCCATGTCAAGCTGCAGCTACCAGGTTGATGGAGCTGTCAGCTAGGCCAGCCATTGAGCGCGCCATGGTGACACCCGGAGTTGTCATGTCAGACAACCAGGATGGCATTTTCTGTTTGAGTGGACCGACAGGCAAGAGGTACCGGCCATTGAGGGTCTTGTTGGACTCGAGAGCTCAGCCGTTGATGTTGGGCAGAGCTGCTATTGCAGGCTTGGGCCTCACGGAGGCGGATATGGAGCCTTGTCTTTTCTAGATACAGACGTCTCTAGGAGGATCGGAGCAGGCTCGGGGCATGACACGGCGTGAGTTGGCTATCAGATTACGGCCGGATCACCCTACAGATGGCTCAGTGATGCGAGCCAAGGCCATTGTGACAGATGCGGTCTCATACGATGTCCTGGTTGGTGGGGCAGTGTTGTACCCTATGGGCCTCCTTGATCGGCAACTGGTGATATCCGGATCGTAAATCCAAAGTGCTAAAAACCTTAGCATGCCCGATGGCATCAAAGATCTCCTCTGGTGTTGGCATGACATACTTATCGGACTTGGTCTGACGATTTACAGGCCGGTAATCACCGCACATACGTCTCTCCGTCCAATTGCCATAGACATCCTTCTTGGTTGGCATCACTGTGGCTGAAGCATACTCTCCACTAGAAAGCTCCACCAAACCTGCCTCCCAGAGATATTGAGTCCTCATCTGAATCAAAGACCTCCCCATGTCACTATATCTATAGGGTCTCCGAAAGATTGCGTGTCAGTGGCCAACTCAATACGGATCTCTTGACCCTTCAGTGCTCCCAAGTCCTTCAAACTGAAGGCAAAGCAATTCTTGTAAGCCCTCAGGAACCGCCGTATACGTCATCTCTCTCCTCCGGTGACAATGTGTCCAATGTCAGGCTTCCAATTGTTCTCCGTAACCGCAACCTTAAGTCCAGTGGGCTTAGAGGTAGAGGACGCGTCCAGTGGTTGCTATGTTGCAACCTCTTGAGTAGTATTCCTTATCTACTCAGTCAATGACAAGGCCTCATCTTGCCCCATCATCTCATCCTCGAGGACTTCCTCAACCTGAGAAAAATCCCCAACCTCGTCCATCACCGCCACCTTGGCTGCTAACTCCCTCTGAACCTTGAGCACCTCCCACGTGTGCCATGGATGCCTGCACCCCGTGGTCCTCACATGCTCGCCCTCATTCACTGCCTGTACCATCTCGGTAGGCAGAGAGACCATCAAGGGAAGTTTACTCCACACTCTGCATTGCTCAGCCATAGCCAAGCTGATAATCCAGGTCAAGCAATTGAGATCTATTGCTTGCCCCAACACCTGACGACGTGATGCCTCAGAAAGAGAGGGCACCGCCGTGGTACCAGTGGTAAAACCCATTGCCCGCTCACGCTCGTCAGCATTAGACTCCTCTAACTACTGCAACTGAGCATCCCACAGGAGGCCAGGTCCACTATCCCAGAAAGCGTGCGATCCTGGGACAGGGTGGGTCAACCACGAGCAGCATTACCTACGCTGCTCAGCTTATCTGGGTCACATGATATATCCTGGAGGATTGGGGGTACAGCAGACTAAGGTAGAGGCCAAGAGAGTTCGTAGTGGCTTATGCTAGCCGCTCGAACAATGCTGCAGAGGCTAAATATAGCTCATATGAGGGAGAGTGCTTAGCTGTAGTGTGGGTCGTGGCACACTTCAGGTGCTATCTATATGGCAATCTCTTCATCCTTATTACGGATCACCAGCCCCTCAAGTGGCTGATGAAGTCAGACAAGCTTACGGGGAAGCTTGCACGGTGGGCACTCATACTCCAGGAGTATGACTTTCAGTTGTGCTCGACCGGGTTGGTCAATCGGGATGTGGATGGATTGAGTCGCAATCCATGCACGAGCCAGCAGGATGACACTAGAGCTCGGTGACATGGTGAAACGGGCGAGGAGATGACACGCATCTGCATTTTTGTGTATCTTGGCATCGGGAGGTCAGGTTGGACCTACAACAGGGATGACTGTAGACGGAGTGTCTGAGGACCCTGAGGCTAGTGATGAGTCAGGTGGTGCCAGAGATATACATGAGGATTCGGCTGTGTTGGATTACCTCCGCACTGGAGATACGACAGCCACTATGATTGCCAGGGAGAGGGATCGGATCCTGCAACGAGCAAAGAGGTTCAAGTGGGAGGGGATACACCTGCTCCGAGTGTGGGAGGATGGTCGGGTGAGGATTGTGCCTCACCCAACACAGCGTGCACAATAGTGCGGCATGCCCATGAGGAGTTGGGGCATTTTGGAGTGCGACGCACTCACAGTTTACTGCAGGGGCAGTATTGGTGGCGTGGTATGCATACAGAGGTGCAACACTTCGTGGCTAGTGGCATGGTGTGTGACAGGGTGCGTGCTTCATTCAACGCCCCTACACCATAGTTGCATCCTTTACCAATCATGGGATTGGGCTACAGGTGGAGTCTTGACTTCGCAGGACCGTTGCCACTGACTATGCGTCACCACAGATATGTGTTGGTGATGGTGGAGCACTTCTCCAAGTGGATTGAGTTGGTTCCATTGCCTGACAAGGCTAGTGAGGGGGCTACGTATGCATTCTTGGATCGTGTGCTTAGCCGAATCGGTGCTCCAGCTAAAGTACTCACGGACCAAGGGAGAGAGTTCTTGGGAAGTTTCATGCTTTGTGTGATAAAGCCTTGCACTAGAAGGAAAATGTGGAATAACCACTAGCCCTTTTAACCACTCTTGTCTTTTACCACTCTATAAATCACTCCAAGTAATGGTAACCACTGGCCAGTGGTTAATTCCGATGAAATGCCATGGTGTCATCATATGGAGTGGTTGGAAGTGGTTTCAACCACTGAGTAATCCACGTGTAATATTTAATTTTATATTTATTATTCGATATTTGGTCAATATTTTATATTAATAATGATAATATCCGACATGGACGAGTACAGTGATAAATTATGAGTGGTTAAAGACACCTCAGTGATGGGAAGTGGTTGAAACCACTTTGTACTCCACGTGTAATAATTCTTTGTTTTTTGATTTTTATCATTTCAAAATATATTATTCCACGTGGACGAGGATAGTATACGTGGATCTGGAGTGGTTAAAGACCCCCAGTGATTGGTACCACTTGCACAATGATGAGTGGTTAAGACCCTTTTGTATCTGGAACCACTCTTCAAGTGGGCACTTGTGAGTGGTTACATACATGTGAGTGATTGGTACCACTTCTGTGGTGGGTGTGAGTGGTTGAAGACACCTGAGTTATGGGAGGTGATTGAACCACTTGCTACTCCACGTGTAATAATTCAATTTTTTTGTTAAGATTTATCATTTTGAAAATATTTTAATTATGAACTATATTATTCCACGTGTCGGGGACAGTATACGTAGATCTGGAGTGGTTAAAGACCCCCATTGATTGGTACCACTTTGAGAGTGGATGTAGAGTGAGTGGTTACAGACCTTTTAGTAACTGGAACCACTCGGCCAGTGGTTACGCGTGAGTGATTACATACACACCAGTGATTGGTATTACTTCGATGGTGATACATGAAAAACTTTAGTGGTTTGTGTGTTGATGGCAAACCCAAATCCATCCATCTATCGCTACATTCATCCACCAGTCATGAGTAGAGGGGAACTTAGCGTTTTTTTGTCCTTCCCTGCCATTTGTGGCATTGTTAACGACGATGGAGCTTTTGGGATAGGGGCAGACAACTCAAGAACTCGAATCGGGGCATGAGGCGGTGCACGATGGTGGGACAACCGCGATCGCAAGGTGTAATTTTTTCTCAATATACAATGACGAGCGGATCTGGTGGGATAGGGGGCAGACAGGGACTCAAGACCTAGAATCGGGGCATGAAGGCGTGCACGATGGTGGGACAACCGCGATCGCAAGGTGTGGCTTTTTCTCAATATACAATGACGAGCGGAGCTAGTGGGATAGGGGGCGAGGATATGCACATCCGGGGCGTGGTATAGAGGCTTCGGAGACGTATGAGCAAATAATGAGGGAAGGGGTGAAGCCGGACCGGGTTGTGTTTGCAATGCGTGTGCGGGCATGGCAGCCCTGGAAAAGGGTAAAAGGTCCATGGTGCCATTGTCAAATTTGGAATTGTACCCGATGTCATTCTGGACAATACCTTGGGGGACATGTATGCCAAATGTGGCAGTATTGGATACAAATGAAGTGTTTGAGAATATGGCTGAATGAAATGTCGTGTCCTGGAGTGTGACGATTGCTGGATAATCCCCAGCATGGATGCGGGATGGAGTCCTATAAGCAAACGATGCGGGAAGGGGTAAAGCCAGACCCGGTCACGTTCGTTTGTATATGCAATGCGTGTACGAGCCTGGCAACCCTGGAAAAGGCAAAGGTGACATCATCAGAGCTGGAATTGTACCCGACATCATTCTGAACAATACACTCGTGGACATATATGCGAAATGTGGGTGCATCGAGGATGCGAAGGGAGTTTTCAACAGTATGGCTGAACGAGATGTGGTGCATTGGAACACGATGCTTGCGAGGTATGCACAGCAAGGCCGCAGGAAGGAGGCTTTCGAGACCTATGATCAAATGATGGCGGAAGGGGTGAAGCCCGACCACATCACGTTTGATGGCATTTGCAATGCATGTGCAAGCCTGGCAGCCCTGGAAAAGGGCAAAGAAAAGCTGGAATTGTACCCAATGTCCTTCTGAACAGTACTCTCGTGGACATGTATGCAAAATGTGGGTGCATCGAGGATGCAAAGGGAGTGTTCAATAGTATGGCTGAACGAGATGTGGTGTCATGGAGTGCGATGATTGCAAGATATGCACAACAAGGGCGGGATGGAGGCTTTGGAGACTTATGAGCACCTTCTTCAACACATTTCAGCCTGTTTTCCTTGTTATCATAGTCGTCAGCATATGAACTAGTGTGATAAGTAGGGTTAGGGTGTTTGCTGGAACAAATACAGGCTGTCATTGTTAGCTGCAAGGAGCAAGGCAAGGATGTGTGCATGATTTGTGCAGAGGCAGAGATAGCTAAAGGAGCAGGGATAGAGAGTGGGTCCAGATTCATCCAAGAAGGCCAGATTTCAAGCATAAGATTACTTATGATTCCCTGTGGATCAATAGCTACAAGAAACCTGCATGGGTAGATGGTCAACTGGATGCCGCAGCAGCAACGACACAACTGATAAAATCAGGCACTGGTAATCAAGGCACATTCGTCAACACATTTCACCATATTTTTCCCTCTTATCAGAATTGGCCCTAAATTTCCATGTTGAATTCTGCAAGTAAGCTGGTTAGTTGGGTGGAAGTATGTGATGCTGAAAGGTAATTTGGCCTCAAGATTCTATCATCTCGGAGCACCAAGAATGTCTCTCGATAGAAGTGGAGGTTTGTCGTGAGATTGGGTAGCTCCCAAGTTCTCTTGACATGTAATTCCATAAGTCCTCTCCTAATCATGAGTCTGTTGCGGTCATGTCTGGATGTGATGTCCCCCCCTTCTGGATTCATTGGTAATAGGGAAGCAGTAGAGAGTCCATTGCGCTGAAATAAACTGTCCACTCGAGCATACCAGGAGTGCCTGAAACCTATAGCTTTGAGCCTCATAGATGTTGCGAGGGCTCTTGCCACGAGCCTCTTGGGTGGAAGGGCCTGTAATCTATGGAGAAAGATTGTAAGCCGGAAGAGGGCCTCGGTTTGCAGTGGCACGCATGCGAACTCTGCACCTAGGATATGAGATGGAGTTGTGCTTCTGGCGCCAAGCATTGCTTGGAGAAAAGATGACTGCAATGGTTCCAAATTCTTTTCTCACCAGGAGACAGGAACATCAGGTGCCCATAATTCACAACCATAGAGGGTAGCAGGGTTGACGACGTTGTCAAACAACCACTTTTTGGTTGGGGGGAGGCCGCCTTCCCTTTAGTTGATCTGTCCAGGGCAGTGGCTGCAAAGTGGAATTTGGGGGGATGGATAACCAGACCCAGATACCGGTCTGATTTCACAATCTCAATTTCCTAGTGGTTGAAGATGAATCTATGATCAGCCTGACCATTGAAGACCATGATCTTGGTCTTGCTAAGATTGACTTGCAGCCCATAGTCTTTGGAGAACTATTCCAAAATGTGGATAAAGAAAGTATCATACAATAAGGACGTGAGGGCCTCAACAAGCAGCCCAAAAACTCTCAGTCTAGATTCAGCATTATGAGATTCTCTAAGGTGAAGGGCCTCATATACATATGCTGCCGGGCACTTCTGGTCCTCATATAATGGAAGACCTCAGCAAGGTCTGATTGGCTGTCCCGGAACAGACACTGTAACAGGCCCAGATACTTTAGTAGAGAGGAAACGGGAGGAAGAAATGTTCTTCAGCCTCAATCTCTTGTCTGCCTGCTCTAATGCATGTTGGACACAAGCTATCCGCACGTTCTGGGTTGTCCCATCTAACACTCTATATCTGTTTGTGTGAGTCAACCCTGAACCTTCCCAATGTCTACCCCCCCCCCCCAACCTTCATTTTTGTTTTTTTTTTAAGAGAGGGCGATAGAGTTGCAGACAAGTAATTCAGCTGTACGATCACTACAGGAAAAGGGGGGCCTTTGCGACGTCCGTGCCACGCCGCAGCATCGGGAAAACGCCCTTTTCGGGCACGCGGCGGGCGTAGAATTTGCGACGCCCGGCAGTCGCATGGGCGTCACCAAAATGACGTCACAAAAATGCGACGTAGGGGGTCGCGAGCCCCGCCCCAACTCCCGCGGCTGCCGAATGTCAGGCCGTCCGCGCCGATGGCAGGGTCCTCCGTCGAGCGACGTCTCGTCGTCGTGACCCTCCAGCCGACGGCATTGTTGGGGGCGCCGGCGCGGCGTCGCATCCCTTTTTTTTCCTAACCTGCCCAGGAGTCCCATCCTAAAACCCAAAAACACGTGGCGTAAGCCGGGTGGTATGCCAAGCGACTATTGGGCGTGGCAAAAAAAAATAGCAGGAGCAGGAGTCGGGCTCCGCCACGCCCGGGCGTGGGTTTTTGCGACGCTGTGGCGTCGCTTTTGTTTTATATTTAATAATAATAATAATAAACGTGGCGCAGGTAGGGTGGCGGCTCTGCGACACTAGGGCGTCGTGGCTTGCGACCCCCGGACCAAAAAAACACGTCGCAGGGGGTGTCGGGCGTTGCCGCCCGCAAATGGGATTTGCAACGCCCGACCATCGCGGCTTGCGACCCCCGCCCAAAAGCATGTCGCCAATGGCGACATCCTACAGTCGCGAGGGAGCCTGGTGGTGGGGGGGGGGGGGGGGGGGGGGGAGGGGGGGTTGGGGGTTGATTTTGGGGGTGGAATGGGGGTTTTGTTTTTTGCCTGGTTTTGTTTTGGGGACGGGAGACCTTACCGTTCCATTTCTCTGATTTAGCAGGTACACATTGAGCAAGCATGAATCGAGGGTGAGGACGGTGCGACACATGAATAAGATGGAAGATGGAAAGATGGAAATATATTTACAGGAAATGAGCTGAAAAGCTCACAAGGGTTCAGTAGGCTGACCCTGGGACCTACATGGACTAGGACTAGTTATCCTCATCCTCATCCTCAGTGGAGGACTCAGAGCTATCCGATGAGCCTGATGACTCCGCGCCCTTTGCCAGAGCACCTAAATGAGGCGGCGTTCCCCTAAGTCCACAAAGCTCTCATCCAATCCCTGGCCATGACCCCCGACCTCATCCATACTAGTACCCTGTAGTGCACTCATCCCCTCCGTGTTGGCCATGTTCTTCATGAGGGATTGCCAACCATGCTCCTTGGCGTAGTTGTACTCTACCGGAGATGGCTTCCTCTCAAACGCACGTTGCTACACATGCCACAAATTAAAGTCAGTTCTTCGCGATGATGGAGCCAGAAAGAAGACATAACAAAATCCATAGGGAAGTACGACTTACAAATCGCAAGATAAAACCCTTGGATCTGTCGGCGCCCCACTTGTGTGTGGATTCGTGCTTGTCAAGGCGGACTGTTGTTGCTTTGCGTGCCCGGTCAAATTTGGCCTTGTTTGCGGCATCAGTCTCTCCCTCAATGAGTGCATCCCACGATACCTATGCCCCCCCCCCCCCCCAAACAATTAATGAATTATACACATACGTTGCATCGAATCCACCTCATTAATGCACATGCGACAAATGGAAGGTGACATGATTCAAGATTTGCCAACTTGTGTGATTCCATAAGGTGGTTTGGGTATGGCTCCCTTTTTCATTGCCCTCCGAATGATCTGTCTGGCACAGTAACTCCTGTCCTTCAAGTTTCGCCCCACCATCTCCATCACCCTTGTGTCACTCCAATTGCCCGGACGAGTATACGCCCGCTTCGCGCCAAAGTGCTGATTAGCCCACTCGATGTGCAAAGGGAACCACCTCAATGCGAGTTCGAAGGCTAGCTTCTTCATAGCCTCCCAGAATGCACCGCAGGGGTCACTATGGCGATTCACCTCCACTGGTGGCACCATGATCTTTGCCAACTCCACGTCTTGTATCGTCAAGGCCATGTTCTTCTTCCCACCCTCTCCCTTCTTTGTAGCCTCCTTCCCCTGCTCCTTTGTTACCCCACTGCCCTCCCCCGCATGCACACTCACCCCTTCCTCTCCATGGGACTTCTTCTTCTTTTCCTTCCCCTCTCCACGACCATCTCATTCCCCTTCCCCGCTACTTCCTCTCTCTCCTTCTCCCTCTCCCTTTTCTCTCTCTCCTCGGCAACCCATTCATTGATGGTAAAAGGGATCTCCGGAGATCGAGGCCTCTTCTTCTTACCTTTGGTGTTTGGGTCCTTCATGAACACCACGTGCTCTCCCTCATTGGCAACCCCACTGGACTGCATCAATGAGGCCAGCCATGTTGCTGCCTCCTGAAGACAAATAACCCCTCCATATTCAAAAAAAAAAAAAACAACAACAAATAAAATCATGCATGCAAAGGAAAGGATAAATCATGGAACAAGGTGCGACAATTGTACCTTTGCAAGCTTGTCCGACTCGCCCCGGTGTCACCCGATGTGGCAGGAGTCCCCGTTGCCGGATGTGCCCACTCTATCCCCTCCCGGAGCGCCAGGAAGTAGATTCCAGATGTGGAGCATAGCCGGCGGCGGCGCCCGTAGTCCAGGCCCTTCTTTGCTGACCGCTCAGGCTCAGGGGGCGGTGTCGCTGATCGGCTAGGCTGCTCCAAACCGGCCCATCCTCCTCTCCCCCCCCCCCCCCCCAAATGCGTATCAGGGTAGAAGCCCTCACCCAGCTTGACTTCTTCGAGGCGCTTCGCTATCTTGGCCACTTCATTGGCCCTCCTCGTCTCCTCCTCCCTCATCGACAACAATGGGCTGGCAATGGAGGTTTTCAAAGGCCCTTGAACATGACGTTGGGCCTTGGCAAGTGCAGCCTTTGCTGCGGAGGAAGGGGTCGCTATGGGGGTGACATCCAAAAGTTGCCCATACCGGGCCCCCGAACGGGTGATGTGCTTGCCAAGGTACATTTCACCCGTCTTGGTGGCCGGGGGTGTGCTCAACTGAGCATCCGGCTCAACAACAACCTCCCAAATAGGAGAGCTGGCTGAGCCGGCCCCTAGCGCATCCAAGATGTGGACAAGAGCGGGGGTACTAGCCTCGGGGGGCAGACGAGCCCTCCAGACTAGTGCCGAGAGTGGGTAGACCCTTGAGGTCATCCAAGATGTCCTCCCCCATGTCACTGACTGGAAACAACTTCAGGGAAGTTTCTGCCTAACTTCATTTTCATCAGACAATCTCATGGCGACATACATGGCTTTGGACTTTACATAAGTCAGATTTATCAACCCATATTGCAGATCCGTACTCCAAGGCAGGTCTAATAATGCGACAAAGCATGGTTTTCTTAACCTCAGAGTTGACCCCTATGCAGAAAAAGTTAAAAAGAGAGAGGGAGCGGGAAGATCATGTCAAGACATGGACAAGACCCACTAGGGTCATTGTCAATTAAAGACATAAACAACCCAAAACAGGGCACCATCTAACATTTCTGTTCTTGTCATAGCTTCCCATGAATTGACATCACCCAATCAATCATGATAAAACAGGGTGGGACGGCGGGGTTTGTTCATGTAGGGGATGCAAGCATCTTGAACACCCGAGATCCGGCCATCTTGGCCAATGAATCATTTGTTCATGTGTGGGACAAGATAAGATATTGATGCCCCTGTGTAGGCTGCAAGGCCTCTTGGTTCAGCCTGTACACATACCTTACCAGCAGGTCATGTATTGAAGGAGCACAAAAATGCTGAGGTCATGCAAAGGGCAAGGTACCATGGTCCAGCCTGCCCTATTACCATTTCAAGACACGTTTTCACACAGGTATCTTGGAAATGATCCACGGGTTGCAGCAACTTACCTTTTCAGCCATTAATTATGGCAGATCATGCATCAGCCAAGGCATAAGGACCAGCCTACAGTTTGTCAGAATCACAATATGCCACCAAGCAGTCCAACTTGGGCAAGATGAAATAGATTCCATATCATTTGTATTCACCCCGAGACATGTGATCATACAAGGTGTCAAGGGAATGTGAATTCAGCCCGTCAAAATGCAGGTTCACGACTTGTACCTACAAGCAGCTTGAACAGCCGAGATCCAGCCTCTTTTGCATATAAAAAACCAGATTGCAGGTCATAGGCCTGATGTCATGACAGAGCCAAAACTATAGATAGGATCCCATTGCAGCTTACCATCCTCATCCTTCAAGAGTTCCGTGCTAAACATGCAAAGAACACCTTACTATGATCCAGTACACATCAGAAGCAAGCCCGAAAAGGAGCAGGGCGGTGCCCTATCAGGCTGCCGCCATAACCTTCAAGGTCACCATGTACATAGATACCCAAAACCGCCAAAAACATACCACCAGAAACCAGATCCTCTTTAGCCAAAAGAACTTACAACCTAGCTCAATAATCCAAAGGCCTTGTTGTCAAAGATCAAAAGGTAGGGTATGGTTTGTATGCAAGCCTCAGGAAACAGGCCAGTCAGGCCGAGCTGCGCATCGAAAGCACATAAGCAATGAAGCAAAGCAAGCACAATCGCAAGGCACTAGAAAGGATCGAGAGAACTTCTCATCATAAGCACCCTTGCTAAGCACAAAAAAAGCCAAAGGAGGGAAGATGCCACTGCTTTCATAGCGGTGTTTCCCGTTGCAAGAGAGACAAGGCGCCGCCTTCGCGCCCCCCAAGGCGCTCGTCCAGCATGGTTACGACACCACAAACGGGGCAACCACCGAAGCACGTCCGCCATAACACTCTCCTCGCGAGCTCAGAAGCACATCGCGTGATTCTGACAGCGGGAGAGATCCGCAGCAAGGTTAAAAATAGGTTTTGGGGTAGGGTTAGGGTTTCCACCGTAATTAATCATAATTAGGGGTAGTAAAGATCAATTCCATGCCATAATCACATCATCCATAGACAGATCACTTGTGTGAGGATGAAAAAGTAGGGAATATCATCCGTGGCAGCGTCTTACCTCCATCTAGGTAATTCTATCATTCCTCACCAGACCATTCGGTATGGATAAAAAGAGTCAATAAAAGAGGAATGAAAAATTATCACCCTGGTAGTTTTTCATCTGGTACGGATGGAAAAACAGGATGTTGTTGGCAACCTTCATAGAGGTAATTCTTTTCTTCCATGGTGACTCATCCGGTATGGATGAGAGTCAATAAAGGAGGAATGAAAAGGCCAAAAAGAACCATCCTAGAGGGTTCAGTGTCCATCCTGGTGGCTAATCCGGTATGGATGAAAAAGCCTAATAGAGGATGAGAAAACAAGAAGTTAGCACTGATAGCAAATTGCCAATTCCAAGTAGAGAGAGAGACAGAGGGAGAGAGGGGGCAACAAGGATAAAAAAAAAAAGGTGGGGGGGGGGGAGTGACTGAGCAGCTGCTACTCAGTCACCCCCCCCCCCCCCCTCACCTTCCTCTTTTTCTTTTTGTTTCCTGATCTCTCCCTCTCACTCCCTCTCTCTGTCCCTCTCTGTCCCTCTCTACCTCTGTCTCCCTCTCTACTGGGAATTGGCAGTTTGCTATCAGTGTTGACTTCTTGTTTTCTCATCCTCTATCAGGTTTTTTCATCCATACCGGCTGAGCCACCAGGATGGACACTGAATTACCTCTAGGATGGTTCTTTTGGTCTTTTCATTCCTCTTTTATTGACTCTTTTTATCCATACCGGATGGTCTGGTGAGAAATGATAGAATTACCTAGATGGAGGTAAGACGTTGCCACGGATGATATTCCCTACTTTTTCATCCTGATACAAATGATCTGTCTATGGATGATATGATATCGCCTGGAATTGATCTTTACTACCCCTAATTATGATTAATTACGGTGGAAACCCTAACCCCTACCCCAAACCCTATTTTAAACCTTGTTGCGGAAGAAATCCGTCAGGATATACGGATTCGTCCTACTGTTTTTCATCCACGGATGAATAATCGAGGGACAACCCTATGTCGTCTCTCCCAATGTCAGAAGCACGCGATGTGCTTCTGAGCTCGCGAGGAGAGTGTTATAGCGAACGTGCTTCGGTGGCTGCCCTATTTGTGGTGTCGTACCCATGTTGGACGAGCGTCTGGGGGGCGCGAAGGCGACGCCTTGTCTCTCATGCAGCGGGAAACACCGCTATGAAAGTAGTGGCATCTTCCCTCCTCTGGCTTTTTTTGTACTTAGCAAAGATGCTTATGATGGGAAGTTCTCTCCCTCTTTTCTAGTGCCTTGCGGTTGTGCCTGCTTTGCTTAATTGCTTATGTGCTTTGTGGAGGCGGCTTGCTGCGGGTGGTGATGGCACATAACCCTCTTCCTCAATCGCTTAAGGTGCCTTTGGAGTTTAGGGATTCTCATGTTCTTATCTCTTTCTCTTGCTTTGAGTTTCTTAGTTGACATCGATGACAAGTGTGAGGGTCTGTGATTCACCTGGGGTTCCACAATCCTCACTAACCTGTTGGTTTTTATGGGGGCTTGTGATGGGACCAGGTGAGGATCCTCACCTACTTTGAAGTTTCTTGAGCATGCAGATTGGGATATGGGCTGAGGAGACCTAGGGGTTTGTGCGCTGTGAGGTGGCTGCTGCCTGCAGCCCTGATTTCAACCCGACTGCCCCTGGCCTGACATGCTACAGCCTGCGTTCTGGCCTTTGTCGTTCTGCCGCGGATGCGCAGCTCGGCCTGACAGGCCTGTTTCCTGAGGCTTGCATACAAACCATACCCTATCTTTTGATCTTTGACAGCAAGGCTTGTGGATTATTGAGCTAGGTTGTAATTTGTTTTGGCCAAAGAGGATCTGGTTTTTGGTGGTATGTTTTTGGCGGTTTTGGGTATCTATGGACATGGTGACCTTGAAGGTTATGGCGGCAGCCTGATAGGGCATCGCCCTGCTCCTTTTCGGGCCTGCTTCCGATGTGTACTGGATCATAGTAAGGTGTTCTTTGCATGTTTAGCATGGAACTCTTGAAGGAAAAATGTCTCTTTCTACCTCCAGACCATGTACCTTGTTTTATAGTTCCAGTAAAGATCATGTCAAAGATCAAAAGGGAGGGTATGGTTTGTATGCAAGCCTCAGGAAACAGGCCTGTCAGGCCATCGGTGGCAGAACGAGAAAGGCTAGAACGCAGGCTGTAGCATGTCAAGCCAGGGGCAGTTGGGTTGGGCTGCAGGCAGCAGCCACCTCACAGCGCACAAACCCCTAGGTCTCCTCAGCTCATATCCCAATATGCATGGAACCAACCCATTTTTATTCATTGTTGCCCCATCTCTCCCTCTATCTCCCTCTCTACTAGGCATTGGCAGTTTGCTATCAGTGTCGACTTTTTGTTTTCTCATCCTCTATCAGGCTTTTTCATCCATACCGGATGAGCCACCGGGATGGACACTGAATTACCTCTAGGATGGTTCTTTTGGCCTTTTCATTCCTCCTTTATTGACTCTCATCCATACCGGATGAGTCACCATGGAAGAAAAGAATTACCTCTTATGAAGGTTGCCAACAACATCCTGTTTTTCCATCCGTACCGGATGAAAAACTACCAGGGTGATAATTTTTCATTCCTCTTTTATTGACTCTTTTTATCCATACCGGATGGTCTGGTGAGGAATGATAGAATTACCTAGATGGAGGTAAGACGCTGCCACGGATGATATTCCCTACTTTTTCATCCTGACACAAGTGATTTGTCTACGGATGATGTGATTATGGCATGGAATTGATCTTTACTACCCCTAATTATGACTAATTACGGTGGAAACCCTAACCCCTACCCCAAAACCTATTTTTAACCTTGATGCGGATGAAATCCGTCAGGGTATACGGATGCGTCCTACTGTTTTTTATCCACGGATGAATAATCGAGGGACAACCCTATGTCGTCTCTCCCGCTGTCAGAAGCACGTGATGTACTGCTGCTGAGCTCGCGAGGAGAATGTTATGGCAGACGTGCTTCGGTGGCTGCCCTATTTGTGGTTTCGTACCCATGCTGGACGAGCGCCTAGGGAGGCGCGAAGGCGGCGCCTTGTCTCTCTTGTAGCGGGAAACACCGCTATGAATGCAGTGGCATTTTCCCTCCTATGGCTTTTTTTGTGCTTAGCAAGGATGCTTATGATGAGAAGTTCTCTCCCTCCTTTCTAGTGCCTTGCGATTGTGCCTGCTTTGCTTCATTGCTATGTGCTTTGTGGAGGCGGCTTGCTGCGGGGGCTGATGGCGCATAACCCTCTTCCCCAATCGCTTAAGGTGCCTTTGGAGTTTAGGGATTCTCATGTTCTTATGTCTTTCTCTTGCTTTTGAGTTTCTGAATTGACATCGATGACAAGTGTGAGGGTCTGTGATTCACCTGGGGTTCCATAATCCTCACTAACCTTTTGGTTTTTGTGGGGGCTTGTGATGGGACCAGGTGAGGATCCTCACCCACTTTGAAGTTTCTTGAGCATGCAGATTGGGATATGGGCTGAGGAGACCTAGGGGTTTGTGCGCTGTGAGGTGGCTGCTGCCTGCCGCCCGATTTCATCCCGACTGCCCCTGGCTTGACATGCTACAGCCTGCGTTCTGGCCTTTGTCGTTCTGCCGCCGATGCGCAGCTCGGCCTATCTGGCCTATTTTCTAAGGCTTGCATACAAACCATACCCTCCCTTTTGATCTTTGACAGCAACTTTGGATTATTGAGCTAGGTTATAAGTTCTTTGGCCAAAGAGGATCTGGTTTTTGGTGGTATGTTTTTGGCGGTTTTGGGTATCTATGGACCTGGTAGGGTACTGCCCTAATCTTTTTCAGGCCTACTTCTGATGTGTACTCGATCGTAGTAAGGTGTTCTTTGCATGTCTTAGCATGGAACTCTTGAAGGATGAGGATGGTAAGCTGCAATGGGATCCTACCTATAGTTTTGAATCTGTCATGACATCAGGCCTATGACCTGCAATCTGGTTTTTTATATACAAAAGAGGCTGGATCTCGGCTGTTCATGCTGCTTGTTGGTACAAGTCTTGAACCTGCAATTTGACACGCTGCATTCACATTCCCTTGATACCTTGTATGATCACATGTCTCGGGGTGAATACAAATGATATGGAATCTATTTCATTTTGCTCAAGTTGGACTGCTTGGTGGCATACTGAGATTCTGACAAACTGCAGGCTGGTCCTTATGCCTTGGCTGATGAATGACCTGCCATAATTAATGGCTGAAATGGTAGGCTGCTGGTATGTGTACAGGCTGAACCAAGAGGGCTGCAGCCTGCATAGGGACAACAATATCTTATCTTGTCCCACACATGAACAAATGATTCATGGCCAAGATGGCCGGATCTCAGGGTTCAAGATGCTTGCATCCCCTACATGAACAAACCCCGCCCTCCCACCCTGTTTATTATGACTGATTGGGTGATGTCAATTCATGGGAAGCTATGACAAGAATGGAAATGTTAGATGGTGCCCTGTTTTGGGTTGTTTATGTCTTTAATTGACAATGACCCTAGTGGGTCTTGTCCATGTCTTGACATGACATGAATATCTTCCCTCTCTTCTGTGCTGCTCTCTTTTAAGCTCCCGATGAGATAAATTCAAGGTCAGATGGGGGGTTCAGCTGCAACATATGTCCAACACCAGATATCCTAAGTTAATCGACTCTATATCTTGGAAACATGACTGTCCTGTCAAACAGGGTAAGCCTTGGGAGAAGAGAGTAGAAGAGATTCTCAAGGATCTGAATCTGGACCCGCAAGTCTTGACCTTGCTGGATAAACCTGACTTAGAGAGTGTAGTGTCCAAAGCCATGTCTGTTACCAGAAAATTGTCTGATGAAAATGAAGTTAGGAAGAAAACTTCCTTGAACCTGGTTCCAGTCTGTGACATGGGGGAGGACGTCATGGATGCGCTCAAGGGTCTATCCCACTCTTGGCACCAGACCTAAATTTAAACTCAGGGCAAGAAGACTACCTTTGAATAGTAAACAGAAGCAGAGAGGAAAGGGAGAGTGCAATTTCCCTGATGTACCTCTGCTACTGCTGCTGCTGGTGCTTGAAGCGAGTTGGCGCGGTGAGCTGTTGCGGTGCTGTCGCAGCTGCCAGCGGCGTGGGTCCCTGCTGTTGTAGGGCGTCTCTCCCCCACTCACCACGGCTCTCTCTCTCTTCAGCTCGTTAGGTCGCGCCTCTGCGCGGCATTCCTACCACACAGGGGAGAGAGACATCAGCCCGTGCTTAGGGCAAGAAAGCAAGACAGAAAGTGAGGGAGGAGGCGGTGCTTACCTTGGGCGTTGGAGCGGCGTTGGGGCAAACTCCTTGGGGCCTTGGGACCACCTCGGGCTCAGTAGCAGGTGCGTTTCTCCTCCACCCTAAGCCCCACTCTCTGAACTACCTCTCTCCCAAAGAACAAACGAAAACGGGAGGGGAAAGAGATGCTTCAAGCACTTAGGGGGAAAACAAAACGCGGCGCCTATGTGTGACGCCCGACCGTCGCACGCCTGCGCCCCGCCCTTTTTTTGAAATGTCAAAATGATATTTGCGACGGCCGGCCGTCGTTGCTTGCGACCCCTGGCCCCATAAATTAAAAAAACACGTCGCCCCCGCGACGGCTTTTCCGTCGCGGGGTGCGACCCCAGGTAAAAAAATGAAAAAAAACTCGTCGTCAAATGCGATGAGAGGGTGTCGCAGGAGGCGACGGCTGGCCTTTCTGGGTTTAGGGTTTAGGGCCTTTTGGGTTTCTTAGTTTTTTTTTTTTTTTACATATGATATTGGGTTAGGTGTTTGCTTTTCTTTATGGTGCTGGGTTTCGGATTGGCGGTTTTGGTTGTGGGTCTTGGGGTTAAAAGTGTTGGTGGTGTGTGTTAATTAGGATGCAATGGTTGTTAGAGGGCTGCTTAGAACTTAGACGCTTTTACGGGATCTGTGGGGTACCCTTAATTTTTACACAGACTAAGACCAATAGGAGCTTTAGGGGTTACAGCCGCCACAGCTTCGCACAGCCCTACACAGCCCGACACAGCCAGTCACAGCCCGCCATGGCCTGATACAGCCAGTCACAGCCCGCCATGGCCTGATACAGCCAGTCACAGCTCGGCACAGCTGGGAACAGTTATCATTGGCAGGGAACAACGGTGGGGGAACGACATCTGAAAAAGGAACGTGTACTACATGAATGACGGTTAGTTAGGAAAGCGGTTAGAACAGCTTGTAGGTGGAAAAAGCAAAGAGCAGGGAGGACGAGAAATGACTTCTGGGGGATCACTTTGGGGGGGGACTCTTACATCAGGGCTGGGAAATAGAGGGGAGAGCACACATCTTTGAATGGAAAGATGAGAGCACGCAGTAGGAGAGAGTGACGATCTATTGTTTAGTTTGATGATGCAAGCTGTAATTGTAATGTAAAGTAGATTAGAGACACCATGGCTTCAGCCTGATACTTGATAGATATTAATCTGATACATACTTCATACTCACACTGTGTAGAGAGATCTGAGTGAAGCCTGTGGAATGAATGGATGAGTTGATGGAATCCGATAGATTGCTGAAGCAATCTGATACTTAAATACCAACAGTAAGGTAACTAGCTAACATGAATACGGGAAGGAATACAAATAGGAAACACCCCCATGATACACTAGCTGTAGGTCATGACTGATTGTTCTGAGCGGGCTGAGTGCTTAGAGATTTCCAACTCTTCTATCTTGGAGTTCCCGCCTCGGATAGCGAAGGGATGGGTGAGTAAAAGCCGCTCGACATTTGGCGACCATACTGGGGAACTGGGTCATGAACAACCAGATGTGAGAGGCATCTGTGGGATCATGGTGTGGATGGAGAATTAAAGAATTTGATGCGAATCAAATTCCCTGTGAAACTGAGAAGGAAAGATTGTCCAAACGATTCTTTTAGAGGTTCTTGGAATTGCCAGACGGTTGTAAAGAAAACATTCTTAAAAGAGTGCATGATGCTGACCCTGAATGGGGTTTGGAGAAAGGAGTGATAAAGATTTATCAGGTGGCCTGTAGAGGAAGAGCACGTTGGTTACCAACACTGGTTTATGTGATAGCATTCATTAAGCGAGTAGAGTTTGAAGGCTGGGAGGAAAGAAGGTGAATGTTTATACTCATATGCATGAAGAGCTTGTACTGGTAAAGAATTGGATTCCTGATATTTTGTGGATCAAACTCACACCAAGAAACAGCTTTCCAGACTTGTTTGCCATATGGTTATATGGTAACGGAGACTTCTAGTATAGCCAAGGGTGCATTGAAGCTTGATATTACAGAAGAGAGTTTTGGTTATTGCCACATTAAAAGAAATGAAAGACATGGGACATGAGTGATGAAAGAGAAGCTAGACTCCAGAGATATTCAACAAAAAGAGAAAGCTATCTGAAAACTAATTATCCATATCTTTGGGAGAGAGGAATAGACATAGGGGAATCATCTGGACCTCTCACACCATTAAGATCACAGAGTACATCACCCATACCGGAAGAAGAACTAGAGTTGGATGCCACTCCTTCTTTTTCTTTGCAAAAAGATCAAGGGAATTGGTACGGGAAGAAGATCAATCACGAGGTGAAAGATCTGAGGTACATCCCTCAGATCAGAGATGAAAATAGAGAGAAGAAATTGGAAGAGGAAGAGTATGAAGAAGTAGACCCAACAGCTGAGGTTGAGACTACAACCAGGACATCCCAACCCGTTGGACCTGGATCAAGTGGAGCACTTGGATCACAGGCCAACGAAGGTGTCGACTCAGGGGGATCAGGCGGGCTGCCTGGATCTGGCTCTGCAGCGTAGCTACGGCGTGAGCCCAGCCCCGTGAGCCTGGGAGCTGAGCTCACGTTGAAGCTGCAAAGCGTGAGCTGAGCTCACACTTCAGGGAAGCGTGAGCGGCACAAATCTGCTGGAGAAGCAGGTCCTATAGGCGAGGATTGCAGGAAGAGGGCCTATTACCGTGGACAAAACAAAGGGGGCCACCATGCACCGTGTCTGCAATGCCTGCACAAAAGAGGAATATGAAAATATGGCAGATTTGAGCTCAGAATGATTGACACACTTTATTTGAATTCACAGATAGACGCTTACAATGAATGGCATGTGCATTTGCCCTGGTTCCATGAACGAAATGTATGTGTTTGTCATAAATGCAAAGTCTTCACACGGTAACCTGGAAACCAGCATGGGAAGCGGGCATGGCTCGTATGTGTTCAAAGAGAATTTGGCGGAGCCCCACGTGAGGTGTCCCGCTGCAGAAGGGTGATGACTTCTCCGTAGCCTAGTGTGGCTTGGTGAATGAATTGGTCTCTCTTACCGTCGCAACACATAATTACAAGATATATGTAATATTGATGCTTGCAGAGGATCCACTTCCCTCTCATGCCGAGGCGCCCTCACGCATCGTTACAAAATCCGGACAAGTGCATTTAGGGAAATTCCCCACGGTAACCTGATATTCTTTGCCATGAAAAATTGAGCCAATAGACAGCACTGTGTAAATCCGTCCATACCCGGGGCAGGGACTTCGGTGATACGAGTCACCCGAGCCTGCAAAAATAGCCGATTCCATCTTGCATTTGTGATTTGCACCCGATTCGTCATCAGCCGATTAGCGCTGTTTCTCAGCGAGGGCAAGAAATATTCACGCACTTGCAATGCCCAACGCAAACCGACCTTCGAAATTTCAATCCAATGTCGTTGTGGATGTTCGATGTTTTTGTCATGCACCAAGGGTGTCCGTCATGTTTCTTGTCCATGCCTTGCAGAAGCCTAGCCAGTCCACTGGAAGACGTGGGAGGGTTGAGCTCAAACAAGATGTCCCCATCAAACTTTGTTGGCACGTATTGAACCCGCTGCACATGAAGGGACTCCCAATCAACAAAACGCAACTCGCTCTTGCACCCAGGCACCCCTGCGAGGGCTTTCAATTTCGGAATGACACTCGTTATCTCCTGCAATTCGTCATCATCCAAGATGGAGTGTGCACTGGCGGAGGAATCTCAGAAACATCCTCCGAGGACGAGTCTGAAAGAGTCACGAATGTAGTGGATGTGCTCACCTCTTGTTTCACATGAACTGTGCCCTTCTGCTGCACGACTGATGCTGCAGTGCCAGGGGTAACTACTGATCCTGCTGATTGTCTTCTCTCTTTTCCAAGGACATAGGATGTGCCTGGAAGGACTCTCCACTTCCTTCCACACTCGCCAACCAATGGTTTCTCCAAGTGCCCAGAATCCAAATTCCCATCCTCGTCATACACCTCTTTTTGAACAAGCAGATAACCCAATTCCAGCGGGAACACTGTAACCAGCTCATCCTCATGAACAACTGCAAACCCATTGTCGTCTGTAGTGGTAGTCAGTGGAAGACTACCTGCATTGGAATGAAATCGAGCGAGTCTATCTTGCTCCCTCGACATGTTTTCCTCCACTGACCAAAAATTGCGATTCACAACGGAATCCCCGAACTGATAGCCCGTAATTCTCGAAAGGGGATCCACCACAAACAAACTGAGGTCAATAAGGTTAGCACTAACCCAAAGACTGTGGGCGATGCCTGCAAATGATGTAGGAATGACATGCACCGAACTTCGCAGACAACCACACTGAGAGACACCAACCAGAAAAACTGTTTAGGGTGACAAGAAGCCACAAGAAGCCGTGTTGTATTTGGATGAAAAACAAACCCTAAACATGACATGAAACCATCAATTATGGAAAGACGACAACAACCCTAGAGAGCAGTAAACAGGAAGACCCCGAATGTAATGAGGTTGTTTGTGCACCTTGTCATTGTTTTTTTCATTTGGAATCGGCCTCATAGGGTATCTCTTTGAGCTTCAATGCACACTTACCTGGCAGCTCTAGCAGTGTGTGTCAACGCACACTGTTTGAGCCCACCTTGTCATTCTTTTTTCATTTGGAAATCGGTCTCATAGGGCATCTCTTTGTTGTTCAATGCACACTTACCTGGCAGCTCCAGCAGTGTGCGTCAACGCACACTATTTGAGCCCACCTTGTCATTGTTTTTTTTCATGTGAAAATCGGCCACATAGGGCATCTCTTTGAGCTTCAATAACACACAGTAGCTCCAGCAGCGTGCGTCAATGCACACTGTTTGAGCCCACCATGTCATTATATTTTTAATCTGAAAATCGGCCACATAGGGCATCTCTTTGAGCTTCAATGCACACTTACGTGGCAGCTCAAATAGTGTGCGTCAACGCACACTGTTTGAGCCCAACTTGTCATTGTTTTTTTCATGTGAAAATTGGCATATGGCATGTATTTGAGGTTCAATGCAGACTTACCTGGCAGCTCAAACAGTGTGCGTCAACGCACACTGTTCCAGCCCACCATGTCATTGTTTTTTTTATATGAAAATCGGCCACATAGGGCATCTCTTTGAGCCTCAATACGCACTTACGTGCAGCTCAAACAGTGTGCATCAACGCACACTGTTTGACCCCAACATGTCTTTATTTTTTTCATGTGAAAATCGGCCACATAGGGCATGTATTTGAGGTTCAATGCAGACTTACGTGGCAGCTCAAACAGTGTGCGTCAACGCACTCTATGCAGGCATCCATTTTTTTTTTTTTTTTTTTTTTTTTTTTTTTGAAAATCGGCCACATAGGGCATCTCAAGGCAGCTCCAGCAGTGTGCGTCAACGCACACTGTTTGAGCACACCATGTCATTATTTTTTTAATCTGAAAATCGGCCACATAAGGCATCTCTTTGAGCTTCAATGCACACTTACGTGGCAGCTCAAATAGTGTGCGTCAACGCACACTGTTTGAGCCCAACTTGTCATTGTTTTTTCATGTGAAAATTGGCCACATAGGGCATGTATTTGAGGTTCAATGCAGACTTACCTGGCAGCTCAAACAGTGTGCGTCAACGCACACTGTTCCAGCCCACCATGTCATTGTTTTTTTTTATATGAAAATCGGCCACATAGGGCATCTCTTTGAGCCTCAATACACACTTACGTGGCAGCTCAAACAGTGTGCGTCAACGCACACTGTTTGACCCCAACATGTCTTTATTTTTTTCATGTGAAAATCGGCCACATAGGGCATGTATTTGAGGTTCAATGCAGACTTACGTGGCAGCTCAAACAGTGTGCGTCAACGCACACTGTTGCAGGCATTTTTTTTTTTTTTTTTTTTTTTTTTTTTTTTTTTTTTTTGAAAATCGGCCACATAGGGCATCTCAAGGCAGCTCCAGCAGTGTGCGTCAACGCACACTGTTTGAGCACACCATGTCATTATTTTTTTAATCTGAAAATCGGCCACATAAGGCATCTCTTTGAGCTTCAATGCACACTTACGTGGCAGCTCAAATAGTGTGCGTCAACGCACACTGTTTGAGCCCAACTTGTCATTGTTTTTTTCATGTGAAAATTGGCCACATAGGGCATGTATTTGAGGTTCAATGCAGACTTACCTGGCAGCTCAAACAGTGTGCGTCAACGCACACTGTTCCAGCCCACCATGTCATTGTTTTTTTTTATATGAAAATCGGCCACATAGGGCATCTCTTTGAGCCTCAATACACACTTACGTGGCAGCTCAAACAGTGTGCGTCAACGCACACTGTTTGACCCCAACATGTCTTTATTTTTTTCATGTGAAAATCGGCCACATAGGGCATGTATTTGAGGTTCAATGCAGACTTACGTGGCAGCTCAAACAGTGTGCGTCAACGCACACTGTTGCGGCATTTTTTTTTTTTTTTTTTTTTTTTTTTTTCAAAAATCGGCCACATAGGGCATCTCAAGGCAGCTCCAGCAGTGTGCGTCAACGCACACTGTTGAGCACACCATGTCATTATTTTTTTAATCTGAAAATCGGCCACATAAGGCATCTCTTTGAGCTTCAATGCACACTTACGTGGCAGCTCAAATAGTGTGCGTCAACGCACACTGTTTGAGCCCAACTTGTCATTGTTTTTTTCATGTGAAAATTGGCCACATAGGGCATGTATTTGAGGTTCAATGCAGACTTACCTGGCAGCTCAAATAGAGTGCGTCAACGCACACTTTCCAGGTTTTTTTTTTTTTTTTTTTTTTTTTTTTGAAAATCGGCCACATAGGGCATCTCTTTGAGCATGCACAAAGCTCCAGCAGTGTGCGTCAACGCACACTGTTGAGCACACCATGTCATTATTTTTTTAATCTGAAAATCGGCCACATAAGGCATCTCTTTGAGCTTCAATGCACACTTACGTGGCAGCTCAAATAGTGTGCGTCAACGCACACTGTTTGAGCCCAACTTGTCATTTTTTTTTCATGTGAAAATTGGCCACATAGGGCATGTATTTGAGGTTCAATGCAGACTTACCTGGCAGCTCAAACAGTGTGCGTCAACGCACACTGTTCCAGCCCACCATGTCATTGTTTTTTTTTTTATGAAAATCGGCCACATAGGGCATCTCTTTGAGCCTCAATACACACTTACGTGGCAGCTCAAACAGTGTGCGTCAACGCACACTGTTTGACCCCAACATGTCTTTATTTTTTTCATGTGAAAATCGGCCACATAGGGCATGTATTTGAGGTTCAATGCAGACTTACGTGGCAGCTCAAACAGTGTGCGTCAACGCACACTGTTGCAGCATTTTTTTTTTTTTTTTTTTTTTTTTTTTGAAAATCGGCCACATAGGGCATCTCAAGGCAGCTCCAGCAGTGTGCGTCAACGCACACTGTTTGAGCACACCATGTCATTATTTTTTTAATCTGAAAATCGGCCTAAGGCATCTCTTTGAGCTTCAATGCACACTTACGTGGCAGCTCAAAGAGTGTGCGTCAACGCACACTGTTTGAGCCCAACTTGTCATTGTTTTTTTCATGTGAAAATTGGCCACATAGGCATGTATTTGAGGTTCAATGCAGACTTACCTGGCAGCTCAAACAGTGTGCGTCAACGCACACTGTTCCAGCCCACCATGTCATTGTTTTTTTTTATATGAAAATCGGCCACATAGGGCATCTCTTTGAGCCTCAATACACACTTACGTGGCAGCTCAAACAGTGTGCGTCAACGCACACTGTTTGACCCCACATGTCTTTATTTTTTTTTCATGTGAAAATCGGCCACATAGGGCATGTATTTGAGGTTCAATGCAGACTTACGTGGCAGCTCAAACAGTGTGCGTCAACGCACACTGTTGCAAGATTTTTTTTTTTTTTTTTTTTTTTGAAAATCGGCCACATAGGGCATCTTCCAGCAGTGTGCGTCAACGCACACTGTTGAGCACACCATGTCATTATTTTTTTAATCTGAAAATCGGCCACCATCTCTTTGAGCTTCAATGCACACTTACGTGGCAGCTCAAATAGTGTGCGTCAACGCACACTGTTTGAGCCCAACTTGTCATTGTTTTTTTCATGTGAAAATTGGCCACATAGGGCATGTATTTGAGGTTCAATGCAGACTTACCTGGCAGCTCAAATAGTGTGCGTCAACGCACACTGTTCCAGCCAACCATGTTTTTTTTTTTTTTTTTTTTTTTTTTTTTTTTTTTTTTTGAAAATCGGCCACATAGGGCATCTCTTGAGCTTTAATGCACACTTACGTGGCAGCTCCAGCAGTGTGCGTCAACGCACACGCCATGTCATTATTTTTTTAATCTGAAAATCGGCCACATATGGCATCTCTTTGAGCTTCAATGCACACTTACGTTCAAACAGTGTGCGTCAACGCACAACAGCCCACCATGTCATTGTTTTTTTTATCTGAAAATCGGCCACATAGGGCATCTCTTGAGCTTAATGCACACTTACGTGGCAGCTCAAAGTGTGCGTCAACGCACACTGTTTGAGCCCAACTTGTCATTGTTTTTTTTCATGTGAAAATTGGCCACATAGGGCATGTATTTGAGGTTCAATGCAGACTTACCTGGCAGCTCAAATAGTGTGCGTCAACGCACACTGTTCCAGCCAACCATTTTTTTTTTTTTTTTTTTTTTTTTGAAAATCGGCCACATAGGGCATCTCTTTGAGCTTTAATGCACACTTACGTGGCAGCTCCAGCAGTGTGCGTCAACGCACACTGTTCGAGTCCACCATGTCATTATTTTTTTAATCTGAAAATCGGCCACATATGGCATCTCTTTGAGCTTCAATGCACACTTACGTGGCAGCTCAAACAGTGTGCGTCAACGCACAACAGCCCCCATGTCATTGTTTTTTTTATTGAAAATCGGCCACATAGGGCATCTCTTTGAGCGTCAATGCACACTTACCTGGCAGCTCAAATAGTGTGCGTCAACGCACACTGTTTGAGCCCAACTTGTCATTGTTTTTTTCATGTGAAAATTGGCCACATATGGCATGTATTTGAGGTTCAATGCAGACTTACCTGGCAGCTCAAATAGTGTGCGTCAACGCACACTGTTCCAGCCAACCATGTTTTTTTTTTTTTTTTTAATTATTTTTTATTAATAAATTGGCCACATAGGGCATCTCTTTGAGCTTTAATGCACACTTACGTGGCAGCTCCAGTAGTGTGAGTCAACGCACACTGTTAGTCCACCATGTCATTATTTTTCAATCTGAAAATCGGCACATATGGCATCTCTTTGAGCGTCAATGCACACTTACGTGGCAGCTCAAATAGTGTGCGTCAACGCACATTGTTTGAGCCCAACTTGTCATTGTTTTTTTCATGTGAAAATCGGCCACATAGGGCATGTATTGAGGTTCAATCCAGACTTACCTGGCAGCTCAAACAGTGTGCGTCAACGCACAACACAGCCCACCATGTCATTGTTTTTTTTATCTGAAAATCGGCCACATAGGGCATCTCTTTGAGCGTCAATGCACACTTACCTGGCAGCTGGCATTTTAGAATCGACCACAAAGGTCATCTCTGTCAGGTTCAATTCACACTTACCTGGCAGCCCAAACGGTGTGCGTCAACGCACACGGTTTGAGCCCCCCTGATTTGCTTGTTTATGGATATGGAAATTGTGCACCTACGGCTAGTCTGGCAAGTTCATTCGACTCCAAAATGGAAGCTCAAACAGTGTGCGCGGACGCACACTGTTTGAGCCCCCTTCACTGCCTTTTCTTTTATTTCAAATTGGTCACTTATGGCCACTATGCCATATTAAAATCACACCTTATTGCAAGCTCAAACAGTGTGCGGCAACGCACACTGTTTGAGCTTCCTTATGTGATTGATTTTGATGTGAAAATCGGTCTCCTGGGGCCACTTTGGCAGGTTGAATCCAATCTTTATTGGAAGCTCAAACAGTGTGCGGCAACGCACACTGTTTTGAGCCCCCTTCGTGCTTGTTTTTCTATGTGAAATTGGGCCTAACAGGGCCAGTATGCATGCTCAAAACTCCCATAGTTGTCAAAACTCCCATGGTATTTGGATTGCCCTCCTTCTGAGACCCCAGCTCAGGATGTGTCTTTGAGGAGAGAGAATGAGCGTATAGCAGCCACCGCCGCAGCAGCCGACCTCGACATTCATGATAGAAATTTGAGGACTCTTGCAGAGAAGGAGCCTCCGCTCAGGATACCCCGGGTAGAGGTTGAAAGGCAAAGGGAAAAGATGTTGTTGGTGGTGTGGGGAAAGGAAGGGGTGGGGAAGGAGGCACAAGGGCAGTAGGTGGGCTATCACACCTATTTGGACTTCTTTCAAGTCCTCCTCGGTCTTACGTGCAACCTGTCTATGCGGAGGCACTCGCAACAAGCATGTCCATTCATGGCACTCGCTGTCCGCCCATTGACGGCCGTGGTAGAAGACGTGGTGTTGGGGCCAGAATCTTTGTGATGATGACATAGCACAGGAGGTCGAGAGTGATTCTGATGACTGTGACACTTGATATGAAGTTTTCTTTTGGTTTTATTCGGGGCCAAATTTGAAATGGGATGGTTGTGTGTCCTTGTTGTCCTGTTTGCAATGTGTGCGTGGGATGCAACTTCATGGGAACAAACTATTATTGGAGATGGGGGTTGCATGGACTGCCCGGATTGTTCCTTCAATCTATTTAGAGTTTTGTGGACCTCACAGGCTTGAGTGCATTTCAAAAACAAACAATCGACTTTGGTTCGTGTACAGCATTCTCGCATCATTTGCTCGCTTGTCTCCAAACCATTCCTGCTAGAAGAATGCTTGGTGAATCCATCGAGGTGAAGTCCACGTGATCAAAGATCGTTCAGGCATTCTCAAATCTCTGGTGAGCATCCATGATGCTCCCGCACATACTTGGCATGTTCACAAAGGTGGTGAGTAAGAAAAGATTTCGCAGGGATCCGCTTTAGATGATGTCAGTGTGCACCTCCTCACGACGTACCCACATTCCAATGCAGAGTTTGGCTTTCCGTCCTTAAGCTCCCGACAGTCTCGAGGCTGAGCCAAAAGCCCAGGCCCTCCTGAGGCCTAGTTTTTGGGCAAATTACACACAGCAGATTGATGCTTGTGTGAAGGGATTTCTAGAGGATATCTGGAAAAACTGGATTAATTCTTTATATGAAGGAAAGTCTTTGATAACGTCTAGATGGATGCAATGGATACAAAGGATGGATACAATGGATGTAATACATCCAGTCTGCATTCCCGGGAAATGGCTGTTCAACCCGCGGTAATAGGTGACACCCGCGGAAATAGGCCCTGTATGCATGCTGACGTGGCGTGAGCCTGTGCTGGGCTCACGGTTTCCTGGGCTCACAGGCTCACGCCTCCGGGCTCACGGAATAGCACCCCCCCTGGCTCTGGGGGGACAGGGAGTGTGGGAAGTAGTGCAACTGGAGCTGGGAATACTGTGAATATCGTGGGGCCAGTAGCAAAGAGTGCTCAGGGGCCACCACTTGGTGGAAGATCCACCACAACTACAACAGGTCATCAAGGACCAGCACCAGCAAGGGTGCTAGCACCTGTCAGTGGGCAGAAGGTAGGGCCACAAATGGTGTTACAACCAACACAGGCAAAACCACCTTTTCCAATATATTCAGGAAAAGGGGATCCCGATGTACACATTAGCCAATTTGAGCACATGTGTATAGTGAACAATGAGAATGGCGATGATGCCAAGATGAGATTGTTTCCTTGTTCACTTATCAAGAATGCAAGTGAATGGTATGCAAGATTCCCTGATAATCATTTCCTAATCTGGAATGGCTTGAATACAACATTCCGAAATAGGTTCAGGACAAGTAAAACTGAGGATGAAGTGTATGGAAGTTTACAACAGTTAAAGCAAAAGAAGCATGAAACTGTTGTGGAGTATATGGAAAAGATGGAATTGATGATGAAAAAGCTGGCTGCTGTACCAGCACCAGGTTTACAGAAGACTTGGTTTGTGAGTGGACTAAGACCAGAGTTGCAGAAGAAAGTGGATATGTTACCCCATAATACAGTGGAGGAGGCATTTGAAACTGCAAACAGAATTGAGCAATTGGGAATGCTCAGGAGAGAGAAAAGGATGATGATGACTCTGAGGATGAGTCAGATGAAAGAAGAGCAAGAACTGAAAAGGAAGAGTAAGAGAAAGGAGAAGTTGAAGAGGGATAACTATGAGAAAAGATTAGAAGAAATCTTGAAGAAGTATGCCACAGAGCTGCAACACATTGGAGGAAGGGTGTTTGGTGTGCAAGTGCCAGAATGAAGGCCATACCACCATGAATGCCACATGAAGGAGAAACATTGTACTATCTGTAAGATGGATAACCATTCTACTGAGAATTGTTACTACAACAGAAGGACAGCTGCAAGAGAACCTAGGCAAGTAAGGGTGCATCAAGTGCAACCCCAGCCAAGAAGAAACAATGATCAGGACCACTATGGTAGGCCTGGTGGTTATAACAATGGCATGGAAGGGAGAGGTAATTCAGAGGGAATTACCAAGGAAATTCCAGAGGCAACTATCAGGGTAATCCAAGGGGAATTACCAGCCAGGGAATCAGGATTACAGAAATAATCCAAGAGCAGACCAAGGGCGAGGACCCAATGGTGAAAGAATTGTGTTACTATTGTAATCAGCCAGGACATCGCAAGGCAGCCTGTTCGTTCTGGATTAGACACCAGAATGAGATGAGAGCTCCTATGAATGAGGCCCAGTGGTGGCAGCTCACATGGTTAGGCCATGTGTTGTACCAGAAGTAAGTACAATGATAGTAACCAAGCTAATACCTCCAGTAGTTGAGGAAGATGATGATAATGAAGATGGCAGTGATATGCTTGAAGATGATGAGGCTTGGAGAGATGAGAAGGAACTGCACAAGGAAGTGGCAGATACCATAAGGGAAATGCAGAAGAGTAATATTCCTGTGGCAGATTCCTCTGATTCTGATGGAGAAGAAGAAGTGAGTGAGGATGAAAGGAAGAAAGAAGTTGCAGACATGCAAAGTAGTGAAGGGACTTTGGCTGAAGTAATATGCCAGACCAAAGCAGAGATTACCATTGGACAGCTATTGGCTGTGGCACCTTATTGTAGACACAGGCTGTATCAAGCAATCAATCGAATTGCCCAGGAGACAGGAAACACAGACCTGAACAGCAAGGTGACCAGTTATAATGTGAAGCCGGAAGGGCGAGAAACAGTCATGGACTTTGATGATTCTATGCCAGTAATCCAATTGAGAATTGGAAGCACAGAACTAACTGATGTACTGATAGATGGAGGCTCTGGAGTAAATATCATGACAGACCAATTAAGGAAGAAGCTTGGTCTAAGTAACATGAAACCAGCCCCATTTACAATAACAATGGCAGATCAAAGAAGTGTACAGCCATTGGGATTGATAAGAGGAGTTAAGATACAGATACAGAAGATGATCTTTATGATCACAGTAACTGTGTTGAAGATGGATGAAGTCATAGAGGCTTACTCCTTATTATTGGGACGTCCGTGGCTGAAAACAAGCCAGGGTATTCCATGACTGGAATTCTCAGTTATTAATCGTGCATAATGGGGATGCGACGAGATACAAATTACCACTAAGAAAATCTAGTAGATTACCTGCTACGAGAATACCTCAAGGGGTCAGAGAGTATGACTGGGAGAGGAGGACTGGATGAGAGCAGAAGCTACCCTGTTCGCTACACACCCAGAGTGGGAGCAAGTTGCAGAGATGCGGCTGGAAGGCCTAAGTAGTTTAAGAGGTATCTGCTGTGGTGTAGTGTTAGCAACACCAATTGAAGAGGAAACCAGCAATTACCCATCACATTTCTATGAAGAAAGAGAAGGAGAAATGGAAATCCTAGAGGAACCAGCCACTGTGAGTTTACAGGATGAAGTGGTGACTGGTTGAACAATCACAGCTGATGAGCAGGTGAGGGAAGTGAATGTGGGAACTAAAGAGGAACCAAGGATGGTGAAGGTAGGAGCTGATTTGGAGCCAAAATTCTTTGAAGAAGCTAAGAGTTTGTTCATCAAATACAGAGATGTATTTGCTTGGAGCTACGAGGATCTAAAAGGGATACCACCTGAGATCTGTCAGCATAAGATTGAACTGGAACCAGGATCAGTACCAATCAAGCAGGCAAGGTACAGAATGAATCCCAACTATGCACAGAAGGTTGGAGAAGAGATCAAGAAGTTGGCTGAGGCTAAGTTTATATACCCAATAGAGTATACAACTTGGTTGTCACCCATTGTGATAGTTCCCAAGAAGAATGGTAAACTAAGAGTTTGTGTGAACTACAAGAAGCTGAATGCTTGTACGAAGAAAGATCCTTTCCCTTTACCATTCACAGAAGCAGTATTGGACACTGTGGCAGGCCATGAGATGTACTCATTCATGGATGGCTTCAGTGGTTATAATCAAGTGCAAGTGGCAGAAGAAGACTAGGGAAAGACAGCTTTTCATCACGGGGTGCTTATGCATACAAAGTCATGCCCTTTGGACTTTGTAATGCACCAGCAACCTTTCAGAGAGTGATAAGTGAATCTTTTCATGAGTATCTGGATGATTTCATGTAGGTGTTCTTGGACGATTTCAGTGTGTACAGCTCTAAGAATGAACATTTGCATAAGTTGGAGTTATGTCTGGCCAGATGCAGAATGAGAGCTCTGGGCTTGAATCCAAAGAAATGTACTTTCTGTGTGAACTCAGGGGTGCTTCTGGGACACATTGTGTGCAAGAAGGGACTTCTTGTGGATCCCAGAAGACAGAGGCCATTAAAGCTCTCCACCCCCAGTAAATGCAAAGAGTCTAAGGAGATTCCTGGGACACAAACCAGCTATTACAGAAAGATTTGTCAGACGGTATGCACAGATAGCAGCACCATTGAGCAAACTTCTGAAGAAAGATGCAGTGTTTGCATGGACACCTGAATGTCAACAGGCTTTTGAAGAACTTACATTGTCAGTAACAACTACACCTTTGCTGATTAATCCTCACTGGCAGGAAATATTTCATGTTCACTGTGATGCTTCAGGAGAAGCACTGGGAGCAGTGTTAGCCCAAAATGTTACAGGAAGAACAGATTCACCTGTGTACTATGCTAGCCAATTGATGAACAATGCCGAAAGAAATTATAGCACAACGGAAAGAGAAGCATTGGCAATGATCTATGTAGTGAAGAAATTCAGGCATTACCTGTTGGGCAAGAAGTTTATGTTCTATGTGGATCACCAGGCTCTGATATACCTGGTAAACAAACCTCTGATAAGCGGAAGAATAGCAAGATGGTTGATAATCTTGCACGAGTTTGAGTTCGAGGTTGTTTACAAGCCTGGGAGGCTGCATCTTGCGGCGGATCACTTGTCATGGTTATCAACAGGAGAACCAGCCACGGGAGTAGATGATCAATTACCAGATGCGAGTCTATTTGCAGTGGAGGTGCAGGAAAGTGCAGATGACTGGTTAGATTGGCAATGGCCAATCAGATACTACCTTGCTCATGGTCAGTGCCCACCAAGTTATGGAAAGGAGCAGAGAAAGAGAATTGCTATCAAGGCTCTACCTTACACTATGGTAGGGAGCAGAATGTATAAGCTAGGACCAGATGGAGAGCTGAAGCGATGCTTATACCACCATGAAGTTAATAAAGTTTTGGAGGAAGTTCATAAAGGAGTGGCAGGAGGTCATTTTGGAGAAGAGACTACTAGTAGGAAGATACTACATGCAGGTTACTGGTGGCCTACTTTATTCAAAGATGTACACAAGTATTGTCAGAGTTGTGATGAATGTCAGAGGCTAGGACCTTTGCAGAGATCTGGGAAGATGACTTTGCATCCTACAATGCCTACGGAACCATTTCAGAAATGAGGACTAGACTTTGTTGGACCAATTAACCCACCAGCCAAGAATACACAGAACAGGTACATAATTACTGCCACTGATTATACTACGAAGTGGGTGGAAGCTAAAGCTTTGAGGGACAACACAGCCAAGTCCACAGCAAGGTTCATGTATGAGAACATACTTACACGATTTGGCTGTCCCTTGGAATTATCAGTGATCAGGGAAGTCACTTCATAATGAGACCATTGAACTATTGACTAAAGAGTTCATGATTGTGCATAGGAAGAGTACAACGTAATTACCACAGGGTAATGGGCAGGCAGAGGCTACCAACAAAATACTATGTACTATCTTGGCTAAGATAGTCAATGCAAACATAACGGATTGGGATACAAGTTGCTGACTGTGGTCATACAGGACTTCATATAAAGTCACCACTAAGTATACACCATTCCAATTAGTTTATGGTATGGAAGCTTTACGTCTAGGAATTCCTGTTACCTACCATGAGAACGGAATGGGGAAAGAGAATGGAATTGCAAGATTCAATTAAGGTCAGGAAACATGAATTATACCATGTGGAAGAAGTATGTGCTGATGCAGCTGATAACATGACTAGAATTCAGATGAAGAGAAAGGAACAGTTTGATGAAGGCAAGTTAAAGACTTTTAAGACGGAAGATTTGGTTCTCTGGTTGCAGAAGAAGGGAAAGATTAAAGCTTCTAAGCTTAAATCACCATGGAAAGGACCTTATGTCATACAGAAAATGTATGATAACAACACCGCCATGTTACAAACCATTAACAAAGAGATCCTGGGAAGAGTCAATGCCAATAAGTTGAAGGGGTACGTGGTATCCATGACAAACCAGCAGCATTTGCATGTTGAAACGCAGAAGCAGTCACGACCAACGGAGTATGGAGCACTTGTCGCTAGGCCGAGCGTATATGACCAGGGTGGGCAGTACAAGTGTGGCACAACCTATCACAGCCCATCACGGCGCGACACAGCCTATCACAGCCCATCACGACGCAGCACAGCCTATCACAGCCCATCACAGTGTGGCACAGCCCATCACAGCCCATCACAGCGTGACACAGCCTATCACAACCTACCACAGCGTGTCACAGCCTATCACAGCTTACCACAGTGCCACACAGCCTATCAGAGCGTACCACAGTATGACACAGCTTGTCACAGCTCAACACAGCCTACCGGGGTTACACAGTCCATAGGATCCGTGAAATATGGACGTGGGTTAACATCCGGACAGTGGCCGGCGGAAAAATGGACGGAGGCACGTTTAAAAATAAACACGTGGAAGTCAGGGCGCGACACACAGCTGAGAAGGAAGTGCAAGAACAGGTGTCATCAAGAAAGAGGACAAGAGTGGCCGTCAAAGTACCTACTTAGCACGTCAATTCGGATGAATGGCGGGCCCATTAATGAATACGGAAAAAAGGTAACGGAACAAACGGCAAGTACAGAAAAGCGAAATTCTTGTCACATGTGTTATCCTAGTGGACAGTCCAGCAGGGAAAATCACTAAGAAAATTAAATCTAAAATCCAGTCACAGCGGTTACAGCCAATCATAAGCCAGAAGCAGGATCAAGAAATTGGAGGGATTTTAAGCGCAAGAGTCGGCGTCGTTCCAAGTAACGGGCGTCTCGACGGGACAGACCATCAATCCTATAGCTTTGAAGCTATGGAGGAACTAACAGACTATACGCTCGCGATACTACTTACGCAGTGGCACGGGGATAGAAGAACAGAGAGTATCTTTTCTCTTAATCGATGCTTGCAAACCCCGCAGGCTTACAAGAAATTACCCATAGCATTTTGTGGCAACCATACGTTTATGCTTTGTGCCCTGCAGCATTTCTTCAATTGTTACAACCAAAACCTTTCTGTGGTCTAGAATGAAGAGAGTGAGAGGAATGGAAGAAATCAGGATGAAGAGCACCACAATCCTGTAGAAACAAACGATTGCTACTCCACAGCGTACAGTTACTGAAGGAGCTGCGATTAGAAGGATTGCAAAGCAAAGATCGGACATTGCACCATAGGCAGTACATGTTACAATTCTTGCAAAACTTTGAGCCTAGGACAGGAGCAACAACGGTGAAGGGAGTTGAATTAGAAATTACTCCCCTATACCTACAGCAATTGTTTGAATTGCCATCAGGTCAGGTGCATGTGGAGGAGCACAGGGCAAGACTGCAAATAGGGGACTTATTCCAAGAAGGGAGTTTCTTTAAAACTCAGGGTTATGCTTGTACCAAGGCCGTGTACCCAGGGCTAAGGGAGGTAGGCCAGGTATTGAACGTTCTGTTTGCCATGAAACAGAACCAACAGTATTTGAGCAGATCCTTCACAGAGGAAATACTCAAAGCCCTGAGAGGAGAAGAGGTAGCATGGGCGGACATAATGTACAACGGACTGGTAGAGGAGATGAAGAGATTACAAGGCACTGCCGCAAAGTCTCCTATCATAGTGTCTGGGCCAATCATTGCACAAATTATTCTAGACTCGTGCATACTTGATGCGAGAGAAAGGAAGGAGATGGGAGTGTTTGAGACAACAACCACTGTCATAAAAGAGCAAGGTTCTTCACAGGGTGAAGGGGGATTCGCAGAGCATCAACAGCCTAAGAGGCAGAGGAAAGCAATCACATTGGAAGCAGAACTATTGGCTACGAGACAGCCAGAGGAAGAAGTTACTCATACTCTTGTGCAAGAGGGGGCACAGCAGCACAGAGAGATGTGGGTACAAACAACGCAACCTGTGGAGAGAGAACAGGAGGTTACTTCAGTATCACAGCCATCCCAGCCAGATGATCGGCTTGTCACAGAGTTACCACAAGTTGTCCATGCAGTTCCACCACAAATAATTGATTTGGAGAAAGAAAAGTTAGATATCCCCACTACAGAACAGGTGGTGGCAGAAATTGAGAAGGGGGACCTTCTCTATGAAAATTCTGGTTTGGTCAGGGAAACAGTGATTCCGAAGGTACAGCGGTTGTCCAGGGAAAACCCTGCTGTTGTTGTAATACCCACACCTCTGACGGAGGTACCACAGGTAGAATGTCAAGACACTGCAGCACCTGTAGCGGATGAGGTGGTTCAGGAAGAAAATCTGGTGGGGCAATGGCCTGAATGGTTCGTGAGGCATCACACTATTGAGGATCAGGGAGAACAGCAGCAAGCTCACCATGATGACCCTCAACATGCCATGCTTATGAGTTCCATAAGCATGACACTTAATTTGTTGGGCACCTATGTGAAATCCCATGTTCCATCTACCCAATTGGCAGCTTTGAGGGAGGAACTCAGGAAGGAGTTTGAGGCTCGACTTGCCACTGAGTGTGCAAACAAGGTCGATGAGGAGGTCACTCTCAAATTACAGCAAGAGTTAGAGGATACAACAGCTGCTTTGCAGTTGGCCAAGGAACATTTGATAGAAGCAGGCCTCGCGCAGGACCAGTTGCACGAAGCATATAAGCAACAGCTATACCAAATGTTGGTGAAACATGAGAGCAAGTTGCAAGAAGTGAATGCACTACATACAGACTTGCAGACAGTACATGAGAGGATGGCCATACATTATGCTACACTCACAACTACGCTTGAGCAAGCTACAATAGAAGTTAACAGTCAAGCGGAAAGATGTACAAAGGCAAAGGCAGAGAATGTCGAGCAAGCGAAACTCATTGTCGATATGAAGAATACAATCTGTCGCAATGAGAATACTTTCAAGCAATACAGGCAGGTTGAAGCTGACCAAGAGAGGTACATCCTGGAGTTGCAACAAACGCTCATGGTAAATTGAAATGAACTCTCTGTGGCTAACAAGGCTTGGAAGGAAGCCAATAATCTGGCTGCTGCCTATGCGAGTTTGGTTGAACCTCATGCAAAGCGCATGGAGGCTTTATAGCAACAGATAGATGTGTACAGGCTCACAGAGGAGCAGACTCTCAGGGGTGCCACAAGCAACTTGGTGGATAACCATCTTATGCAGGTCTGGTTAGCACAAGGGCCGGTGGAAGGCAAAGCACCACAAAAGCTCACCCAAAGCGAGATGAATGAGCTCAGACTGCAAGTGCAGAACATTGCCACAACTACTATAGACAATGTCTATAGTAGGATAGCGGAGCTACAAGAGGATGTAGATGGCCTGCAGACTCAGGTGGAGAACTTGACATCAAATATTGACAAGAGAGTCTTTGTACCTGAGGAGCAGCTGATGGCTTCTTATTTACAAGCCAGAACTTTGGCTTTTCAGTCTTCTTCGTAGGGGGTGCAGGAGATGCCAGTGGTACAAGAGCCAGTGCCACCAAGACCACAACAAGTGACTGTGACAGCAGCTGACCATGTTGTTACTACAGCCACACCACAGCCACCACAGCCACCACAGCCACCACAGCCACCACAGCCTGAGGTATGGGGGGATGCTGCTTTTAACCCACCTAAAACTCCTGCTGCACGGAGTACAGTCGGGGTATGATTATGCCTTCAACCAAATTCCCATTGTGTTGGATTTGGCTTGGAAGGAATTTAGTCCTCCGCAGTCGTTGGCACATTACTATCAGATCATGCGCATTTGGCTGCCAGTGGCAACTAGGACTAAAGTTCTTCCGAACAATCGACCAATTGAGGATCATCACTTTGCGCAATACTGGCATGAGACAAGTACCATGTTGAAGGAATTAATTGCCTTCCAAGTTGTACATGGATTCATTTATACCAAGACCAAGGAGGTAGCAAGTATTGTCATGGGTTGCGGGTTATACTATGCTGCTTGTTTTCTGGCACGTTATCACATTGAGTAGCAGAAAATGCAATCGCGATTTCTGAGTTATTCCAATGGGGATCATTGGGTCTTACCTTCAGTGCCACCTCATATGTACCTATATGAGGCAAAAGTTATGATGCAAAAGGATTCTAAGATTCGTTCATGGTTTCATGCGGCCTGGAACAATTTGTCAACACAGAAATTCGGCCCTGACGATATTTTCTTTAAGGGACATGAGGCATGGAAATACTTGCACAATTCACAAGTCATTGGTACACCACTCACTTGGACAGACAAGGAGTTCAAGGTCTTCACCAATTTTGCAATTCAGCGCTTACAACAATTTTTACGGTTTAAACTTCCAGACATGGTGGGACAACATTGTATGCCCCAAAGGATTTCAGTTAAAGTTCGACTGTTAAAACACCTCAGGGGGGAAGACGATTTTGATGGTTCTTCAGGGGACTCTTTTGACATGGCAGAGGACTATGCAATTCAGATGGCAGAGAAGAAGCGACGGGGGTCTCCTATGCCTGAGCGATTACCTCGATATCAGCCAAAGGAGGGACTGACATTTCCAGGTAGTGCTCAATCATCTCAACTCAACCAGTGAGGGGACACGGGCTCGCACACGGAGTCCTTCACGAGACTCTCAACGTCACAAGGGTGCTCGCTCACAAAAGTTTGCTAATCCCAAACAGTAAACCGTGAGGACACGGCTTTTTGAGAGGAGGAGGGGTAAATGTTAGAGGGCTGCTTGGGACTTAGACGCTTTTATGGGATCTGTGGGGTACCCTTAATTTTTACACAGACTAAGACCAATAGGAGCTTTAGAGGTGACAGCAACAGGCTTTAGGGGGGAGATACACAGCCCGACACAGTCCATCACAGCCCGTCACAGTCCAACACAGCCCGTCACAGCTACGCACAGCCAACACAGCCCGTCACAGTCCGTCACAGCCGACACAGTCAGACACAGCCATCACAGCTTCGCACAGCCAACACAGCCCGTTACAGCCCGACACAGCGCCACAACTTCGCACAGCCCTACACAGCCCGACACAGCCAGTCACAGCCCGCCATGGCCTGATACAGCCAGTCACAGCTCGGCACAGCTGGGAACAGTTATCATTGGCAGGGAACAACGGTGGGGGAACGACATCTGAAAAAGGAACGTGTACTACATGAATGACGGTTAGTTAGGAAAGCGGTTAGAACAGCTTGTAGGTGGAAAAAGCAAAGAGCAGGGAGGACGAGAAATGACTTCTGGGGATCACTTTGGGGGGGGGACTTCTTACATCAGGGCTGGGAAATAGAGGGGAGAGCACATCTTTGAATGGAAAGATGAAGAGCACGCAGTAGGAGAAGTGACGATCTATTGTTAGTTGATGAATGCAAGCTGTAGAATTGTAATGTAAAGTAGATTAGAGACACCATGGCTTCAGCCTGATACTTGATAGATATTAATCTGATACATACTTCATACTCACACTGTGTAGAGAGATCTGAGTGAAGCTGTGGAATGAATGGATGAGTTGATGGAATCCGATAGATTGCTGAAGCAATCTGATACTTAAATACCAACAGTAAGGTAACTAACATGAATACGGGAAGGAATACAAATAGGAAACACCCCCATGATACACTAGCCGTAGGTCATGACTGAGATTATTCTGAGCGGGCTGAGTGCTTAGAGATTTCTAACTCTTCTATCTTGGAGTTCCCGCCTCGGATAGCGAAGGGATGGGTGAGTAAAAGCCGCTCGACAATGGTGAGGAAACATCAACCCGTCTCCCTCGAGGATAGGGAGGTAGTACCACATATTGATTGTGGCCCTAGAGCGACCTTTTTTCGTGGTGAGGAGCCACCCATTGCACCTGATCCAATACATGCTGCCGGGCACAATTGTAGAAGGGACCGGGGCCAAATTTCAGGTGATGCGGAGGATGTTGACACTCCGGGATCGAGTCGGCGCGCGCCGCGGGTTGCCCCCTCGTGGGCCACCCTGTCCAACCACGTCCACCTTTGACCCCCCCCCCCCCCCTGGACAGGATGAGTGTTGGTGCACTAAGTGTGGGAACGGGTAGGTGTCATAGGCATTATGGCCGGCGACGAGCAGGCCCCCCCCCCCTCCAGTTTCCTCAGGCGGTCCCCTGATTGTGGCCTCCTCCCCCCCCCCGTCTATTTCTTTGTCTGATCCACCTTCGGTAGTACCGGACGTTGTACCCCCGGCTGTACCTCCGACATTACATCCTCAACCACCTCCACTTTTATCTCCTCTGCCAGCAGTACCACCTCCACCTCCACGTGCATGTGCCCCCCGAACCCCTAGGAGGGGTCGGCTTCGCCCTAGGTTTCCTCCCCTTCGGCTTGGGCGGCCTGAGCCGGATCCTCGCCCCCGATGGGAAGCGCATAGGACTATGTTACTGAGGACCGTCCAGCCTCATTGTTGGGAGAATCATCTCGACTCTCCCACCCCCATTCGAGAAAATGTGGAGTTGAGTATTGGGGGAGACGGTATGTTGTGAGAGCCGCTACAGACCCTGCTAGGGGTCGGGATTTATTCACAGTCAATGATATTGTAGTTCCTCCTCGGAGAAACACCATAGTGGACTTGTTTCCATACTACGGTCCATACTACACCTCCGTGGAGTTCCGTACATTACACCTCGAAGCCCCATACATCCTACCCTACATTTTGTGTGTCAACGGACAGGATGTACGTAGACGGGGGTTGTCTCCCATTGAGATCAGATTTTGTGAAGGTGACCCCGACATCTTCGGCAATGTCGCTGGGCTGGTCAATAGTTCTTTTGATCATCCTAGGAGAACCAATGTAGTATGGGACGAGCGAAGCGATGGGCATAAGAGCTTTTGTGGTCATACGTCAGTATACTGTGAGGGGATGCACATGTCAAGTTAAATAAGCACAGTGTGAAAACAGCTAGCATAAAACTAGCTATTTGTATTTAACACTTGGATTTAGGTCAAGTGTTAAATCAGGTGTCAAGTTTAGTTTGACACCTGGTCCGTCTTATCTTCACGAGAGCGGCAGTCGCGCAGCTCATCTTTCTCGAGTTGAGCCTACGCGACCGAGCTCTTGCATGCGTTTAGATCTGAGTGTACTCATGATGGGAGTGTAGGTTGTTGTGGGGTGGAGTCCCCATAGCTTGGGGTGCCCCTGGCTCGACTTCTATTATAAAGAGTGATAGAGATGGATTTCACATGTTTTGTGTCAACAGTGTTTCTATGCTTCTTATCACTAGAGAAAGATCACCTCTTACCTGTGAGTGCAAGGTAGGAGTTGAGGGTTAGCACTTGTATGATTACCTGTGTGTAAGTAATGCTTACTTTGAGAAGCTTAAAAAAAAAAAAACATGCTGGTTTCGATCATCGTTGGTTTCTGGGTATATAGATGGTCCATGGAGGCAGGCTGCATGGCAAGCAGGGGCAAAGAACTGGTCTTGTTCTACTGGTTGAGGATAGCGTTGGTTCTGGCATGAGGCCGCCGGGGCAGGACGGAGCTATACTGCGGGGAAGCAGCCTTCGTTTTGGTCGGTGAGGAGACATCATGGTGTAGCAGCGATTGGCCGTTCGGAAACTGACCAAGTGCGAGACTTAAAGGGGTACCTGTAATCGAGCAGATGAGTAGAACTTCCATGCCTGGAGATGGAGATGAGGGAGAATGGAACGGCGTGCAGAGAGGGCGAGGTGGGGCAGTCAGGAGGTAGAGTATGGGCTGCTCGCCTTAGTTCGATGTGCACCGACCAGAAGCGGTCAGTGAGGTCGTGTGTAGGGTAACTGCAAGTGCCTCTTACCTTGCTCCTCGTCACACCCACAAACGCAGGGAAGAAATGAGGTGGAAGCGGACGTAAAGACTTGGAGATCGAACATGTGATCGTAGCAGTTCTTCGAGCCTCAGTGAGGCGCAGCAGCCGTTAAGGAAGAAATGGGAAAGAGTGACGTATTGTGCGGTCAGGAAAGGCAGCGGAAGAGCAGAATCTAATTGATTTTCTGAGGTAGCATCCTGGTCAATAGCAATACCATCACTGGCAACCCGCATGTTTCCTTCCTCCGAACTTCTCTTCGCTTCCTCTGTACCTGGGGTAGCAATTTGAAAGATGCCCACTCCAACATCCTTTGCAGTAGAGCACACCTCACTCTCTCCATTTTCATCATTTCCACATTCTGGCTCCTCAATTAGAGAGCCTGGTCCTGCAAGTGGCAAACTGAACATACTGTCTGTATCAGGCTCCTCTGCAGGCAAAGCACATCTTTCCACTGAAGTTGGGCTGTAGCTTTTCTTGACGCATGTGGGCACATTGGCAGCTGTCACAGTGGCTGTATCTTCTTTCTTAGCCTGATCAGAGTCTGGCAGTTTTTCTAGCTAGCATGTCTGGCTTTTGCTGCAATTGAATCGTACCAGGAGCAGGAACTCCAAGAGCTTCGAATGTGATTGGTAATGTTGAGGGGCTGTGGAATGAGCAAGAGATAGGAATACCAAGGAACTTGGCGTATTCTACTGCCTGGTGGTGTCCTGCAGTGCAGCCATTCGTCCATTCATTGAATGCTGGAGGATGAGCAAACATGTGAAGCAGCCTTGTAACTTATGCACCTGCCAGAGGAGGGAGCAAGGCCATCAAGAATTGAAGGGATGACTTGCGCTGACTAGAAGCTAGGGTTTGCAAGAGAGCAAAACTGCTGTTGCGAAAGATGGACAGAGCAGAACTGTGAATAGGCTCGCTGGCGGATGGTTTGCTGAGGGGAGCGCCATAACTTAATGACTCTGGCTTCTGGAGAAGCGCCGAAAGAAGCAACATACGTGGTCTTGGGAAATGATCAATGCACTGGTCTGATCCAGAAATTTCCCTTCTTGCCTGATTGACGTCAGTTCTGCCCAATAACCAAGCAAGTGTGGATGTGGCACTTTGAGCGTCAATTGAAAGGCTTGTAAGCTGGAATCTGATGCGGCTTGAAGAATCTGACCGTGGAGGAATCAGATAAAAAGGAGCAGGGAAGGATGACAATTTAGGCATTAATGTGGTGTCATCTGAAACTGCCGGTCCCTTGAAGACAGAAGGGGCCCAGCTCACTACATGACATGCTCGGTCTATGTGAACAATCCAGAACTTGAGGGCAGCCTGTGCCAACTCCATGGAAAGGCTTTCACAATCAGTGATAGCAGATCTGTTGTTGTCACCTTGAAAAATCAGCACGCATGAAGGGCTGTAAGCGTTCTTGATCAAGCTAGTTAGCTCTGGTGCTTTCCGGGGTTGCATTGTAAGTGCTCTTGCTTTTGTTGGGAATATTGGTGCAAAGGATTAAGGCTCGGCATAGCTACGGATCTCGACTGGAGGAGAGCACGTCACTGGTAACCAAGAGCTGTGGGGGGTGCATTTGTAAACACAACTAAATCCTAGAAATTATAGGGCACGTGGCTAGGGAACCTAGGAAACCATATAGAACTTAGGGAACCGGGAACCAGTTACCAAATGTTTTGGGTGTAACTTTAAATTTTTAAATTTGAAAACCCTTTAAAAAAAAAAAAAAAGGGGCCCTTTTGATCTAATTTAAATGATTTAAAGCCAAATTGGTCATATCTTTGTCAAATGGACTCTGTTTGACTCAGTTTTTGGGGGGATAGCTGCAGAAAGGGGAAATCTACCTACCTAGACCTGGTTTCTGTTTTTGGGACTCTGCTAAAAATCTATGGAATTTTTAGAGTGTGAGTGTGCCATAAAATATCCACAATCCTGTTTCTAGAACCTGTGCTGGCCTATATGAGAGACAAACCTGTGGATGTACTCCCTGTATGGCTGGGGGAAATGAGGACGTAATTGAAGGGCAGGTCTCTTCTCTTAGCCTGTGCACACAAGGGGACAGGATCTATGTTTCCCAAGGAACTCAGACTGATTTGAGTGGAGAACAGTTGGACGAGTTGATTGCATACTGGGAGTCAGGCATTAGCAGTAGACAACAGACTGCTGTAGTTGGCATTGAGGGCCTCAATATCGCCTTGGACAGTCAGAACTCTGTTGGAGCCAGCAGTTCTGCAGCTGTAGGTGAAATACCAAAGTGGGTGAAAGCTAGGCTTGGAACACAGCCAAAGACAGCTCCAGGGACCAAGGTGTTCAGCCACAAGGCCGTGGTGTACTGGAGCAGAGGAGCAGGAGCTGCACAAGTTTGTGCAATTAGACAGTGTTGCAGACAGACACGCTCTGCACAAGGCAACCACGAGCGGGGGTTCATTAGCGAGGACAAGTTTGTTCTGTTTGAAGGCGATGCAGTCATTCGCAATGAAGACACCCGCAACCGTCTCAAAGCTTTCGAGTTGAGAGACTATCAGACCCTACCTTTGTTTTCTTTAGTGTTCAGTGAGCGGGAGATAGCAGAGTGTTGCTTTGTCTCTACCTGGCAGAAAGAGGAGGAGGGTTGGTTAGAGCGAGCTACTGTAGCTTGGGACAAGGTTAGTGGCAGGTTTCTGGACATAGATATACCTCCTACACCTTACCATCAAGCAGAGCGAGGTACTTTGAGAGAAGTCTGGAAGTTGATAGCATAGATCAGGGTTAGATCTTGCTTGGGCGGGCTTCTATTCTTCCCCTCCATCTTTGTACTATTTTCATTACCTTATACTTGTAGTTGCCAAAGCCTCTCTTGGTGGAGGCCAGTCAGTCCGGGGTTTTGGGCTGGGATATTCTGCAGGATCAGCGTGGCTGCTGGATTTTGGTGTGGGGGTGTTGATGTTTTGATTTCTTGTGTTTGGATCCCCCCCAACACCTGCATGCTTGACTGTGCGCCATGTTGGTTTTGTGTGGGCGCTTGCTTTCATAGGGATTAGGCCGGATTTGATCACCGGTCAATCCTAGAGTATGCTGTCGGTGGTGAGGCTGGAGTGATGACCAGCAAGACCACCAGTGTTTCTTCTATGGTGAGGCTGGGTTGATGACCAGCCAACCATAGGAGTTCTTGCGGTGGATGCAGGTGCAGGTGCCCTGAGCCATTGGGATATGACCCTTAGACTGCAACAGGTGCCCACCCGTGTCACTATTAGATTAGTACTAGAGCCTTATAGTGTCACGTGGAGGAGGTGCACATTGTGAGTGTCATTACGGAGTTACCCAAGGGTTTTGAGGGGAGTACGGCTACAAGCAGTGACAGTGAGAGTGGGTTCACAAGACGAGGTATTCGGTTCAGACCACCTTCACCGCCACCCTCAACTACTGTAGCGTCAGACACAGACTCGGAGGCTTCATCAACAGGTGTGCACTTTCATTCGCCATTGTTGTGGGACGACATGGAGGAGATGTATGGAGCTACCAAGGGGCCTCGTAGGTACTCTGGAGCTGTGGGCACAATCGAGTTGGATGACTTTATCCAGGAGTTCGACAGCTGGTGTGATTTGCAGCAGATGCGCAATCCACAGCTATTCACCCCATTCATGGCGTGGAAGGGACTGTTCCAGCATTTGGAAGGCCCGCCTATGGACGATTACCACGAGTTCAGGCGAGGACATGAAGCAGAGATTGAGGAGTGGAGGATGTATTGGTCACCTGACTACGTCTCCATTACTCGAGGCACGACGCGACCAGTAGCTGCATCAGTACCAATAGCTCCCACTGCCAGCACTAGTAGTGGAGCAAGTAGTGCTGGTACTTCTGTAGGTGGTACCAGTTCAAAAGGTGCTACTACTTCTCCTGCCACGACTACAACACATGTGCCTAGATTCAACCCGGTGGTGGAGTTCTTCCAGGAGTTGCGGAGGAACTACCAAGGTGTACGGACAGAGAAGCTGCGAAGTTTGCAAGACTTCCAGCGCAAACCCAGTGAGAGCCTGCGAGAGGCGTACACTCGTATGAGGCGCTTGATAAGTGTGACCCAAGGGGTTACTGAAGCTCAGGCAATCCAGTTTTGGTATGGAATTCTGGACAAGGAGCTCAAGAGAAGGGTGCGAGATGCAACCCTGTTACAAGCAGCCCAACCCACATTAGCAGATGTGTTTCTGCTGGCTGAGCGGATTGAGCTCAACATGGTGGAGGAGCGAGTTGTTACAATTGGATTTGGCAAGGACATGCCTGTACGGGGCACAGCTGTCAGCCCACAAGCACAAGGGACTGCCCAACAGCGTGGTCAGGGGGGCAAGGTTGCCCAGCCCAAGTTCCATGGAGCTTACAGGGGGCCTCAGGTGCAGAGGCCCGTGGCATCTTTTGCAGGCCAACAGCAACCAGGGGTGATATGTTGGACATGTGGAGGACCCCATGTCAAGAGAGATTGCCCAGAGAGTGGCAGAAGGCCGGCACAAGCACAGCCTGCACAGTTGCAGTGTGGGCATTGTGGCAAGTATGGGCATGGAGATGCCCAGTGTTATGACTTGCATCCTGAGTTGCGCCCAGGCCAGTTCCAAGGGAACAATGGTGGCCGGGGGCGAGGTGGACCAGCCCAGAGAGGACGAGGTGGTCGGGCACGAGGTGCAGGCCAAGGGCAAGCTCAACATGGCCAAGGACGCGGAGGTCAGGGCGTTGATCAAGGCATGGCCAACCGGCTTCAGCAGCTAGAGCAGAGGCTCGCTGCCATGGCTATAGCTCAGGCGGTACCGGCTCCCAGGCGGGATGGTCCACCTCCTGCTCCTGAGGGAGGAGATATGGGAGGCATGGGATTTATGTGCGGAGCAGCACTACCACTAGAGCAGGTGGAGTCTGCTGCAGCCGTGACTCGAGGAGCAGCACGAGTTCCTGAGCCACGAGGTGCAGAGGTGGAATTGGATCCACAGCGTGGGGAGGCAAGCCGTCAGGCAAGGCTTCCTCAGTCATTCACATTGGCGGAGACTGTGTCGACGCCATCCATGGCACCTAGTTCTCGCCCGACTGTTACCGAGGCGGAGGTTACTATGCCATTGGGGAGAGCTACACGTGCAGCATTGACTCCTGCTGCCAAGGCTAGTGCGGCCGGTGTGTTATTGGGGGCAGCCACCTCTGTGTGTCAGGCCCCACTGTTCTCGGCAACATGATTGCGACGCCGGGGGTGAGACCAGCTGCAGTGTTCAGACTAGCAGCAACACTCTGTGAGAGTGGGGAGGTCACTTCATCTTCTGCGGAGTTAGTGGAAGGTGTAGTGGCAGAGGGATCCTCGGATTTGAGGGTCAAGACTGCCACGGCTGCGCCATGGCAAGTTGCAGCTGCCAGGTTGACGGAGCTGCCAGCTAGGCCAGCCATTGAGCGCGCCATGGTGACACCTGGAGTTGTCTTGTTAGACAACCAGGGAGGCATTTTCACTTTGAGTGGACCGGCAGGCAAGAAGTACCGGCCACTGCGGGTCTTGTTGGACTCAGGAGCTCAGCCACTGATGTTGGGCAGAGCTGCTATTGCAGGTTTGGGCCTCATGGAGGCGGATATGGAGCCTTGTCCTTTCCAGATACAGACATCTCTGGGAGGATCAGAGCAGGCTCGCGGCATGACACGGCATCAGTTGGCTATTAGACTGCAGCCGGATCATCCTGTAGATGGCTCAGTGATGCGAGCCAAGGCCATTGTGACAGACGCGGTCTCTTACGATGTCCTCGTTGGTGGGGCAGTGTTATACCCCATGGGCTTCACCCTGGATTTCTGGGAGGAGTCAGCATCCTACAGGCCTGGATGGCAGTCAGGGGATGGTCGCCGTGCACAGCTCCCTGTGACATTCATTGGGGGTATTGCAGCTGCCCAGCGGGGCAAGATGCCAACACTAGCCGCCTTCACAGCTGCGTTAGTTGGCCTGGAGAGTTGCTGGAAGGCAATGCCCATGCAGAGGATGTGCCACCTCCAGCAGAGCAGGATGACATGCATGGTACGGCGGAGTTGCCTGCCATGGTTGCTCACACCCCGTTGTGGGGTACGAGCAAGGATTTGCAGCAAGCTGCTGATGGACGGGTGCAACAAGCTTGGGAAGAAGCTTTTGTACCGTCAGGAGAGGAGGAGAGTGCGGTGATTGCACCAGGGCCACCTCAGTTGTCGCCATTGGACACCACACCTCTTGTGTGGCAGCGGCCGGATGAAGGCATTTGCCTTCTGGACTTGTTTGGCGGGATCAGCACCGGATTGGCTGCTGTGCTACAGGCAGGTGTGCGGGTAAGGCGTTACCTGTATGTGGAGAGGGATGAGACTGCACGACGCGTCTCACTGCGCCATGTGGCTCAGTTGGTACAGCAGTACCCTGACTTGTTGCCTGTGTCTGCAGTTCGTGGATACCAACAAGCCTTGCCAGCAGACATTTCCTTGTTGGGGGCGCAAGATTTGGAGCAGGTTGGCTCCATTGATCTGATAGTGGCAGGTTGGCCCTGCCAAGGGCATTCATCAGCCGGGCATGGCAATGGATTGCGAGACTCGAGGACGGGTCTGTTTTGGGAGATGGTGCGGATTTTGCGCTGCTTGCAGCTTCATCAAGCTGTATCTCCAGCATACATCTTGGAGAATGTACCACTGATGGGTGATTCTCGGGCCAGGGTGATGGCCAGTGTGCATCAAGTCCGGTCGTGGCTTGGGTCAGCAGTGTTGCTGGATGCAGCTGCAGTGGGGTCACGGGCTCATCGTCCACGACTATGGTGGACTAACTTGATGCCACCCGCACTGCTCAAGCGTGCATTTGATGGGGTGCAGCGGCCAGCACACCTCACCGTGGATGGCATTTTGGACACAGGAAGGCAGTCTCAACGTGTGAGACACGATGACCGTTCGCCTTTGGCAGTGGTCAACAGGGTGGGTCAACCACGAGCAGCATTACCTACACTGCTCAGCTTCCCAGGATCCCATGCTTTTCGGGATGGTGGACCTGGCCTCCTGTGGGATGCTCAGTTGCAGCAGTTAGTGGAGCCTAATGCCGACGAGCGAGAGCGGGCTATGGGGTTTTCCACTGGGACCACGGCGGTGCCTTCTCTTTCTGAGGCATCACGTCGTCAGGTGTTGGGGCAAGCAATGGATCTCAATTGCTTGACCTGGATTGTCAGCTTGGCTATGGCTGAGCAACGTAGAGTGCGGAGTGCACTTCCCTTGACGGTCTCTCTGCCTACCGAGACGGTACAGGCAGCGAGTGGGGGCGAGCCGGTGAGGACCACGAGGTGTAGACATCCATGGCACATGTGGGAGGTGCTCGAGGTTCAGAGGGAGTTGGCAGCGAAGGCAGCTGTGATGGATGAGGTTGGGGATTCTTCTCGGGATGAGGAGGTTCTCAATGATGAGATGATGGGGCAGGATGAGGCCTTGTCATTGACTGAGCAGGAAGGGGGTACTGCTCAAGAGGTTGCAGCATAGCAACCACGGGACGCGTCCTCTACCTCTAAGCCCACTGGACTTAAGGTTGCAGTTACGGAGGACAATTGGGAGCCTGACATTGGACCCATTGTCACCGGAGGAGAGAGACGACGTATACGGCGGTTCCTGAGGGCTTATAGGAATTGCTTTGCCTTCAGTTTGAAGGACTTGGGAGCACTGAAGGGTCAAGAGATCCGTATTGAGTTGGCCACTGACACGCCAATCTTTCGGAGACCCTATAGATACAGTGACATGGAGAGGTCTTTGATTCAGATGAGGACTCAAGATCTCTGGGAGGCAGGTTTGGTGGAGCTCTCTGGTGGAGAGTATGCTTCAGCCACAGTGATGCCAGCTAAGAAGGATGTCTATGGCAATTGGACGGAGAGACGTATGTGCGGTGATTACCGGCCTGTAAATCGTCAGACCAAGTCCGATAGGTATGCCATGCCAACACCAGAGGAGATCTTTGATGCCATTGGGCATTCCAAGGTCTTTAGCACGTTGGATTTACGATCCGGATATCACCAGTTGCCGATCAAGGAGGCGGATAAGCAAAAGACGGCATTCTGGGGGATCAATGAGCACGGGAAGGATTGCCTATACCAGTGGCGGTTCTTACCATTTGGGCTTAAAAACGCTCCCGCTGAGTTTCAAAGAGTCATGGACAGGATTCTAGCAGGGGTGGAGTTTGCTCGGTGCTACATAGATGACATCATCATCTTTAGTGCTACGGTGGAGGAGCATGAGAGACACCTTCAGGGGGTATTTGAGCGCTTGAGGACGCACGGATTGAAGTTACATCCGGGCAAGTGCAAGTTTTTCCACAACCAGATTGAGTATCTGGGTCACATGATATATCCTGGAGGATTGGGGGTACAGCAGACTAAGGTAGAGTCCATTGCACAGGTTCCACGCCCCACGGATGTGAGCCGAGTTCGAGCTTTCATGGGGTTAGCAAACTATTACAGACGGTTTGTTAAGGGATTTAGTGCCATTGCAAAGGCTCTAACCAAGCTGACCAAGGTGGACCAGGAGTGGCAGTGGGAAGATGAGCAAGAACAAGCTTTTCAAGAGCTCAAGGCGAGGTTGACCTCGGCGCCCATCTTGAGACGACCTATCAGGGGGCGTCCTTTTCAGCTGCATACAGATTGGAGCATGCTGGGGCTTGGAGCGGTGCTCACACAGGTGGATGATGAGGGAAGAGAGTTCGTAGTGGCTTATGCTAGCCGCTCGAACAATGCTGCAGAGTCTAAGTATAGCTCATATGAGGGAGAATGCTTAGCTGCAGTGTGGGCCGTGGCACACTTCAGGTGCTATTATACGGCAATCTCTTCACCCTTGTCACGGATCACCAACCACTCAAGTGGTTGATGGAGTCAGACAAGCTTACGGGGAAGCTTGCACGGTGGGCACTCATCCTTCAAGAGTATGACTTTCAGGTGGTGCATCGACCGGGTTTGGTCAATCGAAATGCAGATGGGTTGAGTCGCAATCCATGCACGAGCCAGCAGGATGACACTGGAGCTCGGTGGCATGGTGAGACGGACGAGGAGATGGTGCCCGGATGGCATGCATCTGCATTTCTGTGTATCTTGGCAGCGGAAGGCCAGGTTGGACCTACAACAGGGATGACTGTAGATCAAGTGTCTGAGGACCCTGAGGCCAGCAATGAGCAGGGTGGCGCCAAAGATATACATGAGGATTCAGTTGTGTTGGACTACCTCCGCAGTGGAGACACGGCAGCCACTATGACTGCCAAGGAGAGGGATCGGATCCTACAACGAGCCAAGAGGTTCAGGTGGGAGGGGACACACCTGCTCCGAGTGTGGGAGGATGGTCGAGTGAGGATTGTGCCTCACCCAACACAGCGGGCACGGTTAGTGCGGCATGCCCATGAGGAGTTGGGGCATTTTGGGGTGCGACGCACTCATAGTCTACTGCAGGGGCAGTATTGGTGGCGTGGTATGCACACAGAGGTGCAACAATTTGTGGCTAGGTGCATGGTGTGTGACAGGGTGCGTGCTTCATTCAACGCCCCTACTCCACAATTGCACCCTCTTCCGATCATGGGATTGGGCTACAGGTGGAGTCTTGACTTCGCAGGGCCGTTGCCACTGACCATGCGCCACAACAAGTACGTGTTGGTGATGGTGGAGCACTTCTCCAAGTGGATTGAATTGGTTCCATTGCCTGATAAGGCTAGTGAGGGAGCTGCGTATGCATTCCTGGATTGTGTGCTTAGCCGATTCGGTGCTCCAGCTGAGGTACTCACGGACCAAGGGAGAGAGTTCTTGGGGGAGTTTCAGGCTTTGTGTGACAAGGCCTTGATAGACCACCGCACCACTTCTCGGGATCATCCTGAGGCCGATGGCTTGGCAGAGAGAGTTGTTCAGACAGTAAAGAGGGGTTTGCGCAAGTATGGCTTGCAGAAGGGACACCTAGGAGATTGGGACCTTCAGTTACCCTGGTTAGCCATGGGCTACAGGTTCAGCAAGCAAGCATCACTTGCCTCCTTCTCACCATACTTTCTTCTCTTTGGCCGAGAGCCGGATTTGCCTACATCCATTCGCAGAGAAGCTGCTACAGTTCTTAACCTTGACGATCCGGATGTGTGGGCACGTGCATGTGAGCAGCGTGCAGAGTTGTTCAAGAGAGTCATGCCCATGGCTTTCGAGAACCTTGCCATTGCACAACACCGTGATACGTTGAGGTATGCTACCATACGTGGTGGGGGCTATCGTCCTGGGGTTCGGAGATTCAACCCTGGTGACTATGTCTATCTGCAGCAGACTGCTCCTACGACCCTGGATGTGACTGCAGGACGTGTTATTTTGAGGGTTCGAGAGGTCTTGCCCTCAGGCGTCTTGGTCTTGGAGGGTCGGGATGGCATAACTTGGAAGGACCATGTGCGTAATTGTGCGCCATGTCACCTTCCGAATGTCGATGGCAGGATTGACCCAAACCTGGCAGTGGTATCTGCAGGTTTGAGGTGCATGTTGTGTGGGTCTGCTAAAGGGGCGGCCACCATGCTGGTGTGTGATCGATGCTCTAGAGGTTGGCATATGGGGTGCTTGACTCCACCTCTTGAGATGGTTCCGGATGGGGATTGGTTATGTCCACATTGCATTGGATAGTGGGAGTGGATACAACCATGGAAGGCTAACAAGAAACGCAAGGCCCAGCTACTAGGAGACCTTGAACACACGAGGTCCTGGCTCAAGTTCACAGATTGCAAGATGGCGACTAACGATGGGGCTACTCTTGTACCCGGCCTCTTGGTCTATAGAGTTTGAGTACAATAGGGACAGTGATAGAGGACTTAGTACGGCTGTGGCTATTACATCTTGTAGCTATCTAGAGGTAGAGGGACCTATCCACCAGCTAGGGGGGCGATTGGGGTAGACTACTTTATTGTGCATATATGTGTGGTGTGGTTTGGACAGCGATGTAGTTGTGTAGCGATATGTATGCGCACGACAGCTGTCAAGTTAAATAAGCACAGTGTGAAAACAGCTAGCATAAAACTAGCTATTTGTATTTAACACTTGGATTTAGGTCAAGTGTTAAATCAGGTGTCAAGTTTAGTTTGACACCTGGTCCGTTTTATCTTCACGAGAGCGGCAGTCGCGCAGCTCATCTTTCTCGAGTTGAGCCTGCGCGACCGAGCTCTTGCATGCGTTTAGATCTGAGTGTACTCATGATGGGAGTGTAGGTTGTTGTGGGGTGGAGTCCCCATAGCTTGGGGTGCCCCTGGCTCGACTTCTATTATAAAGAGTGATAGAGATGGATTTCACATGTTTTGTGTCAACAGTGTTTCTATGCTTCTTATCATTGGGGTAGACTACTTTATTGTGCATATATGTGTGGTGTGGTTTGGACAGCGATGTAGTTGTGTAGCGATATGTATGCGCACGACACACATGTTTGTGTTGACATGTGCGAGTAGGACTATTAGGGCTGATAGCGAACTATTTGCATCATACGAGTTCTCCCGGGATGATTGGGACCTCCGATTACAGCGTGAGTGGGATGTGTATGATAGAAATATGGTTCCTTTGAGACATGGATCGCGTAGAGGGGCATTGTAGATATTCTCATGATGTACTTTGTATACATCCGATTAATCGATTGATGTAAAAAAAATTCTTGTTGCTCGTGTGGGTTGCAACTTTGCATATGTGATCTAAACATACTTATGCACATGTGGACCAAATATGAGCTTGAACCAAGTTGATTCAATGGGTCATTCTAGTGTTGAACGCAGCTACGTGTTATAGAGACGGAAAATTGTGTTTCGTCTGCAGATGTTTTTTTTTTTATTCCATTTTCAAGCCATATGCTTTAATGATAGCATATGCAATGTGCGTGCAAAATTTGGGAGTAAACAAAAGTCATTTGGACCCATAACCAGATTTTGTTCTCTCATTTGTACTCCAAAGTTGAGTTATCTTCAATTTCATGCACTCTTCATAGAGAGTTCTACAAAAGTGACCCTAGAAACACACTTATTTTTTTCCATTTTGTTTTTGTCCCATTTTTTGCATGGATGTAGTAGTGCAAAGCCCGATGTCACAGAATAAAATAGAGCTAAAAATAAAATCATTACGCCCATCAAAACCGCAATCATATATTTTCTAAATGCAAATATTTATTTTAAATTCGATTTAATTCAAAAATGGTGCAAGGGTGAGTGCATCGTTCGGGAGGCAAATGTTTTTTTTTTTTTTTTTTTTTTTTTTTTTTTTTTTCTGCTGGATCTTGTGGGAGCTGTGGGCGAGACGCCGCCCCCACGGTACCGGACGATGATGACGATGACAGTGACAGTGACAGTGACAACAACAATGAACATGGAATTAACCAGGAGGATGTGCAAGCCATGGAGGATATCTTAATGCATCATGTGGGCGCTGATGCATCCCATGAAGAGGGAACCCGGCCAATCGATGATCTTGAAATGGTCCCCTCAAATGACATGGAGAGGAAGGCGAGAACTCCCTTGTACGAATGGGCGAAAGTGAGTCGACTTTCAACAATCTTACTTTTGCTCAATCTTCAAATTCGATTTGGCATAAGTAATGTTGTGATGTCTGCCATAATGCGAACTATTGCAGACTATATCCTTGCTCCACACTTGAAACCCAAGATGCCACGGTCGCGGAAAGAGGCACGCGAAGTCTTGGACTCTGTGGGGATTGGCTATAAGATTTTTCATGCATGTCCATGTGATAAAACCCTATACTACGGAGAGGATTCGCATCTCACCAAGTGCCCAAAGTGCAAGAAAGACCGATATCGGGATGATGTCCAAGGGAAAAAAGTACCACGCAAGGTAAAAGCGTCATTCCCCCCTCGCATGGACATTAATTTCTTTAATCTTCTCAATGTATGTAAAGTGTATTCCACAAAGTTTAGGGTTTAGAGAGTAGTACTCATGCAAGATCTGATTGTGGTTTTGGAAGGAGTGAGTGAGGAGTGGAAGGAGCGACGTTCGGTTTTGACCATTCATAGAGGCTGCATAAAGGGAAAGACATAAGGGTGTTGTATTATGTGTGCTAATGGGATGATTATATGTGGGGGGCGTGGGGTATTTCATCCTAGAAAATGCATTACTTTCCGATGATCCCGCGATTGAGGGCACAATACCGAAGCCCCGAATTGGCCAGATTCATGAGATGACACGCCTCGCATCGGAGCCCCCCGGGAAAGGTGTGCGGGCCACAAGATTCACAAGCATGGAGGCATATTGAAGAGATGTGGCATTTTCTCTTGGAGGACCCACGACATGTCCACCTCGGCTTCTCCTCGGATGGGGTCAACCCATTCTCTGTCCAGTCATGTATTCATTCCACTTGGCCGGTGACCATGGTGAATTACAACATCCCTCCGTATCTTTCAATTAAAAAAGACCATATCATGTTGGCTGTCATTGTGCCAGGTGAGTGTACTCATTTCATGTTTATTATTGCCTTAGACTTTACATTAAACTTCTGATCTCTGACGCAATTCGGATGGAATATTGATGAGTGACATAATCATGGAGTAAGACGTGTAATTTATTTTGTAGTATAATTTGCATATTGGTGGAGCATTGAAACAATGATGTGAATGTCTCATAGGGAAAAAACAAGTGACAAACATGGACACGTACTTGCGACCTCTTGTTGATGAACTTAAGGAGCTATATAGGGGGGTCCCGACATTGGATGCTTCACTTGACTCTATGGCCGGACAATTTTTTCAGATGAGAGACATCTTGCTTTGGACAATGCATGATTATCTAGGTATATTATGTTTCCCATGAACAACCTGCGTACATTCACTTGTCAATGCCAGATAATATCGATGAGGATTGGGATTGATTGAAGTAGCGGCGACAGTCTTGTGCACCGTAGTGGGGTAGATGGCATTATGGGCCATGCACATGACAACTTTTTGTTTTTGTTAATGTGGCGGGATGTGTAGTACAAGACTAGGGTACCATGTATGCTTGCATTGTGGCGATGATCTTGATGCACATAGCTCCCGCCGTTTTCACAAGATGATGTATCCCAACTACCGCAAATTTCTTCATATGAGCCATCGATGGAGAAGAAGAGAGAAACACTTGTTTGATGGCAAAGAGGAAGTACGTCCCCCCCCCCCCCCCCCCTATGACACCGTCCGAGCAGTTTTGGGAGGACCGATGGAAGGGGGCACGGACGGTGAAGTGGACGTGCCCGACATGAAACGACTTTCAATCTTCTACGAGTTGCCATATTGGGCGGTACATATTCCACAAAAACACCGTCAATATCCATATGCATGCATGTGATATTGCACATTTGGTATGCGTTGCATTGTCACTTTCACGTAAATTTTTTTGTGTAAGTCTTTGTGGGTGGGGATATATGTAGGACCTGAAGATTCGCCATCTTCTAGATCCCATGCATATTGAGAAGAATGTTTGCTCGTCCTTTTTTCGGGTTCTTCATGGCACGCCGGCAAAGAAAAGAATGGCTGCAAAAGGAGATTCTCTCGGTGTTAGAAAGGAGCTTGAGGAGCAGGGTCGCATGCGCCATCGATGGGCCGAACAAAATGGTGTGGACCTAAATGGTGTTGTACGGTGGAAGTATAGGCGCATACCTTGGCAATGGACAAAAGAGGAATACAAGAAAGTGATAGCCACCATAAGTGCTGTCCGAACACCAACTAGTTATGGGTCATCCCTCCGTACGAAGTTCAGCGAAGAAGACGGGGTCCATGGTTTGAAGTCTCATGACTACCACAATCTATTGCAAGACATCTTGCCCATTGCAGTACGTGGGACATTGACTCCCGAGGTTCGTGAGACAATCTATAGATTGGGAGGCTTGTTCATGTGGATTTGCTCCAAAGAGTTGGAAGAAGCAGATTTTCCACGCATGAAGAAAGAGGCGGCGGAGGTAATGTATATGTTGGAGATGCACCTTCCTCCCTCCTTCTTTGACATCCAAGTGCACTTAATGGAAGAGGCTTCGATTGCCGGCCCCATTCATTCTCGGTGGATGTACTTCCTTGAGCGTTATATGAAGACTTTGAAAGGATTTGTAAGACAAATGGAGCACCCGGAGGGTAGCATGGCGGAGGGGTATACGTTGCAAGAAGCTATGTTCTATTGTACGGAGTACATGGCAAGGGTGGATGAGGAAGCCCCTCGGATGTGGAAAGTAGAGGAGGATGCACGAACCAAAGACATCGTTTTGCCCAAAAAATTGAAGAGGGTAAAATTGCCGACCTTGGTGATTGAGCAAGCGCATGACTTCATACTGAAGAACACCCCATCCATACATGAGTGGGAGGCAAGATACAATAATCTTGTTCAGCAACGAGAGGAGGAGACGCTTGCATGGAGGCGGAACCATCCAAGGCCGGTTACTAGACGCCCACGACGAGGAGCGGGCCGCCGGAATGTTCCTTTACAAAATTTACCCATGGAATTGCAGCCTCTAAGTTCATTCCAACAGTGGCTTTGGACTTTCAGATTTGGTGCAAGACATTGCAAGGGGCCCCTCTCAATTCTCGACCTCATACACGGCGGTTTGGGTTCATGGTCGTCATTTCCGCATTCGTGCTCTTGACATGAAGCGCAAAACAACCTTTGATTCTGGCTTGTGTGCCACATATTGGCAAAACTCCGTGTGGGGCAAGGGAGATACACGACCTACTATGAGCAAACTTGAGTACATTGGAGAGCTTGAGAACATACTCCAACTTCAGCATACAAGGTACCGACCTCTTCTCTTCAAGGGAAGGTGGTTCCAGCCACATCTTGTGTGGCCCTCCGCAACACTAGTGCAAGATGATTGTGGTTTCATGCGCGTCAATGCAGATAGGCTCAACCCTACTCATCGTCCCTCCGATGAGCCTTTTTCACGGCCTTCAGACATGGAACAAGTTTTCTTCTCCGATGACAAAACAAGAGGGGGGGAATTGGAAGGTGGTTGTGCATGCTCAGCCAAGAGGAAGACGTATCTATCATGGTCTCGGATCTCCATGGGGTGAGGCAATTGCGGTGGACGGAGAGATTGGTCATAATGATGCTGATGATGGAGGTTGGGTAGAGGGGTAGAAGAGGATGATGACGCCCCGAACAATGCATCCTGGACCCTATATGATGAAGCTCTAGAAGATACGGATGTTGGAGAAGGAGACGAAGACACGGCCATTGACAACGAGGTGGAGGATGATTCGGAGGTGCTTTTTGAGGGCCGGACCATTTATGACGATGACTCCGATGACCAAGAAGACTTGCAGCTTGATGAGGATGAAGAAGCTCCAGATGATGATGTTTAAGTTGATTAGACACAAAATCAAAGCTACATAACAATTCTCGCACCGAACTGGACCCATCCCTTTGATTGATTGTACATGTACATGCACATTGTACTTTATTTCTATGATTGATCAAATATGGCTGTGGCTGGTAGTCTTTCAAGAAAGAAGGCAGATGCAATGAATATGTTGGAGCAACACATACAGATGTGGTATCAAGAAAATTATCAAAATGAATGTCACAATCTACAAGAAGGTCCACAACAACAAGCTAAACCATAAAGAAAAACAAACACCCTACCCCAGTGCCATATGAAAAAAAAAAAAAAACTAAGAACCCCCAAAGGCTCTAAACCTAAACCTAGAAAGCCCTGTCGTCGCTGCCTGCAACCCCCACGCGTCGCCACTTGCGACGCGTTTTTTAGGATTTATGAGGCCGGGGGTCGCAAACGGCGACGGCCAACCATTGCCAATTGCGACTTGTTTTTTTGAATGGATTTATGAGGTCGGGGGTCGCAAACGGTGACGGCCAGCCGTCGCAAACTGTGACCTGTTTTTTTTTTTTTGCAAGAATAGGGCAACTGGGCAGTTTGCGACGCCCGGCCGTCGCAGGGGCCTTTTGCCCTTCATGCCACCATGCAACGGCATGGCGTTGCAAGAAAGGGCTGCGATGAAAGAAGGGGCAAGACAGGGTTTTTTTTTTTCGGCGTGCGACGACCGGCCGTCGCCAGAAAAGGCTGCCTTCTACCTTTCGCTGGGGGGCGACGCTTGTGCGTCGCACGGAAGGGCTGCCTTTTGCCCTTCATCAACCCGTGCGACGGCCAGGCGTCGCCGCCTGGCCCCGGCGCCAGGGGGCGACCCGCGGGGTTTGGTTGCGACGGCCAGGCGTCGCCGCCTGGCCCCGGCGCCAGGGGGCGACCCGCGGGGTTTGGTTGCGACGGCCCGGCGTCGCAAACATGCTCCGCGGGGTTGGCGTCGCAAGCTCAGTGCCGCGCGGGGTGTGGAGGCGCGGCTGACGTCGCAAACCCCCCCCCCCCATTTGCTGTAGTGGATTCTATTATGGTGGAGGATGTGGAAGTTGTCATGGTAGAAGACAATCCAGCTCTGATGATGTCATCGTGGACCTCGTTGCTTTTTTCCAGGGCTGCCAGGCTTGCACGAGCGTCACAACTTTGTTGAATGGGGTGCCGCTGATTGAAGATGGAGTGCTGAAAGCTACTCCTGATAAGCGCCTCTTTCCATGTGACATGTGGATAACATAGGGCAGTGTCTGGGTCATACATGGTCCATGGATAAAGGGCGACGAGCCTTGCTTTTGTCACCTGTGGATACCAGGTAGTGATGGGTTGCCACCGCTTAGCCAGGTCGCGGGAGACTTGTCTCTTCATCTCGATGAGACAGACAGACCTGTGTAGGTCATTGCTTTAACGAGAAGACGAAACCCTGTTATTTTCAATAATGACGGTTATCCTGTGATTCTGACCTGATATGGCAGGGTGGATATACTGCCTGGGACCCATGGACAGCCCAAGATTCCACGGCGGTTTACAACTCCCAACCCCCCACCCCATAATGTGTTGAGAGGGTTGAAAGATCACAATGCAAGGCATTTCCAAGGCTTGACTAAATGACGTCAGCTTCTGGGGGTCACATGGAAAGGTGCCCTAAGCCTACTTCTGCCATGCTTGGCCACAATTTCTAGGCTCCCCTGGTTTTGTTAAGATACAACAGCCATGGCATTCAAAGAAGTGGAGACATGAGCATACTAGCATGCCTTCAAGCCCAACCGCTTTGTCAGAATCACCTGGTCTGGGCTCTTGGCTCCTGTTAGTACCATGATTTGGTATGCTTCCTGATGTTTACAAGGTTCTTGGGAGAGTCAGCTTGCAGGTGTTGAAATGCTTAGCACGTGCATGATCCACTTAAGTGTTGTCTGAACAGTAGCCCACTTCTTTCCCGTTTCCCAAGATCTGGACATGGTATTTCCTTACCCCAGGATCTGGACTGTACATGTCCCAGCATGAGTCCAGCAAGCTTGAGAGTGTATGAAACCCAAAATATGTGGCATCCTGATGAGGATAATGATTTCATTTCCCTCTAGTCTCATCTGACCAGCAGTAGCTCGATGAGGTATTGATCAACTAAATGAAGAAAGCTGTTGTATGACTAGAACTAACTTATGGTGTAAAGGTAAGTGATTTATAGAGTATGTACTGTAACCTTGAATGAAAAAGTGCCCACTTCCAGTAGGCTGAAGGGTTCAGGAGGCACAACCTTATCATTTCGCATCTATTTTACTATTGTGAGTTTGCAATGAAAAGCTGCAGGACCAAGAACAGAGACAATATAGAAGAGATTAATGGATGACGTTGTAAGAGCGGCTCTTATTGGTGACTAACTGTATGTGAGCAGGATTTGTTGACTTTAGGCCCATTGTTCCATTGTTGCCTCCCAACATTTCTGATACTGCCAAAGACAAAGCCACTCTGATTGCCGCCGAGAGAAACATTGCAACTCCAGTCAGCACCACCAGCACTCGCATCCAAAAAAAAAAAGTACTGATCTCCCTCTTTATCTCTTTGGGCTTTCCTGTGGTGTTTATGACATATCACATGTGTTCTTGTCCGCTAAGCTTTTTGGACATTCCATTGACATCACAATGTTTTTTTTTTTTTTTTTTTCTCTGAATACTTTGTTGGTAGGGGAGATGTGAGGATGTAGACATGGAAATGCCCGGAGAATAAGCCCTCAAATGGGCGTGTATATCAACCATTCATTTTATGCTACCAGTGGATTTGAATTTGTCCGTGGATAATGTGGCGAGGGCACCTTCTTCTTCCACCTATTTCAGCCTGTTTTGCCCTCTCATCAGTCTCGGCCCTAAGATGCATATTGAATGCTGTAAATTAGCTTGTTGGGTGGATCTGTGGTGGTTTGGGGTGACTTGATAAGTTTTTGCCGATGTGTCAGCAGGAAAGTATCCAAAAACAGATAACAGAATGAGGAGAAGCGGTGGAATGAACACTTGTCTAGTCGACCAATCCGACATTACCTGATTATAGACACAAGCAGCACACACGAGGTTGAATTTTGGGTTGATGGTCGGTTAAATCTCCATGCGTCATGACACAAGGTCAAGGACAAAACCCTTCTTCAACCTTTTGGCAGTCTGTTTTGCCCTCTCATCATTAGGGTTGGGGTATTTGTTGGAAGAACTCCACGCCGTCAGTGTGAGCTGAAGGACTGTCAGGCAGGGATAGCTAAAAGACTAGGGATAGAGGTCCAGATTCATCCAAGAGGACCGGATTTCAGACATAAGATTACTTCTGATTCCCTGTGGATCAATAGCTACAAGAAATCTGCGTGGGTAGATGGTCAACTGGAAACATAAGCGGCAGCAGCACAATTGAACAAGACACTGCTAATGAAGGCACCTTCAACACATTTCAGCCTGTTTTCCCCTGTTATCAGAGTCATACCTAAATTTTCGTGTTGAATTCTGCAAGTTAGCTGGTTGAGTGAACCTTTGATAATTTGGAGTGAATTTGACATGGTACTGCCAATATGACAACAGGGAAGTATCCAGAAATAGGTAACAGTTGAAGCTGTGGAATACTTTTCTGACCCCAGTCAATGGTGGGACAATCGAGGCAAAAATGTGAATGCCTACTGGGTCAAGTGTTCCTAGCATGCATGCGGAGACGCCGTGTAGAAGTTAGGCTCAGACTTTTATCATGGCTGGATTTTGTTGATAGTGTTCCAGCACTTACTCTCTGGGATTTTATTTTATTTTGTGGAGCTTGAATCCCCAATGGTACTTCTTTCACTACACTAGTGGTATGTGTTCCTCTAGTCATGTTCCTAATCACTTGCACGCCACTGTAATAGTGGTATAATTTAAAACTGTAAGAGTAGCCAAATACACATAATTGCCTCCATTACCACTCATGTAGTGGTATAAGTAATCACCTATATATTACTGTATTAGTGGTATGAATTCCTCCAGTGGTATTCCTAATCACTTACACACCATTTTGTTAGTAATCATTCCAATCCATAGTTCCCACTCAGAGAGACACCATGGATGATTCAAAGAGCTTAGATACCACTATGTGGGTAATAATTCCAATGACATGTTGAGAGACATCATCCACTCACATAACCATGGTTTGAGTGATATTGTATATTCTCAATTTTCATAGAATGACTCTGTGAGTCATTTTGCGATCACTCAACAATTGGTTTCGGAAGTCATTGAATTTTTCACTCCATCCATTTCGTAACACCGACACATGACACGTGTCCATGCTGAGAGTGTCGCCACGTGTCAACATAATCTCCAATATCATCCACGGACCACCGACTTCTACGTGTCCACTGGAAAACGGAAGTGGTTACTTTACCACTGTGACACGTCAGAAGTGGTTGGTTTACCTCAGTGACACATCATTGACACGTCACATTGGTGAGTTTACACGTCACAGTGGTTAATTTACCACTGTGACATGTCGGCGAACAGGTGGACCCGGACGTGAGTGGTTCGAACCATTGTCCTTTAACCACTGATGCCACATAATGTCTTTTACCACTCACTTGTCCTAATCCACTGGTTCTTCATCACTCTGGGGCCAGAGTGGTTTAGTGTCTTTTACCACTCAAAATGAGTGGTTATTCTGTGTTTTTTTTTCTAGTGTTGATAGACCACCGCACCACTTCTCGGGATCATCCTGAGGTCGATGGCTTGGCAGAAAGACTTGTTCGGACGGTGAAGAGGGGTTTGCGCAAGTATGGCTTGTAGAAGGGACACCTAGGAGATTGGGATCTTCAGGTGCCTTGGTTAGCCATGGGCTACAGGTTCAGCAAACAAGCATCACTTGCCTCCTTCTCACCATATATCCTTCTCTTTGGCCGAGAGCCGAATTTGCCTACAGCCATTCGTAGGGACACTGCTCAAGTCCTTAACCTTGACAATCTGGACGTGTGGATACATGCATGTGATCAGCGTGCAGAGTTGTTCAAGAAAGTCATGCCCATGGCTTTTGAGAACCTTGCCATTGCACAACACCGTGATACATTGAGGTATGCCACTATACGTGGTGGAGGATATCGTCCTGGGGTTCGGAGGTTTAGCCCTGGTGACTATGTTTATTTGCAGCAGACTGCTCCTACGACCCTGGATGTCACTGCAGGGCGTGTTATTCTGAGGATTCGAGAGGTGTTGCCCTCAGGAGTCCTGATCTTGGAAGGTCGGGATGGCATGACTTGGAAAGACCATGTGCGTAATTGTGGGCCATGTCACCTTCCCAATGTCGATGACAGAGTTGACCCAAACTTGGCAGTGGTACCTGCAGGTTTGAGGTGCATGCTCTGTGGGTCTGCCAAAGGGGCAGCCACCATACTGGTGTGTGATCGATGCTCAAGAGGTTGGCATATGGGATGCTTGACACCACCTCTTGAGAGGGTTCCTGATGGAGATTGGTTATGTCCACACTACTTGGGATAGTGGCAGTGGACATGACTAGAGGCAGCTAATAAGACATGGGAGGCCAAGCTCATAGGAGTCAATACACGAGATCCCAGGCTCAAGTTCACAGGTTGCAAGACGGCAACTAACGATGGGGCAACTCTTGCACCCGGCCTCTTGATCTATCGAGTTTGAGTGTAGTAGGGACAGTGGTGGAGGACTTAGTGAGGCTATGGTCACTATCACATCTTGTGGCTACCTGGATTTAGATGGACCTAAGCACCAGCTAGGGGGGCGATTGTGTGGACTAGTGACTGCCATGGTGGGCAGCATAGTACGCAGCCTAGTGACTGACTAGTTGTAGCCTAGTGGTTGGACTAGTGGTTGGACTAATGATGGACTAGTGATATACTAGTGTGTGGTGTGCACATGTGTTGTGTGGTTTTGGACAACGATGTAGTTGTGTAGCGATATGTATGCACACGACAACTGTCAAGTTATTTACCATTAGTGTGAAACTAGCTAAGAAATAGCTAGCTTTTACATATTGACATTTGGGATTGGCCCAAGTGTCAATCCAGGGGTCAAGGCAGATTTATGCCCTGGAGTGGTTATCTTCACGGCAAGAGCGGGAGGCTCATCTTTCTCGAGTTGAACCTCACCGCGCCTAGCTATGGCGCCGTAGTGTGGATTCCCCATGGCGTGGGGTGCACTTGGCTTGACTTGTATTTGAGTGATGAGTTTATATATGCATGAGTTTATGCTTCAGCTTTGTGAGCTCGCATGAGCTTATGCTTGTATTCTTCTTCTTTATCATTGTGTGGACTAGTGACTGCCATAGTGGGCAACATAGTGGCAGCCTAGTGACTGACTAGTTGTAGCCTAGTGGTTGGACTAATGGCTGGACTAGTGATGGACTAGTGGTATACTAGTGTGTGGTGTGCACATGTGTTGTGTGGTTTTGGACAGCGATGTAGTTGTGTAGCGATATGTATGCGCACGACATGGTATTATATTCTTCCCCCTCCTTGGCTAGCAGTGTTGTGTTTGACGAGGATCTTATTTGGACAACGGTTTTTTGTTTTGAAAAGGGAAAAGTGGTGGAAAATCGTTATAATTTTACGTGACAAATGGATGAGCTACATGTACAAAAGAATTGTGAGGTAGAAAATCCGGAAAACTTGCCAAAATGTGTTAGTAGTAGAATGTATTAATCGATTTGTAAAATCCGATCTCTTTCCTTGGTAGTCACACTGATTTGCTGTCTTTCCGGTGTCAACATTGCTGCATCTTCATGCACATTCTTAGTACCATCAAGCTCTTTACTAATCACTAGATCATCATGTGCACTATATTTCTTCTCATAATCATTGTTTGAGCGACTGACTATGCCATTATGAACTCTCTTCCCTTATTATCCACATGTGTGAGTACTACTGCTCAAATCCCCAACATACTCCAATCCGTATGTAATTAGAAGGCCTCCCTCGAATATGTGCAAAAGTCAACCGGGCCTTGAGTTTAAAATGCTTGCTCCTGCTCTTTCTCCCACTGCCACTATTGATCCACCTTGATCAACTTGGTAAAGAGCCTTTGCAATGAGCACTGCTAAATCCCTTCATGATAAACCGTTGATAGTAGTTTGTCAATCCCATGAAAACATGAACTTGCTGATGTCCATCGGCCATGGAATGCGTGCAAACTTCGCAAACTTCTTCTCTCTAGGACCGAAAGGCCTCCACCTTTGTCCACCTTATTTTTATATTATAATTTAACCAATATAATGTCATTAATATTTACAGTACCAATTATTTATATTGATAACATAAATAAATATTTGATGATTATATATATATATATATACATTGACGATGAATATGCCTAGAAAAACACAATTATCTACCTTGGATGTATTCCATTTTATGCTAGTTAAGGATTATCACATATTATCTACATGAGGATTTGAATCAAAAGTTAGTATCCCCGACAGCACAACAATTATGAATAAATAAATCTGTAGTCATAAATGCAAATATATATATTGCTGAAGTATGTATTAGTGGAAGCGGTTTTCATGATGAAGTGACATGACGGCCTGGTGTGGATTTATAATAATAAAATATGATCTCATTCTAAGCATAATCATGAAATATTGGAGGATAACAAATGCTGTCTCATATACATAAGAATCAAAGTATGTGGAAGAAGTGATGAGAATGTGACAGTGGCAATTACATACAATATACAAGAAATAGGCACTAGAGCAGTTAGCCTAGCGGATGGAAGTTTGTATCTTGTGCCTAGGTGATCTAGGGTTCAAAGTGTCCACTATCCAATGGACGGCAATAGTCCCTCGGGATGAAGTCAGAGGCACCATTTTATGCTTCTTTCAGGAGGTGTCATCATTCTTCTTCTTACAAGCAATATAGGTTAATAACAATGGTGATCGTTTGAGTCTCTAATCCCATCTATTGTGATTTGGGTTGTGAATTTGCACCGAAAGCAATTTCACATGTATATTCATCTTACATGTAATGAGTGCTTGTTTTGATAAAAATGCTTTCACCAAAAGATAAGTGGCTTTTCCCCGAAAGATAACCCTAATCAAGTAATACATGTTTTTTTTTCAAAACTATAAATTAGAATGTAAGAACTTAATGCACGTATGTGATCTCTGATAGGATGGTTCGCCAGTTTCTAGTATGTAAAATCTTTACTGCCCCTAATTATGATTAATTACGGTGGAAACCCTAATCCCTACCCCAAAACCTATTTTTAACCTTGCTGCGGATGAAATCCATCAGGGTATATGGATTCGTCCTACTATTTTTCATCCACAGATGAATAATTGGGGGACAACCCTATGTCGTCTCTCCTGCTGTTAGAAGCACACGATGTGCTTCTGAGCTCGCGAGGAGAGTGTTATGGCAGGCGTGCTTCGGTGGCTGCCCTGTTTGTGGTGTCGTACCCATGCTGGACGAGCGCCTGGGGGGGCGCGAAGGCGGCGCCTTGTCTCTCTTGCAGCGGGAAACACCGCTATGAATGCAGTGGCAACATCCCTCTTCTAGCTTTTTCTGTGCTTAGCAAAGATGCTTATGATGGGAAGTTCTCTCTCTCTTTTCTAGTGCCTTGCGATTGTGCCTGTTTTGCTTCATTGCTTATATGCTTTGTGGAGGCGGCTTGCTGCGGATGGTGATGGCACATAACCATCTTCCCCAATCGCTTAAGGTGCCTTTGGTATTTAGGGATTCTCATGTTCTTATGTCTTTCTCTTGCTTTTGAGTTTCTTAATTGACATCGATGACAAGTGTGAGGGTCTGTGATTCACTTGGGGTTCCACAATCCTCACTAACCTGTTGGTTTTTGTGGGGGCTTGTGATGGGACCAGGTGAGGATCCTCACATACTTTGAAGTTTCTTGAGCATGCAGATTGGGATATGGGCTGAGAAGACCTAGGGTTGTGCGCGCTGTGAGGTGGCTGCTGGCTACAGCCCCGATTTCAACCCAACTGCCCTTGACTTGATATGCTCCAGCCTGCGTTCTGGCCTTTGTCGTTCTGCCGCCGATGCGCAGCTCGGCCTGACGGGCTTGTTTCCTGAGGCTTGCATGCAAACCATACCCTCCCTTTTAATCTTTGACAGCACAACCTGTGGATTACTAAGCTAGGTTGTAAGTTATTTTGGCCAAAGAGGATATGGTTTTTGGTGGTATGTTTTTGGCGGTTTTGGGTAACTATGGATCTGATGGCCTTGAGTTTAGGGCGGCAGCCTGGTAGGGTACTGCCCTGCTCCTTTTCAGGCCTACTTCTGATGTGTACTGGATCGTAGTAAGGTGTTCTTTGCATGTCTTAGCATGAAACTCTTGAAGGATGAGGATGGTAAGCTGCAATGGAATCCTACATATTGTTTTGGATCTGTCATGACATCAAGCCTATGACCTGCTATCTGTTTTTTATACAAAAGAGGATGGATCTCGGCTGTTCATGCTGTTTGTTGGTACAAGTCTTGAACCTGTAATCTGACAGGCTGCATTCACATTCCCTTGATACCTTGTATGATCACATGTCTAGGGGTGAATACAGATGATATGGAATCTACTTCATCTGGCCCAAGTTGGACTGCTTGGTGGTATACTGAGATTCTGACAAAATGCAGGTTGGTCCTTATGCCTTGGCTGATGCATGACCTGCCATAATTAATGGCTGAATTGGTAAGCTGCTGGTATATGTACAGGCTGAACCAAGAGGCCTTGGAGCATGCACAGGGACAACAATATCTTATCTTGTCCCACACAAGAACAAACCCCGCCCTCCCACCCTGTTTTGTCTTGGATGATTGGGTGGTGTCTTTTGGGATGATTTGACAAGACTGGAAATGTGAGATAGTGCCCTATCTAGGGCTGTTTATGTCTTTAATTGACAATGACCCTTATGGGTCTTGTCCATGTCTTGAAATGACGTGAATATCCTCCATTTGTTTTTTGCTGCTCACAAAAATAAACAAACCACAGGGGAGAGAGGGTGCAAAAAAAGTTAAAAAGTTTGTACTCATAAGACATTGTTTGCCGTAGCCTTGTGGCCATTGACCCCGCGCCCAGTTTGAGCGGAAACAAAAGGGACAGAACCTGCCTCTGTCAGGGGCTGATGTTGGTAGTAAGACTTACCTTCATATATAGAATTAATCTGGGTTTTCCAGATATCCTCTAGAAATCCCTTCACACAAGCATCAGGTAAACAGAGGTACATGCACAATTCCCTTGATAGATTTGAAGAGAGCGTCTCTTTGGTGAGAGAACCCCGGACAGTGTATCAGAAAATGAGTACTGTCTTCAGATTGCCCACACAACGGGCAATTGCACTCTCCCTTTCCTCTCTGCTTCTGTTTGCTGTTCAAAGGTAGGCTTCCTGCCCTGAGTTTACTGAATTACCTCTAGGATGGTTCTTTTGGCCTTTTCATTCCTCCTCTATTGACTCTCATCCATACCGGATGAGTCACCATGGAAGAAAAGAATTACCTCTATGGAGGTTGCCAACAACATCCTGTTTTTCCATCCGTACCGGATGAAAAACTACCAGGGTGATAATTTTTCATTCCTCTTTTATTGAGTCTTTTTATCCATACCGGCTGGTCTGGTAAGGAACGATAGAATTACCTGTCTTGTGAGTGACAGATTGGGGTGACATGATCAGAGTAACATGGAAGGGGGTGACACTAGAGTGACGGGCCCCACCCCCTCTGGAGAGTGACACACATTGGGGTGACACTAGAGTGAGGGGCGCCCACCCTCTTTGGAGAGTGACACAGATTGGGCTAACATAGACCGGGATGACATGGAGTGATGGGCTGACATTGAAAGGAATGTCACTCCACTTGGTAACTCCCATTTGGTCTCGAAATTTGACATAAAACATCCTAGAAAGGAATTAGACTCGAACCAAAGGAGTTGGGGTGACACAGACTGGAGTGACTCAAACACCCAACAAGAATCGAACCTATACCCCACCACCCTCCATTACCATCACCTTACCATTGGGCTACTCATCGCTGCAAACTATTGCATGCTAAAGTATTGAATGGTGAGTCCTGCGAGGATTTTAGCTCAGAGGGGCCGCCAGAGGAGCTGAGGGAGCCGTCAAATGTACTGTCTGATTGAATTAAATTATTAAATTATTCATATTATTTTTATCTATATACATACACATACTATATTGATTATATATTGATATATATATCGCCAGTTAGAGCTAGCGTAAATAAGAGCCTCTTCCCCTTGCGGGTATTACCCCCTTTCAGGGATGGGCTTGGCACCGGATCCGGTCATACCGTGGCAAATTGGCCACTTTCAATTTTCTGTTTGTTGGCTCTCTCCTAGAGAAACTTTGCGGAGACATGCAAGTCAATGGAGAAAATGTGGTCAAAGTACCTTACACCGATGTCAAGGCGCCGATTGGTGTGTTGTGCTGATTGGTGTGTTGGGCTGAGTCATGCTCCCTAGTCTTACCATCCTCTTATGTTGTGCCAAAGCAAAGCAAGAGAGCCAATTGTCCTTTGAGGCTTGTTAAGATTTAGGGCTATAATGTCAACTAGCATGCATGTAGCCCAGTGGTAATGGGCACATACCACGTTGGATGTGGTTGTGGGTTCAAACCACGGTCTGGTGTGTCATGAAGCTGTCCACCTTCCTAGCAGAAGGCAGGTAGCCCTTCGGGGTGAAGTGACTCCATAAGTTACGCTTCCTTCCGGAGGCGTCATACCCCTTTTTTTTTTTTGGGCTGTAATAGCCAGGCCACATAGCCCATAGTAGGCCCACCCTTTATTGGTGGGGCTGGTTTGAACTGCAGGGATAGGTCGCTAAGATCCAACAAGGTAAAGAGTGACATCACGGTAGAATCATGTCCTCCTTCTTACGCTCTTGTGGCGCCTTTCTACTCTCCTCTCCTACTACAGGCTGCAACATTCACTCAACACACTTTCATCTCCACAACATAGTTTCCCCTATGTTAGAAAACTAAGTCGACTGGACGCAATATTGGCGCTAGCAGTATAGGAACAACTTGCCATTGCTGCATGCCGAAAGTCCGTGTTATGGGAACTACATTGAGGAACACATATGCCATGTGTGGCTTGGGTATGAGCGAGGTGATAGCTGTAAAATGCATATGTGCATAGAAGTGGGGGAGGCAGTTTGAGGTTTTCCTTAAGGATGTGGACATTTTGGCTATTTGAGGCTTCATGCCACATGCCAGTGATAAACTAAATTAATAAAGGGACGTGTTCCATCCATGTTGACAAAGTGCTAACATGCTTGAGCCACAACCAATGAGATAGGGAGTTCATGGATGAACAAAATACATATCTGGACAAAGTCTTGCCACAACAACAAGGATATATGAGAGTATATCAATATATGAAGCGAGACGTTTGTTTTGTTTTGTTTTGTAGATTGAGATGTCCCAAACTGCGGGGCTCCACCCTGAGTGCTTGGTCCCGTTGGAAAGCCCTCGACGAGAAGGGGTGCACGGGCTTGGTCTCATGATTTTTGGACTTGCGGTGTGGGAGATGTGGAATTTCAAGTACTTTGGGTCGCTGGAAATTCACGAAAAATTGCAAATTAGGCATTTATGGGACAATGGTTGGAGCCTTGGCAAAGAGAGATATTAAGGGAAAGGTCTCCGGTTCAAATTTGGTAGTAGGATATGTGGAAAGAAAATGCATTTGGCATTGGACACTTGGGCTAATGGCATAGGCTACCCTAGAGACGGGAGACATATCAATAATGACAAGATATTATTACTCAATAAATTCATGAAAAAAATAAAATAAATGGGGCCTTGACATGGGAGACGCACTTGGATACATAGGAGATTGCTCATATGGGCCTCGACATAGGAGACGCACATGGGAGACGCCCTTGGATATATAGGAGACACACTTGGATACATAGGATATCGCACTTGGGCTTAGACAATAGTGGACACTTCAGCCTCTACATGGGAGATGCACTTGGCTACATAGAAGATTGTACTTGGGCTTAGATGGGCTTCAACATAGGAGACCCACAGGGATACATAGGAAATTGCACTTGGTCTTAGATTTCAATTTTTCGCACATGGGCCAACAGCAGGCTACCCTAGAGGTCGCACTTGGGCCTCGACATGGGAGATGTACTTGTATACATAGGAGATTGCACTGGGCCAACGGCATCCATAGTAATTCTGATCTACAAGGCCACATCCCCCTTGTTTATAAAAAAGAAAAAAGGGTGTGTGCCTTATGGTGGGTTTTAATTTTTTTCCCCTCCAATAATTCCAAATAAAATTAATCCAGGGCCGCTCAGTGTCCCCTGTTCACTAAAAATGAAAAGAAAAAGAAAGCATGTAGCCCAGTGGTAATGGGCACATACCACGTTTGATGTGGTTGTGGGTTCAAACCACCGTCTGGTGTGTCATGAAGGTGTCCACCTTCCTGTTATAAGAGGTAAAAAAAATAAAAAAAAGAGTTGGACTAAAAAAAAAGAAAAAGAAAAAAAAGAAAGGAAACTGTACTGTCTATTGTGTCAAGTAAAAAAGTCCTAGAACCGTAACCAGAAGCTTATCGGTCCGTCTTTTAAAGCAGATCAACCGTCATTGACATTGGATTTGCCAGCAACCCAAGCAGGCGACACCTGCCGTCACAGCGCCATACCAACAGGGACCCGTTGGAGGTTTGCAGTTTGCACTGTGTGGTCCATTCGATCCATGGTCGAGCGATACCTCAGAAGTGGGTACCCACGGCCTTTTGATTTCCTATGAGAAAGACTTTTTCTGCAGTTGCAGAATAGTAAGTGGGGCACGAGAAACATTTCCAACCTACCTATAAAAAGCAGTATCCTACCTCCAGAGCTGAATCTCGCTGCAGAGCCGGGGAATATTACTGTGTCAGAGGTGAAAATTCAGATTGGCATACGTGTTTGGACGGAGGATTCAGTTTGAGTTTTTTTGGGAGGCGATGTGGGGTTATGTCAGCATCTTTCATGCGTTTCATTTCCTTTTTAAACCTTTACTGAGACTACAGATTTGCCAATCTGTTCCCTGTTTATGACTTGGGTGTTGTCATGTACGGTGATTCTTTCTCTTTCTCTGTGGTGGTTGAACGAAGTTAGGCAGAACTTCCCTAAACTTGTTCCACTCTGTGACATGTGAGGACCTTAAGGACGACCTGAAGGGCCTACCCACCCTCGGCACAAGACTGAAATTTAAACTCCAGCCGGGGAGTCTAGTTTTGAAAAACAAACAGAGGCGAGAGAAAATGGGGATTGTCAATGCCCGATGTGGCGGCCTGAAGACAATATCCATTTTTTGATACAATGTCACAGAGCCACACTCTTCAGGAACATCAAGAACATACTCCCTGCACCTCGGTTCACCAACTCTCAAAATCTCGAGGTTCAGGCTAAAGCCGTGGCCCTGTTGGGGTAACTGTTGGGCAGATCCAGGTTGATGCTTGTGTAAAGGTCTTTCTAGACGAAATATCAAATGCCCTAACAAATTGTTTATATCAGACGCCATGAGTGCCACTGCTTGAGTACAACTTGGGTAGTATCTGTTCCCTTTGTTCCGCCCAAACTGGGCGCGGGGTCTTTGGCGAAGAGGCTAGATCTTACGAGTACATTCTCTCCAGTGTGTGCTTCTCCAATTTCCTTTCTAGTACATTAAGATCAACTTCAGTGGTTTGTAGTTATCATACGAGAATTGCAATTGACATCCGGTGGGTAGACGGGAGGATTCGCAAAACAATCTATGTTTGTCTCTTCAATCATTCTTGCAAGGCATAGCAGCAGACTACGGCCCAGAGTCGGTCTGGTGCTGTGTAACGTGATTTTGCAAGACATCGCCCGGGGTATTCGACATTTGTACAGAGATTCAGTGCAAGGTGGTTAATTAGAGTGAGGGAAAACTGCACCTGCGAAGTGCTTGGACAAATACCCTTCACTACCAAACACCCAATCACATATAGCCGAATCACATACTAGCTTTACATAAAGAGATACAATCTCGCTTGATATCTGCAATCGGACAGGTGTGATCATGTCTCCCAATCTCCCCTCCACCAAACCTTCTCAAATGCAAAAGCATCAGGAGGAGCTGCAACAGGGTTTCCGTCATGACTCTCTGCAAATTGACAGTACTTGGTTTGACACGGAGCCGTCCGTACATGCCTCCCTTCCTTGCAACGAAGCGAGTAGCTTCGGGTACGCCTCGAAGTTAGCAGCTAGGCTCACAAAATTTAGCTAGCCCCTAACTCTACAAACAATGCAAGCTAATATTCCGTCGGTGCTGCTGCCTGCACTCAAACAGATATCTGAATCTTCTTATTATAGACCAATCCAAAAAGACTTTACTAAGTAGCCGAGAGGAATGTTTTTCTAACTACCAACTCAAAAATATCAAGAGCCTCACAAGTCACAACCAGCTAGCCGGTCCCACCAAGCCAGCCTGGAAATTTTGGTTCTCCACAAGACCAGAAGTTCGGTTTCACATGGGCAGTGGGGGCCATCTGGGGAAGTACTACGGGCACATGCGAAACGTACAACTCCGCAGCTCAAGGAATATAGTGTGACTTCTTTAATGGGCTGTCCTGATTTAGCCAATGCAACACGTACTTTTGGACCAGATTGGGCAAAATCCATGCAGAGCTTTACCACCACAAAGTCGTCTCCCACCTTCTCTCACTTGCGCGCAGGTGCTTTCATGTCGGGAAATTTGAGGGTCCTGCACACACTGTGGGCCACCGTTTATTGCTGCGGGTCCCCCCTTTATATTCCGTGGACTACCTATGCGACCTCGAGTAGAAGTTTGAGTGAGTTGTAAAACCTGGATTACACAAATGGACCACACTGCAGTGGGAAGAAAAGTAGGTGAGGAGCACAGTGATGTTGAATGAGATCACAAACACAGACGTCGAAGAGAAAAGACTGACAACATGAGTCAAGCTCAAGGAAAGTCGGCGTAAGCCGTGAGCTCATGCGCACAGAGAGTATCTTGTCTAACTTTATCGATGGGAGAGCAGCTCATGAGCAGCATACTAGGCTACCCCAATTCAGGGAAGGTCTTCAGTCTCCTCTCACCTAATCTCATCTTCTGTTTGCGACTTTGCATCATCCCCAGACATCGAGTCTCTGCATAGGTAACCTCCTTGTTTCACGAGATGATCAGAGACTCACTCTGACACTCTCCCTCGGATCTAATCTCACCCACAATATATATTGATGATCTGCAGACACATTTATGTCCAATGGTGATTTAAGAAGGAATTGTTTGTGGGAGACTCGAGAGTGATAAGGAATTTAGTACACTTTGGTTGAATTAATAGGCACAATTTAAGAGCAATTATCCGCAGCAATATGTGCAAAAGTACGCTACTAGATGTTTTGGCGACATGCTTGATCCCCAGATCTGTTGGGCTGGACAGGAACACGTGGCAGGGGTAGAGCCAGGAAGGACAGCCGGGCCATCGGGATTCGGCACTGACACCTGTCAGCTGGCTTGACCCAGTCCAGCCTCACCGGCATGCAGCCGGTGATTCCTTCGCCGGCAAGCTTCTTTCATTTTCTGTTAACAGATCAGAAAAAATACAGCACCGACCCGAAAAACTAGTACGAAACAAAAAAACTAAATTTTGTGTGTACTGACAAAATTTAATGCAAAGATGATTTGGAGGGGCAGCATGCTGACCGGAATTTTTAAAGAATGTTTGTTGGGTGCTTACAATGTGGCCACAGTGCAGACGTAATAAAAAATGATTTATGTGGGTTGATTGAATGTCGACAAAACATGACGAAACAAGCCCCGAAAACTTCAGCTTTTCATACACAATAATTCTGATGAGAGAGAGAGGGGGAACCATCCACCCCCTTCCACTCTGCCCGGGGACTCACAATATCTACAACAACAACAACGACAACATGCCGCTTATGAACATTTTGGGTTCTGTGCCTCCTCGGATGATGCGCTCATCCATTTGCATTGGAGACAATTTGTACCTATTTGGAACTGACTTGCTCCTTTGCTTATCACACCTCCTCAGAACACAAAGGGAATTGAAGCGGAATCTCTACCACCGCCAATTGCAAACAAACAATTGCGAACAATCCGCATAAGTGATATGAAAGTAGTTTGTACTAAGTTCCGGCCGCTACATAGCTCAGACCACAAGTGGATGATAAGCACAGTTGGGTTATAGATATGGAATAATTGCATGAGGCATCTCGCTTGGACGAAGAAAAGCTCCCCAGCTTTCGATGCTTCACACTTCTCTCTTTGCTCATTCTACCAAAGAGGAAACCGTCCGGGGCGGACGGGGTCGCGAACCCGTCCGTGCTTTGTCGGTGCGCTCAGTAATTGAGGATACGCTGGCCGTCCGATGGCCAGTACGGAGGGTGGCGATGGAGGGAACGCTTGGGGTAGCGCGACGGCGTCGGCGCTGCGACGGGCTGAGTCAGCGGAGACCCTCCGTTGACGGCGCTGCGGACGGCGACGTGGACCCTGTCGTAGACTCACAGCGAAGGGTATGTCTATCTTTGCGCCGACCCGACCCGACCCGACCCGACCCCACACCCGTCAGAGGACGCGTGGCCCGCGAGGGTGCCAATCGCTGCCTTGGGCCCACGCGCCCAGGCCCCAGCTACTCACTGTCCTGCGCTTTTCTATACACACACACTCTCTCTCTCTCCCTCTTCAATGCGCTTTGCAAGGAGGTGCATCTCTCTCGTTCTTAACTGTGACGAGATTGCGGAGACAGGAGCCAAAGTTGCAACTTGAACAAGATTGGGCCCAAACCCCGATGCTAATCTGTGGCGGGTCAGGGCCCAGGGGAGCCGGAGGAGTCTCACCTTGGAGTCTACAAGTTGTTGCTGTTGGAACTTGGAACCACTGCAGACAACAGCCCCAGTCCGACGGATGGGAGAGGGGCCGGTGCGGATTGTTGTCAAACTTCTGTTGGAGAGCCTTGGTTTGACGATTCGTGAGTCAACAAATATAATTGCTGCACTGTCGGTTAAAGTTGGCTGCTGGGTCATCAAAGGGCTGTCAATCACCGTCATGAAGAAATCCAAAGCGTGGCTGGTTCGAGACCGTTGCCATCAGTCCCGGTGGATCCAATGAGATCCAAAACAAATTGCCCTCCGAGAGGCCTTTTACGTCTTAGGTATCCAAGAGAACCGAGAATCTTTTCTGACCGGCAACACGGGCCGTGACAGTAGCTTGGAATTCTTTTGTGGGCTAGAGAACACTATGCCAACTTGTCACGGGCTACGAGTCTTCACCCTGAGAGGCTGTAACTTGCGGGTGAATATGCTCACCTTGATATTCGGATTCTCTCCCTCCGGTTAAACTTAGCTGGCTTTTCTTCTCCGAAGGGAAACCTGAGCAGACTACAGGCGGCTCGTTGGTTCGGACGAGGAGGTCCAGACAACTGGCAAAAAATTAGTGAACTGTGAAGAACTCAAGCAACTGAGTCACTTTGTAATGCTTTCGAAAGACCAGAATACTCGAAGACTGGAGAACGTAAGTAGGAATTTTCCAACCGAAGAAAAGACTCCGGCTGAAGCTTGCGTAACTAAGAGCCAAAGTGCTTCTCCTTTTTTTTGGCCCTTTTGGAGGTGGGCCCTGTTATCCCAATTGAATACACATGCAGAGTTAGGCGGTCGACAGAATACTGACAGACTACAGATGTCGGGTTTCTTCAGTGGACAGAGGGCGGCTTTGTGAGGGTGGAGCATGGCTGTCCAGAGCTGTCTCAAATCTTCATAACTTGTGCAAACTTGTCTCGTACACAGGAAAATTTAAACTGAATTTGCAACACATTGTAGTTATAGTATGCGAATGTGGACCTTATTAATATTCACATTCAACTTTCAGGGGAGGAAAACGCATACCTTGAGGGGTAAATTTGGCTACTGCATGTACAGCTTCTCGCTGCAAGAGCAGATTTCTGGTAAGAGGATGTCAATTGATATGTGGTGCATGACATAAAGAACGAAAGTAAGAAGAAGAGCTAGTATCAATACTGGTTCATGAATCAGCCTAGAAAACAAATGCATGGAGTGGGGCTTGCATCGACAATCTTGAGCCGTTGAAAGACAAAGGTTCTATATATCATGGCAATGCCTACAACCCGACTACATCGATCGAATGTCAAGATAACTCTCAGAGGTTCAATTGAACGGACTCTACTTGGACTTCACCTGATCACGAAAAGCATAAGTGTGCAAGGAGGTGTGATCCAGACTACCTACATGTACATTTTCTGTAAGTTGTGCACTCAAGATGTCGGAGTCACACACTTTTGGAGGCCTCAGTTCGAGAGTTTGTCTGCAACTTTTCCATACCGCATCGAAGCAGCAGGTTCCTCACATGTTAATTTCAGTCGAACTCTTGCTGAGAAATCATCAATCATCAGAGTCAAGCCCCTACATATTATGTACAGAAACTGCCATCTAGAAGATAGACAGATCTGTTCTCTTGAAAGTCAGAAGCAACATGTCGAGTCTCGGACAGCCAAAAATCGGAGTCACAATTCTATAAATATTACAGAAATCCAACAACTGTGTACATAGCACACAAGGTGACTCCAATGCGAGCTTACGAATTCATGCAAACAGGGAACTTTATTGAAGAGAAATTTACTGCACAGAGGCTTCCAAAGAAGCACATTTACATGTCAAACGCAAGGCTCAAGAGCTTATTTCATGTTTATACACAGATGGTCTCCATCGAGCTCCGCCAATAGCAGGAATCCGCATCTGGACAGTTCTATACAACATCCAGCAAGTTGCACGATCCTTTGATTAGCCAAGGTGGATGTCCGATTATTCTTAGGTATACTTAAGGCTGGTTTTCTGAACGACTACTCAGCCTGATGTTACATCATTTTGCATTCCCAATATAGAATAATCAAAATGACATGTAACAGCAAGACCCGATTCCCTCTCCCTGCTAAAACTAATCCCACTCCCACGATCCTTTGGAGACACTCTCAACCTGTTTTTGGAAGAACCGGCGCGAGGAAAAACAAGCAACCTCTGGGAGAGAGCTCATGACGACAATGTCCCGATTGCGAAACCGACTTCTTTTGAATCTTGTAACGGGTTGAGATTGCAGCCAGCCAGATTTTCGACCAGCTAGAAAAAAAATCTCCTCCCAAAGGTTGTCCTCAACTATTGGTACAGATGGTCACGCCCAATCCCACCAGGGCATAACTCCTTGCTCATCCAATTGTGGCAGAAAATAAGCACAAGGCTCCTCCTGAAATGTGCCAACCTCGTGCTTGACCGTGCGCTGGTACAATGGTGAAGAGAGGTCACGTCCACAGAGTTCCTCGGCAACATGTAAGAGATTATGGTCCACAAAATTGTCTGTGGAAAACTGGGAGCAGTCAACCATTTTGCCTATCGTCATGAGGGGAAGATTGGCGCTGTCTATGGTACGGGGACTGTCCGCATCCAAAATCTCACTTTCAGAATTGCTATCTGAACTTGCTGATTGCTCCTTCTCTTTGAGATTCGAAGAGACATCGACAGTAGGGGAAGCTCTTGACTGAGAGTCTTTATTAGTGTCAAGATCAGCCTGGACCCTATCCGACTTCATAGAAACCTCTGCTTGCTTTTGAGAAGGATGTGTAGTCGTCTCACTCTTCCCAGACACAGAGGGTTCGACAGCCTCTAACTCCGGCGTGATCTCCTCTCCCTGCAGTTTCCCTGCAAGCCGCTGGACCTGTTCAAGGAAGATATATAACATTGGACATTAGTAAGCGGTTCACAAGAATGTGCAACTCAAACGGAAAGAAGAAGAGCTCTAGATAGACCGATCTTCTTGAACGCAGCACAGTGCGTCCGGAGTAATACGGAGTTTCGGGGATCTCCATGTAAAGAGTCGCCCATGATCCAGGCACTGGTCAGTTTACCATCAGTCCTCGAACTAATTCAGGCAGTATTAAGAGGCTTTTAACCAAAGCAATGTAAGCCAGCTGTAATGCTCATTTGAATGTCCTTAGATCATGCACATCGGAAAGGCAATGAATTATTACCTCGGCCTTGAGCCTCTCTTTCTCTTGAAGGACTGCATCGAAATCAGCCTTCAACCGGTTGTAATCAACTGTCAACACCTCATAATCCCTCTCCAACTGTTTGGTTTTCCAGCGAGCACGCCGGTTCTGAAACCACACTGCGACTTGCCGGGGCTGGAGTCCTAACTCTTTGGCGAGTAGCATTTTCCTCTCAGGCTCCAGTTTGTTCTCGAGCTCGAAATTTCTTTCAAGCGATCTCACTTGATCAAATGTGAGCCTCCTTTTCTTCTCCACATTATGAGTGCAATCGTCTGCGGCATCCTCATCGCCTCCCTCTTCACCGGAAGGATCAAATGCGGGATAGAAAGAGCGCTTTTGACCACAGCCAACCACTGCATCTTCCAAACCTCCGACTGATCGAGACACTGCACGTGACATCAATTGACCGTTGGTCAGATCAATCTGTAAGATAGATAGAGGGAGAAAGACAACATCATACTACTCATTCATGAGAGATCAGTGGCCACCAGCATGTTGCTTGACAAACGTGATTTCGATGTAGCCAGTGCCGTTTTAAAACCACGGCAATGTAAGGTTCAGGGCCTCTCATTCACTAATAGGAAAGGATTTTCTACTTCGGGTCAGTACCAGCTTAAGTACGTAAGATTTTCAAGTATCTAATGCTTTGCCAGCCTGTCTAAGTGCTGTTAAGAGATACGTTCTTCAAGTCGGTTGACTAATCTGTGTGGTCCAAACATTAGGAACTTTCATGAACGTGCAGTTGGCACTACAAACGAAGCGTTATGTGAGCGTTCCTTGTATGCACAAGACAAGTTCTTAACGTCTTCTGAAGTCCAGTCGAAAATCAAGCAGGCGAGAATTTCATTTCTAATCCTAAATTACCAAAAACAGGTAATGATCAGAGCTGTGAACATCCAGGCAACCATACCATATGTACTTCACGTGACTGTTCCAGCCTCTAACATCTCCGTTTTGCAAGGATTCACTCACCTTGAAGGGCAACGGGGGAGCAGGACGCAAGCATGGCCACCAATGTATCGGTTTGGCTGCTCTCGTTTCGCATCAGCATCATATTGGTGCCAGAAAAGCCTCTCATGTTATTGGTAGCCATCATCCTCCGGCTGCTACTTACCACTCTCCCTCAGCATCCCCACTCATCCCCCAAGCAGAACACATTGCACTTCCGCCACTTCTTGTAACAGTCAGAACCCTCCATGGGGATCATGTACTCTCACAACCTGCTGGACATCCCTACACATCCGCCCGCTAAGACTGGATGACGCACAGGAGCGGCCGGCACTCGGCAGAGTCGGCACCCCCTCTCACACTCCGGGCGCAGATGTGATGATCAACACAATTGCTTCCAAGTGTGCGCACTCTCAGACACACCACTGGAGGTCTAACGAAAGCGAAAGCTTTGTACAGTAGCGGCAGGTGAATGCGGTCAGACTGCCCTTCCAGACAGCCAATACCAGGCTATACACCAGTGCTGCGCGCAAGCTGCCAACGCAAGCCTGCCTCTCCTGCAAGGCAGAGACCTTGTGCTCAGATGGCAGGCAGGGACGGTGGGGGCACACCAGCGCAGGAGATGCATGAACAGGCCGCTCGCTGCCCCAATTTGTAATGCGCCCTCGCCTCCTCGCTGCTGCTCATCATCAGCGCGCGCTCTCTGCCACTGCCCCAACTTGCCCCGCCTGCACACCTGGATAAAATCCAGCGCTGTGAAATTTGTGCACGAGCTCTCGCACCCTCGCGCGACACAACCCGCACGCCCTCGGGCAGCGCCTCGAAAATCGCGGGGCGCAAGTCAGTACACCCGCTCGTGAGCCGCCTTGTTTGTTCCCCTGCCCGCCCCTGCCCGGGCGCCTTCAAAGCGCTTGCCAGCCGGGCTCATCCCACGGCCCTCCCTCCGCCATCTGGCCCTCCTCTCCCCCCGCCGTGGATCCTCCTCTCGCATGCTCTACTTCCATCCGTAATTAACCAGACTAGTAATTACCTATCTGTCCCTATGGCCGCGGGTTATCGAGCTTGTACTTGCGGATACTGTTCTATTCTCGATGACATCACTGCGGCCGTGGATCAGAGATCGGACGGTGTGAAGAGTGGCCACGGACATACAGAAGTCAAGTGTGGAGGGGTATTGATGAGAAGTTGAAAGAGCTAGCATTCCTGGAAGCCATGCATTTATGCTCCTGCAGATTCCGCACCGACCCATTTTGCAACTCTGTGCGTGATTACTTAACGAATCGATTAACGAAGCTGTGCCTTTGTACAAATTGGTGTGTCTGATTTAAACATTCTACACATCAATGACTCGGGGAATGACGAGATGTTCTTATAATCCACGAGAATTTAGTTCGGAGGGCCGGAGAAGTGATCGAATGGAGCAGAGGTTATGGATGGTGGGATTTGATTGACGTGGGGGTGTTTCGAGAGTAATTGAAGGGGATGGGCGTCCCTGATTTAAGGGAGTGGCAGGCCAGCTTAGATCCTGCCCTTGGGGTCAGGGACCAAAAAACAGTCTGGATATGTGGATGTTTTGGGGGGATTGAACATTGAGCAGACGGGAAGTGAAAAGTGGGGGGGCCAAATGAGAAATCTCAGGAAACAAAAGTTTGTTTGTCAATAGCTCTCAAGTCCTTACAAAAAGTGGAGGCAGCGACAGACTGACCCAAATATGATGATGATGAGCCTCACCGTCCCTTGCAGCCTTTTTTCAAAGTTCAAAGCTACACATCATAGCACGCCTAAGTTGACGTCGATTACCAAGTGCTACATACTACCTAGTTCCACTTCGTGTGAAAGCGATCTGATCAGTAAAAGCCGCAGACACAACCTCTGCCCAAACGAATCCCGTAATCTCGTTTAAGTACGTGGTTATCGTTGAGATCGGGCGTGATTAGAGTTTGTTGCAGTGTCAGAATGCCTCTAAAGCCACACCGACAAAAACCTCATGTCAGTGATGAGTCCTACATAGTAGCAGCAGAGAATTGACTTGGAGAATGCCTACCACCCATTGTATTGTATTGTATTGTATCCCCTTGTCTTCCTACTTGTGTAGCTATGCATCAGCCATCGATGCAAGCAAATCCAAGTACCCAACCCACCTAGAGCTAACTTCGCTTCAAGTTTTGCATGTCCTACAGAGGGAGAAAAAAAAAAATCGGGCCACCGAGGACCCACGTGACGACACTACACAGAACAATAAGCTTTCATAACACCAGGGAAATGAAATATTTTTGTCTCGAGAAGGATGTGTGCGCGCACGCGATGTTGATGGGGAGTGTCCGGCATGTAAGTGGCTCCACACACCCACCTCGCCCGCACAGCGTCAAAAAACAACTATCTGCGTACACATTTATGAACTATTGTTGTCATCATCATCATCGTCAATCATCATCCCCCGCCTCCGGACACCCTTCCGAGCTCCCATCCACAAAACTGCTTGCCCACAGAACTTGCCCACCATCACTGCGCCTCTTTATTTTATTTCTCGATTGCTGTCGCCATTACATCCGCATTAGTGGGGTTGAGCGCGTGAATTAGTCGATACACGGACAATCGAGAGCGAGAGCGAAGGAGGGTTAGTGAGGAATTAGAGGAAGGCGTATGATCTGACGCCTTGCGATACACGCCTGCTTGTTGTCACATACTTACCTCTACGGCAGTACGCTTGACGTACACGCTACTGGCAGCGACTTTAACTCAACCCATGCCTCTGGTTCAGCACCCGGCATTCACTCCCCTACTTTTGGTTAGGTGAACTCCAAATTCTTGGGATGAGTTTGATTGAAAGGATGATACTAATCATTCACTGCTGGATGTTGTCCCATTCATCTCCTTGCCCTCACAAATCCCATGCTGCCGCTTACAATTGACGAACTTCGTCTCGATCGCGACGGTTCCATTACTATGTGTTGTTGATGGTGACGAGACGAAGCGCTTATAATTGACGAACATCCTCTCGGTTGCGGCGGAACCATGACTATGTGTTGTTGATGGTGATGGGATGAAGCGCTTATAATTGACGAACTTCATCTCGGTTGCGACGGAACCCATTACTATGTGTTGTTGATGGTGATGGGACGAAGCGCGACATAGCAATCGATGCCTGTGCATGGAATTACAGTGTTGGCTTCTGCTTGCTTATCATTATTTTCTTACCCAACCATTTGACAGGCAGTGATTGGCATGCAAAATGCATGCCCATAAATAAGTAAATAGATAAATGAATAAAAAATAAACGGAATGATTAACCGAGAGGGAGTAAAACCTGAGATGTATAATAAGTGATGGTAGCAGGCTTTTGTAATATATTGTGATATTAAATGAGCGGGGCGCACTGTCCGATTACACACTAAAAACAATTTCTCGGTACCGTAATAATTTTGAGACATTCTACGAGAGATATATTATACAAGTTTGCGGGTGCGGAATGTGCCAGCCTGGTTCGCATTGAAGACTGCTCAACGCTTGTCGTCTGCTCATCAATGTCAACTACGCAGAATCTTTGTCTTTTTCCACCTGGGGCCACGATGCACCGGCTTCGGGATCCGACGGTCGACGCCGCACCACGCGGGCGGCTATAGAAGGTTTCGTATAAAGAGACCAAGTCTCCCACTCTGACGGCCTGCACACCTTTCTACGAGCGGCCAAGATTCGGTGCCGGGATCGATCCAAGTGCCGCGATCGGCCGTGAGGTTAGCGAGATTGTCTGGGTAACTGAGAGCAAGCGTATTTAAGTGGATTGAGTTAATGATGACTGAGTCTCCGGCACCGACGCTAACAAGATTCCGCCGTCGACGTGGAAAACGGCTGTCCGTTTTCTCCCTCGACGGACATCGGCGTCGCCGTCGCCGGCGGCAGTTTCTAAATTTGTGATCGCCCAAATGCGGGGGCTCGTTTTCCGCGAGCATTAACTAATGTTGTTCATCCGTCCAATGACGAGGGATGAAGGAGTGACAGAGTCCAGAGAGTGTGTGGATGATATCCGCGACTGGATAGGCGTCATAAAGGCGGTACGGGTCATAAAGTTCATTCATTCGTTCCTGTCCATCCAAGGCCGACTTTACTGTTTCAGAGAATTGCCGATTAATTTCAATTATTTATTCTAAATAAAAAACGCGTGTTAACTGCCGTGCCGGTGATAATGGTCTCTCCCGCACACGAGACGTCCGCCGGCCCCGGCTTGGCAGCATTTGATTGATTGCCGGTGCCGGCTGGCCGGGAAGGGACATCCCGGCCGTCAGATGTTCGGGAGCGGGGCGCAGGCGTGTGGAGGACCCAGTTGGCAGTCTGAGGGATGGATGTAGGCAGGTCTGTCCATGCGGGGTGGATGCGGCACTGATGGAAGGGAACAGAAGGTAAGTCTCACATTGATGGCCCAAAGAAATGCCAGTTAAAAGGGACAAAAGGAAAAAAGGAGGGAGGAGGGCAATGATCGGCCGGTATCTGACCCTCGTTTATTCGTGCCCTCCGAGCCTGGGAAGGCCTTTCCGACACCTTTCCGGATCCACCTATGAGCCAAACATGTCACATGTATATTTGGGCGAGAAAGTGGCACCACTAACTTGTGTCCACAAATTTCCGCTGCGGCGAGAGATAATGTCACCCAATTGATCAAGAGCTTGCGCTAGCGAAAGCTTCCAACAATGTATTGGGCCGTTTTTTTTTTTTTTGGGCCGGTTTGTTGATGTTACACAACAACCTTTCGCGAATAGGTCGCCCAGGCCTCCCACACCCCAAATTGGAGTGATCGTTTTGCGGAGAAAATTAGTCGGCGGGGTCATGTAGCAAGCCGCTCATTCCAAATGCATTTGAAAGCTTGAAGGAGTTGCGCCAAGTGCTCGCGTATGCCTTGGCCCTGGGGTGGCCCTTGGGGCGGGTGGTTCTTTTCTTTCCTTGCAAGCTGCACCAATTTTGAGCTAGTCGTGGTATGATCTGTCTGCAGCCGTACTAATTGATGAATGGGAACACTCCCAATGGATGACTCCTACATAACAACGTCGTAACTTGTAACACACAAAGATAGATATGTAAGAAATGTGCAAAGTTCCGTACATACAGTGAAAGTTGAAGGATCGGCGAAGGGCAAAGCCAAATCCAAGCATCAGCTCAGAGTCAAAGCAGAACACATGCTAGAGCCCAGCCGCAAGACAAAGTGATATCGAACATCAACAGCATTCTTCGAAATCAGAGAAATTGTGGGGTTCACATATCCACAGTGTTCATGTGCTTACTGACTAACTTAACTCCCCTTCTGTTTGTCAAGCTTGACCGTTTGTGCGTCTTAACTAATGCGGCTAATTGCGCACTACTACTAATCGAATTGGCTGAGATTCTCCAATTTTGGAAGGAGGCACAAGCAAAGAAACACACAAATTGAACTCTTTGTGGTTGTTGCTTATCCCTATGGAAGATCCGAATAAATTCGTGCCGGCGGAGATGCGACCTCCTCTCAACAGAAAGGTGAAGGATGTCGTGTGGATGACCATTTTTTGCGCTGCGATGCGCACGCCAAGAAACACACAAATTGAACTGTTTGTGGTTGTGGCTTATCCCTATGGAAGATCTGAATAAATTCGTGCCGGCGGAGATGCGACCTCCTCTCAACAGAAAGCGAAGGATGTCGGGTGGATGACCATTTTTTGCTTTGCGATGCACACGCCGTAACGGTTCTTCCATAACTTTTTCAAGGTGGGGACCTATCAAACCTCTTGTATGGGACTATGTGCCCGATTTCTTGTTCCGAACATCATCAGTCGCCTTGCGAGTGATCCAATTTGCGGAAACGAAATTGCGTTGGGACCTCCATCCGGATCTGCAATGTTGGACCACACTCACGAGTAGATGAATGAATAGCTTTGCTTTTCATCCACATATTGTGGCTGTAAACGCCGCCAAGTATCCCATTACCAGTTTCACCAAATTTTCTTGTCTGTTTATTATGATGGTGTCTACTTTCCATCTGGAAGGAGGTTGATGGAGATCCTCAACATGAGAAAATTAGGAGTTGAAAACGGATGGTTGGAGGTCCTTGGAACAGACAGGTATGAATGATACAAAAGACAATCCACAAGCATCAAGTAGAAACAAACAAAAGTGTCTCCGAAAAGCAAATGACAAAAATGCGTGTTAAAGGGCACTATTCACACACTCGTTTACAAATTGAGCCGCAATAGTATAAAAGGAATTATGTGGAAGACACTCACATGTCACTAGTCGTTTACAAATTGAGCCACAGTATAAAAGAAATTAGATGGAAGAAGGATCCCATGCAAGTACCTAGTAAGGTATCCTGAGTGCTATGTTGCATATTACTTCGGGAGAAAAAAGAATTAATTATTGTTGGTACTTCGGAGAGTTGTTTACCATTTGATAATCAGTAGTCATGGAATTCTCGGTCGAGTGCGCTTATGTTGAGCCTCCGTACAATGCGACCGACATTTCTATAGTAGAGGAACGTCATTGTGAACCATAAAGTCAATTGGAACTGTAAGCCACACAATTTGTGTCTTGGTTGGCAGAAGCCAACAAATTATTGATTCATACGTTGGGCCTACCTTCCCTTACTATACGACTACACCGACAAACAAGATCCCATCCTCATTCCTCATATCCGGGGTTTGGTTTTCTCAGTTAGTTAGTGGACAACGAGACTTTTTTGTTGTTACAAAACAATGACTAAATTATCGAAGATTGAATTAAAGAACGTTGCAACCAGTGTTGGGCGGTTACCCGCCGGGACCCGGGTTAACCGCCGGTTCACGTTCAGGTTAACCGGAACCGGCCCATTCTTACAGAACCTGACCCGGAACCGGAACTTGCCAATGGGGATCGACGCAGAACCGAACCGCGCGTTCCTGCTGGGTGTGAGAACCGGAGAACCTGGGCGCAGGGGGGTTAAAACAGGTTCCCGTTCTTGACCCCTTGGTGGGGCTGGTGGGCCCAGGGCAAAACTTATTTAATGCTCTCAAGCTCCTGAGATCCTGGGTTCAATGCTTGAAGGCCATGAGATTCTATGTTCAATGCTTCAGCGCCATGAGATCTTGGGTTCAATCTCCAGCTCCATGATATCCTGGCTAAGTTCATTAATAAAATGTTTGAAGATGCCAATACTTGCCAGGTAGCTGAATAGTACTTTCAACCCATAAAATTTTACCCATTTTCTTCTACCAGTTTATTTAGAGTATTTTTGTTTGTTTTTTTGTGTTAGTGAAAACTAACAAAATCGTTGGATTTTAGTTCAAATATGTGAATACACTGCTATTTAATCTACAGGACTGATTAAAATTTTTAAATCTAATTAAATTAAACAAATATATTTTAAAAATAGAACCGGAACCTAACAGGAAACGATGGTTTTTATCAGCAACTAACCGGGTAACCGGAACCGCCCCCATGTTTAAAAGTTGGATCCAGAACCGGACCGGAACCGGCTCAATAAAAAAAAACCGGAACCGGATCCGGAACCGTCTCTTGAAATAATTGTGGAACCGGAACCGAAGGTTCCTTCACAAATGCCAGAACCACCCAACACTGGTTGCAAGGCCACTAATGTTAATGCAACATCAATGCATTAGCGATCATTGCTTCACCGCTTTGCTTTACCTCTATACACATATGATCAAGCACCGATCGGTAATCACACACGTGATCAATGCGTTACCGATCGTTGTGTATTTGTATTAAAACACATCAAAGGTTGTTACAATCCTCCCAAATTTTTGAATATGAATCCCCCTGTTCTCTAAATTCAAGAAATGAAAAAAGAAAAACCCAAGCATAACCGTGCACGGTTATGCTAACCAACCACAGTTATCGCAGGGGTAGCTAGGCCTATAGGGACCGACAAGCAGGCTAGACAGTAGCCCGGCTTGACAGCACCTTGCTCGTGTGGCGACACTCTATTTGTCGCCGCCGGGGAAATCTCAGCCACCGCTTTCCCGTCAGCTTTTCTCTGCCGGTGAGTGCCACCGGGTATAGCCAGCGGCTCAAGCGACTCCGCCGGATACTGCCAGTGGCAAGTGTTTGGACGTATGTGATGGAATCAGTATTTCAATTGTTTTGCTTTAAAACAATTGAAATTGTATCTTGAATTTGACGGACCGTCATCCGTCATTTTTAGTACGGTACTAGTGAAAAAAAAAAGAAACCCACAATTTCCAAGAGAGAGAGATAAAGATAAAGTTTCTTTAACGTCCAGTGAATCACACAGGCCATCGAGGGCCCAATGGACGGTCTGAAGGAAGATGGTGAAGGATTGAACCCAGGATCACCTAGGTTATGCACCGGCAAGGCACAAACACCCAACCACTGGGCTACCTGCTCAAGTAAACCACCAGTTGGATAGAGCAGTGTAGCACCGAGTGCCACCCAGGTGAGTCTGGGTTCAAATCCTCCTACCTTGTCGGCTCCTTGGCGGTGTCCCATGAGCCGTGTGCCTCATGGTCAGGTTATATGAAAGGCCCTGATCGGTCTCTTGGGCCGAGTGTTTGCCTTAGAAAATAAAAAAGCGGTAGAAGTGACGGGATGATACTATATTGTTGGAGAATTTTTGCGAACAGAGGAGACTTCGAGATTAATTTGTGCGAGTGAAAGAACGAGAGTGGAGCAACAACTGTAAGCTATAGGCCCACACGATTTGACACTTTGAGCCACTCCGTCGTAAGCGTTAGGCGGCCCTCAAGACTTGGCGTCTCACCTCCCTCACCGACCTTTCACAGCCAGGTTAGAAGGTACATAAATTATGTTTGTTGTTGTTCCATGATATGTAGGTATTGGTGAACCTGTTGTTTTGTGATGTATGCACTTGTATGCACTTTGTGGTGTTTCATAAGAGTCTAGGTATGTGTTTTGGAACATGTGACCCAATGAAGAGCTGATGGATGGATGAAAGGATGCTTCTCATTCTGCATTGAAAAATTGATATATATATATATTTTCCATAGTTTTGGTTCTTCGGCTCATTCCTTTTGTGAGTTTTTTAAAAGTGAACACTAAGGGGACAGAGGCCCTGGATGAAACTTTATTCGGGATGATTTGAGGGAAAAAACTAAAACTTTTGGGCAAAACCAAAAGGCGCACACACCAGCAGTGAAGGACGCAACAACAATGGCTATACACCTATAGCCATAGGTGGGTCTCTTCTGAACTTTCTTTTTTCCTTTTTTTTCTTTTTTCCAAGGATCTTTTCTGTGTCAAAATCTCCTTTAGGACCAATTCAGTTTGGGGAAGCAGGATGTCTCTTGGAAGTCATCTCTTTATCTAAAACCTGTCTGTGTACCCATTGGGAACAATGTTTGTTGACAAAGGGCCTTTGGCCATGAAAGACCAAAACCAGTTTCAATGTGGAGACTATGTTCTGTAATTAGCAACTTCCCTGACAAGTCCATCTCACATGGGATTATCCTGGTCAGAAATGCTAGATCCAAACTTGCCTGCCATGGCAAGAGTGGTGAGGGCTGTGTCCACACCAACCAACCCCACTTTGACCAACTCCAGATGAGTGATATCCTGTGAGGATGTTTCTCAGGGTAAACCTTCACATGGGAGCATCCCTCAACTCAGGGGTAGTTAACAGAGGGTTTGCCCAAGCTTTTGCCGATGCCTTATCAAGCGCCCCACCCTCATGCATTGATATAAATACAGGGGAGGAGTAGGGAAATGTTGTATTTATGAGGTCAAGGACACTGAGTTGCTTGACCTCCTTATTAAGAGTGTTCCTTTGCCCAAGTCTTTCAAATTGGAATCAATTGTGCACACAAGACTGGAGTATGTGTCTAGGTCTGATGAAATTCTTGCATTCTAATCAAGGCTTGACCAATTTATACAGCTGCGGTCAATCCCAAATGAATTCCAACACTATTTTCTGCAAGGGATGGCTTGCATCTCTTATGCAGCTCACCTAGTGTCACTCTAAATGAGCTCAACCCAACTGCCAGTATGTCTGCACATCTGTGAATCTTCCCATGCAATTCCAGAAGTTTCTGCCAACCAGCATCAGGAATAAGTCCAAAGCGATGGACCACATTGGAGCAAGAGAGAACCTTGACCATTCTCTGCAAGTGCTAGCTAGGGTGGATCCTAAGTCCCTAGTCCCAGGGGGTACTAGTCTTCGCAATGGGATTTTAGGACTGCACCACATGATCCAAACTGCAACAGGACTCTCGCATCAAGCAACGATCGAGTGCCATCACAAACAATATACCAGATGAATGATGCAGTTTGGCTCAAGTATCATGCTTGTCCATACAAGCTAAATCTTTCATCCATTGGAATACCTGCAGTTTACATACCAATGACTGAAAAGATGAATGGAACTAGCAGGTCAAATTGTATAAAAGAAAATTCAAGTGAAAACTTACCCTCATTCTCCTTGGAAGGTGCGGTTACATAAAAGCGCTAGTCCAGGTTTACATCTGCAGACCTCCCCCATACCACCAATGTAACAGAGGCCAGCCAAGCATGCATGCACTTGCAAGCAAACTCTACTTTACAAATATCATGTGCACCACGTAGGCACTGAATAATTGTATGACAGTGATACATGGCTACTAATGAATGATCTGGGTGCATCACCTGCTCTCTCTCCTGTGGATAAAAAAATTTCCTTCTTTGTTCCTCTCTTTCTTCCCAAACTGGGCGTGGGGTATATGGGCACAGGGCTGCCGAAAACAATTATATATATATACATCTCTCTCTCTCCACCCATCATTGTTCCGCCCAAACTGGGAGAGGGGTCTATGGCCACAAGGCTACGGCAAACGTCTTATTAGGACATTCTCTGCCCATCATGTGGTTTTAGAACATGGTAACCATCATAAGAGCCTGCAACAACCACAGTTGACTTTTGATCACTAAATCCCCTCCCCACCTCCTTGACCAACAGTGAGCATCATGGAAGCATTTTGCTAGGACATACAAAGTGGACAGTAAGCAGTGAAGAAAATATGCCTGGCCTTCTGGAGATCACGTAGAACCCTTTAGTTCATTTCCTCAATAACAAACAAATCCCACCCAAAGAGACTGTCCAAATTGTTCCTGCATAGGGACACTGGCTCCGTTCATCAATGAATAAATTTGACGACTCCCTGTCAGGGCAGTGGCAATATTAAAGACAGGAAGCATCAACCTTCTTGAAGTTCTTTGCCTGTGTCAGCAGTCTGTTGTTTACCCATTCACCTTGAACCCCCCTATCATAGAAGCTCTGGTACACTCTCGAAACAAAACCTCATAGGCTCTTCTCTCCACAAGTTATACATGAAAGAGTGAGAGAATGGGATGGAGAGGGCTATGACAAAACATAAACACACAGAGTGCGAGTTAGCAAAGCACTGTAGCTCCACAATTACAATAATGCTTTTCTCTCAGGGAAGACAACACTTCTTGAATGTCGTACCATAAACTTGAGGGAGGAAAGATATTGGTCAGATTCAATGATCATTTCCAACACCCCACAATTGTTGAAAGAATTGCATAGCATGTAAGTTGATTCCGCATTCGGCCACCAATTACAAAAGCTAAGTAACACTTCGTCTTTCACAAGTGGCAAATATCACATTAAGAATACTGATAGAGGATTCTTACAGTTTGTATAGGATAGTTGGCAGTGATGGTGCTGACCTGCTTCCTATCCACCTGACACACCCGTCCGATAAAGGCGAGACAATGTAACCTTGGCAGCACAACTGAATTGCAGGGACTTGGTTCTTCCATTGGGTGATTGGAGAAGCTAATTCTGGGGTTTGTAATGCCTAGGAGTTGCTATTGTTGCAATTCAAAAGCTCCCTCCACACTTAAATGAGTCCCTCGTCTGATTCTACACCCCAAGAAGGAACACCTGTATGTCTGTCCCCCCCCCGGTACAACAGAACCCAAGACCGTGACTGCGCTGCCCTGGGGGCATCTGCCCTACTACGTAATGTCCATCTTCTGATTATAGATCTTAAATATCATTGATCAACATTTAACAAGTAATGCTGAGATCAAATTCACTGTCAGTGATTGCGCCAAAAAAACTGGCCTGGTTGCATACATAGAATTGATCCTACTTTATCCTTTGGTTCACGGGGGATTTTATCAATATCATGTGAACTTACAACATAAATCTCCACCCTCAGACTGCACATTTGCCACTTTTTCCTACAAGCGTCTGCTCTCTCCACCCATTCGAAGACTGTGGTGCATATGCACCAGGTTCTCAAATTGTCGAGAAGAACGCAGGTTCAGTCCAGTCTCTCATTCAAATCACCGGAACAGGAGGTGCTCATTCCGAGATCACCAGCCTGATTCACTTGTCACTACTTTATGAACCCCATTAGTGATCCCCCAGTGTGACTGAAGAGAGTGGCTCTCCACAGCTCCAAAGAGATCACATCAGTATGTCTGTCACCTTTGTTGTAATGAGCCCTCCACAACAAGGAGGGCGCTTGCATTCCCGCCTTGTGGGTCTTTCCCCAAGAGCCAAAAACTGCAGAGGGGCACTGGCAGTAAGCTAGCACTAGCAAGTTAGATTAGTGGCTAGATTAGTGACGATATTGGTGATTAAGATATGATTAGTGACAGTCATTTTCTTTTGGCGACGTTTGAGGGACTGTGAGAGAGATAGAGAGAGAGGGAGACGGCAGGAAACAGACTTAGCAAATGCAGCAGTGAATGACGGTTCACAAGCATGCGTGATGCTGGAAGCTGGATGATCGTTTGCCATGTATAGAGGAGCCTGCTGCTGCAATCGGTTCTTGCATCGGGGATGACTCTTTCTAACTCACTGGCAGGGATGGCATCGTCTTCCTGCGTTCTCACCCCCGCACAGGCCGACTCCGTACCCAAGGGCCGGCCCTCTTGTTTCGGTCATGCGAGAGGCCTCGCGTCATGCAGCGGATGGAGGGGATGGGCTGTGGAGCTGAAAGTGTCAACCCACCTTACAGTGCCCAGTGGACGGCGTCCCTTGCATGTGGTTGCTGTGGCGCCTCGCCAACCTTCAGGGATGCCATTGAATCTAGGTGAGAACACAAAACACTTTGCGGTTTCCTTCTAGGTTAGCTGTGGTAGCATCCAGGCTTTGAATTGTCTTTGAGCAATTCAGGGACACGAATGTACTCTAGGCAAAGAAAGCACGCGGGATGGTTAGAGAAGGCCGACAATTGCTATGTCTGGCACGTAGGTCAACGTGGGAGCATGGAACAGCACTGGCAGGAGTTCTTTAAAGATCCTACACAACGGTGGGACTGCAGTGCTGACAAGGTGAGCTTTCTTCATGTAGGATGTGGAGGAGTCTGAGGGAGTTTGACTGAACTCTGGTATGATAATTTTGTGATTATACCCCTAGTAAGTTAGAATATCACTTTTGCTCTGCAAAAAACTCCTTCACTGTGAGTATCGTAGGCGCTGTTCTTCCTAAGCAGGGCTTGAAAGTAGGATGCGCAGGGTCTTTTCCCTGGAGTTTTCAAGGTACTTGGGAGGGTCGAGACTATTGCTGCTCAGCTGCTCCCTGGTCTCTTTCACAGACCACTCCAAAATCTCCAGACTACAGACATAAGCAGCGTGCACAAGAGGGCTTGTGGATGGAGGGTTGGTTAAACCCTCCTTGCGTGAAAGACGAACTAAATATCATGCAACAAGATCGAGAACAGTCTGGTGATGGAAAGATATCAGAGTGCGGTTCTGATTGTGGTGTAGATGATGGAGCTCCTTCGAAGCTTGCAGATGAAAGTGAGTATGTCTCACAAGGACCCTGATTAGAGGGGCAGCCTTGTCAGGCACAATCTTGTTTATCATTTGTGTAAGTTGGGACATGTTCTTTTGTTTCTCATTGTGTAAAGTCCGATGGCAGTAACTTACATGAATGTTTTGAAAACTGCACTAGCACTCCTCCATAGAGGAACCTGTCAAAGTGTTGATGATTTCGGAGTTTCGGGCACAAAGGTCTACCGTGGAGTATGAAGCAGCGCTGGCTTGAGTTCTTAGAAGATCCTTCACAATGGTGGGACAACTGCAATGGCAAGGTATGGCTTTCTTGATGTATGATGTGAAGAAGTTTGTCCGTACTGCAAAAGTGGGCTCTTCCTGTCAGCATCGTGATTTTTTCTTTTTCCTGGTGTGCACGAAGTACTTGGGCGGGTCAGCTTGGTCTTGGGAGGCCATGGTGAAATCTATGGCTGCTCAGTTGCACTTTGGTGGTTACAGACCAATCGGAGATCATCCGACTATGGACACAAGCAGCACACACAAGAGGTCCTTTGGGTTGATGGTTGGTTGAATCCTCCTTGGGTGAAAGAAAAGCTAGCTGCATTCACGTCACAAGGTCAAGGACAATGTGGTGAGGCCACCTTCTTCTTCAACACATTTCGGCCTGTTGTGTCCTCTTATGAGAGTTGTCCCGAATGTTTCATGTTGAATTCTGCGAGTTAGCTCATCAGGTGGATCTGTGGTGGTTTGGAGGGATTTTAACATGTTACTGCCAATGTGGCAACAGGCAACTATGCAAAAGCAGAAAACAGGGACGAGGAGAATGTTTGGAAGGAATATTTTTCGGACCCCAGTCAATGGTGGGATCATGGAGGCAAAGAGGTGAATGCCTCTTAACTTACAGAGAGAAGCCGACAACAAGATGCATCGCAGACCGTTTTGAAAAATTGTCGTCCCCTCTCTCTCTCCCCAGCACATTTTTAAAGTCTTGGGAGCAATGCAGCATAGGAACTAGTGCGTGATAAGTAGGGTTGGGGTGTTTGCTAGAAAAAATTTAGGGTCTTTGTCAGATGCTACCAGCAAGGAGAGGATCTATGCATTATTGGTGCAGAGGCAGCGATAGCTGAGGGAGCAGGGATGGAGTGTGAGGTCCAGATTCATCCAAGAGGGGCAGACTTCAAGCACAAGTGTATCTATGATTCCCTGTGGATTTATAGCTACAAGAAACCTGTATGGGTGGATGGTCAACTGGAAGCAGCAGCAGCAGTACAGTTGATAAAATCAGGCACCTCCACCATGACCACAGCTTCCAAAAGAGGACCAAGAGAGGGAGTCCACAGTATCTCATCTGGCACTTATGGGCATGTGAGGACACTATGTGAGGCAGGGCAACTGAAAGAGGTGCTACGTATTTTGAACCAAGGAGGCATTCCAGCAGATTCAGATACTTATGTCTGTCTCTTGCATAAGTGCATCAAGATGAAAAACCTGGAAGCTGGAAAGCAGGTGCACTCTCACATTATCCAAAGTGGATTCAAGCCAAGTGTTTTTCTACACAACACCCTTGTCAACATGTATGTTAAATGCGGGGACATCATGGATGCACACCAAGTGTTCAACCAGATGCCTGAACGAGGTTTGATCACGTGGAATATAATGATGGCAGGATTTACCAAGCATGGGTGTGGTAAGAATGCGTTGGAGACATATGAGCAAATGATGCAGGAAGGGGTGAAGCCTAACCACATCACGTTTGTTTGCGTTTGCAATGCATGTGCGAGCCTGGCAGCCCTGGAAAAGGGCAAAAGGGTCCATGGTGACATCATCAAAGCCGGAATTGCACCAGATGTCATTCTGAACAATACCCTGGTGGACATGTATGCCAAAGGCGGAAGCATCGAAGATGCAAAGGGAGTGTTCGACAGTATGGCTGAACGAGATGTGGTGTCCTGGAACACGATGATCGCAGGATATGCCCAGCATGGGTGTGGGATGAGGGCTTTGGAGACCTATGAGCAAATGAGGCGGGAAGGGGTGAAGCCAGACAAGATCACTTTCGTTTGTGTTTGCAATGCATGTGCGAGCCTGCCAGCAGTGGCAAAGGGCAAATTGGTCCATGGTGACATCATCAATGCGGGAATTGTACCAGACGTCATTCTGAACAATACCCTGGTCGACATGTATGCCAAAGGCGGAAGCATCGAAGATGCAAAGGGAGTGTTTGACAATATGGCTGAACGAAATGTGGTGTCTTGGAACGCGATGATCGCAGGATATTCCCAGCATGGGTGGGGGATGGAGGCTCTGGAGACCTATGAGCAAATGATTCTGGAAGGGATGAAGCCGGACCGGGTCACGTTTGCTTGTGTTTGCAATGTGTGTGCGAGCCTGGCAGCACTGGAAAAGGGCAAAGAGGTCCATGGTGACATCTTCAAAGCTGGAATTGTACCAGATGTCATTCTGAACAATGCCCTGGTGGACATGTATGCCAAAGGTGGGAGCATCGAGGATGCCAAGGGAGTGTTCGACAATATGACTGCACGAGATGTGGTATCCTGGAACACAATGATCGCAGGATATGCCCAGCATGGGTGTGGGGTGGACGGTTTGGAGACCTATGAGCAAATGATGCAGGAAGGGGTGAAGCCGGACCGGGTCACATTCGTTTGTGTTTGCAACGCGTGTGCGAGCTTGGCAGCACTGGAAAAGGGCAAAGAGGTCCATGGCGATATCATCAAAGCTGGAATTGTACCAGATGTCATTCTGAACACTGCCCTGGTGGACATGTATGCCAAAGGCGGGAGCATCAAGGATGCAAAGGGAGTGTTCGACAATATGACGGCACGAGATGTGATGTCCTGGAACACGATGATTGCAGGATATGCCCAGCATGGGTGCGGAATGGAGGCCTTGGAGACCTATGAGCAGATGATGCAGGAAGGGGTGAACCCAGACCAGGTCACGTTTGTTTGCATTTGCAATGCATGTGCAAGCTTGGCAGCCCTGGAAAAGGGCAAAGAGGTCCATGGTGATATCGTCAAAGCTGGAATTGTACCAGATGTCATTCTGAACACTGCCCTGGTGGACATGTATGCCAAAGGTGGGAGCATCAAGGATGCAAAGGGAGTGTTCGACAATATGGCTGAACGAAATTTGGTGTCTTGGAATGCGATGATCGCAGGATATGCCCAGCATGGTTGTGATATGGAGGCCCTGCAACTATTGGAAGAAATGCAAGTGGAAGGCTTGAAGCTGGACAGTATCACTTTCATATGTGTCCTCTCTGCATGTAGCCATGCTGGCCTAGTGGATGAAGGCAGATACTACTTCGATTCCCTGAGTCAAGATCATGGCATCACTCCAGCAGTGGAGCACTTCGGGTGCATGGTGGACCTTCTTGGTCGTTCGGGGCGATTGAGTGAGGCAGAGGTCTTCATTAACAAAATGCCAATGAAAGCAAGTGCTGAGGTGTGGAGGGCCTTGCTTGGTGCCTGCAGAATTCATTGCAATGTGGAGATGGCTGAACGTGTGGCAACATCTATTCTCAAGTGGGATGAACAGGATGCCGCGACGTATGTGTTGCTATCGAACATCTATGCCGCAGCTGGCAGGTGGGACGATACTGCAAAGGTGAGGAAAATGATGAAGGTCAGAGGGGTTAAAAAGGAGCCAGGTCGCTGTTGTATTGAGGTCGCCAACAGTGTGCACACCTTTGTTGTAGATGACAAATTGCATCCGAAAATTGAGGAAATCCATGCCGAGCTGAGAAGATTGTCTGGAAAGATGAAGGAGGCAGGGTATGTGCCTGACACACGCTTTGTATTGCATGATGTGGGGGAGGAGCAAAAGGAGTTTTCTCTTTGCCACCACAGTGAGAAGCTGGCCATTGGCTTTGGGCTGATCAGCACGGCCCCTGGGACGCCTCTACGCATCATCAAGAATCTTCGGGTGTGTGGTGACTGCCACACTGCCACCAAGTTCATCTCAAAGATAGCTGGCCGGGCCATTGTTGTACGGGACGCTAACCGCTTTCACCACTTCCAAGATGGGGTTTGTTCTTGTGGGGATTACTGGTGATATGATGTTTTTCTGTGAAGTGTGAGTGTCTTCTTGGTTCATCCCACATTTCCCCCTAGAAAATTGGCTATGATGTACTAGGGAATGGGCCGCGCCCTGTCCTCTATGGGGGGTAAGGTGCTGGCAGACCTTTCTTGGCGAGCCAGGCCGGGCCAAAAAGGTGATGTCAGTGCCACACCCCTCCCATAAAGTACAGGGTGCGGCCTGTTCCCTCATGATAAGAGGTGAGGATCCAGCGTTCCCTTTCAGTTCCCTCAAAGAATCGGCAGTGGCAGGAAGAAGCTCACCACCCTCAATTGCGTCAGGTAATCCTCCTCTAAAACAGTGGAAAATGCTAGTGAAGCTCTTAACATACTGTTGAGGGAAAGTCAAACACTACCCATGGCACGATCTCGACGGTTTCTCACTGGAAAAGAGAGGCACCCCCACTGACCGTATCCTTGATCTCTTCACAACTGACCTATATGACTCCTGCCTAAAAGCTCTATCCAAAGCTAAGGCCCCGGGCCAAATCTCATTCCCAATACCATACTTCAAGCACTTGACCCCCAATTCCATGTTCTTCTATTTAAATTCCTTCAACTCTGTTACCGACTACATCGTATGCCACAATCTTGGAAGCATAGCCGGACCATCTTATTATTTAAAAAAAGGTGATCCCACGGACCTTGGTAACTATGCACCTTTCAAGAGCTGTCGATGGGGTCTATCGAGCATAGGTGGACAGTCAGCCAATGATTCGAGCAAGTAATCATGAATTAAGGGGATTTTGACAGATGCGGATAATGGAAGGAACTCAAATTACTCGTCTTATTCTGTTGATGAGCTTCAAAGCTTGAAGATGAAAATGAAATATATAGAGCAGCCTTGTGCACAAGTCTGTCCGGCATCTAATTCAGCATGAGGGAATCTCACTTTACATTCTGTCCCAGTTGCATCGCACCATGCACAATCCTGACTATTTATCATCCTCTTGAAGTGCTGGCTATACGCCGGTTTCATCTGTAACTCATGTTTGTCCCCATCCTTGCACAACATTGTTGCAGTTTCTACCAAAATTGTAGCCCTGAAAGCCCTAAAACGATTGTGCCGGATACGACAAGATATGCACACCAAAAATGCTCTACACCTTGAGTCTCAGCTCCAAGCAACGCTGCTACTGTAACAAACTCCTCTTCATACATTACAGCAATGCCCAAGCAATGCCAGAGACCATTTGTATCATAAGATTTTATAGTCGAGGCAGCCCTTGTCTGTTACAATAATTCTTGCAACCAGCCAGCCATGAGATCTCTTACTGAGGATTTGTTCGAAAGCTGTCTCTCTTCCTGCAAAATTGAACAAGAACATCATGTCCGGTCACACCTTCAAGAAAGAAGGCACATGGAAATCTTGCTTGCTGCTGTTTGACTGTTTAGAACCAACAGACTCGCCGGTTGTGAAGAATCCCTTTGCATGACTCCATGAGCGACAGAGATAGAGAGAGCACAAAAATATAGCCAACAATGCGAAGGTTGATCACATCAAAGTTCAGGGTTTAGGGTTTAGTAAAGAAAACCTACCTCAAGGAGAAGCCACAAATGAACATGTAGAAGAAGAGGCCAAAGATGGTGAGGATTGATGAGGATTAGATTTCTAATCACCACTGACCAGCACTACTTAGAAATCTATACTCCCAAAATTACACAAAGGGATCACACACGACGGTCACAAAATTCAATCAAACAGCAAAGAAAACATAAAGTAGCCACGGCACTGCTCATATTGCTAAAAGAAGATGCCAAACTTTTTACACAAATCACACACCATAAGAAAACCTAAAATATCTACAAACCCCGATCATACCCTAGATGACATTATTGCATGCATAAGTAACCTAGGTGCCAAGAATCTACATAACCTAAGGGACAAACAGCTCCAGAAACTACAAGAGGGAGGCTACCCTATCCAATAAAGCAGCTTGTGTATGCAAACACTTTTTTTTCCTGAATTTTTGTACCAACATTTATTTTGGTCTTTGCCTGAAGTTGCTGTAAGCGGACAGGATCGGATTCTTATCTGCGGACTGCTTTTGGCACTGGGGCCTAGTTTGGTATGTATGTATTACATATATTGGTATATATGATGCACGGACTAATTATTTTTGCACCTAAAAATATAATAATCTTTCTTGCAGATTTTTGTGGTAGGTTGGTAGATAGGTGGGAAGTACGGTCATTCCAATTGTCAGTTTTCCAGGGTAAGAGAATAAAGATAAAGATAAAGATTCTTTAACGTCCAGTGAATTTACAGAGCCTACTGCTCAACACACAGGCCATCGAGGGCCCAATGGACAGTCTGAAGGCACATAGGATTGATCCAGGGTCAGTCAAATTCTCAAATAAATAGTGAGAACACTTACAGCCTATTAAGGGGCCTTGATTTGTGAGCTGTCGCTCCCAGGTGTTTCCTTTTAAAGATTTAAAAAAAAAAAACTTCAGCCATAAAAAATTCACAGCATATTGCAAGAGAGCATGCTTTTACTTAACGTCGATCTCTTTATCTATAAAAAGCCGTCACCGATTGCCGTCACCGATTACCATGCATGCAAGTTTTTATCAGTGTTGTGCGGTTCTTGCCATATTGAAGGAACCGGGGGTTCCGGTTCATTGGTATATTTAAAAGGCGGTTCCGGTTCTGGATCCGGTTCTTTTTTATGAAGCGGTTCCAATTCCGGTTCCGGTTCCGGGTATTTTTTGGGAAGGAACTGCCGGTTCCAGTTTCCGGTTCCGATTCTCTATTTTTTAAATTTAAAAATATATATTAAATTTTTGATCGTTTTTTATAAATCTGAAAATGATTTGTGAATCCCCATTAGTTATATCAAATCTTTTGACCATGTTGAAAAGAAACAACACAACATTCATATAAAAATTTATGAAATAATAATAATGCAATGTAATCAAGTATAAATTAAATTTGTGTGTAGAGTACACAAAGAAATCATTTTATCTCAAACAACTCGGCCTCTGCAGTCATCTAAGTGGACTTCCTCACTGTTCAAAAATAGACGTGAGAGACGACAACGTGGAAAGGGCAAAAAAAAAAAAAAAAAAACTGTTGCCTACGATGTTACCTTCCCCCCTGCGCTCTGCCTGCGCTGCTCCCTCCCCCGTGGTGATGCTCGTGCTGCTGCAGCACATCGTGCAGGTGGGAGGTGCGAGACTACAGAACCAGGAAAACCAACCAAAAAAAAAAAAAAAAAACGCTGCTCCCTCCCCCACGCGCTGGTGCGCTGATCCCTCTCCCCCACGCTGAGGCGCGTTGCTCCTCCCTGCTCCTCCCCCTGCTGCTGTGCGCTGTTCCCTCCCACGCACTGCGCTACTGCAGTAGATCGCGCAGATTGGAGGTGAGAGACGACAGATCACGGAAAAAAAAACAAAAAAAAAACAAAAAAAACCCTAGTGTGTGAAACGGATCCGGAACCGCCACTGACCCCCAGGTTCCTGGAAAAACTTATACCCGCCGGTTCTGGTTCTGGAACCGGCTCGTCCCTCCTCCCCCGGTTCCAACCCGACTAAGCGGGTACCCGCACAACACTGGTTTTTATCTACAAAACACGTCACAGATGAGCATGAATGCAAGTTTTACTTCAATGGAACTGGAAGAATTGCTGGTGGGCTGGGCTGAGTCCCATAGTTTTTTTTGTTTTTTTTTTTGGCTCAATCAAGTACATGAAAAAAAAGAAAAGGTACATGTAGTCATTAGGGTCCAATTTTGAACATATATTATTATTATTATTATTATTATAGAAATAAGTTATAGACTTGCCAAAGTAACAAGTTACATGAATTTGATCATTTAATTTATGGCTATGGAGGCTGTATGGAGCAGTGTTGGTCTGGTATCAACATTTTGGGATACCAGGCTGGTCCTGGTATGTGGGTGGCTCTGAAAATGACATACCAGGGGAACATTGGTACCAGGGATATTTATCAAGTTAGATACGAGTCTGGTAAGGGTATTGATAAATTTTTAATCACCTAAGCAATGGTATCAATAGAAATGTGCCCAAGTAATACCAGCTGGTATACATACTGGGACCTGGTATCAAACAAGCCTTCAATTGTCTTAAAACACACTTGATGAGTGTATCATACATGAACATCAGAACTTCACATGAAAAATGATCTCATTGCCACCGACTGCAAACTGCATATCATACTTTATTGCAAATCAATGTTGCATGCACATTTGCTCTCAAGGCCCAATTTGTGGGCTGAAAATTTTCATGCATGAACAATTTGGTTTGAGACACCCCAAGGACCGGAGACTTATCCCCTTGAGACCATATTAACACTCTTCCCTACTTCCCGTCAACAAGGATTGATACCAGTCGAAGAATGGTTGTGAAACACTTGCAACGAGTATCAATACTAAATCCTAGCCGTCAACACCAGACTGGTATGGTATTCGCTAACCCTGCGCTAAGCTAGGCAATGGTATCGCCCCGGGTATGTAGAATTTAGGACCAGGCTGGTCTGGTTCCTGATACCAGGGTTGATACTCGGGTCTGATACCCATACCAGACCAACACTGGTATGGAGGTCCATGCTGTAGAATGGCCCCAAATTCACGCTCCCAGAACTTCAGATGATAGTTTATTATTATTATTAAAATTTAATAAATTTATTTTTTAATTTCTTAAAATGACAATAACGTGTTCAAAAACATTTCTGGTTCCCCTCATAAAATACACTCCTGTTTCAGTAAAACATCCCAACCTGTGGTAAGGAAAAAAGGGGGGAATTTTATCCCTTACACACACTCAACTAGGCTTTGGTCAACGGTGACTCTCGAAACAAACAACAAGACAACTCGAATAAGTTATATAGAAATAAACGCCAAAATTCGTCTTCTAACTGCTCTTCCTGAGGTCTGCAACTTAGTAGTAAGCCTGTTCATCCTCATTTTCCCTAACGATTGTCATTAGTTGATTTGAAATTTGATGCAGGGAGGGAGGCAAAAGCCCTTCCATGGACGAATGTCATTGTGCCGTACAGAATGAACATTGTTCATCCATACGGAACACGTTGGGTGGATGGATGAGGAGAAATTTATCATCCTTATCATCCAGAGAAAGTGATGTGCCCAAACCGGGTCAGGCCGGGCCACCCATCATACCTGCGAGGAATGGGAATAGCCACGCCGTGACGCTCCTCACTACTCGCAACATTTAAATTTGAAATAGCCTCTCTAATTTGAACTTTCCTTCCAATGCTCTTTCCAGATCCCCACGTGGCAAGTTATCACACCGTGCGATCTCAATATTCACAGATCCTGGCCTCTAGCTCGGAAAGACAGAATATGTGGGGGAAGAATCTTTACAGCTTTGGAGAGACCCCAATTCGTATCGGAAATTTCGAACTTCGTACATCCCGCATTTTCCAAGGTTTGTAAATGTAGAGCGCATGCTTAATGACTTGGGGCCCTTGGATGGAGTAATAAACGGGTTAGATTGAGTGGGATGTAGGTAGGCCGGATTTGAGCCCGGGACGCCCGAGGTGAGAGGCACTAGCCCGTCCTTACAATCTCACCCGAGCCCATGGTGGTGGGTTAGGAATCGCTCGTACAAAACGCAGGCGGCGAGGGTTCGAAGTCGAGGAGTGCAGAAGTGCAGTGTCGGAGGGCCCAAAGATGTCCAGAAGAGAGGGCGTTTAAATGGTCACGGGTGGGGGGAGGTAACCGCGGTTAGAAGAGCGGGTTAATACAAATCTAGCGCTAGGTCTTTTAGAAAAACACTGTCTTCGTTGCCTCAGACCCCCGCCTTGCTTTCTTCTTCTCTCCTCTTTGGTTTTCGAGGGTTCTGTCTCGGATTGGGCCTCCGTTACAGCATTTGCAGAGGTTGATTGTGGCGTTTCTGCAGACGTTACTGGGGGGATAGATGTCTTGCAAGAGGCCCGGTGCTGTGTGAGCTTTTTGTGTTCAGATTTGTGCTGGAGGGCTGTGTCTACTCCATGTCTATCTGATTTTCAGTTTGATTTTGTGTTTCCCGCCTCGGGCCACTCCGGAGGTGTTTGCAGAGGGTGCTGGTGCTCTGATTACACCTCTTAGTGTGGCGTTGAGGGTGAGGTCGATTCTTCTCTTCGCGCCTTGCGTGGCTCTACAGGTGTTGCTGAAAGGGGAGGTGCTGATCCCGAGGTGGAATGCAATAGAAGATTGTTCTGGACGTGTTGAGATCTCCATCTGTATCAGTTTGCACTGTTGGCTCTCTGCACGCTTTCGTCTGCTCCGCAGAGTTTTTTCAAATCTTTTGCTGCTCTCGGTGCTGCCGCATTCTTGTTCCAATTCTGGCCTTCGGTTAATTTGCGCTGCCTTTGAATCACCTTCGCTGTTCATCAATCTTCCTGTCTCGTCCTCTATCCATGCTTCTCCCTCACTGTAGATGGTTACTGCAGTGAAAGTTTTGAACGTCACTAGTAATGAAACTCGAGACCTCGCACCTGTGGAACCTACAGTGATAAACAAAGCAGTGACAGGAGGTTTTCTTCTTTCCTGCTGGTGTGTATGGTGCGTAACTTCGAGGTGTCATCAAGGGTACATCAGTGTGCTTTGACCGGGGAATCAGGTTTGATTTGACCGTTGCTTACTCGAGCTCATCCTTACTCATTTGTGAGTCAAGGGATGGCAGGGGAGAAGTGCTTTGTAAGGATCAGCCAGGGTGGATTCTACTTGAGCTGATGACGTCCCGACAATCACAGATCTGTGCTAATTTCCGGTGACTTGGATTTGAAAATTGGGAAAGACATCTTTGATATATGCTGCCGCTCAAAGGCATCACCAGGCGGCTTGCAAGAGCGGCAGGAGCGGATGGACAGCTTCAGTGCTTAGTTAGTGATTGAGAAACAGGTGAATGGCATCGGCAAGGAGGCCAAGAACATCTTCGAGGCCCTCTGTCAAGAGCGTAGAAGGCAGTACAGACAGGGATGACGATGGTGGAGAAAAGAGTAAGCAAAGGGTGAGTTGCACCTTCCTTTGGGTAGTGAGTTCAAGTCATGGCTGTGATGATCTCCGTTGGCATGTCCTCGCCTATGTAATGAGAACCTCATAGTTTCCATCAATTACACCTTGCTATTTTTCCTTTTGAAAATGGCTGGCCAACACTAATATGAAAGGAAGCCAGAAGATCCAGCCGCTCTTCACCGGGGAAGCCTGATCGAGGCGGGGTGGGGGCCGGCTAGAAAGTGTCTTCACATATGTATGCTTGTGTTTTCATGTAGTCTATATAGTCTTGGTATCTGTTTTTCTGTCTGTCCTTTCATTTTGAACTTCTGGCCAGGATCCGCCAAGGCCCCACGGTGCAGTCCTCAATGGCGACCCAATTGCAGGTCCATACCCCCAAGAAGCCGCACTCACACATGATGCATTTCGGATTTTATCGTAATGAGTCCTGATGAGTAAGAGAGCCAGCATAGATGTATCTAAGTAGCACTCGGGAACCCCCTTGGCTAGCAGCTGTGGCGTTCCTCTCTTTTGAAGTAGTGGCGCACTATAGAGCTTTCCAATCACCAATCTCTAGGTTTTTCTATTTAAATCTCAAGGGCAACCTCACAAAGGTCAGATTTTTGTTGTTGAACTACATTACTCCTTTGGCCATTCAATGTACGATGGAACCAGGTGGCATACTTTTAAGGAAGATCAAGTAATGAGTGTTCTGCAAGCTGGTTTTAGCAGGGAAAATTGTTCGGTGTGTCTATGCTTTTCCTGAAATCAGATTGTGAGTGGCAGGGTTGGGCCCCTGGTTGTAGTGATTATTCTTCCAGTTGAAGTCCTAGACCACGGCACACAATTCTTCTTGTGAATGTCACTGCACTCTAGGCACATTTGCGTTCTTCATCTCCAACCAAAGCAAGCCCCTTGAGAAAGGCATTGGTGGCTTCATGCCTGGCAAAACACCATTATCTGGGTTCAGTTTAAGGCCATTCCTGCATAATTGCGAGAAGTTCTGTCTCTCTCTCACCTTTCAGTGACTTAACTGCTAGCTTGAAACCTGCCTTGTAGTTGCAAATGTATGTCACAGTCTGGAGGGATAGAACTCCAGGAATCCTCCAAGAGAGTTAGTATCCCATGAAGATTTGTTCTCATGGGTAGGTCATAACCAGTGTTCACTGGAAACAATAAATGCATCTCTTTGCACCTTAACTGTGAGACTGACATTCAAAGCTGAAGGTTGCTCTTTTTCCATGTTTCAGCCTTCTTGGCCATTATTTTTGTGACCATTGTTTTATCAAACGTGGTGATAATGATGCAATTTGGATATAACCATATGTGTTATAGGAATCCATCTGTGTGTTAGTGTCCCTGAGATTTACTAGTTGATTGGGATCTGATGGACCCTTTAGTCCCTCATTCTGTACTGAGGGAAGTGGTTAAAGTGAAGGGCCTTTATTCAGTAAAAAAACCGTTTCGACAGGTTGTCTAATTTACCTTGTCATGTTCTGAAGCTTGCATGGTTTGATTCCAGAACCATTCCTCCAAGAAGAAAAGATGACCTTTTGGTATACATCTGTGAACAGATGTGATTCCAGAGACAAAGGGTTACAGGGGTTGGACTTTGTCTCAGATGTGAAAATTGCAGTCATTTGTAGCAATTTTGGATGCTGCTTGAATGCTAGTTATGGGACTGAGGTGAGTGGGCGGGCTGGTGATCAGAAGCGCAAATTGTCGGACATGCTTGGACCTCCCTGGAGCAAAGAGGACCTGGAGCTCTTCTATCAAGCATTTCGGAAATATGGCAGAGACTGGAAAAAGGTATCTTATGACCACAATTGACTTGTTGAGATTGTTTTCTGGTTGTACCAAAATCTCTTGTCATCTTGACTGCTTTTTGCCGCAGCAAATGAAGCGAGCAGCAAATTGTCTCTGTAGGTCCATCTATCAGGTTGACACTGGAATTTCAATGCATGTTGTTTGTGAGGCACAAGCAATTGTCCTATTTGTTGATCCATCCCGCTGTGTGATAGTCCCTTTTTTTTACGCAGCAGAGAATGTCTTTCAGAACAGGGGGCTGCAGTAGACACTCTATGATATTTGTGCATGGACAAGGTCTTGCAAGATCACGAGTATATTTTCCCACTATACAGTTCTTGCTTGTCTGTGCTAAGTTGTAAGGCTGCTTAGTGTCTTTTCAAGTTGAATACAATTGATGGATTAGCTTTTGTGGCTGTCAAATATTGTTGGATGTTTTTGCAATCATCTCCTCTGCCTCAAAATTCTAGTTTGCTGCTCAAAGCCATATTGTTCCTTCCATCTGTCCCACAAGTCCTGATTCATTACCATAATGAGTACTGACGATAAAGATTTGGAACTCCTGCAAAGGGGAGACTCAGGGTCTTTTACTCTCTTCTCTGAAATGTGCCCCGCAAGTACTATGTATAGTGGTTCTTGGTGAAGAAAACATGCGCAAAGGAATTTATTTGTGGGTCACTTGACTCACAGTTGGGGTTTTGGGTTTTGTATTTCCTCTCGGAAGTGACACCAACAAGTGATTTGAACACTGGCAGCTATAAAGAAAAAATATGATGTCATCTTCAAATACCAGGACAATAATTCCTGTGAATTTGAATAGATAGCTGTAGGTACATGGCATGGTGGGCTCCAGACCATTTAGCTGCAAAAATGGTTTTCAACCAACAGTAAACAGTGGCAGATCATTCATCCCTCCATTCCTGTGTTTTGTCCAAAACTGGAGACACAGCTCATGTAATATATGATCTCCTGACAGCTCTTGATGATTACTAATGAATCATTGGGCCTGTTTTGGGTGACCTGAGCTGCTTCAATCTAGCTTTTTCCTGCAGGACTGCATGTATGTATGTCTGAGTATTGCCACATACTGACAGGTGACTGTTATTACTCACTGGCAGCTATGAACTTAGGACTCCACTGTCCTCTCTCTATTAGTATTTTATTCAGCAGTCATAAATGATCCCTATGATTTTATCTTCTCTTGGAGTACGTTCAAATAGCAGCTGTTGATGTTGTGTTATTTCCTGCAGGTTGCTGGGAGTGTGCACAAGAGGACAGTGGAGATGGTGGAAGCTCTATATCACATGAACCGGGTAAATGCAATTACACTAAGCTGTCATAGCGCAGCACATGTCACAATTAGCATTCAAGTCTTAAAAAGCGGCTGAAGATACATGATATGTACTGCTTTGCGAAAGAGTGATTTGCTGGAGAAATCTTTCAGGATTCATAGAAAAGTGGCAGGAACCTCAGAGCGTGTCCATTCAGGTTTCAGCCAGAATTGAAGGATTCTGGACAGGCACTGTTTCTCACTTTTTCAGTTGTCATGCTGTGTGTAGGCATTTTTATCTCTTCCAGAGGGCACTGCTTCGGCTGCTGGCCTGATTGCAATGATGACAGACCACTACAATATCTTGGTAGGTCTCATTCGACCTGAGGAGCATGTATATGTCAATTATGTCAGCAGTTGCTGTCACTGTTCTGTTGGATGTACTGGTTCTGTTTATGGCGAAATTTGATGTTCTTGTTAGCATTCCAGGTGGAGACCCAGCTTCTATCATGTCATGTCATTGCAAGATCATTGTGGCCTAATCAGATCATGTATATACATGATCTGTCATTAGCTAGAGCTATGTCAACACAAGTCAGTTATTATGGACCAGATTAGAGACTTGCAAATGGATGCAATGTCTATCATCCAATTATATGAAATTTCCAATGCGAACCTTCAACCTTCACCTGCAGTTATGGGTAGTAACCTTTCTTGAGCTTGAGTGTAATGGGGAAGCTTAGCTGTTTGCCAACATAGATCAATTATGGATTGGGATGGTACCACCACCAAAATGACAACGATGGGAAGAACTCATTTCAGAAATGCATGCCAAGCAGGTTACTTGCAATTATGTATGCTAGAGAAACCAAAAGTACAGGATTTAATACTCTCAACGACTCTATTATATGATCCTCTATGTGAGAGATAGGAGCTCAGGTCTGCTATTATCCCTCATGACAATGTTTTGTTCACGACTGCTACTTCTCTTTTGTTGCAGGAGGAAAGCCAGAGTGTTGATGAGGACTCTAGTGATGAATTTGGGTCTGATGAACGTGTGCACCAAGCTCAGCAAACATCATTGAGGAAGCGAGTTGGGAGCTTAATAATGGGAACAAGCTCTGATGGGCCTGTGGAAACTGCTAGTGGAGGCCCTTCACCGGCTAAGAAACCCAGAAGTATGGCCCATTGGCGCTTTGTCACCCTGCAATCACTGGCTGGACAGTTAATGTGTAACTATGTAGAGATAGAGGTGACACCGACCGACGTTAGTGTATATAAGAGCCTGTTCCCCTTGCAGTTACTGCCCCCTTTTGGGCGTGGGCTCTCATGTAACTATGTATATCATTTTGGGTGAATAGTACGGGCATTCTTCTTTGTAGGCTCCATTGAGTGTCATCCAACAGCTTGGAGAGCAGGTTTTATTTGATCATATACTCCAAGAGATCTCGGCACATGTTGGCCCCAGTGCTGATTACAGATCGATCCTAGTAGTAAGTGACTAAGCATTTAATAGCAGATAAGGGGGTTTAGTACCTAAACAGTCCAGCTGACAATAATGATGTGTCTGGTCAGCCAATCGACCGCGTGTGGTAGGAAAGCGGACCCCCCGATTTCCCCCTGGCAGTGTGGCAGAGAAGAAACTCCGAAACAATAAGGTCTCCCTTATGAAGCTGCCACAGCAGCTGGAGGAAGATTCGGAATCTGATGCTGCTGAAGTGATGGCAGCTCGCACACTGCTGAAGAATAAGACAGCCTCACCATCTGTCTCCTACACGCCATCCCGCAGAAGCCTTCGGCAGGCTAATGCTAATCAGAATGGAGACATAAAGGTGCTCTCTGCTCTGTCTTTTGGAGCAATGTTTGGATTGATGCTACTTCGTCACATTGGGCGTCTGGGCCTCCTGTAGATGAAATAAATACCTACTCACTCTCTCTATCAGGGATATCAACTATCCTGGAGCCAGTCACTGGATTTTGGCTTATCAGGGAATATGAGGCTTTCAGTAAAATTGCCACGTCACTGTGGGTACAAGTGCACATGGTCGCCAAGAAATCTAGACATGATGGAATCTACTACTGGGACTGTACTCCCAGGGTTGTCTACTTCATTTCCTTGATGTCCTCTTGATGACTTTCTGAACTGTTATCACCTGTGTTGCAGCAGGACACTACTTTGAGGGTAGATCCTGATGCCCTAGTTAGACCCACTGCACCAACAACCCAAGTGGATGGCAGCTTAGAAAGGAGCGAAGAGAGCAAGGACCTTGAGTTTGAGGGTGCCACAAGGGTCAGCAGCACCATGCAAGGGGACCGGAGGGCTGGAGGGGATGCGAAGAAGGTACCTGTGGGGGATGCTAAGAGTAGGTTGAAAAAGCCACTGTCTAAGAAGCCGAAGTTGCAGAACTTGGACAAGGTTGATGGTGCCAGAGGCTTGTACAATAGTAAGGATAGGAAGGAGATTGAAGATGAAGGATTTCATGACCATAACAATGGTGCTGATGATCCCACCAAGGGTTCCAAGGAGGTGGCCCCTGGGCAGCGGCGGCGGCGGCCCATTTCTATCTCTGAGAGGCCAAAGAAGAGAAGTCGAAAACTGTTCTCAGGAGGTATTCATACACAGTTGACCAGATCCCTTGCACTTTGCATTAGGAAAGGTGGGAAGCACAAGGTGGGGTTAGAGATTCTTGTCATTTTGGGGTTTGCTGCTCTGTGGGAACAGATTGTCCTTAAATCTTATTAGTGATGCGTTTCAATATGGCAGGCCAAATCCTAGTTCTCACATCAGTAATGAGTACTTGTCTTAACATAAGAGGAATAAAAGAGAACGTGCTAACAATTTGTTGTTTGTGTTCCTTAGATAATAACAGTGGGCTGGATGCGTTAGCTACTTTGGCAGACATGTCACTGAATGGCTTGCTTCCTTCACCCAGGACAGAGCTGGGTACACCACTAACTCTTTTTGCCGGTGAGTGACAATCTTCATCTGTTGAAGGTCCTTTCGTTGGCCGAGTTTTCTCAAGCTTTTGTAGTCATGACATTTTCTTTCCTCATCTATGATGACAACACTTTGGCATGAGTAATGCAACCTAACAGCTGTGCTTCTGCACTCTAGATGCTGCGGAACAGGAAGCCAGCAGACTGGAGGCAGACAAGAAATTGCAGAAGCAAACAAGCCCAAAACGTAGGGAGTCCAAGCGTGATGTGAAAGTCCAGCAAGCCGAGGTGAAAGTAGAGCTGGAAAATGGCAATGTGGAAGGTGAAGGGAAAGAGATGGTCACGAAGGAAGATGGAGGAGGGACAGTCTTGTTGGCTGGACAGCCATCTACCTCTCCATCTGAAGTCCGGAAGAGAAAGAGAAAGCTTCCCTCTGAGAAGGTTTCAAAGGTATTTACTTCTGACCATTTTTCTGCATGTGTGGTTCCCTTAAGTTGAGTACTTTGTCCAGGGTTAATTCACTCCTCCCTTGAGCTGTCAGGCTCAAGTGGATAGATGTGCCATGTGAGTCCTGGCAGGTAGTGTGGCACCTTCAGTCTGAAAGGTCGGCTACTATTCAGCCTGATTGCCTGTCCAGACTCTAAAATTTAGTTGGCCATGAGTATTGTTTCCAAATTCTAGCTTAATTCTCAAGTCACTTCGGACATCACTTGGACAGAATGGCTGGCTTAATCTTCATGGTTCCCAATCTGCTTTTGGTCTCCTTTGTGGATTTCCTGGTCCTTTTGCTCTCCGGTGTCTGACCCCTGTTCCTGCCATATGGGTAACCAAAGAAAGAGTCTCTCACTGCACAGGTCAAACCTCCAGCTGCTGAGGGAGATGCTACAGTGGTGCTGAAAGCCCGTACCAAACTGAAGCGTGCGACTGGGACAAAGAACCTATCCGTGAAACTTGGGTTAAAGACCACCAAGCAACAAACAGAAATGACTGGAGAAGATGGTCATCTTACAAGCCCAGGAAAGGAATGCGCTGATGGAGGAGGGAACCAAGCTATGGAGGTAGATGAGGGTACACTACCCCTTAAACTTCGGAGCAAGAAGAAGGCGCCTCCGGAAAAGTATTCTGCAGAAAGGGGTGCCAATGCAAACCTCTCTGGAAGTCTGGGGGTTGCTGCACGTAAGCAGTCTTTGAAGGAGCCACCCCATTGCCCTCACACAACTCCGGACCTCGGGCCAAGAAATGCTAGGGTAGGTTTCAAGCAAAATTTGGCTTTATTTTGCCATGTGTTGACTCATTACCGTAATGGTACATGTAAACTACAGATACAAAGAGATATGTTTTGAAGTTGGCGATAATCTTTGTTGTGGCCAGACATATGTACTCATGGCCAATGGATCTCTGTCAGACTTGGTGAGCAGAAAAATATAACGTATCTAGATAGGGGTGTTCATGGATTGGAACTCTCATGCTGAGTCCAGAGGTGGATGAAGCCGCCACTCTTTATTCAGGTTCGATGCATCTCTGGAAATGTCACAAGTGGCTTGTGGCAACTAGCTTTGAGCCACCAAATTGTATTTCTATCACACAAGCAGTCAGATAAGGTGAAACTAAGTTGATTTCTTACGTTTGATTGAAATCATGCAGGCCAATTTGATTCATTGCCTTTCTCCCAAGGTTCGGCGGTGGTGCATGTACGAATGGTTTTACAGTGCAATTGACCTTCCCTGGTTTTTTCAGAATGAGTTTGTGGAGTATTTGAACCATGCTGGCCTTGGACATGTGCCTAGACTTACTCGAGTTGAATGGGGGGTCATACGAGGGTAAGCTTCAACAAAACTGACATGAGTTTTGTATTTATAAGCTGAAAGGGAGCTTTGGTTTGTGATGCAATGTGTGTTCTGACATTTGATGTAGATTAGATTTTGTTTTCATGCACTGAACCAGCAGTACTACCTCAGAACCATGTGTCTTATTGGAGGGATGAGCAAAGGAATTGCTGAGATCTATTGGTTGCACTCGCAGCATTCTGCCTACTTTATTGGCTTTCCATGGATATGAGTTTGAGAAACCTTTGTATTGGTGGCCAGTTCGCTTGGGAAACCGCGGCGGCTGTCCAAGCAGTTTTTGCAGGTGGAGAGGGAGAAATTGGAGACTTACCGGGACTCTGTGCGTACGCACTATCATGAACTCCGGACAGGTCTGAGGGAGGGCTTGCCAGCGGATTTAGCCCGTCCTTTAACAGTGGGTCAAAGAGTGATTGGTCGACACCCAAGGACACGGGAAATTCATGATGGCAGCATTCTGACAGTCGACAGGAACCGTTGTCGTGTTCAATTTGACCGTCCTGAGTTGGGAGTGGAGCTAGTTCTGGTACTGTTATCCCCTTATTTTGGCGTTCTGTTTCTTGTGCATATAGTGCCTAGTAGCTAAGAGACAACAATATCTGTCTGTCTGCCTGTCTCTTCCGAGCCCTAGAAGGACTAGGTGATGGTGGCACTTTGTTTCTTTCAGTTTCCAATCTAGCTCAAATTGAAGTGCACTGTTCAAGTGGAAGTACAGCCGGTCTGAGAGAGGGGGATTGTGGAAATTGGTTCCACAGGCCCTTCATGCTTCCAGTGGTTGTGGTGAATTTCTTCTAAAGATGCTTTGAGGAAGAGGCCTAGGTGACGGTTGGAAACGCTGTATTCTGAAGGCAATGCCTACAGCTTGACCCCTTTGTGCATGTGATTTCTGGGGTGCATCTGTGTACTGGCCTTTTCAGTCAGAATATCTTGAGTTGGCACTGTTCTCATGTATTAAGGTAAATGATCCAGTTGGAGCAGGGGTTGAGTGGTTAGCCCCTTTGCACTTTCCTTTATGCTTCCTCCATTATTTCCTTGTTTATGTCCTAACTGGTCATATTTACAGCAACAAGGCTACTGTGAGCAAAGTGTAATTAAAATATCGTATGTGCTGTTGTGTGTATGGTCAACAGGACATTGATGCTATGCCAATCCATCCACTAGACAACATGCCTGAGGTGATGCGACTCCGTCGCATTCTTGTGGACAGAAATGATCGACTGCTTGGTGAAGACCCCAAGTCAGAACTGAAGTTGAGGGCACCTATGAGTGCTGGGGGTGCTGCACGGGCGGCCCTAAATGAGCGGCTGGAGCGTCCCAGCCGCCACTACCCTCCTTTCTCACAACTTTTTCTCAATGATCTCTCAAAAAGAGCACAGGTTTGTTAGGTTTTGGGCTGACCAATTGTTTAGTTGCAATGTTCAGTATGGGTTCTTGTAGTATCTCTTAGTCATGATTAGTGCAGCTTATTAGTGCGCTTAGTTTTGTTTGTGGTGGAAAATGACGGATAACCACTAATTTGCATTGGTACCAAACTGCATCAAATAAGCAAGCCTCACAATCAGGGGTAAGCGGACCTAGGCTGGTCCCTCTTCTGTTCTTACGCTTAGTAACTAATCTCTGCTTGCTACTCTCACCTTTGACCAGTTCCCAGAATTTCATTGTCTAATGCAGCAGGTTGATACGTGCATCTGGGCAGGATGACTCTATTGATGCTGTACGTCTTGCTAAAGCGGCAACTCTTGAGGCAACAGCAGCTACTCAGAAGGCAATCCTAAGTCAACCATACGGCATGGGCCACTCACAAGCCAGAGAAGCTGATGTGCGGGCACTGGCAGACGTAACCCGTGCACTTGAAAAGAAGGTAAGCGGAAAAATTGTTTGCATATAAAATTATTGGCCTTTTGTACAGAGACACCAATTTCAAGCACCAATCAACTGCTTCTATTTGACATAATACACCATGGTAGTGGAAGAGAACCGAGTTGATGAAACATTTGCCAAGTTGGGTGTGAGAATGCCAATGAAGTGATAGTAGTGGCCTGATAAGCTGGTGAAACCACTGCTTGATATTGCTTTCCATCCAATACTGGCAGATAGCATTGGTTATGGAGCTGCGCCAGATGAATGATGAAGTGGAGGTTGATACGGAAGGGGTGAAGGACTCGGAGGCTTTCCAACGTCAATATGCCACTGTCGTTCTACAAATAAAGGAAGTCAACAGTCAGGTCTTTGCTTGATTCCTCCCAACTGTTGAACAGAACCCTGAAAGTCTCTTAGGTCATCTAAAGAGACAGAGTCCAGAAATGTGTTTATGTTTTGAGTGGTCTGTTATGCTAGCTTCTTTTCTTCTTGTGTTCTATATCTCATTTTGAACTTCATCTAGCTAAATATTTGGGTCGTGTGGGACAGGTTTCCAATGCCCTTGTCCAGTTACGACAGCGGAATAAGTATCAAGACAATGCAGTGCCCCCATGGCACCGGTCCCCACAGGGGGTTTTCACTGGTGTAACTTCAGAACTTGCAGACAGCGGTGGATTTGGGCTATTGGATCAAGGTCTTGCCCTTGGAGAGATAACTCTTTCGGCCAAGAAGCATGCCGAGCTGATGGTGTCTACTGCTGTGAAGGTATGTGTGACAACCTTGGAACATGAACTTCACCATTGAGGATTTTATTGGACGAAGTTCAAAATTTAGGCAGAAAATTTGTGGCAAGGGGGGAGAAGGAGAACCAAGGGTGGAGTGTTAGTTACAAGTACGGAAAGCTGAATAATCAGCCATTTCATGTGCTCCTGTGTCCCCGGGCCACATAATAGTGTCCCGTCCCACTAGTGCAGGCTCTTAAAATTGGCTGTCTTGTAGCATATGGGACAAACCCAGACTTAGCTTACAAAAGCTCACTGGACCGTTCATCCTTTTTCTTCTCTGACCAAGCCCGTTTTGAATGGCTTGCTGTTGTTCTGACAAGACAATTTTCTTGATGCAGGCCATGGATGCTGTGAAGGAAGGAGACGATGCTCTTCACAAACTTGGAAGTGCATTGGAGGCCTTAGCTAAAGGAGGTGGACCTTCATTGCTGCCACAGCAACATACTCCATCTGTTGCCACTTCCGCAGAGACAGCAGCACCTTTAGGGCTGGCTGGATCCCTTGGGCAGCCATCAACTGCACCAGTACCAGATGGGATTGCTGACCCTGAGAACAGAACTGCAGTCAGCTCGGTTAGGGCTACACGACCACATCTGGATAGTGTTCCGGAGTCCAGGTCTACTACACTAGAGGTGGCAGCCCATAATTTGGTTCAACAACTTAGTCAGGCAGGTTGCCTCACGGATGCGAACAAAGAAGGCACTTTCCTTTCAGAACTCATGACTTCTTGTGTCGCAACGTTGTTTCTGTTGCAGGTATGTACAGTTGCTTATAAACTATCTCTGTGTGCTTTGGCAGATTGTTTCATCAGTTTTTGCTTCCATATTGTGTATTTCTAGAATAGGGTCTTCCTTGATTTGTCTCTTTAAAATAAGAACTGTGCGTTTCACTCAAAAGGTATGTGTATGACTTTTCAGCGTGTGTCCATTCAAAATGATCAATAGTGGTTCATTGGAGTTATAAGTGGAGCTTGTCTTCGATTGATTGTGTTATTTGATCGTTTATCTGTGCTTGGTTTGCTTTCAAGCATTGTCTGCTGCTTTCCAAGAGTTTCTTCTGCTTCATCCTCTTTGTACACTCGTAATAATGTTTCTTGGCTTCGTCTTCCCACATCCATTCCAGAAAGGTGACAGAAGCTCAGTACATTTGCACCCAGTGTAGGGCTGTTAGGTGAGGTAGGTGGTGCGGTAGCACTGGGAAGTACCTAGTGACCAGTGCATGGTATCCAGTAGGCTGGGTTCAAGTATGCAGTCTTCTGTGCTCTCCACATAATGGCAGCAACAGCAGATGCTGCATAAGACATGTCGGAGGGGTGGTTACAAAGATGAATGCACAGGTTGATGCTGGCCAGCAGTGTGCTGCCTCATTATGTTGTGCATGTGGATGATACAAGGAGTGACTATCTGACTGCCAACAGTAACTGTCACCATTCTGCTTACCCGTTGTCACTATCCAAGCACAGTTTTCTTTACTGAATACAAACCTGTTTTTTAAATCAGTGATTCACGTAAGAGTACGAGAAGTTATTGCAGGAGTGTCAGAGTAGATCAAGACCTGACCTGGAACTTAAGAGACTGGGTGAAATTGTTGTGATGAAGGTGACCGTGCTGACTTTTATTTATTTGGTGGGGTATTGCAGACTTTGTCAGACAGAACATTTTCAACATCAGATGTGAATCAGACTTTGGATTCGGTGTTGGTGAATCTGAGGCCAAGATCAGCCCAAAACCACTGTATTTACAAAGAGATAGAACAGCAGCTTGGGATGGTCAAGTCTCAAATCACAGCCCTTATCCCTGTGCCATCAAACATTCTCTTTGGTGTAGATATTCCTATAGCTCAGACTCATACCACTTGATGTTCAACTCACAGGAACCCCTGCCCCACTTTTATCTGCCCCGTCCATATTTGTCTATGTGCTCTCGCCCCCGCCACCAACTTAACTGAAGCTGTTTATATCTTCACCTGTGAGCACTCAAAGGGGTATATACGATCATCGATTCCCTTAGTGGAAGAGCTCTAGTACAAGGCCGAGGGCAGACAACTTGTTCTGGTTAAAGGAAAAACGAGTCTTGCGAATTGGTGCAGCTGCCATGGGTTGGCTAAATGTAGCAATAGATTTGAGATTCATGTGATAGGGTGATATTAATGCCCATCAATAAAAGCCTAAGGCTGCATCTGTCTTTCTTTGTAGACATGTTTGCAAGGTCTGAAATGGAAATCTCTTTGAACTTTGCAGTCTTTCTACTGCTACCTGAACCACTGGGGATGGCAGCACACTGTAGCTGGTGCAATTCCACATGCCTAGATGCCCTTCACAAATGGGGTAACTGATTTCAGAAAGATTTATCAGATTGCACTGGTTAGAAAGTGCTTCCTTCCCAACTCACCTCTCAAACAGGTTGGTTTGCACCATTTTCTTGGGGGATCTTATTGAAGGCCTGGAGATCAACTGCTTCCGAGCTCCGACATGCGATAAATCATCTGCACTGTCTCCTCTACTATGAGTCTAATATTCTTTCGCCAGTCGGGTAGAGGTTTACAAAGTACTTGTCTGCAGGCTTCAAAGTGATGATGTTCCAGTTGGCCTGAAACTAGGAAATTTCCTCTAACACCGAGCGGCCTGTTGAAAGAGGGGTTGAAGCCACTTCTTCTGTTGGCCAATCAGCTAGTCCTATGCTCTTGATGGCTACAGTTTTGGCTTTTATGAAGTTGCTGATCAGGTGGGTTGGATGAGACATGCGATCATTCGGCTTTGGTTGATGTCAAATTAGAAAGAGCTATGCACAGATTGAAACCATCCTGGACTGCAACATCCAGAGAATGAATGAGTTGCCTTTATATTAGAAGATTTTAGCATGTAATAGTGCTAGTTTATTAATCCAAGTCAGAGATGGGAGAGTTACTGGAAACTCATCAGTACCCTGGCCCCATGCTAAGGGAAAACATTTGTCAATAACTGTTTGGCTGTTGTGGCCACTGTCGTGTACATGCATAGGAGTTACAAATGGAAAGTAGACTACCTGCAGGTGTGCTAAGTCTGGCTGGGCTGATCAACTGATTTCTGGCAGATACAGTTTTGGGATTGGAAATTACATGACAGAATCTAGGAGAGCTGCCTAGTTGTGGACTTCTCAGGTATTCCCTGAGCATTCATGGCAAAAGTAGTGAGTCTCCAACAAGTTACTGTAGCTAGCTTTGGATGGCAACGATTGCGACGAACTGTGCCTGCAGTTTGCCCAGGCTCAAAATCCACCACTCCCAGGGAGCGTAGGGAGGAGGGGTCCAGGCAAGCCTATTTTTCCCTCGTTCATGTCCTCTGTCATGCAATCTTCCATGTATTTGAGTTCCCTTAGCCACCTCCTATACCTATTATACAACACTCGCACTCTTTCAGGTGTAAGGCTTATTGGCACAGCACAAGTTCTTTTTCCAAGGGGAACTAGAAAGACCTTCAGGTCCATAGGCACCACTTGCTCGCGGTGGATTTCTACAGGGGTGACAGAGGAACGTTGGAGCTCCAAAGCTGGCTGGAACTCCATCGCTGTGTGAGATCGCTGAAAGAGACGGATGCGAGGTGGGTGGGCAGAACAGGGTGAAGATGGAGAGGACTAGTGTGATCCACATCGAACAGTTTCGGGCTATGGCAAACCTGTGACTGTGCTTCGCCATTCATCCAATTGATGCAAATTAGTGGTTTTAGCCTATCCTTATGCCGCTTCATCTCCGTCATTGTACTTCTTCACCAGCTTCTTCTTCGGACTCTTCAAATCTGGAAAGCAGCTCCATTCAAATCATGTTCTGACGTTCTGACCTGTGGACCGTCACGTGGCTAAAATCAAACAATGGGTTGGAGCTGCAGGGAGGCCCTGTAGACTCTGAGCATTTTATGAGGCAGCCATCCGTCAAGCAGTGAGAATCGACCAGCCCCATTGCTGAATGAATGCTGGATTGCGAGAAACGGCTGCAATGCCTTCCAAACGTTGCCAGTGCGGAGAGTGCGGAGAGGTTCAAACGAGGGGGCAGATAGGGCAGATGAACAACATCACCAGCCCGAAGAAAATTTGTTTTCTCGGGCTGCTGAGGGCAGATGACCGTTAGGCGAACGGCAAGGTCAGGTTTGTCCAGGTTTAAATTCAAATTGCAATTGGTCGCCTCTTGCAACTTGAACTCTTCGACCTGCAAAGCTACCTCTCTTCGTTCTCTCATTCTATGTGACCCTCTCTCTTTCCACTTCCTCAGGCAGTTTCTAGTTCCCTCTTAGTAGTCAATCTTTATCTTCCTATTGAGGAGTCAAGAAAGGATGCTCATATGTTATGGATTGGGTACACAGGAAATGGGATGGTCACATGATATCGTCTTACAATCTGCAGTTCCGAATGAGTTCCGACTTGGGTCACCTCTGCCCACATGAGTCAATCGGCTTTTTTGTTAACTACTGACTGCAGGATTTCTTTGGCGTAGAGATGAGTACATGGGGTGTCGCTATTACATATTCTCATACAAACAGCCAGCTTAGCGACAGCTTACCTATATGCAGTTTAGTTTCAGCGTCGAAGCTGCGTTCGGGTAAGTTAGGTGTACAACACTTTCCATAACATAGAACGAGCATAGAACCAGGTCCAAGTCAGAAGCAGGAACATGCCTGCCAGGTAAGATAACATAGCTTTTCAAGAGTAGCACAGTTTAGATTCCTCGGAACACCTCTAAGTTGTGGAACTTACGCAAGACAATCATGACGAATAAAGTTGGATTTTCGAGGAGCAGATTCAGCCCTCACATGCAGACCTGATCTTAATTTGGGATGTATGTTTTCACTTCTAATATAATCCTGGAGGGTAATAGGACGTCAGCCTTTTGCAGGATTTGCACGCACCAGCGAGTCACCGAATTTCTTGCCCACAATGACGATGAAGCAGTGCCTTCAATCTAGAACACAGAGAGCTTCCTTGTTCTAGACATTCATGGACACACTGAACATCTATTCATGCGTCTGAGATAGTGAAAGGTTGGTTCTCTCTAATTTGTCTTTAAGCTGCAGACCTTTTACCACTTTCTCATACAATCCACCACACTCTGATCAGGGTTAGGTGGAGTCCTTCATCTGCAAGTTTGTTGCAGTCCTCTCTAACGCATTTGCAAAATCTTCAGTGACTCTAGATATAACACTTAGTTTTTGAGTGTGACTGTCAACAGAACTTCGAAGTTCGAAACATGCAACGTACATGCAAATAATAGTGTATAGCACATATTCTTATATCTGGACCATCTTTCAATGTCTTGAGCAAAATCACATGTCTATCTAGAACCGAAATTCTGCGTTGCACCCAGAATCTATTCATGATCGTAGATTCTATTGAAAATTCTCATGTCGGGTCTGTCTCTCTACTTACGCCCCTTACTGAATCCGCAAGTACTATGTTATCTTCCAGTTTTGTTACTAGTTGATCAATTGAACATAACCCAATTTAGTGTCCACAATTGATGAACTACGAGGTACTTTCAGTGAGACCTTACACCTTATAGCTCTACCTAATTCTAAGAGTATGTACAAAGTCAACGTTAGGAGTGCTCATAACGTTGACTTTGTACATACTCTGGAGGCCCAATACGAGCTCAAGGTCACGTCAGCAACTAATTCATACGAGTGCACTCATGAATTAGGAGAGCCAAAAGAACAATCGCCGCAGCTAGCTACAAGATAAGAAAAGAAGAGCCAAGTTTGGTGTTTGCATAACTTTAGTCATTCAAAAAGTCTTCAAAAGTGTGTTTATCCAATTAAAGAAATCTTAATCAGGACTAAATTGATGTGATGCCACCAAAGGGAGTTATAATTGTGGTTGATCCCTCCACAAGTTTTCACTTTGAGGCCTCCATGGGACTAAGTAGTACCCAGAGGGCTGGTGGTTGTCTAGATCGGCTAAACCATGATACAAGAGAGCCCATGGAGCAGGCTGCCGTGTGATTTGTTGGACAAAATTTTGACATACTTACTTTGTGCAGATCTGTGTCGCTTACAGATGGTGTGCAAGCGGTGGCAATCCTTGTCCACAACCTCGGGTTTTATGCATCTCCGTAACAAACTGAGTCTTGATCAAATGGAACCTTTATTCATTTTTTTCTTGCCTACGGACCCGGTTTTACGTGTAATGAAGTTTATTGATCATTTGAGGAGACAGACACACACGCTGGACCTCTCTTTCCTAGCACCTCATTTTCCTGTGACCTCTCCACATCACTTATTAGTTTCTGCAGATGAAGGTCTATTTTGTATCAAATCAACTTCTGGCTATGATTATAACATTGAGCGTGCCTACTACACCGTGTTCAATCCGATCTTGAAGTGCTGGAGACAATTGCCTAGGGTGCCTGCCCGATGCAATTTCGACTTATATGATTTCGAGACGTTAGTTGTGGATAACAGCAGTGGAAACTATAAATTGTGTTTATGGATTATGAAAGAGTTTTTGGTGGTGTACGACTGTCTCCAACTCGTGGAAGAGGCAAGGCACGCCTACTGATTCTCTGAGGATGCGCCTTGTGAGGTGTGGTAGAAAGTTTTATGCCTTGACACTGGACGGGATACTCTTTACTTATGACATCCACACTGCAGTATGGGCCAAGTTTACCACAACACTATTCCCCCGTGACTTAGAGGGCCCTTGGTGGATATTTGAACACTTCGTGGTCTCGAGTCGAGGCCATTTGACGCTGGTTCGGTTTACCCGGTTCTCCCACATCGTTGTCAATGTTATCATCGTTTGATACCAGATTTGTGGGAGTCTAATCCGTCCACTCAAAAATGGAGGAAGCTTCCCAGAGTTCCTGACAAGGTCTTGAATAAGTTACGCACAAGTTATATTGGCGATTGGCTCTGGGATGTGTTTGGGTGCGGCGATCACCTAGTCTTTGTGGCCTATGGCGAGTCAGATATGACATTGGTGTTTAATTTTCGTAAAGAATCGTGGTTGTTTGATAGGAGGCCACTCGGGCTAGGTGTGTACTCGCACAGTGCGACGACAGGAAAGTTCTGCATAGGTGCATGCCATCCGTAGTATGTAAACAGGTGTCTTTTCTTTAAAAAAAGGGGAGGTAGCCCTTAAGAACTTTATTCATAATTATTGAAGGGGAAAAAGTTACAACCCTTGATGCGCGAAGGCAGCCATGAGGTACAGGCTCACGAGGGACGTGAAGGATAATCCAGCGAACGCCGAACGATGAACTAGGCCTAGGGCAAAAGAGAGGATCGCAAACGTGAAGGTAGATGATGTGTACCCTGAGCGACCTGCACAGTGCAGATCAATACTAGCGCCGAGGCAACTGAAACAGCAACAGAGAGAATGAGAAAGAAATGAGAGGGTAAGCAGACGAGTTGGGAGAGAGATACGGGAGCCTAGCTTCGAAGCAGAGAGAGCGAGCAGATAGATCTATCTGTGGAAGAGCAGTCGTGATTTCGAATTCCCTTTGATATGCTTCCAGTTGGTATCAGACAGGTACTCCGGGAAGCTGAAGAGGAAGGATTTGTGTTGCTGCCATTGTGGGTGAATTCCCTCTGGCCAATGCAGACAAGGTTTGATTTTCGGTGATAGTAATTTTTTTTGGTTAGAATTTAAATATAGTCAATGTATGTCAAGGCTCATGGTAATAGGCTATGGGGATCATTATACCGGAGTGTTTGAGTGATAGATGGTAGCTATGATTCGACTTTTTTGTGAGCTTCTTTGTGAATCTAATTTTCCGACTCTGGAATATCCTAGCCTCCTTCCTGTCAAAGCACTGGGTTTCAAAGGGAAATGTAATTTGGAGAAGGTGCTTGATTAAATAGGAGGGATCTATAGCAGAGTACCAAATAAGCACAACCAATCAACCATTCCTGCTCGACACGAATTGTTGAATTTCTGTGGACTCCCACTTCACAGTTGAGATTGCAGTCTATACCGCGATATGAGCAATGACTACTCTATGACCATTTTGTGGAGTTGCACGCAGTTTATGTAGCTCCCGTTGCAAAGCTTATGAGTAGTGAGTACTCTCTTGTATACTTTCTGGCACCAGCAGGGTTAGGAATCTGTAAGATGATCAGTTCTCTAAGATGATCAGCTACTCATATTGTTGCAGCGCGGAGTGGGTCTGGGCTGAGGCGTCGACGTGACGTTCAGTTCAATCGTATCAAAACAATAGTATCGCACTCCAAAAACATACTCTCTTCCGTGCGTCGCAGCCCTCAGAGAGCAGCGTTGACCAGGTTCCGATCTGATCGTCTTGTTCTTCCATATGGGCACTTTAGATGTCATCACTTTATACCAATTGATGCTTGTCCCGACAATGGGACGGTTCAAGAGAATCTACATCCCTGTCTCGGATGGACTATGTCCATGGTGCTACAAAGTGGAGCAGCTCATGGTGTCCCTGCAACGATCTACTTGGTTCTCTATTCTTCCACGTCTTACATCACCGCCTCACTACTGCCGCTAAGATTGATCTCCAGGTCCGGGAAAAGTATAATCGGCATCTTAAATCTTCAGTATAGTGATAGTAGGTTTCTGTTATGGGCTATTCCTAATGACCATAAATACTTAAGAGTAAACATATTCGACGCAATGTTCAAGACATTGAACATACGTTTCTCCAGACCATAACGGCGTTTGCAGAAGTACTCCGGAAATCCTACTGCACCCACATGCAGGAGCGTCAGCTCCCAGCTGCAGAGACGCGAGCAGAAACGACTCAATGTACCCACTATGATAATACATATATATGACACGATGATGGATAATGTCGACTTAGGCTGACATGATCTCAAAATTCCCTCGTCTGAGTCAGCTTCTTGATGAAGCATTTCCTACTGAGAAATCGGGACTAGCGTACCATGACTGTCTATCCAAACCATGGCAAAATATCAGCGAACATTTTGAGCTGTATTTGGATTATATAGAAGCAAAGCAATCGGGTATGTAGTGTATCATGGCTCCTATCATGGATCACATCGTGCTTGGGGAAATATGGGCGTCTCTATGAATGCAAGCTTAACATGCATTACTTACGAGCCCCTCATACAATTTTACTTCAAATGCTGTCCAGACCCAGCGAAACTGTGAAATTTTCAAACTTCGGCGTGCACAAAGTGCAGCTCTGAATGGTAACGCTCAGGGGTCTGCGACCTGTGTCTGAGATTGTTTAAGTGAATGGTCTGTTCTCTCTAATTTGTCTTTAAGCTGCGCACCTTTTACGACTTTCTCATGCAAGCTCGTTGGCTGTGCAGCATGTTTTGATGATGTGAGAAAATGCCCACTTCAGATAAAATGGCCCGACTGACACGGAAAACCTCCAACCGGATACTTCAGTGTACAGCAGTTCTTGCTTTGTTTGATTCTGGTGTGCACGCGCACTGCGGATGTGATCGATACACTCTTCAATTACAATCTCTCACTTTAATAATTACCTTGTTTCAAACGATATCCATCCTGCAGTCAAATTTCAGCTCGACTTTCCACAACTGTTAAAAATCTGATCAACTTGATTTAATTTTACATTTGTATATATATCAATCTTAGCTCTGATGGGCTTGTGTGGTTGACATGTTCCTAGTTCCTACTCCCCGGGTACACAAAGTAGGGACCTCTGCTACCGTCTCTCCTGGCAGCCTCTACTTTTTCCCCGGCGTCTTGAGGGTATGATCTTGTGTCGTAGATGTCAATTTAGGGCAGCCCACATCAGTTGGGTTCTCTTACATGGATATCATCCACATTCTGCAAGAGCTTGAAAAATGAAAACAAAAAACTGATGACCCAAAATGTTTAGGTATAAAAAAGGAATCAAATCTCCATTGAAATGTCTGAATTTTTCATATCCACGGACACGTATACATACATGCTTCATCTCCGTCAATGGACCTCTTCTTCATTGACTTCGGACCACTGTTTTTCTTAAGAAATTTGGAAAACAGCACGAGCGGCTACAGAGTTTTGCCGCCATTTATTCTGTTCATCCACTATAATTCATCCATCTATGTGCCATCATCCATTATATCATCCATATTTGGCGAATTCATCCATAATTTATTTTGTATTTGGAGAAATTTGGCGATTTCATCCATGAGAAAACAGTGGATTTGCGACAGAATATTCGATTTTACTTTTTGAGGTCGAAATCTGGCAATTATTCGCCACTAAAAGAATGGCTGCTTCGGACTTGTCGAGTTTGGAAAGCATCTCCATTCAAATCATGTTCCAGATAACAAATGTGGACCATCACATGGCTAAAATCAAACAATGGGTTGGAGCTGCAGGGAGGTCTTGGGGATTCTAACTTAAGCAATTTATGAAATCGACCAGGCCATATTGCTGAACCCTAAATCCTGGATTGCGAGAAACCGCTGCAATGTCAGCCTGATCAAAAAGCCCACGCAGTCTATACGGAATTTCGATGAATCCTTCATCATTACAATCTTTGCCCGTGCAATCACGTCCGCAAGGAACTCAGATGAATCCTCACCATTATCTATCATCGTGTCATGTGGTCGCTGCATCTGAGATTTCACGCTCCCGGTTCTCAGAGTTGATGCAAACTCGTCTATACTGTTAGAATTAGGATGGATGAACTTTTGGGTTCAACTCATCATCTGTTAGATATTCTTGATACCTAGAAAAGATACGGCTTAGAATAGCTATTGGATATTCTAGATACTTAGAATAGATCCGGCTTAGAATAGCTATTAGGTAAGCCTTGAGGGAATAGACATCTCTCGGTGGGAGACATCTAGTAGGTATATATATTAGGCTCAGGGGAGAGGCAAACGATCTTTGTGTCTTTGTGCAGACCTCTATGGTTGGGAGGAGAGCTCCTTTGTAATAGAGTCATGTATTGTTTCATCCCTGCATCTTCATAAGTATGTGTGTGTTTTCTTGACATGGTATCAGAGTGGGTTTCTCTGTAGAATTCTTTACAGGATTGAGAGATCTAGTTTCATTCTTATTTCTAGAAGTGGGATTGATTAGCAAGAGAGAAAGTACTTGCTAGAGCAAAGATCTGTGTTGTATAGTTGTTTCTTTGGTGGTACTATGAAGTTCTTATTTCTATACACTTGTATCCATATCTCTTTGAGTCTGAGAGAAGTAGGACATCACTATACTTGATTAGCTTGGTCTGTGTAGATTTGAAATGTCTTCTCAACATCTTAGTTATCATGCTATTGCAAAGTTCGATGGAAACGTGTTTCATATCTGGAAGGACAAAATGCGAATGGTTCTTGTTAGAGAGGGCACATGGAAGGTTGTGTCTGGCAAACATAAGAAACCATCAAAACTAGATGTTGATGCATTAGATCAGTGGGAGGATCTCTTGATCAGATAGCTCTTGCAACTATTTCTTTGCATGTGAGTGATTCCTTGTTTGGGCAACTGAGTAAGCATGAGATATCTTGTGAATCTTGGGAATTCCTAGTCAGGATGTATGAGCCCAAGCCTTGGAAATGCGTTGTTGCAGTTGCGACAATAATTTTTCACTCTTAAGATGAGTGAGGGAGATTCCATTGCTTTTCACATAGCCAAGATGCGAACTTTACTAGATCATATTGCAGCGACAGGGTCAGAGATTTCAGAGTTAGACACATGCATGACATCGATGGTGAGTTTGACTCCAACATTTGAGTTTGTTGTGGTATCCCTTGGAACTCGTCCTATTACTGATCTGTCCATGGAGTTAGTTGTTGGAGTGCTTCTCCAGGAGGAATCGCTTCAGAAGGGTCTTGTTGTTGTTATTCTGTCAGATATTGCGCTCAACACAGGGCACAAGTGCAAGCACTCTGTCTCTACCTCTGGTACATCCACCCAGGAGAAGGGGAAGAAGAAGAAGGGGAAGTGTTTCTACCGAATCACCATGCTAGTGAATGTCGAAAGAAGGAAGCTGATAAGAAGGCTGACAAACTCAAGAGATCTGCACCTGAAGCCAATCACGTGGAGGGTGCTAGTGACAACAGTGAGTTGTTTGCAACTGCCTTGTCTGCAGCTCCGAGTGATGATACTTGGTACATCGACTTTGGTGCTTCTCAGCACATGACATCACACAAAAAATGGTTTTCTACCTACGAAGACCTTCCAGGTGACAGAAAGGTGTATCTTGGTGATGACAGTGCTCTTCAGATCAAGGGTAAGGGTACTATTCCCTTCAAGCTGCCGAGTGGGGTCTGCAAGAACATCATGGAGGTTCTACATGTTGAGGGACTCCAGAAGAAACTACTATCAGTCAGCAAGATGGAGGATCAAGGTTATCAGGTAACTTTCAGATCCGGGAGCTGTTTCATGGAGACTCATGAGGGCAATGTGGTTGTGATGGGCTTTCGGACATGACGACTCTACAAGTTGTCAAGATCTCCACAAAGAACAATTCATGTCGCGGCCCTTTGCCTTGAGGGCAGGGGGTCAGGACACAAGAGGGGCTGCCCCTGTGGTGGGGGCAATGGCAACAATAGGTATGAGGGCCGAAGCACCCTTGAGTGCCCAAGGCACTCAAGGAGGCGGAGGCGCTCACTAGGTGGAGCCCCGCACACCGGGTTGCGGTGGGGGTGGTTCCACAAAACACAGTGATAGCATTCCGCCAATTTTGCACGTTGATATACAGTATCATATGGTCAGAGATTTTCAACGTCGAGGTTTTATTCTCCTGTGAAACTCTGGATTGAGGATGAGTTTGACCGCACTCTGATTATCCCCTCTCAACTGAGTCACTAGAGGAAAAACGCGGAATAACCACTGGCCCTTTAACCACTACTGTCTTTTTCCACCCTATAAACCGCTAATAACCACTTGCCAGTGGTTAATCCCGATGAAATGCCACGGTGGCATCACAGACAATGGTTGGAAGTGGTTTCAACCACTCAATAGTCCACGCGTAATAATTTATTATTATTTATTATTATTTATTATTATTTATTTGGTAATACATTTTAATTAATAAATAATATCCCACGTGGACGAGTGCAGTGGTACATTATGAGTGGTTATAGACACCTCAGTGATGGGAAGTGGTTGAAACCACTTGCTACTCCACGTGTAATATTTCAAATTTTGTTTGTGATTTATGATTTGGAAATATATTTTAATTCATAAATATAATATTCCACGTGGACGGGGATAGTGCACGTTGATCTTGAGTGATTAAAGACACCTCATTGATTTGTACCACTTTGACAGTGGTGGAGAGTGGGTGGTGAAAGATACTGCAGTAATTGGAACCACTATTCTAGTGGTTGCTCATGAGTGGTTGCCTACACACAAGTTTTTTGGGTGATACATGAAAAATTTTAAGTGGTTTGTGCAGCTGTGATAGACTTTGAAAAACAGACAAGTGGCCAGACCATTGTGGCATGATGCTATTGAACAAATGGTTCCAACATTAAACTTTATTCTAAATCTGAAACATATTCGTCACCCTCTGAATCACTTTGCTCAACTGGAATAGCGGTTGGTTGCACAAACGCCGCTTGAATGGTAGCCAACATAGCCAGGTCTTCTTTATTTAGAGCCGTGGCACCATCTAACGACCTAGGTATTGGCTGATCTGATAAGATAGACGGTGCCTGAAGGCCATCGAAATCTGCATTTTCTCCAATGTCACATTGATCTATGTCCGCCACAATCTTTTTTGCTCTTGGATCCTTCCGAAGGACTACCTTCCACTCCGAACTTGGGGACTCGTCCGAAAAGAACACCTGTTCAACTTGAGATGGAAAGATAAACGGCTGATCGTTGGCGGGTAACATCCTCCCAAAATTCGCAAGTAGAAAACCATACGAATCCCGCTTCATTGTAGCATTTTGTCCAACGAGGTTGGCCCTTACCCAAGCACAACAAAATACAATGGGGTGCACTCGTCCATAATCCAATTTGAAGATCTCTTTGATGACCCCAACGTACTCTAATGGTGACATGACTGGATTTCTATCATGCACACTATTTCTGCTCTGTTGCTGGAAGACGGATGCAACTCCGGAATCAAAAGAGACAAGAAGACGACTCTCCGTGTCATCCACTCGATAATGATTTCCATATGCCTTCATGCCACGAAATGAAGCTGATCTCAATGAGGGGGGGATAGACAAATGAATTACATCCGTATCCTCAACACTATGCTCAGAGACATGGGCCTAGACTGCACGGCGTATCCACACCGGTAGGGGTGGAAACTCCAACAAATGGGGAGGGTATGGCACCGGAAGGCGGCGGTGACGTCAACGATTGGCACGCCACTCACGAGCACATGCCTCTCTGTCTGCAGTGAACTGTGCCTTCTCTGTTGCATACTTTCTGTCACAAAATGGCAACAAGAATGATACATGTTAGCAATGAAGTGTTGCATTATTTTGCAAAAACTACCTAGCATGAATGATACTTTGAAAACCACTGGATGAGTGAGCAGAATGACTTGTAAATGAACATGTTCTTCCAAAAAGTCATTCACTTAGACATTCTGTTACTACAGAAGTGGTTATCATCACGATGAATCACGGACATTTGTGACTTTGTGGGTGGTTCTATTACACTGGTGACAGTCACAATTGCATTTGAACTTGATATGAATAAGGTGCAATGAAAAGAAGAATTCACTGCACCCAATGAACCATCACATTGGTATTGTTCAGCACATACAAATGTGTTGCATCTCTCTCAGCTCCACTCACGTCCCGCTTTTTGCCGACACCTTCCAAGACCTCGTTCTCAACCCTTCCTCCCTGCAGCCATACTCCCTTCTGGCTTTGCGTAATTCCTAACGTATCCCTTGAGATCTTTCATGTAACGCTCCATGGGATACATCCACCGTGAAGACACCGGACCACATGTGTCTAGTTCATCTACGAGATGAACTAGCAAATGGGTCATGACATCAAAGAAAGAAGGGGGAACTCTTTCTCTAACAGACACAAGGTTATAGCAACATCCTCATGCAATGAATCTATTTCACTAGGGTCCCATACTTTGGCACAAATCCGGCGGAAAATGCGACTCACACGCATAATGACCCCACGTGGGCCTGGAGCCATGCAATGGCAAATACACACAGGTAAAATCTGTTGCATCAAAACGTGATAATCATGGGACTTCATACTCGTCAAATGTTTCCTAGACGGGTGTATATGTTTATGAAATGCACCTGTAAATCCCGAAGGAGTTTTGATAGCCCCCAAAGTATCAAGAAATATCGTGATTTCAGCGGGAGTGAGAACATACGGTGCTGCTGGTTTCATGATACGTGAAGGGTTTTGTGGATCAGGCCGAAGCCACAACTGACGTCTGATGCCGATTACCTCCAAGTTCCTCACCTTCACTGTGTCTTTCCGTCCGAAAATCGTCTTCAACAAGTTTTCACAAAAATTCTTTTCGCAATGCATGGGATCCAGTAAGTAGCGTTGCAACAAATCCTGCAATTTGTGACACCATTTCAGGAACATTCCGACAGATTGCAGTCCTATACAAATCAGATTCATTTATGAGCACTATATACTTTCATATCTAAAGTGGCTGTGATGCATGACAGTCCCTCCTCAGTGGTTCAAACAACTCATTTAATGCATTATTAGCCTCTCAAGTGATGTCAACAACTTCCTGAGCATCATGGAGACTACCTCTTACCACTCCACGAGTTATTAATATGAAGTCCAAATTATATGCAGTACTGCTACTTTACCACTTGGAAAGCAAGAAGTAATCACTACAGGGGCATTACCTTTTCCATTTACAAAGAACATTGAACTCAAACAAGTACAAGTGCAAGGGGTACCTTCCAGTTTTATTACATGGACATGCATGAAAAATCTTATAGCCCATCCCCACAGAATCCAAGACTTCGCGCGCCTCTTTCCGCGACCGTGGCATCTTGGGTTTCAAGTGTGGAGCAAGGATATAGTCTGCAATAGTTTGCATTATGGCAGACATCCCAACATTACTTATGCCAAATCGAATTTGAAGATTGAGCAAAAGTAAGATTGTTGAAAGTCGACTCACTTTGGCCCTTTCGTACAAATGAGTTCTCGCCTCCCTCTCGATGTCATTTGAGGGGGCCATTTCAGGATCATCGATTGGCCGGGTTCCCTCTTCATGGGATGCATCAGCACCCACATGATGCATTAAGAGATCCTCCATGGCTTGCACATCCTCCTGGTTAATTCCATGCTCATTGTTGCTATCACTGTCATTGTCATCGTCATCATCGTCCGGTACCGTGGGGGCGGCGTCTCGCCCACGGCTCCCTCCTGATGTACTTGGGTTGTTTTCGGATGGGGTGCCAAGAGAAAGGACCGGGAAAGGATGGACAAAGTCTTGATACGAACAAATGAACATAGGGACATATATTGTAATGTGTCCTCGCAACCATACACTTCATTATAAGCGAAATGCAAACAACAACCTTCAAATATGTCATTCAATAATTACATGTATGTATGCAACGTACATGCATGCAAAGTCTCAAACCCAAACAAAATCATTTGCCCCCCCAATGACGCATTCACCCTATCAACCAATTTTTGTTTATTAATGTGAAAGAAAATCCTCTCATGCCATTGCACCCAACAAACGGATGTGGCTCAAGCTTCATTTTTTCCTACATGTGCTTAAATATGTGTGCAACACCTGTACAAAGATCCAGCAGAAAAAAAAAACATTTGCCTCCCCAACGACGCACTCACCGTTGCACCAATTTTGAATTAAATCGAATTTAAAATAAATATTTGCATTTTGAAAAATATATGATTGCGGTTTTGAGGGGCGTAATGATTTTATTTTTAGCTCTATTTTGTTCTATAACATCAGGCTTTGCACCACTACATCCATGTCAAACATCGGACAAAAAAAAATGGAAAAAAATAAGTGTGTTTCTAGGGTTACTTTCTCTATGAAGAGTGCATGAAGTTGAAGATAACTCAACTTTGGAGTGCAAATGAGAGAACAAAATCTGGTTATGGGTCCAAATGACTTTTGTTTACTCCCAAAAAATTTGCACGCACATTGCATATGCTATCATTAAGCATATGGCTTGAAAATGGAATAAAAAAAAAATCATCTGCAGGCGAAACGCAATTTTTCGTCTCTATGATACGTAGTTGCGTTCAACACTAGAATGACCCATTGAATCAACTTGGTTCAAGCTCATATTTGGTCCGCCAATCCAAAACCCAGCACCATAAAGAAAAGCAAACACCCTAATCCAGTACCATATGAATAAATAAATAAAATAAATAAAAACTAAGAAACCCAAAAGGAACTAAACCCTAAACCCAGAAAGGTCAGCCGTCGCCTCCTGCGACACCCTCGCGTCGCGTTTGACGATGAGTTTTTTTCAATTTTTTACCTGGGGGTCGCACCCCGCGGCGGCAAGCCGTCGCGGGGGGCGATGTGTTTTATTTTATTTTGGGACTGGGGGTCGCAAGCAACGACTGCCGGCCGTTGCAAATATCATTTTTATATTTTAAAAAAAAGGCGGGGCGCTGGAGTGCGACGCCCGGGCACCGCTCCTTTTTTTTTCCCTAAGTGCTTGAAGCATCCTTCCCTTCCCGTTTTTGTTTGTTCTTTGGGAGAGAGGTAGTTCAGAGAGTGGGGTTTAGGGTGGAGGAGAAACGCACCTGCTGCTGAGCCCGAGATGGTCGCAAGGCCCCAAGGATTTTGCCCCAACGCCGTTCCAATGCCCCAGGTAAGCACCGCCTCCTCCCTCACTTTCTCTCTTGCTTTCTTGCCCTAAGCACAGGCTGATGTCTCTCTCCCCTGTGTGGTAGGAACGTCGCGAAGAGGCGCGTTGTAAACGAGCTGAAGAGAGAGAGAGCCGTGGTGAGCGGGGGAGAGACGCTCTGCAGCGGCGGGGACCCGCGTCGTTGGCAGCCGCGACAGCACTGCAGCAGCTCGCCGTGCCAGCTCGCTTCAGGCACCAACAGCAGCAGCAGCCGCAGCAGCAGAGGTACGTTAGAGAAATTGCACTCTCTCTTTCCTCTCTGCTTCTGTTTACTGTTCAAAGGTAGTCTTCCTGCCCTGAGTTTAAATTTCGGTCTGGTGCCAAGAGTGGGATAGACCCTTGAGCGCATCCATGATGTCCTCCCCCATGTCACAGACTGGAAACGGGTTCAGGGAAGTTTTCTTCCTAATTTCATTTTCATCGGACAATTTTCTAGTGACAGACATGGCTTTGGATACTACACTCTCTAAGTCAGGTTTATCCAGCAAGGTCAAGATTTGCGGGTCCAGATTCAGATCCTTGAGAATCTCTTCTACTCTCTTCTCCCAGGGCTTACCCTGTTTGACAGGGCGGTCCTGTTTCCAAGATATAGAGTCAATTAACTTAGGATATCTGGTGTTGGACATATGTTGCAGCTGAACCCACCATCTGACCTTGAATTTATCTCGTTGGGAGCTTAAAAGAGAGCATCATAGAAGAGAGGGAAGATATTCACGTCATGTCAAGACATGGACAAGACCCATAAGGGTCATTGTCAATTAAAGACATAAACAGCCCTGGATAGGGCACTATCTCACATTTCCAGTCTTGTCACATCATCCCAAAAAACACCACCCAATCATCCAAGACAAAACAGGGTGGGAGGGCGGGGTTTGTTCTTGTGTGGGACAAGATAAGATATTGTTGTCCCTGTGCATGCTGCAAGGCCTCTTGGTTCAGCCTGTACATATACCAGCAGCTTACCAATTCAGCCATTGGCAGGTCATGCATCAGCCAAGGCATAAGGACCAGCCTGCATTTTGTCAGAATCTCAGTATCCCACCAAGTAGTCCAACTTGAGCCAGATGAAGTAGATTCCATATCATTTGTATTCACCCCGAGACATGTGATCATACAAGTTATCAAGGGAATTTGAATGCAGCCTGTCAGATTGCAGGTTCAAGACTTGTACCAACAAACAGCATGAACAGCCGAGATCCATCCTCTTTTGTATAAAAAACAGATGGCAGGTCATAAGCCTGATGTCATGACAGATCCAAAACAATAGGTAGGATTCCATTGCAGCTTACCATCCTCATCCTTCAAGAGTTCCATGCTAAGACATGCAAAGAACACCTTACTACGATCCAGTACACATCAGAAGTAGGCTTGACAAGGAGTAGGGCAGTACCCTACCAGGCTGCCGCCTTAAACTTCAAGGCCATCAAATCCATAGTTACCCAAAACCGCCAAAAACATACCACCAAAAACCAGATCCTCTTTGACCAAAATAACTTACAACCTAGCTTAGTAATCCACAAGCTTTGTTGTCAAAGATTAAAAGGTAGGGTATGGTTTGTATGCAAGCCTCAAGAAACAAGCCCATCAGGCCGAGCTGCGCATTGGCGGCAGAACGACAAAAGCCATAACGCAGGCTGGAGCATATCAAGTCAAGGGCAGTTGTGTTGAAATCGGGGCTGCAGCCAGCAGCCACCTCACAGTGCGCAGAACCCTAGGTCTCCTCAGCCCATATCCCAATCTGCATGCTCAAGAAACTTCAAAGTAGGTGAGGATCCTCACCTTAAGCGATTGGGGATAGAGGATTATCAAGCTATCCCTTATTCAAGCTGGGTAATCAGAACAAGCATATGAAATCAAGCATATTGTTGGGGTATGTACTAAGCATAGACCCCAAAAGGAACTAATTATAGAAGAAATCACAGGTGTAAGAAACCATGGTATTTACTTACTCTGGTTTTTTGTGAACTCCACCATCACAAGCATATCTGCTTTCAAGGAAAAGGACACACCATATTTAGGCTGTCAAAAATCACACCCAAGCGCCGACATTTTTGTGTGGTGCTACAAAGAGCGAAGCCACATCCAGGAGACGCCAAAAAGCATGTGAGCCGAAGACCAACTAAATTCTGACATATGCTCCAGTATATTGTCTTACCAGGGCCTAGCTCATGATATCAGCATTCAGGGGTCTGTTTGTGTGGTGCTACTAAGAGCAAAGCCACATCTAGGAGAAGCCAAAAAGCATTTGAGCCGAAGACAAACTAAATATTGATATAAGGCATTGGCTACAGGGGACAGTTAGTAAGAGTAATGTACAGTGACCGGATCATGTAGAAGGTGTGTACATATACTCGAGTATATTGTCTTACCAGGGCCTAGCTCATAGTATCATAATTTATAAGTCTGTTAGGCCATGTGCTTATCTATTCTCCATGCCCAAACCATTGGTCTGCTGGAAAAAAAAACATATCTGGTATGAACCATGGTTGCACAGCTTGAATAACAGGGATTGGAGGAAGCAGCCGGAGCTAGTACCCCAAGGTCTACAGCTCATCAATCCATTCCGGAGTGATCTTGGTGGGGTTCTGCACAAAGAACTCTATTTTAACTAATTCTGGACTTTTGTTTGGTCTAGAAATAATACAAGATATATGAATAATTATAATCTATAATAGAAATAAAGAGATATATCTATAATTATTTGACTATTTGTGTACTATATAACAACAAATTATGTAATCCTCACATTCTACGCAAAAATACAAGTATGTATTGTGGTCTTAGATGAACATCCACTGCCAAGTTGACGTTCATTAAAAGGAATGGATGGATGCAATGAATCAAACAATGATGAGAGCTCCGATATCCAAAATGACGTACAGAAACAAACATGGAATAATGGCAGAACCAAATATGAAACAATGATGGCATGTGATGAAGAGGACAACATGGAAAAACGAGTCTGTCGGGACCTGATTGATGATATGAAACATTCATATTTTATTTGAGATTATATCATTCAAGACGATGGACCAACAGAAAAATGAACGTCAACTGTCCATCCGTTCATGGACTTAATGCCATACAAGCCATTGATTCTGAAGGCATAGAACCGTTACGGCTTATACTAACTCATTAATAATACTGAGCCTCCTCCCAAACGGCTCGCAGTCAAGGCATGTGTCCGAAGACGCCTCCGGTTACCACAACCACTTGCAACGGTCTCCGCTCCAGAGGACATGGAGATACTTTCAGGAAGGTGAAACCGGCTGACATTGTCATCTGAAATGTTACTGCCAACTCTACTTGATGCCCTTGAAGCCTCCCGGCACGGCCGCCATTCTTCCCAATCACGCAGCTCTTGTTCATCTTTTAGAATTCGTTCCTTGAATGTAACTGGGGAGAGGCGATGGAAATGACAAATGTTAGGCCCAAAGTGGAAGTTTTGCATATGGATATGTTGAGGTAAGAGTGCAAATGCAGCTGCAAAATAATTGGAAAATCAAATTATGAACAAACAAGAAAAGAGTGGGATCCACGTGCCTACCAAGGTAATCAGGTTCCTTTTGTTGTGGGATCCAAATACGAGATCAAGATATCTTCCATACCAAGCCCAACAGGCATGGTCTCGACCAATAGGCTTATGAGAACACTTTGTCCGGTTCTCGCTAATGTAATCAACGACTGTTGAAGCTCCAGCCATCTCCGATATATATGGCCACACTGCTTTTGTCATATCATCCCGGTCATGCAATCCGTTTGGTGAAGGCTTGAATGAGAAAGGAAAGAATCCAGTATTTTGTGGATTTGGCAGGCCTTTTGATGGCTCATCATCTACAAGAAGTATTTGCCCCTACGTAGAAAACGGTCTACCAGGGTACCTGACAATAACACTTATAATATCCTTCACGAGATATTTCATCCCGGGCCTGATATAACCGGTGGTATCCTTACAATCCTCAACAGACCATATGAAGCAAAACTTCTTCGTTATTTTCGTGAGGATGAAGCTCTCCAACATCCTACAAAGAACACTCTATCAGCACATGACCAAATGGCCACGTGAAAATGCTTCAATGCAAGGTCCAGAAACTCCAAGACTCCAGGCCGAGGCACCACAAACGGTCTGTCAGGAACTTGAAGTGTCACATTCCTGAAACGAAATTTCTCCTTAAACAGTTCAACGCCGGTTGGGGGTGGCCGGTAGCAGAGGAGTCCGTTGACACTCAAAATTAACAACATCCGTTTCCTCTTCACCGTTGTTGCATGTAAAGGATGAGAGACAAAGTTATCTTGAGCAGGTTAATCACACACTGACATTAGTGTCTCTGCCATGAAAAATACCCACGACCCAGAATGATTGAGAGTATGGAAGATCAACACGATTGTGCAGAAAATGGCAAAAAACTGCACAATGTTGTGGGCTTGGAATGTTTCAAGAGGAAGGTGAATATTGCTAAGAAGATGAACGTCGACTGCCAAGTGGAGGTTCAGGAAAGTACCTTGTACGGAGGAAAATTGATGAAGGTAAAGTACAGCATCCCCGCCTGTTGAGAAAAGATGGAGTTAATTAGTGCATAACCAAACGAACAGAAAAAATAAAATAAAATAATAAATTAAATAAATGGAGAAATGATATCGAATAATACCGATGTCGCCTTATTGGAAAGTCTCGCTGGCGGGCTTGGCATCCCAATGGACGTGTTTTGACGAGACCCCGGTATGTCCGCGGTATTCATTTTCTTCCTCGAGTCTGCTTTGTCTCTGACGAAGGACTTCTCTCCGGTGGAACCGATTTGTAGAAGAGATGGAAATGGTTTGGGGGCCCTATTTCGCTTCCTCGGTGCAGAACATTGCACCAACACTGCAGGGTCGGGAAGCCCAGAAGTTGCAATTGAAGTTTCATCCGCACTTGCATCATCCTTACGTTGAACTCCTTGTTTATGTGACATGCTTGGACTTTGTCATCTCACACATCAAAGAAAAAACCAGAATATTTCGAAAAAATCCTAACCTAAATTTACTAACAAGTGTTCAAACCAGCCCAATGGTAATATATTTTATTACCATTATCAAATGTTTGTCTACGTGGTGTTTTGGTTTTCTAGACAAGTCTGATAGCAGGACTTTAGCCTCTGACCTAGAATGAATCAAAGTGCAAAAGGTTAAAAAGTCAAAAAATTGCTAATAAGGTTGCACATTAGGTTTAAAAAAGTTAAAAAGTTGCTAATAAGGTTGTCCACTAGGATAATCGTGAACACAGAGGAGGGTTGGGACTTGGCGTTTTTTTTTGGTTCCCTGCACCACACCATGTAGCCGAGGGATGGAACGCGATGATCGCTGGATATGCAGGGGCGTGGGATGGAGGCGTTGAGCAAATGATGCAGGAAGGAGGAGAGGAGGAGGAGATGAGACGAGGAGAAGCTCGCAACATTCTTGCGAGCTTGCCGTTCTTGGGAGAGTTAGCTTGGTCATAGCAGGCCGTGTTTCAATCTCTGCCTACTCAGCTACACCGTGGTGGTTTGATCTCACAGACCAATCCGACATTACCTGACTACAGACACAAGCAGCACACACAAGAGGTCATTTTGGGTTGATGGTCGGTCAAGTCATGACACAACCTCAAGGACAATGTGGTGAGGGCATCTTCTTCTTTGACCTATTTCAACTTGTTTTGCCCTCCCACATCATGTTTGTGTGCATTGCAATGCTTGTGCAAGCCTGGCAACCCCTGAGAAGGGTAAAGAGGTGCATGGGGATATCATCAAAGCTGGAATTGTACCTAATGTCATTCTAAACATTGCCCTGGCACCTCTGGAAAAGGGGAAGGAGGTCCGTGGTGACATCTTCAGAGCTGGAATTGTACCAAATGTCATTCTGAACAATACCCTAGTGGACATGTATGCAAAATGTGGGTGCATCGGGGATGCAAAGGGAGTGTTCAACACTATGGCTGAACGAGATGTGGTGTCGTGGAGTGCGATGCTTGCATGGTATGCACAGCAAGGATGTGGGATGGAGGCTTTGGAGACCTATGAGCAAATGATGGGGGAAGGGGTCCAGCCCGGCCACATTATGTTTGTATGCATTGCAGGCCTGGCAGCCCTTGAGAAGGGCAAAGAGGTGCATGGGAATATCATCAAAGCTGGAATTGTACCTAATGTCATTCGAAACACTGCCCTGGCAGTTCCATGGTGACACCTTCAGAGCTGGAATTGTACCAAATGTCATTTTGAACAATACCCTAGTGGACATGTATGCAAAATGTGGGTGCATCGAGGATGCAAAGGGAGTGTTCAACACTATGGCTGAACGAGATGTGGTGTTGTGGAGTTCGATGCTTGCAGGGTATGCAAAGCAGGGACATGGGATGGAGGCTTTGGTAACCTATGAGCAACTGATGGGGGAAGGGGTCCCGCCCGGCCACATCATGTTTGTATGTATTCCAGGCCTGGCAGCCTTGGAGAAGGGCAAAGAGGTGCATGGGGATATCATCAAAGCTGGAATTGTACTGCCCTGGCAGCTCTGAAAAAAAAGGAAGGAGGTCCATGGTGACATCTTCAAAACTGGAATTGTACCAAATGTCATTTTGAACAATACCCTAGTGGATATGTAGGCAAAATGTGGGTGCATCGGGGATGCAAAGGGAGTGTTCAACACTATGGCTGAACGAGATGTGGTGTCATGGAGTGCGATGCTTGTAGGGTATGCACGGCAGGGACGTGGGATGGAGGCTTTGGAGACCTATGAGCAAATGATGGGGGAAGGGGTCCAGCCCAGCCACATCATGTTTGTATGCATTGTAGGCCTGACAGCCTTGGAGAAGGGTAAAGAGGTGCATGGGGATATCATCAAAGCTAGAATTGTACCTAAAGTCATTCCATACACTGCCTTGGCAGCTCTGGAAGGGGAAGGAGGTCCGTGGTGACATCTTCAGAGCTGGAATTGTACCAAATGTCATTCTGAACAATACCCTAGTGGACATGTATGCAAAATGTGGGTGCAACGGGGATGCAAAAGGAGTGTTCAACACTATGGCTAAACGAGATGTGGTGTCGTGGAGTGCGATGCTTACAGGGTATGCACAGTAGGGACGTGGGATGGAGGCTCTGAATACCTATGAGCAACTGAAGGTGGAAGGGGTCCAGCCCGGCCACATCATGTTTGTATGCATTGCAAGCCTGGCAGCCCTGGAGAAGGGCAAAGAGGTGCATGGGGATATCATCAAAGCTGGAATTGTACTGCCCTGGCAGCTCTGGAAAAAGGGAAGGAGGTCCATGGTGACACCTTCAGAGCTAGAATTGTACCAAATGTCATTTTGAACAATACCCTAGTGGATATGTAGGCAAAATGTGGGTGCATCGGGGATGCAAAGGGAGTGTTCAACACTATGGCTGAACGAGATGTGGTGTCGTGGAGTGCGATGCTTGCAGGGTATGCACAACAGGGACGTGGGATGGAGGCTTTGGAGACCTATGAGCAAATGATGGGGGAAGGGGTCCAGCCCAACCACATCATGTTTGTATGCATTGTAGGCCTGACAGCCTTGGAGAATGGTAAAGAGGTGCATGGGGATATCATCAAAGCTGGAATTGTACCTAATGTCATTCCATACACTGCCCTGGCACCTCTGGAAAAGGGGAAGGAGGTCCGTGGTGACATCTTCAGAGCTGGAATTGTACCAAATGTCATTCTGAACAATACCGAAGTGGACATGTATGCAAAATGTGGGTGCATCGGGGATGCAAAAGGAGTGTTCAACACTATGGCTAAACGAGATGTGGTGTCGTGGAGTGCGATGCTTACAGGGTATGCACAATAGGGACGTGGGATGGAGGCTTTGGAGACCTATGAGCAACTGAAGGGGGAAGGGGTCCAGCCCGGCCACATCATGTTTGTATGCATTGAGAGCCTGGCAGCCCTGGAGAAGGGCAAAGAGGTGCATGGGGATATCATTAAAGCTGGAATTGTACCTAATGTCATTCGAAACACTGCCCTAGCAGCTCTGGAAAAAGGGAAGGAGGCCATGGTGACACCTTCAGAGCTGGAATTGTACCAAATGTCATTTTGAACAATACCCTAGTGGATATGTAGGCAAAATGTGGGTGCATCGGGGATGCAAAGGGAATGTTCAACACTATGGCTGAACGAGATGTGGTGTCGTGGAGTGCAATGCTTGCAGGGTATGCACAGCAGGGACGTGGGATGGAGGCTTTGGAGACCTATGAGCAAATGATGGGGGAAGGGGTTCAGCCCGGCCACATCATGTTTGTGTGCATTGCAGGCCTGGCCGCCCTGATTTAAATCAGGCACCTCAACCATACCACAGCTTCTAAAAGAGGATCAAGAGAGGGAGTCCATAATGCCTCTTCTTGCTCTTCTAAGCATGTGAAGATGCTTTGTGAGGCAGGCAGACTGAAAGAGGCTCTACAACCTTTAAACCAAGGAGCATTTCAGTCACATTATCCAAAGTGGATTCACACCAAGTGTTTTTCTCCTCAACCCCTTGTGAACATGTATGTTAAGTGCAGGAGCATCATGAATGCACACCGAATGTTCAACGGAATGCCTCAACGAACTTTGATCACGTTGAATATAATGTTGGCAGGATTTAACATGGGTGTGGTAGGAATGCTTTGGAGACCTATGAGCAACTGCTGCGCGTAGGGGTGAAGCCCAACCACATCACATTTGTTTGTAATGCATGTGCAAGCCTAGGAGCTCTGGAAAAGGGCAAAGAGGTCCATGGTGACATCGTCAAATCTGGAATTGTACCCAATGTCATTCTGCACACTGCCCTGGTGGACTGCATGTATGCCAAATGTGGGTGCATCGAGGATGCAAAGGAAGTATTTGACAGTATGGCTGAACGAGATGTGGTGTCGTGGAGTGCGATGATTGCAGGATATGCACAGCAAGGGCGCGGATTGAGGCTTTGGAGACCTATAAGCAATGATGCGGGAAGGGGTGATTCCCCGTGGAAAAATAGCTCCAAGAAACCTGCATGGGTAGATGGTCAACTAGAAGCCGCAGCAGCAGCGGCACAATTGATAAAATCAGGCAATGCTAATCCAGGCACCTTCTTCAACCCATTTCACTCTGTTTTCCCCTCTTATCAGAATCGCCATAAATTTTCATGTTTTAAGAATTCTGCAAGTTAACTGGTTGAGTGAACCTTTGATAGTTTGGAGTGACTTTGACATGATACTGCCAAAGTGACAATAGGAAAGTATCCAGAAATAGGTAACAGAGAGGAGAAGCTGTGGAATGAATACTTTTCTCACTCCAGTCAATGTTGGGACAACCGTCTTGGAAGGTAAATGCCTTTGGATTACAGAGTGGTAGATGCAATTGAGAATAGGAACTGGCGTGATAAGTTGAGTTGGGTGTTTGCTGGAACAAATCTAGGCTGTCATTGTCAGCTGCTAACAGCAATGCAAGGATGTATGCATGATCTGTGCAGAGGCATGGATAACTGAAGGAGCAGGGATAGAGTGTCATCCAAGAGGGTCAGATTTCAAGCTCCAGATTACTTATGATTCCTTGTGGAGGGTTAGCTACAAGAAACCTGCATGGGTAGATGGTACATAGTTTGGAGTGATTTTGACATGATACTGCCAAAGTGACAATAGAAAAGTATCCAGAAACATGTAATAGAGATGAGGAGAAGCTGTGGAATGAATGCTTTTCTGACCGCAGTCAAGGGTGGGACAACCGAGGGAAAAATGTGAATGTCTATTAGATTACAGAGAGTAGGAGACGCAACTCAGCATAGACACTAAGGCAAACTCTCCTTCCCTGAAAGGGTGTGTTTTGGTATTTGAGCGAATAAATATAATTTCTAAAAACATAATTTCAATATTTTGTTATTTAATAATGTTCTCATCCAGGCCACTGTCCATTTTTCCTATAATAATAATAATAATAATAATAATAAATTAAATCCATTAATATTCAAACTTAATATTGGAAAGCAAATAATAATTAATTAATGTTTACCACCACACAAGAACAAACACGTGTTGCATAGTGACTTGTCGAAGGTGTGAAATATGACACGTGTCGCATAGTGGCTTGTTCAAGGTATGAAATCCGTCGTGAAACATGCCACACTGGCCTTTTTCACACTCTGCCATGTCAGCTATGCCATCCGCCATGTTAGTGGTCATGTCACCATGCACCCCGTGAAAAAAGCCCACCCATGGAAAAAGCCTCATGTGGACTTTTCTATAGGGCCACCCGAGAGCCAGGCTGTCCACGGGGTGTCCGAAAGCACTAGTCGTTCCTTACATCCACGGCAGGTGTGGATTGCGGTTGATTCCACAGCAAAAAGTGTGGAAAAAGCCGTGGAAAAAGCCGGTTTCTCTTCTAGTGGGTGAGGATTGTAGAGTGAGGTCCACGAAATCCCCTGCACATTTGTCAAGTTGTCTTCCATCTTCGATATTCAATCCTAAACAATCCTGCGACAGAACATCTTTTTCAGGAATGGACTGAAGAAGAGGGTCGTGCAATTGAAGGGAAGCCAAGTGCCTGGATGATGCTTCATCGTCGATGACAGAAATCTCAACAGTAGTGTGAATGTTGTTCCTCTGTAGACGAATTTCTGATATGGAGGATTCCAATGGAGGTCTCGACAAGAAGTTGGCATCAGCAGCATCGCCATGAACCTGCAGAAAAGAACTTACAAGGTCAATGTACAGACACAGGATAACCTCCACTGCACAGTGGAGGTTGTCGGATTTGAAAAAGCCCCCGAGACGAGTTTCGGAGAAGGCCTGTATCTCAGAGGATCGGGATGGTATGGGGTGGAGAAACGCTTGGATGAGACTAGGAAATAGCAAACAATTCCATGTCAATTCAGATTGAAAAGGAAATCACAGTACACAACAGTTTTTCTAGAAAAACAATACAACCTATAAAAAAAACCAATAAAAAATAAACATTGAATCACAGATGTGGTTGATCAATAAAATCTTTATTTTGAAGCATCATATCGGAGATTCCCGTAATTATAATCATCAACATAATCCAGGAGAGGCTTAAACTTCGGATCGGTGGAAACATTCTGACAAGGCTTAAGTCCTATCCTCTTTTCCCTGAGATAACTGGAAACGGTGTGAGATTTCTTCATTCCAAGCAAATATTTCTGAAGAACCTTCTGGAGATAGCAAGAGTCCGTCTCAACGGCTTCAAACCATTTCAGAATCAGACAGGATTCAAGCGGGTTCAACACACACTTAATAGTTGAATCGTCCATAAGTAGAGTGTTACTCAGGTTGTACTGACCACCAAATCTTTGCCAGACCGTCATCAATGGCTTCAAGAACAGACTCGGCGGGTCGTATCCTGATATAAATTGAGGGTGGACAGAAGTAGGACAGGAGATGCAATCTTCCTGAGACATAACGAATGCCGGCTGAGGAAGACCCCAAAGCATAAAGTCCAGTATAGGCTGCAGGTTCTTGTACATCATGCAGCTCCATATACCTAGACGAAAATGTTTGTTCAACTCTGTCCACATCTCACGATATTTTTCCCGCCTATAGACAAGTCGAAATCCAACAAGAGCTGGTATCCTGTAGTCTATCTCGGACATTCGGGGGACACAGTAGCTCTTCTGGTGCTTCAAGACTTTGCACAAAACTCCATTCATGTAAAAAATTATCAAGCGCAATCCTTTCGCAACTGGAGAAACTCGTGCTGCAATCTGTGAGAAATTCATACATCCACTCATGTGGTAATCAACATAAACCAAGGACAGGATTGACATTGGGAGCAACGTCCACTGTACAGTCGAGGTTCATGAAAATCTAGAGCAGCCATCTACGTTTCAAACTGTTCCAATGAAGCGTCAGGAAATGTTTGTTTTTCAAGATAAACCTGCCACTGCAAATCCCATAGCAAGAGGCATTTGACCTTTGGGTCATTATACGGTGGACATCCTATGGATTTTTCCACGTTGAATATATCAGCGTCTTTTCCGGATAACCGCAACTCTTCCAGGTGAGGTTTGAGTTCATCCAGAAGAAACCTGTCCTTGTATGGGTCGACGAGCGCTTTATATTTTGGAAGGAAGATACCGAGCGACTTTGGGTTCAAGTACGACTTATACATATTTTCTACTGTGTCGATAAGAAGTGTGTTTGATTTGTAAGCTACAGGGTCGTCTACAGTGAAAAGGTCGTAGAAACGTTTAAGATATATTGGCGCTTTCGGATATTTGGGCCATTCGGCACTGAACGTCTGTCTATCCTTCACGCAGTTCTCATTGCTGAATTCCCTAACCTTGTAAAACCTTCTTCCAAACAAAGCCAGCCCTATATCCAAGACATTTTCTAATGGTCCAGTGTTCCAAAAGTAGACCTCAAAATGCTTAAGGACCCATTTCAGGAAGTCGTCCAACCCATTTCGGACTGCAAGCTTGAATTTTCCAGCGCACACACAAGGATGGGTTGCGGGAGGGGATCTCGGGCCATCTCGGACGTAAACCTCACCAAGGTAACCGACGTCAAGAACCAGGACGTAGTATCATGGTCGAGATCCTTTCGGTCCCTCAGAGAGGCAATACCAATCCTGTGGGGTCACAGATTTGTGATAGTCGATTGGAGGGTGAATCATATCATCCTGTGGAATAACAGAACAATTAATTTATTTTGAAAACTAGAAGAAGGACAAAGAAGAACATAGCTAAGATGGTTATGAGATGTATACCCGTTTCGGGGAGGGGTTCCGAATTTGCTGATGGTGCTGCTCACTCTCTTTTCCTTCGCGGTGAGCAACGACCATCTCCGGCTCATCTCCTCCATCTCGCAACGTCGACTGGGCAGTGTAGGTTGTTTGTTTGAAATAGAGGGCTAAGAGGAGTGCGTTCCAAGAGTGTAACGCACGCTGACAGCCTGACGAGTGCGTTCTTGGAGCATAATTACCTATATCCAAATTGACATGTTGGGAGACACTTTGAGAGCGAGTTGGGCTCTAAGTTCGGCCTCTGCCTCCGCTGTTTTCTTGGAGACGGGCTTTTAGTCCTGCCTCTGTCACCACTGTCCATTTTTGCGGGGGACGGGCTCCTAGTCCTCCCTCTGTGTCCGCTGTCTTTTGTGGGACACGGGCTCTTTGTCCTCGCTCTCTCTACCCTCTCTTTCGCGGGAGACGGGGACATTGGCGCCGGCTCGTCCCCTTCTACAGGTTTGAACCAGTCGTCTGCACTCCCAATAAAATTGCCGCGCACCTCGATTGAGCTCGCCTCCGCACCCCTTGATGGTGAAGCAGGATTACTTTTAGTTCTCTCGCTTGAACTCGACGAATCTCCATCCAGAATCACGATATTGTGGACCGCAACGTCTTGGGTGATGTTCTCAATACCATCCTGTGACTGAGTTCTGAAGTCCTGAATCACATCTAGGTGTCCAGCCTCCCAACGGTCTGCATTGTCACCATCGTGGCCCTCGTTGTCCCCGTTACCATCGATGCCCTCGTCCTCCTCTACGTGTTCAGAATGTCCGCCTCCTTCTTCCAAGTCTTCATCTTCCTCCTCCTCATCCTCATCATCGCCTCCGCCGTCAACCTCTTCAGCAACATTGTCATTCTCAATTTGAAGCTTCTTAAAATTAGCTTCAACTTTTTCTTTGCAAAACTTTTTCTTGGTTGAGTGGTTGATGTCAAGCACTCGAATGTTTCTTGCCTGCAGATAAACCCAGTCAGTAAAATAGAGGACGTGTTCGATCAAAAATGTAAAATTCGTATTTAAAATGCAAAAAGGTTTTACACTTACATGAAGGGCGTACGTCAACATCACGCCTCCAAAGATGTTGACAGCGGACATCCCGTCTCGACAAAACAGGGAGGCCAAATAGTCGTATGTGTCAGCTCGTAGCTCATGATTATAAGTCCTGCACTCTTCTTCAAAAGCTGATGGCTTCTCAGAGGGCCCTTCCAGAATCGGCTGTATTGGCTCGATTAACAGTACGATGGAGATGTGCTCGTCCGGATTCTGCATCTCCTCAGGTGTCGGTGGAAAAACATAGTCCAGGCACAGTACAGTCCGAGAGAAAGTCTTCGTGCTATTTTTGTAAATATTTTCATACTCTCCTGGAACATAAAATCCCTGATGGACAAGACACGATGTTCTTCCGGGACCATTTTGGATGAAGGAGACCAGATTGGCCGAGGACGGTTGCGTCGAGAAGAAAACAAAAGCACTCGTGTTCATTTTCTGAGCCACAAAAGCCTCCAGTAGGTTCACATAATCGTTGGACTCAAATACGATAGAGTCGTCTTCAGAAACTGTATTGACGAACACCATCGTTATGTTGTCAAACCGTTTCTTCGGTGCGAGTCGCAGACGGGACTTGGCATCAGCGAGTTTTGTTTCTCCACCCATGATAGCGTAATGAGTCTTGAAACTCGCTGAAATAATCGCCATGGCATCCTCTCTATCCTCATAAGCTTTCTTGATGGAGGAGACGTACTTAACAAAAGCAGTCGTGAGTGGTTTTGTCTCCATGTTCATCTTGATCTTGCTTTGGATGTAATCCGTCCCCAGTTTGTCTTTAAATGTTGAGAACTCTGCCTTATTGAAGTGGTACTTTCTCTTCACTTCACGCCACTCGTCCTTAGTGTACGGTTCCGTGTACTGTTTGCTCCTCCAAGGCCACCCCAACACTTCCATCACATCGTCGACAATAAACCGGCGCATTTTCAGGTCGTCTATGTACTTGTTCATGCCTTGAATTGATTTGTCTTGATCTTTATAATCTCGAATGGTCAATTTCAGGTCCAGGATTTTCTGCGCAACTTTTATCAGCTGCCATCTGTTCAACCCTTTGCGATAACAGATTTCGCGAGCTATTGTTGTTCACCCTTGTACTGTATCCCAAGCGGGTCGAGTAGCTTTCCCTGCTCCCAGTTTTTGAAAACATCTTCCCAGATCTTCCAAACATCGTTGTCGCAAAGTACCAGGACCATTGGCTCCTTAATGCTACCCATTTCTAGTATTAAATGACAGGCAAACATGAACTCCTGCACATTCATTCAAGGATAAATTAGTTGTCACTCCGACAATAGAAGTATTCTTTAGCATAAAATGAATGTGAATAGTAGATTTTGATCCCATACATGCATACCTTCCATTGTTTCGTCTCGGACTTTGTGGTGTGATCGTTGTATTTCTTTGGTTTCCCCCTCAGGTTGAATAACATTCGCGCATGCGCAACTTTCTCCGGCATTGTTGTATCAAACTTTTGCGCCTTATTGGGATCGTTGAGGAGCTTTGACAACTTCAGGAGCCTTTGTTCATCGGTAGACCATACAATCTTCGCAGGCCACTCCCGGTAGTACTCCTTCAGTTCGCTGTCAGAAAGATCCTCGAGAAGTTCCTGCTACAGTTAATGTAAAATGGGTGAGAGAGTTGAAAGTGTGGGGACATATCCAATTTTGTAGTTCAACACCAACCTCCACTGCCCAGTGGAGGTTCGTTAAAAGAGAGGTCTGGGTGGAAATGAAGTCCATTACCTTTGCTGCCACAATGGTGTATTGTCCACCAATTACGAAGAACCTTCATACGTCCATCTCCTTCCATTGCTTCGGTCGCGATGAAGCAATCTTCTCGGGATTGGAAGGGTTGATTGGCGCAAGATACACCGGATGTTTGGAGTCGAACAAATGAAGTTGGAAGAGTCGCGCTTTCACTTCGTCCTTATGCTTGATATTTAACGGCCTGTAAACCATGCTCCTTGGAGCTGTTCCTTCATGGAAACCTTCACAAGGAAGGTACTCTCGAATCCGAATGGAAATACATCATTGTATTCCTTCGTGAGCCTCTCCTCCATCTTCTCGCATTTTTCCTTGTTAAAAATCTCCCCAGCTTTAGGTCTCTTGTTATCTGACATCAATGCTGGATCCTGATCTTCTGTTTCTTCTTTCCTGCGGAAGTCCCGGCCTCATTGTCATCATTGCCGGTTGTCGACGACTTGCGTTTTCCCTTCTTCGGCTTTGATGCTTCCTGTAGTGCTCGCTTCTTGCGAATGTCGTTCCCCATTGCGTGCAGAAGATCTAGAAAAATACTCCAGGCCCTCGACAAACCTACGTCTGTAAATACAGAGCCCTCGTCTGGAAATCTAAAACCCAATGCAACGCATTCACTCATCAACGACTTATTCAGATGACCCACCTCCACTTTGAAACCAAACGTCCTGGGGGTTCTCGCATCCTCATGCAGGAACAAAACCAACATCAGGTTTTCATCTTCAAATTCAAGCTCTATATCGAGAGCTTCTGCGTATTTTAAGTCTGTTATTACTCCAAGACTTTCTGTAGTGAAAAGACAGTTTGTGATCAGGAGGTGTACCGACAGGCATGATGCCCCAATCTGTCACCTCTGGGTTAAGCTCAAAAATAGCGGTATGCTCAGTTTTAAAATGTGAGGACTTCCGACATACGAATGCGCCACAAATATCTCCAATCAATCCCGGGACGCAATCTGGTGGTGTAGGATGTCTTCTGTTACAACCAAACATAAATTTATTAGATAATCAAATAAGAGGATCTCTCTTACTAACATCCATCATTCCAGAAATGAGAACCTCCACTGGACAGTGGAGGTTCGTATGTACGAGTCTTTCTACATGAAATGGGAAATCCTCCATATTTTACAGATGTTGAAGAAAAAAAGTTTAATGAAAATGAGGCTCAGGAGCCATTGAGTACATCATCCTAAAACAGGACTAATCTACAATAGAAATCTTTGAACCTAATTTGTCCAAAATATACTAAGGAATTTCTCGCACTATATTCAGACGATTCTAGATTATATACCCAAGAACTACATAATGCTCCTTCTTATCTCTCTGAGTGTATTAGGCGAATAGTCTGGAGGGGTATATTTTGGGGATCCGGTGATACTATCAGGAGACGCAAGGGAGTATCCTGGAGATCCGGAGACGTCCAGTAGTTCCAGGACTCCCCCGCTCGTTTCAGTGTCCAGGAGGAAGTTTGGACGATAATATCCTTCAGATCCTGATGTGGATTCAGGAGATGCTGGCGAGTAACCCGGAGATGCTGGATATCCAAAAACGGTCACTCGTATCGCCGCCAATGTGTCTGGGGAATAGTCTGAAGGGGTGTATGTCGGATAATCTTGGGAGTAGGCAGGAGATCCGTTGATATCATTGTTTACATGAACGCTTTCTCTTATTTCCGCCAGGGTATCCTTACAGATGACTTCAGGTGTATTGTTCGGAGATTCAGATGCGTTCCACGGGGATTCTACAGTCACATTTTCGTCATTGACAGACACTTTGTTCGGCTCGGTAGACCCCCAACTGGATTTTTCATCTGGTTCCGAAACACCATGTTTTTTATCTGGACGGTCCGCTTCCATCACGTCTACCGAACACCATCTCTTGCTCCAATTTAATCTGGCTGTCTTGTACTCATCGTCAGACACCGGTTCCCCACCCTCGTTCTTCTTTCTCATTCTGACATAAAAACTAATCAGAGTGTGTAACTGGCTGACCCAAAGAAATATCGAACCTCCACTGGGTAGTGAGGTTCCCAATTATCGTATCCCAGTCTCGTTGGAAAGTATGTGTCACACTTACAATGTTACACATATGATTCCATCACTCGTTCCCACATCGTCTCAAACTGATTTCAATTTTCCCGTAATTATCCTATTTCGTCCTTACTTTAAAAAAATGCCTTTCAACTTCCGCATACAGAATTCACGCGAGTGGAGGTTCCAATTTCTGGTTGCTCATGTGCATGACATGGGTCTACGAATACTCTACTCTGGCCTGCACGAAGCCTACTGTTAGCATATGTCTACTGTAGAATACAAGTAGACTAGGCTATCGTGGTTTTTCAGAATTGCTGAATTCGATATAATTGGATAAGAAATGAAAATTTCCATTCAGAATCGAATTTGAATGGGAAGAAATGCATCAACTAACACTGGATTTGGGGATCAAGAAAACGGTTGAGAAATAAACATCCGGGCATTTCCGAAACCACTGTCCTCAATAAACCACCACAATGAACAAAACAAGTAATACAACCAGCACGGTAATCTCCCGCCACCCTAAACCATTACCCTAATCGACCAGAATAAGCACACACAAACCCAATTGCACACAAAACCACCACACAAAACCACCCTACAAACCATCGGTGAATTGAAAAACAACAGTGAAGCAATGACACTGAAGCACAGAATGGAGCAGGAGTGAAATGAATTCACAGAGAATGAAACAGCATTGAAGCAAACAACGAAGCAAACAATGAAACATAAACCTAATGTGCACTAAAGCACGGACTGAAGCACTAGAGACAGTGCAGTGCAGCAGAGAATGAAGCAGGATCGAAACGAATTGAATCTTGAACAGGCCACATGAATCGAGAGCTGGCCAACACAAAACTGAGAACGGGCCAACACATGAATTTAGAACAGGCAAACACAAAACGTGAAACAGAAGACGAAAAGAGGGAGTTTTTAATGCTGTACCTGCTTGTGCCGGCCATTTTGGTGCCCCTGCAACCACAGTCCTTCGTTTGATACTCTCTTCCGCACCTCCACCTGCCAGTAATTGCACTATGCTCTCGCCTCTACACTCGTCAATCTCCACTCGCCACTGTCCGGTCTCTCCTCCCCGCTCTTCAAATTTCGCCTATTTCACTCTCTCACCTTTCACCCTTTCCTCTCTCTGCACTCGGCCAAGTCTGCTCTTTCTCTCCACGCTCCAGTGTCCAGTCACTGCAAAACAAACTCCAAAACTCTTCTCTTTCACGGTCTCCTCTCTCAACTGTTAAGCTCTCACTCACGCAGCGCTTACGCGTAGAAAATGGGAAGCCCAAAGGCCGGGCTCAAAGAGCGCACCCCTTATAAGCGACCTTCAAGGATGATCTGAACCATCGCCTCTGTCCAAAATCGAACGGTTGTGCGGCCCAAATGGATGTTCTGCCCCATCCACGCAAACTAACATTAATACTGTCCATCTACACAGATGAAATTAGTTCAACTTTTGTTCCACGAATGCACACACGTTTGGACAGACGACTGGATAGACGAATGAAAAAAGGACGAAATGATTGTAATGACGCCATTGGTCAGACTCTGCAACCCTCACGCTTACAAAAATCTTAAAATAGATTCGAAGCCAACAAACCTTAACCCACGCCCCAAACGCACATGTGACCACCCACGTGAGACGCCTAGGCAGTCGTTTCGAACTCAATCTGCCAGAGGACACAACGCTATACGTACGGATTCGTCACACTGTATAATCATTGTCTCATATTGAGCCGTCCACAATTACTTTCGGCTGTTAGCCGCCAGGCGTCAATATTCCCTGACAGACATACGGCTTTAAGGATAGTAGATGGCCCCCTCGGGACTGCCCATTTATCGAGGGATACCCGACACGAGGGGTCCATCCCTACATTAAACATGTGCCAGCAAGCAAGGCACAACAGAGCATTCCGCATACCTGTAATGCACCGCCCTCGCTGTCCAATGCAATGCGTCGGCATGTAATGCCCCGCCCTGCCCAAGTGTTTTATTCACTGTAACAACACGATAAATATAAACAGAACAATCTCAAAGTGCTTTATGGTTCACCTCCGGATTCCTCCCAGCTAATTATAAAGATCGATTGTTAATGTGCAGTCCCGAATTAGTTGTGGCGATTAGCCTCCTGACTTCATTTCTCCAGGCCATTTGTCAGAATCGACATCCTTCACGCTTATTCCAGAGTCTGCTGTCAGAGCCGCACGATAATGATGCCAGACTTGTAGTCCTACTAACGTACAAGTACGATAGAATTCAGTCTGATCGCGGCCGTTATCGTTTGTTCCATAATTAATGTGACAATGGCTGCTGTCAATAAATGGAAAATTGTGCACACTTTCAATGAAGCCGAGATTTCGCGAGTTGAAATAAGCCATTCGATTCCGCCTTAATCCACGGTGGCCACAATCGATCCGGGAGAGAAAGCATATCACACTGCCATTGGAGCGATTCAAAGATGTAAGTTATATGTCACCTCTATATAACGTCCGAATCCACACAACACCAACTTCCCACTTTGAACCTCTCACTTGCTTCTTTTCTCTCACGCACCTCTCTGGACAACGTGTACCTCTTTGCCTGTCCTGCACCACTCTGCCCATAGGGTACTTCTGAAGCAGCCTCTGAGTCTCTTCCTGCTTCCTTAGTCTCAGGTGTCAACTGCACATTTCTCACGTAGGATAATATGATACTCAATTTTTGTGTACTCTCCATGTGCACCAACTAAACTTGCTTTTGTTTTGTCTAAAGTTACTCCCAAACCTCCACTGGGCAGTCGCCACATTATTATTCATCCATCCATAGAATCACCTTTTCATCTACAGAGGGCTTCTTTATTATCCATTGTTCATCCATGTGGTTGATTTCATCAACAGATATCATCCAACCTCCACTGCCCAGTGGAGGTTGGCAATTGTGACTTCATCTGACAGTTCTGATAGATGTAGTCTATACTCCACCCTCATACTCCAATTTAATTCCAATTGTTTTTTTATCAGTCCTAGTGTAGATCCAAACATTGATTTTACATTTTCAATCCATATTGTTTTCTCATTCAAAACCGTCGAAAAAGTTATACTTAAAGTTTTTCCTTTCGGTGGCAAGACTTTCTTTCCTTCAGTTAATCAGGTAATAGGATTTTACTGGACCTCCACTGCCCAGTGGAGGTTACTAACTTCATGGGGTTCCAAGTAGGCCAAAGGGTGTTTCTGTCGCTTTCTGGATCTCCTTCAGTTGTTGCCTCAGGAGATTGCCTGAATGTTTCTGGGGATGGAACTTGCCACGGACACCACTTGTGTTCGTCCACCATTTCAGTTACCCTGATCTTTTGTGATGACGCATTTGGCTCCTGTCCTCTGCCTTATTGACACATGGATGCTGACACATTGAAGGAGGCGATTGGGACTCCAGTTGTGTGGGACGTGTCCTGTGTTTGCACGCATGAAACTGTGGATTCATCATCCCCGAGAAACCCATGATGTCATTCCATCACAGAAGGTAGTGATTATCAAGGACAAAGCACTGAAAGCAATGATATTCCGTCCAACGGTGAGACTAGGGGGGATCTACCTGCAGGTCTGGGGAGAGAATGTTGGATACCTTTATTTCTTGCTACAGCTGAAAATCAAAGTTCATGACCCAGCAAGGTAAAGATAAAGGATTGCATACACATCATGTGACAATATATAATACCGTCAATACACCCTATTCACATCATTCCACATTTGACCATGTCATTACACCATGTCCAGGGGGTATTTCCACTCGACCACCCTGGGTGCCTCAAAAACCAGTTACCAGTTATATATTGTTGCCATATTTCATTGTCAGCCGAATATCCACAGGCAGAATCTTCACCATACCCTGGCCTAAGCATCTAGCTAACAGAGCCATCCGGGTTGGAACATAACAGGGGCCAACATGGGTACCCGAATAGCTGCAACAAACAGTTCCTTGCAGCCTCTCAAATTGTTTCCAACTACCATAAGGTAAGCAAAGCAAACTAGGGCCTGGAAAATAGATGTGTGTCTCTCACACAAACCATCATAAACCCGGCTGTCACAACAAAGCAAAGGTCTTCCAATGGCTGGGCCGAAAATAGCCCATCGTAGAAAGCATTACACTTGTTCTTTAGAAATAAAGGAAGGAAAGAGGTAGGATCAAGAAAAACCATAGAGTAGTTTAGTTTTTCAACATTTTAAGATGAATCCCTAGAAAGCGATTCCTTCCCCTGCTCTGCAATCCCACTTGGCATCCAGCAGCACCTAAACATCAGAATATTAAGTGGAAGCCCTCATCTGTGCCCGTCCCAAAAATAACCACAACGCATTTGTGAGTTAGTGAGGATGTACGAGGTGAGTAACAGGCTTCCACACTTGCTATCGAGGTCAAATACACTTCAATCTAAGCGCAGAGAATGCCAAAGAAAGCAGGGAAGCAAAACAAACAGAAAAAAAACCTTTTTTTACTGTCTGGGGGAGAGTTGTCATCTCTCCACAAGCCTAACCGTGCAGGGAGGACTCCGCCAACACCACAACACTGCTACCTTAACCAAAGCAAAGTCTTGCCAAGCACAAGAAAAAAGAGCTTGGTCTCAAAAGGTAGGGTTTATAAAGGGAGGGAGAGAGACTTCCTTGTTCTACCAAAATGCCGCCATTCATCAAGGATCCAGAGGAGGGCTCCTAGGGAAACGTCATAAGCATGTAGGTGGTACCTCCGCCATCACTACCGCGGTTCCCTTGTGCAGCAAAAAAACAGACAACTAAGACAGTGAATCTTCCCTTATCTCTAAGCCACCGCCATCACCTTAAAGAGCCCGCCTAGGCGGCGCTCACAGGAGCCATAAATACTCAAGGATTGGCAGCTCAAGGTATCTGCAGCACGAGCACCATCGCTCCTCCCAAGCCGCCATCACGCGCGCTCTCGCAGCGCAAAAAGAAAGACATTAGGGTTGCGCAGGGTTTTCCCCTGTCTGGCCCGTCGTTCATCATTCTCAGGATAAAAAACATCCACCAGCCTGTACGCCCAACGGACGTTGCCCGTTTATCATTCGCAGAAGATGAAAGACATTGTGCGTTCATCATGTCTTGCACTCAACGGATGCAGTCCGTATTTCATCTAGGTTAGATGAAAAACATCAGGGGTTTATACCTGTTTTGCCCCGTATTTAGGTCATGTCAGATGAAGTCCTTTTTTCATCCAGGTTGGATTGAAAAAGTAGAAACTGACGGGAGTTTTGCAATTCACAGGTATTTAGTGAAGAAATATTTCACTAGGGAAAAATTTGTATTTTGGATGAAAAACATCCAAAATTCCCTGCAACCCAATTTTTCAATTTTTTCAAGGATGGAAGTTGGGACAACAATTCCGTAAACCCAGTCTCCAGAGGGAGAGAGAGGGAGACATCAGGGGGCAACAAAGAGAAAAAAAGAATGTGGGGGGGGAAGTGACTGAGCAGCAGCAGCTGCTCAGTCACTCCCCCCCCCCCCACTTCTTTTCTTTTCTTTGTTGCCCCCTCTCTTGGGGAAACAAAAGGGACAGATCCTACCTCTGTCAGGGGCTGACGTTGGTAGTAAGACTTACCTTCACATATAGAATTAATCCAGGTTTTCCAGATATCCTTTATTAACAAGCTGAAAGCCAAGTAGTCCAGGGCCTAAAAACTGATGTGTGTGTCCCACGCAAGCCACCATAATCTTTGCCATCATTTATTAACAAGCTGAAAGCCAGTTAGACCATGGCCTAAGTCCCACACAAGTCACCATCTTCTCAGCCATCATTGAAAGGTTTAAACAAGGCCTAAGAACTGATGTGTGTGTCCCACACAAGCCATCATATTCAGCACCTGTATGTTAAACCTCACAGGCTGGAGACAAAGCAAAAGAAGGCTACAAACTGATGTGTGTGTCCCACACGAACCACCATGGTCTTTGCCATCATTGCCAGGTTTATTAACAAGCTGAAGCCAAGTAAGCCAGGGCCTAAAAACTGATGTATGTGTCCCTCACAAGTCACCATATTCTCAGCCATCATTGCAGGGTTAAACACTATCCAGGAAGGTACCCAAAGGGCTGCAGCAAACTATAACTTGCAGCACCTATATGTTTACCCTAACAGACCAGAGGCAAAGCAAATCAGGGCCTAAAAACTGATGTATGTGTCCCACACAAACCACCATAACTCAGCCACCATTGCAGGGTTTAAACAATGCACGGGAAGGTACCCAAAGGGCTGCCGCAAACAATACATTGTAGCGCCTTTATGCTTAACCTGACAGGTTGGGGGCAAGGCAAGGCAAAGCAAGGCAAGGCAGTCTCAGCCATCATTGCAAAACAGGGGCCCTCCACCAATCTGGAAAGGATTACCCACCACAAGTAGCACTATACTGTCCTTCACAGATCAAACATAGAGGTAGGATCATGAAAAACATAGAGTAGTTTAGTTTTTCAGATTTCAAGATGAATCCACAGCCAACCACCATCTTTACTCCTCTGTAATCCTCATGGTACCCTGCAGCACTTAGCAATCAGCATATTAAGTGGAAGCCCTCACCTGTGCCCGTCCCAAAAACAACCACAACGCACTGTGAGTTAGTGAGGATGCCCGAGGTGAGTAGCAGGCTTCCACACTTGCTATCGAGGTCAAATACATTTGAATCTAAGCACAGAGAATGCCAAAGAAAAGTAGGGAAGCAAGACAAACAGAAAAAGAACCTTTTTTTTACTGTTTGGGGGATGGTCGCCATCTCTCCACAAGCACAACCGTGCAGGGAGGTCTCCGCCAACACCACAACACTCCTACCTTAACCAAAGCAAAGTCTTGCCAAGCACAGGAAAAAAGAGCTTTGTCTCATAAGGTAGGGTTTATAAAGGGAGGGAGAGAGAGACTTCCTTGTTTTACCAAGACGCCGCCATTCATCAAAGATCCAGAGGAGGGCTCCTAGGGAAACTTCACAAGCATGGGCAGGTGGTACCTCCGCCATCACTGCCTTTGTTCCCTTGTGCAGTAAAAAAACAGACAAATGAGACAGTGCCTTCACTCACCTCAAAAGAACCGCTGTCTCCTTGATGAATCCATAGGGGCGACATTTATAGAGTCTTTAAACAACCCAAGGAGCGGCAACTCAACGTAACTGCAGCTCGAGCACCTTCTCCTCCTCCATGCCACCATTGCGCGATCCTTCAACGCAAGAGGCAGAAATAGGGTTGCGTAGGGACCTTACCTTGTCTTGCCACAACAGTCATCCACTGTCCGGATAAATTTCATCCAGCATAGCCTTGAACCGGCGGACAAATTCCAATTTCCATCAAGGTAGGATGAGAAAAATCGGGAAATTACACCAAGGTTCAACACATCACAGCTATGGTATAGGGTGGATGAAATCAAGGTAGGCTATACTGAAAAATCGTAGGCAGTAATGAAAAATCTGATACGTGCCAAGGTAAAACGGATGAAACCAGGATGAAATTCATCCGGTTTTCCCTACAACCCAGATTTTAAGCACCAAAAATATGGAAGTCGGGATAACAATTCCATAGACCCAGGTAACAGAGGGAGAGAGAGGGAGAGAGAGGAGTGAAAGGGAGAGATCAGGAAACCGAAAAAAAAAAAAAAAATGGGGGGGGGGAAAGTGACTGAGCAGCTGCAGCTGCTCGGTCACTCCCCCCCCCCACATTTTTTTTTTCTTTGTTGCCCCCTCTCTCCCTCTGTCTCCCTCCTCAGAATTGGTCGGTTGCATCAGTGTTCTTTTCATGATTTTCCATCTATACCAGATGAACTCTAAACAGTGTTTTCAGCCGCCTTATAAAGGTTTTCTATCCATACCGGAAGAATCACATGGGTGGACACCAAAATACCTCTAAAAAGGACCTATAATTTTTCATTCCTCTTTTATTGACTTTCATCTATACTAGATGAGTCACCAGAGAATGAGGAATTACCTCCGTAGGGGTTGTGACACTGGCATCCTATCTATAAATTTTCCATCCATACCGGATGAAAAATACCAGGATAATAATTCATGTTATTCCTCCTTTATGCTTTTTTTCCGTACTGGATGAGGCTTTTTTAAGGGGATGGTGAATTACCTGTTAGGATGAGAAACCGCTGCCTTGGATTATATATACTATTTTTTCATCCTACCGATGGACCTTCTCCAACTTGATGAACTTATTACCTTTTTTCATCTAAACCGGAGCTTATGATGACCCTGGAGAATTGTTTAATTACCCTTAATTATGGCTAATTAAGGAGTAAAACCCTAACCCCTACCCTATAACCTACGGTTAAAACCTAGCTAACGGATGACATCTGTCGGGTTTTTGAGTTAAAGGGTGTTGATTATTCATCCCCCGCGGATGAAAAATCGGGCTTTGCCCTAGGGTGTCTCTCCTGCCGTCAGCTGCACTCCTCGTGCTGCTGTGCTCGCGGGCTGAGAGTTACGGCGTCTGAGCTCTGCTGCTACCCTGTCTGCTGCTTCGTGCCCATGCCGGACGAGCTCCTGGGGATGCGCAATGGCGGCGTCTTGTCTCTTCTCACAGGCGGGAGACCCCGCTGTGATGGCATCATCTCTTTCCCTCCTTTGGCTTTTATGTTTCGCAACGGCACTTGGGTAGGGAAGTATATCTATCTCTCTCCCTTCTTAATCCTAGCATTTGTATGCTTCGCTTCTCCTTAGCTGTGCTGGAGGTGGCTTGTTGGTGGCGATGGCGCAGAGTTACCTTCCCCAATCGCTCAAGGTGCTTTTGGTGATTAGGGTTCCTTTCATTTCATGTCTTTCTCTCTTGTTTTTGGGGTTCTTAGTTGACATCGATGACAAGTGTAGGGGTCTGTGATTCACCTAGGGTTCCACAATCCTCACTAACCCATTGGTTTTTGTGGGGGCTTGTGATGGGACCAGGTGAGGATCCCTACCTACTTTGAATCCTCTTGAGCTTGCAGATAAGGATGTGTGCAAAAGGAACATACTGCTGCTGCCTGCAGCCCCGATTTCGGCCCGCTTGCTCCCGGTTTGACATGATGATGCGTGCTTTTGACCTATTTTTTGCTGCTGCTGATGGAGCATTCCGGCCTGGCAGCTTTGTCTCATGCAGCACAGCATGTGAATCCTGCCATGTCTTGAATCTTTGACAGCTTTGCGTGTGGATTTTTAGACTAGGTTCCTTTTTTGGCCTTAAAAGAGGATTGATCGTGTAAGGGTAAAGTCATCAGTGGCTGTTTGGCTCTAAGGATGAGGAGGTATGGTTTTTATTAAAGAAGACAACCTGATAAGGCAATGACAGGCCTTTTTCAGACTTGGATTTGTTGTGCAAAAGATGGCATTAGCCTCCTGTGAAATAGTGACGGTAAGCTCTAAAGGACTCTGGCCAGTGATTAGTTACTTTATTTTGCCATATGAACAGCCACCTGCATTGTATGATGTATCTTGGCCAAGAGAACTTGGTCTTGGGCACTCAAATTGTATGTGTGTCCATATCTGGATGTTGTGAGAGGGCAAGCCTTTCTTCCATGCCAAAATGCCTTACATGATGCATATCTCGGGGCAACTGTACATGATATAGAATGAAATCGAAGTCAGTCTTGTCATGCCCAAAGTGTTCACTTGGTTGCATGTTTGGAGTCTGATTTACTGCAGGCTCGGCCAGCAAGAGTCCTATGTGCACAGGTCCTGAATATGTACAATGACAGGCTATTCTTACATACCCAGAAGGCCTTGCATGATGCATGCTTTGGGGTGTTTACATTTGGCCAAATATGAAGCTGCAATATGGCTTGCCATGCCCAAGAAGTGTACTTGGTGGCAGGCCCGAAGTGTAATTAATTGCAGGCTGGTCCTTCCTGCTGCCGGGGTGAACACTCCCTGAATATGTTGTAGGGCAGGCTGTTCTTACCTACTTTGCATAATGCTTGTCTTGGATCACCTCAAGGTACTTGTGTATACATATCTTGGATCGGTAATGTGGCAAGATGTTCTTATATGCCCATGATATCTTGTATGGTGCATATCTTATGGATAACTATGGATGATGTAATCTGAGGCTGCAATCTGACTTATATTGTGCAAGAGGGTCACTTGGGTACATGACAGGAATCTGATTATGAACATACCCCGCCCTCCCACCCCGTTTTATCATGACTGAATGGGTGGCGTCACTTGGTGTGTTATGACAAGCTGGAAATGTTAGATGGTGCCCTGTCATGGGGCTGTTTATGTCTTTAATTGACAACGACCCTAGTTGGTCTTGTCCATGTCTTGACATGACATGAATATCTTCTCACTCTCTCCCTCTCTCTTATTAACTTTTTCTACCCCCTCTTTCCCTCTGTGGGTTTTTTTTTTCTGTGAGCAGCACGAAAGAGAGGGAAGATATACATGTCATGTCAAGACATGGACAAGACCGCTAAGGTCATTGTCATTGAAAGACAAAACAGCCCTTTACAGGGCACCATCTAGCATTCCTTTCATGTTTACAATCTCATTTGAATACCCCATTACATTTCAGGGTCTCTGAAAAAACAGGGTGGGAGGGTGGGATTCCAGGTCAGTCATATCATGAAAGCACCATAGTTTGCACCATCATCTCAAAAATTCATTTCAAACTCATTTCAAAAACCAGATTGCAGGTTTGGTTTGAAGTTGATGTTTTAGAACCAAGATACAAGCAAGATTCTTAAAAAGGAAGAAGAAACAATAGGGTTGAGCCCCCTTAAGCAGGTACAGGCCTGGAATGGTATTTTAAGGCCTCATAAAATAGCTCTGCCAAGGTGAAAGAGTAGCTCAGAAACCTCTGTTTGTTATCAAGCCATGAAACCAAAATGATATGAGGGCCTTGAAGAATGTGTGTTATCTATCAAAGCCTATCCTTTTGATCCATCAGAGTCATACCAAGAAGTTTAATTTCAGAGCCAAGTATCAAAGCAGTCAGAGTAATAACTGCTATTTTGTACCCTTGTACCCTTCATAGCTTAACTCCTACACATGCAAATGTGGTTGTAAAAAACTAGAAACAGGGGTAAGGAGAGAAGCAGATCCTCATTGGAGCCATCTTGGAGCAGGTCTGAAGCGGCATGGTGGCAGTTTGAAACAACAAATGGCATCAGCAGCTTAGGCAGCAGCAGAATCCACATTTGCAAGAACATGAGCTGCAAGCTTCAAGAAATCAAGACAAGTGAAGACCCTCACCTGTGCCCGTCCCAAAAACCACCACATAGCGATGTGTGTTAGTGAGGATGCAGCAGGTGAGTGGCAGGTCTTCACAGTTGCTATCCATGTCAGTGTTGAATTCTAAAGCATGTACAGATCACAATTCAAGCAAGGGTAAACTCAAAAAACCTCGAGTGTTTGTGGTATGCCCTGCGCCACGGCGGCCAAGATCGTCTCCAACAGAACGCAATCAAAGTAGGAGCGTTCACAGATAGAGAATGGCTCATACAAAAAGAGAGCAACATGTAATCTGTAGATAAATAGGGATAGAGTACTTCCCAATGAGGAGTAAAAGCGCCGCTGCAAAATAAAGAACCATGAGTTTCTGAGCAAAGCGATCACCGCTTTGTCGTCTGCCAGAGAGGAATCTGCCTAACCACCAATGCGCATCCCAAGAGCTAGCCATCACGAGTACCATGTGCAGCAGGGGAGCAGGTTTATACGGCGCATCATCAAGGTTCACTGAAGCACGAGTTCAGTGCTGTGAAATGTGTCGGCCTGCTTAGGGCACAACTTCCCGATTTCTCATCCAGGGTGGATGAAAAATCACATTTTATCAAGAGAAGCACTTTGTCAATGGATGACAACCAATAAAAATGTATCTTTTAGGGTTATGGTATAGGCTTAGGTTTAATAACTGCCATCATTTATGATGGTAGTTTTATTATTCTCTTGGATTTTAAAATAGGTAACCATTATTCATGTAGTTCATCCAGTTTAGATGAAAGAAATAGATGGTAAACCAAGCTTTCTGTTCATTAAGTTTTATCATCCTATAATAATATCATCCAGATTTGGATGAAAAAGGTTGGGATGAAAAGCTAAATAACCTCAAAAGGTTAAGGCCAGATGAAATCCAAAGAGTTATAGAGGGAGAGGGAGAGAGGGAGAGATCAGAAAATAAAAATAAAAAGAGAAAGGTGGGGGGGAGTGACTGAGCAGCAGCTGCTCAGTCACTCCTCCCCCCCACCTTTTTGTTTTTTCTTTGTTGCCCCCTCTCTCTGTCTGTCTCCCTCTCTCTGTCCCTCTCTGTCCCTCTCCCTCTCTCTTTTTAACTTTTTCTGCAGAGGGGTCAACTCTGAGGTTAAGAAAACCATGTTTTGTCACATTATTAGACCTGCCTTGGAGTACGGATCTGCAATATGGGTTGATAAATCTGACTTAGAGGCTGTAGTGTCCAAAGCCATGTCTGTTGCCATGAGATTGTCTGATGAGAAGTTAGGCAGAAAACTTCCCTGAACTTGTTTCCAGTCAGTGACATGGGGGAGGACATCTTGGATGACCTCAAGGATCTACTCACTCTCGGCACTAGACTGAAATTTAAACTCAGGGCAGGAAGCCTACCTTTGAACAGCAAACAGAAGCAGAGAGGAAAGGGAGAGTGCAATTGCCCGTTGTGTGACAATCTGAAGACAATACTCATTTTCTGATACACTGTCCAGGGTTCTCTCACCAAAGAGACGCTCTCTTCAAATCTATCAAGGGAATTGTGCCTGTACCTCTGTTTACCAACTTTGAAAGTCTCAAGGCTGAGCCAAAAGCCCATGCCCTCCTAAGGCCTAGTTATTGGGCAAATCACACACATCAGATTGATGCTTGTGTGAAGGGATTTGTAGAGGATATCTGGAAAACCCAGATTAATTCTATATATGAAGGTAAGTCTTACTACCAACGTCAGCCCCTGACAGAGGCAGGTTCTGTCCCTTTTGTTTCCGCTCAAACTGGGCGCGGGGTCAATGGCCACAAGGCTACGGCAAACAACGTCTTATGAGTACAATCTTTTTAACTTTTTCTGCACCCTCTCTCCCTTGTGGTTTGTTTATTTTTGTGATCAGCAAAAAAAAGAGGGAGAGAGAGAGAGGGAGAGGGACAGAGAGAGGGACAGAGAGAGGGAGAGATCAGGAAACCAAAAAAAAAGAAAATAGGGGGGGGGGGGGGTGGGGGCTGAGCCCGTGGTGCTCAGCAACTGCTGGTGGTGCTCAGTCACTTCCCCCCCACCTTTTTCTTTTCTCTTTGTTGCCCCCTCTCGAGACCCCGAGCACTTGCTGCTCTCAGCCCCCGACATGCTTGGTTTTTTTTGTTTTTGATCTGGAATGTAGAGGTTGTTTCCTAATGAGGCCAACTTGTGGGTTTGCATGACAGGTGCCAGCTTATGGGGAAAGAGAAGAAGTCCCCTGCCCCAAAGAAAGGGGCGGACAATCCGTTTGTTCTGCCGGCACGTGTGACGCGCCAAAGCGTCTTACGGTTAACCAGCCCCGTCGACAGCCGCAGCCGGAGGGCTCGTCTGCCCCCCGAGGCCAATACCCCCCCTCTTGTCCACATCTTGGATGTGCCAAGGGCCGGCTCAGCCAGCTCTCCTATTCGGGAGGTTTTTGCTGAGCCGGATGCTCAGTTGAGCACACCCCCGGCCACCAAGACGGGTGAAATGTACCTTGGCAAGCACATCACCCGTTCGGGGGCCCGGTATGGGCAACTTTTGGATGTCACCCCCATAGCGACCCCTTCCTCCGCAGCAAAGGCTGCACTTGCCAAGGCCCAATGTCAGGTTCAAGGGCCTTTGAAAGCCTCCATTGCTAGCCCAATGTTGTCGATGAGGGAGGAGGAGACGAGGAGGGCCAATGAAGTGGCCGAGATAGCGAAGCGCCTCGAAGAAGTCAAGCCAGGTGAGGGCTTCTATCTTGATACGCATTTAGGGGGGGGGAGGAGGTATGGGCCGGTTTGGAGCGGCCTAGCCAATCAGCGACGCCGCCCCCTGAGCTGAGCGGCCAGCAAAGAAGGGCCTGGACTACGTGGCGCCGCCGCCGGCTATGCTCCACATCTGGAATCTACTCCAGTGGCGCTCCGGGAGGGGATAGAGCGGGCACATCCGGCAATAGGGACTCCTGCCACATCGGGTGACACCGGGGGCGAGTCGGACAAGCTTGCAAAGGTACAACTGTCGCACCTTGTTCCATGTTTTATCCTTTCCTTTGCATGCATGATTTTCTTTGTGGTTTGTTTCTTTTTTTGAATTTGGAGAGGTTATTTGTCTTCAAGAGGTAGCAACATGGTTGGTCTCATTGGTGCAGTCCCGTGGGGTTGCCAATGAGGGAGAGGGGCAGTTGCAGGGTTGAGTGGACCAAAAACGGCAGATCCTTCTCCATGAAAGTCCATGACCAAAAAACAAAAGTTGATGATGCTATCCCAATTTTTTTTTAATGATAGATAATGGTATACTGAACATATTTAGTAAAGAGTCCTACCCCAAATATTAAAGATATAATTCATTAAATATTTTAGTCTATTATTTAGAAAAATTATGAAAAACTAAAAATTAGAGTTTACAAAAACATTTCAATATGACACCTAGTCATTGAAGATTATAGGTTTTTATACTCTTAGAAAAACAATGACACCCAAAATCCAAAAAACAAGATGAGCTATGGACTTTTCAAAAAACGCCTATTTTTTTTACATATATTAGTCCATATGAGTCAAATGACAAATGATTTTGTCACTTCAAATCCATACCTATGATGTGGACCAAAATGGCCACCTTATGTCCAAATTTCAATGGAATTCACCAATGGCACATATGAGAATTTGAGTCCATTGTAATTCCATTCATTGCGGTAACAGTCCACAATGACGGTGTTCAAAAGTCCATAGCGGAGTCATTTCTTATCGGATTCATGATTGGAGAGTTGCTATGGGTATGCATTGAAGCTAGAAATCCAATGACATATATATTTGCTGGTTTTAATGAGTTAATTCAATTTCAATTGATGACACCATCAATTGCAGTCATTTAAAACTGTGTTGGTAACGTCCATTTTGGTCCAGTCAACCCTGCATTCATCCAGAGCACGTGGTGTTCATGAAGGACCCGAACACCAAAGGTAAGAAGAAGAGGCCTCGACCTCCCGAGATCCCTTTTACTATCAATGAAAGGGCTGCCGAGAGAGAGAGAGAAGGGAGAGGGAGAAGGAGAGAGAGGAAGTAGCGGGGAAGGGGAAGGAGATGGTCGTGGAGAAGGGGAAAGAAAAGAAGAAGAAGAAGAAGTCCCATAGAGACGAAGGGTTGAGTGTGCATGCGGGGGAGGGCAGTGGGGTAACAAAGGAGCAGGGGAAGGAGGCTACAAAGAAGGGAGAGGGTGGGAAGAAGAACATGCCCTTGGCGATACAGGACGTGGAGTTGGCAAAGATCGTGGTGCCACTTGTGGAGGTGAATCGCCATGGTGACCCCTGCGGTGCATTCTGGGAGGCTATGAAGAAGTCAACCTTCGAACTCACAATAAGGTGGTTCCCTTTGCACATCAAGTGGGCTGATCTGCACTTTGGCGCGAAGCGGGCGTATGCCCGTGAGTTAGACCGCCGGTTTCCGAGAAATTGGAGTGACACAAGGGTGATGGAGATGGTGGGGCGAAACTTGAAGGACAGGAAGTACCGTGCCAGACAGATCATTCGGAGGGCAATGGAAAATGGGGCCATACCCAAACCACCTTATGGAATTATACAGGTTGGCAAATCCTGAATCATGTCACCTTCCATTTGTCGCATGTGCATTAATGAGGTGGATTCGATGCAACGTATGGGTGTAATTCACTAATTGTTGGGAGGGGGGTGCATAGGTATCGTGGGATGCACTCATTGCGGGAGAGATTGGTGCCGCAAACAAGGCCAAATTTGACCGGGCACGCGAAGCAACAACAGTCTGCCTTGACAAGCACGAATCCACACACAAATGGGGCGCTGGCGGATCCGCGGGTTTTATCTTGCGATTTGTAAGTCGTATTTCCCTATGGATTTTGTTATGTCTTCTTTCTGGCTCTATCATCGCAAAGAACTGACTTTAATTTGTGGCATGTGTAGCAACGCGCGTTTGAGAGGAAGCCATCTCCGGTAGAGTACAACTACGCCAATGAGCATGGTTGGCAATCATTCATGAAGAACATGACCAACACGGAGGGGATGAGTGCACTATATGGCACTAGTATGGATAAGGTTGGGGGTCATGGCCAGGGATTGGATGAGAGCTCTGTGGGACTTAGGGGAACGCCGCCTCATTTAGGTGCTCTGACCTATTAGGCAATGCATACTTGAACCTAGGACCTCCACGTTATAACATTTCTAAGACACTACAGACTAACCAACACACCTACGATACATTTATGTATCACAAAAACAATCTAAATGTATATATACATATCAAGATTTCTTTCGAAGTTCCTTCTAAAGGGGTCCCTCTTGTGACGTCGGGGAGTTGCAACATCCTCCACAACCTTAGTGCCTAGCCCCAGCCCCAGTCCCAACGTCGTCGCCGTTGTTGCAGCCCCACCGCCAAGCACCCCAAGCGACATCCTTGTGATGACCTAAGTTGACTACAACACCATTGCGACCCCCTATGGCGACGCCGTTGCGACCCCCTGGCATCGTAGCGTTGGGCATCCCAGCGACGCTATTATGAGGTTGAGGGCCGTAAAGCCCAAAAAAAAAAAAAAAAAAAAAACCCCATTTTGCTGGGGCGTCCTAGAGGCGCTGGGCACCCTCAGTGACGTTTTTGCGACGCCCAAAAATATATATATATTTTAAAAATGGGTTTGTGAGGCTGGGGTGTCGCAAGAAAAAATCCATCGCAGTGGGGCCCCCCTTTCCCCTTCATGCCAGCTTGCGACGGCTGGGCGTCGCAGGCTCAGCGCCGCGCGGGGGCACGGCTGGCGTCGCAACCCCCCCCCCCCCAAATTTGCTGTAGTGTTTGTTGCCATTTCTCATTCACTAGAGACATGATATCGATGTCCCATATCCCTGCAATCTAGACGGTTGAGTCTGTTGCTACACGCACTCCCCAAGTACCATGCCTAACTGATTTCATGGTTCTGAACCAATCTTTCATATCTTTCATATGTTGTGAAGCTGCACTATCGGCATACCAACTATCACCTATATCTGCAATGCGTGCATAATATGCTTGGCTCTCCAAGGGAAGACTTGCTACCTCATCAATAGCGACAACATCAGATACTATAAGATTGGCTTGATTTGTACTGTGCTCGCTCTCAGATTTCTTCTCCATGTGGCATTCTTTTGCCCAATGGCCTGTCTCACCACACTTAAAACACTTTGTGTTTTCCTTGAGTTCTACTATTCGTTGTACCCTCTTCTTGTGTTGCTTTGGAGTGAGTTCTATTCTATGACCCGAACTGCTGCTCTCACCATTCCTTCCAGCAAAAAAAACGTTGTCGCCCTGTTCGTGATCTGCCCTTTCTGGCTTATTCTTCAGCGCAGATTCTCTCTTAAGCAGTCGCACATGGAAAGACTTGAGTGTCTATTTTGCTATGGGAACACTATCCCATGCAAGTAGTAATGGATCGTAACTCCGAGGTGACAAACCTATTTTTATCTTAAAGTAGTTGCCGCTCACTGACATTCTCGCTAAGATTTGTAAGCTTCTTTGCCAGTGCAGAAAACGTACTACAATAGGTCGATATAATATCATTCTCTCTCATGCGATACTTATAAAACTTCTCTTGAAGATGAGCAATATTCTCTTCAGCAGTTTGATTGTGTATCATGTTGAGTGTTGCCCACATCTCTGCTGATGTGGTGCAATTTATGAGCTGCTCCATGTGCGCTCAATCAATGGAATGCATCTCTGCTGGGATCGCATTAGGCAACTTGAAGACAGTCTGAGAGCCATCGACAATTGACCATAGCTCCTTTGCTTCAAAGATGAACTGCATATGAAACTTCTAGAGATGGAAGTTCTCACCAATAAACTTTTCCACCCTTATTACCTCCATATTCTCTTAGTGCTCATTTTCGCACTCTTAGCTTGCTTAACACTACGACATAGGCGATTCTTAATTCAAGAAAACCATACTGTTACATGCTACAGAAAATCAAGAAGGCCTCTCCTGGCTCTCTATAATAATATGATGATTGTGCAAAACGCTTCTCTAATCTTTAGTAACTTGATTGAAGACTAGGGCTGCAGATGATTTGCTACACTTGTAAAGTTTCTTGAAACAACGCTAAGGAAAGAAAATTTTGCATATCATTTCTACAGCTACTTGTAAGAAAACTGACGAAGTCTCCTCCAACTAAACTGCACCCGCAGTGGGCCCCATAACCTGTAGAAGGAAACAACTCAGATCTAACACAATGGATTCAGACAACAATTCTTTGTTGTAAATCGAAGTTGAATGACGTCCTGTAGAAAGACAAGTCCAACGAATACTGCAAGGAATATATACCAAGCAGGCTGGAGCCAGGTAATGGCGGGACCAAGAAGTATCACTGTTCAAAATATGTGACCTGGATGCTACCACGTGGAACATGACATGGTCTACGTTGAACTAGAACTGCATGGCCGCCTATGTATGTTGGACATCTTCTTATCGAATTCACATTGGATCATTCTATTCTATTAATTCAACATTTCTCATACAAGCTGGTTGGCTGTGCAGCATGTTTTGATGATGTGAGAAAATGCCCACTGCATCTAGAATAGCCCGAACCTCCAACCGGATAGAAGAAGAAGTATGACGCCTCCCAAAGCGTAACTTATGGTGTCACTTCACCACAAAGGGCTACTGCCTTCCAGCTGAAAGGTGGACACTTTCATGACACACCAGACCGTGGTTTGAACCCACAACCACATCCAACGTGGTATGTGCCCATTACCAATGGGCTTTGATTGTGCACTGTGCACTCACGGTTGTGATAGATAAACTCTTCAATTTCAATCTCACTTTAATAATTACCTTCTTTCAAACAATATTGATCCTGCAGGGCAAATTTCAGCTCGACTTTCCATGTGCAACTGTTAAAAATCTGATCAATTGTAACTTAAACTTGGTTTAATGCTACATGTGCACGTATATATCAATCTTAGCTTGATGGGCTTACAAGTGTGGTTGTCTTATGTGAACTCCTACTCCCCGGGTACACAAATCATCGTAGTAGGGACCTCTGTTAGAGTCTCTCCTCGCAGCCTCTACTTTTTTCCAGCGTCTTGAGGGTATGATCTTGTGTCGTAGATGTCAATTTAGGGCAGCCCACATCTGTTGGGTTACATTAGATGGATTCAACCAAATTCTGTACCGTCACGCGGCTAAAATCCAACAATGGGTTGGAGCTGCAGGGAGGCCCTGTGGATTCTAAGTAATTTAAGCAGCGACCAGCCCCATTGCTCAACCCTAAATCCAGGATTGCAAGAAACCGCTGCAATGGCTTCAAACGTCGGAGAGTGAGGAGAGCGCAGACAAGGGGCAGGTCTACAAGGCACATCACTAGCCCTAAGGAAATTGGTTTCTCGGGCTGCCCAGGCAGATGACCGTTTGGCGAACGGGAAGGTCAGGTTTTGTAGATGACCGTTTTCAATTCAAATTGCAATTGGTCTTCTCTTGCAACTCGAACTCTCCGACCTGCCGCATGATATTGATCATCTTACTGTCATTCTGCAGTTCCGACATCGATCTTGGTCACCTCTTCCCACATGAGTCAAGTCGGCTTCTTCTTACACCTCTGAAAGGTTTCTTTGGCGTAGAAATGAGTATATGGTGTCGCTGTTGCATTCGAGTAAGTTAAATGTACAACACTTTCCTTAACAGAGAATCAGGTTCGAATCAGAAGCAGGGACATGGCGTGCCGTCTACTAAGATAACATAGCTTTTCAAGATTAGCACAGTGTAGATTCCTCGGGACGCCTAATCTCTGTGGAACTTACGCAATACCAAGTTGGGTTTGCGAGACCTGTGCACATTCGGCCCTCACATGCAGACCTGATCTTCATTTGGCCCGGTTGTCCAGATTTTTACTTCTGATATAATCCTTCGGGAAGGGTAGTAGGACGTCGGCCTTTTGCAGGATTTGTACGCAGCAGCCAGTCACCGAATTTCTTGCCCACAATGACAATGAAGCAGTGGCTTCTATCTAGGACACAGAGTGCTTCTGCAGTAGAGCCCAGTATGACAGGTGACGATGAACTGGCTTCTCCAGATTGTGAAACGATAGATGATCATGGCAGCTCCATACTTATCGGTCAAATTAGAATATGGATACCTAGGGATGATGATATGCCTCCTTTGGAGGAAGACAGGGGTGATGACGGGATGACCTCTGTTGAAGCTGAATCAACATCTACAAAGGTAGTTCCTGAAGACGGCGTCCTGCATTCTCTGAAGGACAAAAGTTACGTGGACGAGATACAGCCAAGTGGTAGTCCAGAAACTGTAAGAGAATATTGTGCAGTGATGAATCTAGAAGAGGAAGCGGGCGACTGGAGCTTGGGGAAACTTATAACATTTTTAAGGGGGGGAGACTCAAATGATATGCCTTATGACCCTGAGATATCTGACCTTGATGTTTTTCTGGAAGACCATGCCCTTCAAGCATGGAGGATATACTTCGAACATACTGAGGACGCTACAATAAAAGATCTCAAGGAAAATCTGGAAAATATGGACTCTGTGAAAACCAAGAAGAATGCGATCTCAGCGTTTTTGTTGGGTCATCCGTCAATGAAACTGCTTGTCTATGGAGAATACAAAGATTGTGACGAAACTAGTTTTTCTCTGGCTCCAGATGATTCAAGTGTGGTGCAGGATTCACAAACTGCCAGTACTTCTGGTGAAACTGGTAGGCCTGCAAGTGGTCCGAAGACGGTGAAGAACGACACTCCAGCTGTATTAAACGAGTTTTTGTACGCTGTCGTGAACCTGATCGAGTGCCATGGCCTGTATCCTGCAACTGTTTTGAGTGATGTCGTGAGAATTTTAGAGAAAAAGCTCGGCACTTTCAAGTTCATACCGGGTTCAGGGGTGGACGCTCGACCACTCCGCTTCCCCTCTTGCAGCAATTGGCTGGACGTGGAAGGAGAAAGGTGTATAAACGCGGGAGCTTCTTGGTGCAAAAAGTGCAACCTGGTGAGCTACTGCAGCTTAAAATGCCAGACAGAGCACTGGGAGCGGAGGCACAAAGATGAATGCCAGAAAGCGACGGATAGCGCCTGTGGGACTGAGCAGCATCAGGATAGCAAGCCAGAAGGTATGAAAGAACTTGAATCTACTACTGTCGCAGTACTACTCTTGATTACCAAGATTCCGAAATGTCTCAAGAATATATGAAAGTTTCAGTACAACCCACATGTATCAGCCCAGCAACTTGTTCTAAATAAGACCTGTCTGTACAAATAGTAATGCATTTGAATGAAACCAAAACACTACACATCTGAATCCATAAACCTTCATGAAATGTGCAGGGGGTCTGGGCCTGTAATCAACAGTCACCATCATAATCATCAATCTGTTGTTGCACCATTCTAGCTTCCATCTTTATCCCTCCGAAATTACGGTTTCTCTAAAGTTTTCTTTTTCAAATATACAGGCATCGAAGACGAGATTGAGAAAAGTGATTCTCTTCCAGAAATCTGGGAAGACCGACCCGCATATGGTATTCTTCATCCCGAAACTCTCAAGCTCCACAGCAAATTGAGGGACAAAGACGTTAATCTACTGTTCGATGGGTGTGTCGACTTGAACTCCGTGATTGAGACCCTGTGCGAGTTTCCCGCTTCATTCAGAAATCCACTGTTTATGCATATAAATTTCCTCCCTCATAGTTCACCTGTGGCTGCGGCCCGCAACATGTTGATCATGATGCTCCTCGTTACTCGGGGACCTGCAGCAGTGGACACAGTCATTGCTCTTTGGTATTCCGCAACAATCACGGCTGGTCAATACCTGGAGCTTCAACTTGTCATCGCCCTTTTGCTGAATTTTTGCATCATTGCATGGGATAACACCATTGACCCTAGCGAAGAGCAGCAACTAAGGATGGTTCCACCAATGTCAATGGACCTGAGGCAACTCATCACTTTCTTCAAGAATCTATCCGACTATCCGGCAATAGGCATATCATATCGTGGTCCAGAAGTTACTCGACCCATCTCCATTCAAGGTATTCACACTAATTCTCCATTTGAAACTCGAACTTCGAACGAGTTTGAGTGTTCATTCTTTCGAGGATTATGCCATTAATATGTACATGGTAATCTTCAACATTCTGGTTGCAGGGGAGACCCTTAACATGTCGTGAACCGTTTAATACGTACTACGTAATTTGGGAATATCACGCCGTCCCTGCATGCTTTCAGAAGGCAGAAAAGATGCTGCAAGCTGAATTTACTCACCTGGGTCATGTCCTGTTCACTGTGATGTATTGCAGGCCTTGGTTGTAAGCCAGATCTGATATTCGTAGAAATAGCAAAGATGAGCTTCTTCCCCTGGGCATCGTCAACAGTCCTTCAGTCCAATCGTATCAGAAACTCCAAAAACATACTCTCTTCGGTGCTTCGCAGCCCTCACAGAGCAGCGTGGAGCAGGTTCCGGTCTGATGGTCTTGTTCTTCCATATGGGCACTTTAGAGGTCATCACTTTATACCAAACCCGACACTGTATGAACCTTGTGTTGGGACTTGGATGGTTCCAGAAAATGTCCATCCCTGTCTCGGCTGGACTATGACCAAGGTGCTGCAAAGTGGAGCAGCCCATAGTGTCCCCGAGAACGATCTACTTGGTTCTCTCTTCTTCCACCTCCGTGACCGCCTCACTACCGCAGCCATGACGGTCCTGAACAAACCAGTATTTGTTTCTTTCACAGTGTCGGACGATGATTCGATTCCTTCTTATCCTTACACGAGAATGAACATTCCTGTGAGAAGCAGTGAAGACATTGCACACACAATCCTGAGGAGTATAGACCAGTTTGCATCAACGTTGAGAACCGGGAGCGTGAAATCCCAGCTGCAGCGACCACTCACTGTACCCACTATGATAATGCATATACATGACACAATGATGGATAATGGTGAGGATTTATCCGAGTTCTTTACGGACATGATTGCACAGGCAAAGATTGACATGAGGAAGGACTCCTGGAGATTCCCGTATCTTTGTCGGCTTCTTGATCAGGCTGACATCTGCGGAGCGTATAACTCAGACTGTCTAACCATACCATGGCAAAATACATGCCAACATTTTGAGGAGTATTTGGCGTCTACAATAGCGAGCCAACAAGGTATGTAGTAACTAGTTTGAGCATTCATGTGGTACAATCACGTGCGTGAGGAATGATCTGCTTCTCCATGCATGAGTGCAAGTTTTAGGTAGGTTCTTAAGAGTCTAGTCAAGGCGAAAATGCTGTGGACTCGCTGAAACCGCGAAAATATGAAACGTCGGTCTACACAAGTGCTGAATTCGGTCACGCTCGTCAGTGTTCGATCTAAGCCTTGCAGAATGCTCAAACGCTGATAGATCTGTGTTCTCAAAGCCGTGGACCCTTAGGACTAGATCTCAGATTACAAGGCTGTCTATGCACCATGTTTCAATTTGCTCAAGTAATTGACCACTGCACAGGAACAAAAGGACTGAAACTGAGAACCTCCAACATCATTCTGCCCCAGCGTGTTGGCCTGCCGATTGAGCTTCCAGCAAGCGATAGTAGCCATCCAGCAAGTTACCTCAACAGTGACGAAGAATATTACGACGCTCTCCTTCTCCCAAGTTAGTGTCCAACTCAAATGGCGGATGAGGCTCCTTTGGGAGGCCTATTCTTGGGCTCCCGCTAAATAGTAATTTGTTTAGAGTTTGTTCAAGTAAAGTATTTCTCATTCATGCAGAATATCTCATTTACATCTGAATCTCCTCCTGCAGGTGCGTTGAATTTCGGAGCGAGCTACAATGAGCTCTTCCTTGAGTGGACTTCGATCGCTACGGAAGAAGGCGCAGGATCACAGAATCAGAAGGCCACGTCCGGCGGAAAGAAGAAGGGGACGAACAATACCCAAGGAAAGAAGAAGGGGGGGAAGAAGAAAGGAAAATAAGAGATCAATCAGCAATCCAGATCATCCCATTCACTGGTCTGAATGGAGTGCTTTGCGCAAGAACGGAACGTTCATTTCTTTTGCACCGCGCTCTGAAGTCTACAGCAGTAACTCAGTGCTTTGTGACTATTGTGATCTATGAAATCTTCATTTTCAATCTCATTTTGTTTACCTTCTTCCAAACAGTATGCAATTAAATTCCTCTACTTTTCATAACTGTTACAAATCTGATCAAAGAATGTTTAGCTTGATTTAAAGTTACAAGCGTATATGTCAGTCGATGGCACCAAGCTGCTTCCATGTTATGTTTGTCCTACTCCCCAGATCGTGTGCACAAATAGCAGGACTGACTCCTTGAAACATAAAATGTCCTCCCTGTACTTTTTGGGCAGCCCACATCTGAGGGGTTCATCAAATTCTGTGAGAACTTGAAAAAAATGAGCTGAACTGAAGGGAATGTCACACAAGTAGCAGCAATGCAAGGAGCTTCGCCCAGTAGCTAGTCAGTCAGCTATGGTGGAGAAGCCGTTGAAGGGTCAAATGTCTAGCATGATGAGCGCGGATGGACATCATAACGGGCACGAGGAGGGTCACAGAGAGGAAGCGTGCTTGCCACCCCACCTCATCAGCTGGCGTGTTGCCCAAGCCGTTGGGCTTTGTACCTACTTAGGCTCCTCCCCAATAACGAGAGACCACGCATCGACTCTTTTCTCCTGATGTACCTTCCCTAGTTAATACCTACCTGTGAAGGTGGCCCACCTGGGGGAGTCAATGGCTTCCTGCCCAAGCTTAGGGAGTTCTTGACATTATCTATTGCCTAAATGTAAAACACCCATACGTTGATACAAGCACTCAAATCTTCCCTCTTGAAGATCTGTTCACGCACATTCGGTCACCGAGTTATATAGAGATAAAGATTCTTTAACGTCCAGTGAATTTACAGAGCCTACTGCTCTATATAGAGAGTGAGCAAAGGGTCCACAGTCATTCTTAGTATTGCCTTTTGTGACTTTCTTTCTCGTCCCCAAGTTGCGCCACACTCTCTCTCCAGATCTCCTATTTGGGCCTCCTGGTAGACTCATCTCTCCCTTGATTCTTAGACTCACATAGTTACTTTACAGATATCAGCTTTACATTTGTGTTGAAAGCGTTCTGTCAGAACACGGACACACGTAGAGCGCCATGGGTGACACTCTCGCAGATTCAAGCAAGCACAATGCTGCTCACGACGCCGTGAAGAGAAATTCTTTCAAGAGCAAGGTTCGAGCCTCTTTGAGATGGATGAAGCGTAGTCTCGCGGGTTCTGCTCGCACTTCCCCTGCTTCCGACAACATCTCCAGCTCCACTAATGCATCCAGCGGTAAAAGGGACGGTAAGAAGGATTCGCGACACAAGGCCAAGAAAACACATTCGGTGCCATTGGTGGTCAACTACTTTCCTGTCGGAAGAGGCCTGTCACGTCTGTGAACGCAATGTTGCGCACTAGCTGTACCGTGTAACTCTATGACACTGGTCACCTGAAGGCAATGCTCACAATGGAGAAATCGATGGCGTTTTTTGTACAATGGGTGGACGCCGCCCACCTGGTGCATTGCTTGCTTGCCATAGGCATTGCTCCGGTGAAATGCTCACATAGGAGCTACATACGAATAATTGCGTTACAGAGGAGAATGCACGGAACCCTAAACATAGATGGCTGGAATTGTGATTGTGAAGTCCATCTCACGTTCAGTGCTGGATCTACTGCCTTCGTACTTCTACAATAGTGGAGGCCAATCTGGGGCATGCGAAGGAGTTCGAACGTCTGTCGCGGTGCATTAAGTTTTGTCAGCGGTATCCGGATTTTGAGCGCACCTGAAAGCTACAGATTCTCCTGTGTATACATCTCGGAGGGCTTAAGAGAGATAGGTGCAAGTTGGGTAGTAGTAACTTGCAGCTTGTCCAATTCATATGTACAAATTTCCAATTTCTTGGTTTGCCATAGCACTTCAAGCGTCATGCAACTTGGAGGTCGGAAGCCAGCTGAAAGGGTCTCAAGGCTCATTAGCTATCTCTCCAGGTGGCTCGGATAGAAATTTAGAGCCAGATATCGTTCCACTCTGCAGACACATTCCCTTCAGTAACACGTTCGTGTGAGGTACATTGGAACAAGCTAAATTTGATGTGTTTCTGAAGATTGAACTCTCCAGGTTGTAACTAAATGAAGAGGATGAGCCCAAAACAATTGACTGACAGTTTTGGTTCGGGGAAGCTCGGACGCTAGGTCACGGGTAAGGTGTTTGCGCCAGTCTAGTTCCTGCTGCTGCCTAGTCTGCTTTGACGGAGAAATCCGAATGGTCATAACGTAATGTATACTCTCCAATGTGGTTGAATACCTCCAACAGTAAAGACTTGGTGCGATAGCACTCTTCAATTTTGCCCTATCGTCCAATTGAGACTGTAGAATGGACAGTTCGTTGTACTCCTACAGCAGTATCCTTTTTGAGTCAATCCGACATGACGTGACGATCAACACTCTGTCATCTCACGTCCATTCATGGCTTCTTTGGCGCGACAGTGTTTTTTTCCGGATTCGTGAGTAGAGATGGTTACATTCAAAAGTTGTTCTTCTGTACCAAGGAGCTACTTCATCCCTTGAAGCGTTCACTTGACTGATCAGCCCTCTCCATTCTAGTTATGGGCAAGCATCTAACCTTAGTTCATATCCACCCACATTCATGATCTAAACGCAGTCCGTCCCGTTTCCACCCATACCGGTGCTTCAATAAGTCATTATTCTCTTCCATTCATTCATAGGCCATTCTTTTGAACAGAATTGAATTGTCGAGCTGAAATTTGACTGCAGGATGGATATCGTTCAGCTCCGAAAGCTCATCAGATCCACTCTTGTTCTACCAAATCTCCCTCTCCCAACTACAAACCACGGGACGCTTTTCTGGTTAGAATCAACAAACTACTTGTGGAATGGACACTGCCTCCAAGTTAGCTAACACTGGGCACCTCAATGAACATTCTGATCATGAACATGCAAATGCGGCAATGAAGGAGGTTAGAGGCAGGAGCCTCCTGAAGTGGCTGAAGCGCAATTCCGCAGCTGCACGCACTTCCCCTGAAACTACTCTCTCCTTGACCAGAGTCAGTTCCAAGAAGGTGAAGAGAAAAACGTCCCTGGCAATGCTCCCTAAGTCCAATGAGCCAGTAGTCCTCAACTATTTCCCAACCATAGAAAGTTTCCTGTCCCGTTTTTGAAGTCTCTCTCTGGTTCCTTCCACCAAAATTATGTAAGATTTTGAGGAGTAACAGTTCCAGACCACCGTCATGACACAAAACAGGGATCACCACATTTGTGTACATCGGTCATTGGCACTGATGTGCCTCCAGAGGTAGCTTTGTCTGCTTGTGCCCTTTGCCTTGAGTGACTTTGCAGAGAACCCTTCGAAGTTCATCGCAGCTTCACAATGCGACGAGGCCGGGTCCACCACATTCAATGCGCAGCGCTACAGCTAGTATGGGAATGAATGGTCTCGGCAAATGGTGCACCATCAACAGCTTCTCGGACAGCTTCTGGCAGCAATTTGAAGGCTGAGCTGTAAACCAGTATGCTAGTTATTATTAGTTATTACGAGAAGGACCATAAGCGAAACAGTGATCAGTATCAGATATGTTGACTGAATTCTCCTCCCCTCGTCCTGGCGCCGTCGAAATTGTCAAATTTATTAGTCCCAGGTGGAAACATTGAATGTCTTTAACGTGGAAGTAGGCGTTCTAAAGTAACTATACCGGAGAATCAAAACGTGAGTAGGGTATGTTGACCTCTGACCGTTCAATTAACGATGATGAAAAGTCTAACGGTGAATTTTTGTCATTTTTTACCTCAGGTAATTTTCACATAAGATGTCCCACTTGGAACTATTTGATTTCATGAATCCTACACAAAGTTGTATGGTTTCAAAGTCGAACCAATCAGAATGCTTGTATACACCAAGAGGCCTATGACCAATCACACTTTTTGGGGGGTTATATCAAATGATTGTTTGCCAAGTGACAAAAATGGACAGTCTTGGGACCAGCAGTGAGGTACTGACAGGAGCGTTAATAGGGTGTTCGATCATAGACACCTGTTCGGTCATAGGCCAACTTACCCTATTGCCATACTTTTCGAAGCAAGATGACAAGTTGCCATTATCACTGTTTAGGCTTGAGATACGACAGATATATGAGGTAGAGTGGAGAAACAGACCTGCTCCAGACTCTGTTATTTTCTAATGCAATTTTTGGACATTGTAGTGCAAACCATGAATGTGGCACGCGGCGAGCACCGCCATCGACATCGGGGTATGAAGGCACAGAACAGTCATAAAACTTCTTATTGGTTTACGTACAGTGCAGCTAGATACATCAGCTTTACTGCTTTTCCCTGATATTACGTTTGGACTTTTTATGCGCCAAAGCGACGGCAATATACACGACAAAGTGGCAACCAAATTATTTCTTAGAGAAATAAAGAACCAAATTTGTCTTTTAACGAAACAGTAGAGTTGCAAGATTGTCCAGATTTGTGTGGGGAGAAGAGAAGGTATGGAGAGAAAGCAAAAGTAGCTTATAGAGTGTCCGAATAAGAATTGCAGACGGAAGGGGACAACTACTATCCTATCTACCCCGAGATGGTTTCGGAAATTCGTCTGGATAGCCTAAAGATGCTAACACCAGGAATGCCAATGGAACGTTCGTAGATAAAATATACGCCACTTTGTGGACGTAGGATTCAGACGTAAAAAGAGTCTACATGGAGAAGGAATGGAATGTACAGAGCAGGAAGGACCTTACGGACGCCCGGAAAGACTCTCCATCATTTGCGAGTACAATAATTACACTGGAAAGAGTTCGGAGGACTGTTAGAGGAGCTCCATAAAGCATTCTACAAAAACGTAACTACTCCGGTACTCCAGTATTTTCGACCCTGTGACCACACCAACAAAATTGTTGTCTCCAGACTTGTAATACATAGGTATCAGGAGGGGTGGAGATCACCACTGATGTTCCCTATACTCATCTATTGCAAGTATTTTCCTGTAAAACCAGCTTGCGCGAGGGAATACTCTCTAGCAGCATGTGTAAACAAGCACCCTTCACAGAATTGATCCAAATTTGCAGGGCCAAGGAGATCTTGAAGCTCATCTCTGTCCTGCTGTAGTATGGATTTGTGTGACAATCCGTTCTGTTTTTATAGCCCTTACTTTTTCTTCGGGTTCTTGTCTTCACCCCACAAAGAAGCACGCTTGTTGATATTGTGAATAGCCTTCAGGGCATCGTCTGCTTTCACGCCGCCCGCGAGAGTCACTTTCTGCAGTTCTCTGTGTACAGTGAGTGTATTTACACCTGCAAAACCCAAAGGCCAAGCAAGCCACATCACCAGACTGTCAAGCGGTGTAGTTATCTAGAGCCAAAATACAACGCTAAAGTCCCGCAACACTACAAACCCAGTCCCAGACCCATCGGCACACTTTGTACAGACACATGAAACTAGTTGAATGCTCTGTTTTCCATAAATATTTTTCCAACTGAGGTCAGCTGCATACCGGGCAGATTGATGAGCACCTTGCGGATCTTCCTCTCGCACCCCTCACAGCACAGATCCACCTTTAACTGAACATCTTCTTTCTGCTGTTAGGCAGAACAAGAAACCATTAGGCAAGGTATAGTCATGTTTGAACAGTTTCCAAGCACTTTACTGTCACCCATTCCGAGAAGGGCCATGAAAGAAACAGTGCAGAAAAACACAATCAACTGCCTCAGCAAAAATGACCATGTAAGTCCACAATTTAGGAGGTGCTAAATGTCACCTTGGACTCTTCCTTCTTCACCTCCTTTGGTGTCTCCGGAGGCTTGGGATGCACCCACTGAGATGCTTGTGGTTGTCCCCCGTAGAAAAGCTGCGTACCACGAAACCTTCTATCAGAATTGAGAACGACACATGCACGTTCTTGCGAACCAAAAAACAGAACACGGATGTCTAACTGCAGACCTTTCACAACAAAGAGTAGAAAGGGACAGCTATATCGCCTCAAGAAACAAAAGGCAGGGAGGGTTCAAGACACAGAGTCTGGAAATGCCAAACACTCCCACGCAGCGCAAGGCAAGTGGAAGGGGAACGCACGGTGTAGAGAAGAAATTCAACGCACGCAATCCAGTCAGAGCTCATGGATTAGACTCGACAGCAAGCAAAGGATTGGATACCTCGTTCATAGTCCACATTGTACCGCTCCTCGATTCACAGAGCTGGTGGCCTTCTTCGCACACTTCCACACTCCCAAAGCTCCTTCCAATTACGCACACACTACCAGAGAAAACCCACGCCCAGCTGCACTAAGCACACTTACCTCAGGAGCAGACGAAGTTCCCACAGTTTCAATCAGTCAACCCGACCTTGACCGACAAAGACAGAATCAGGCTACCAGCACAACTGAGATCCCAGACAGCTTCAAAATTCTCCCTAGAGAGATTCAGCCCAATTCTTCGGGATGGAGAGGCACAGAAGAGAATGAGGATTGCTGCCGGGGAAGAAGTGGGAGGGAAATAAGTAGGAGTGAGGCAACGAGCTGCAAAGTCGTGGTACTTACGCGCTTCCCTCACCGCAGCGAGAGCGGGTCCGTCCTTTCTCCGCGGCTTCGCACTTCGGACCGCGCCCGTTGTTTGGACCGTTGCGTTCTTTCTCCCCCTCTCCCCACCCAACCTTCTTTTCGAATTCCATCTTCTTTTCTACTCTTTTTCCTTAAAAACAAATACCATCGACAACTTGATGGTGTGATTTGAACCCATCGCCATCTGGGTGACACTGATCTGTGATTCCTCTTTTTCTTCTTGCTTCCCCGAAGTTTACATTCCGTCATGACACAGTTATTTATTTTATTGGACAACCGATTACGATGAGGTTGATATGAACTGGCACTACAAGAAAATCCGCGACTCTAAGGTCAAGGCTCGCCTAAATTTCAAGCGGCTGCACCTTGTTGGCCATTTAATCTTTCCTTTGTTGATATGTTGTCATTTTAAGCTTGTCGTGTCGACTGTAAGACGAGTTGTGGCTGTTATTTTTTCATTTTGAGACCCTCATTCCTTTTTCTTTTGAAATAAAATCATAGATATATACCTAATCCAGGTAAAGGAAAGTAGTAGCACACTTGAAGGGGAGAAATCACTCTGGATTGGTGAACAGGTCAGTATTACCTGAAGCAGGGTGAGTGCGACAAAAATACATCATCATAAGAAAAGGACTCGCAGACTCTACAACATAGGACCTTCCTGACACTCTCATGCAAAGGAGTGTACGCAACGAAAAGGATTGATAAAAACATTTTGAGCCCATACCTACGTCGCACTCCACAAAATGGAGCCACTAAAACCATGAAAGGACTATCATACCTAGTTTTTGGACCTCTCGTGGCAACATCAACTTTCCCACACTCTCGTACGCAAAGAATTGTGTACGCAACGAAAACGATTGATAAGACCATTTGGTGCCACTACATCGGATCCCACAGTGACTTCAAATGGAGAGTGAAATAAGAAATGATTCATTATTCAAGTATAAAATCTACAAAATCCTTAAATTAAATGACCCTGAACAAACAGCAACCCACCAGAACGGTCATTAAATTATAGGCTAACGGTTCCAGCGATTTAAGTGAAATTAGTATGTTCAACTCAATGGCGGCTGCAGTAAATGCGCGATCGGTGGCTCATAATCCCTCTACAGTTATCCAATTGGCCCTGCCCACGTCACCTGGATACGGATGAACAGAACCAAACTGTCATGGATGAACGTTATCCTCAACGACGAAAAGCGACCCACCAAAGGCGGTTGCCTTGTCTTACACGGCCACCATTGTTGACTGCATGCAAGGATCGTCAGGATGAATGAAATTCAGCGAATGGAATGTGATTCCTTATTCATTCGTTCGTCGGCGCCGACTAGGGCGCAGCAAGAAGCCGGGCGGGGTTCAGACCGGCTTGTCGCACTGGGAACCCGGGGCCGGCCTCGTTGATTGTGCGGTGCGACGGCGACAGCGCCAAATATCGGCCACACACACGTGTGGGCCCGGCTGGGCCTTGTAACGCTCGCATCGGTTTGTCTGCAAGGCTAAACCTGGGTAAACCCTGGCGATTACAGACACGGTTTTCGAATCTGAGTGGGACATCCAACCCCACCTCATCACACAATTCTCAGAGTATTGGGCGGTTATTCTAATCTAGTTCACGTGGATTTAATCGCACAAATATATCGACAACACTGAAGCACGTCCCAGTCTGCAAATATCTGGTCAATTAAATCACAAGAGATACGGCGCCAGGTGCCAATTTGAGGTGGATGAGTCCAAGCGAAGATGCTCTCCCACTCCCACTAGCCTAGCTATATGTATTCCTATATTATATTTCTAAGTTTGTGGCTAGAACGGTGATGAATGCACTATAAGATATGATCCCATGTATGATCCTAAGGATTCTCAAATATTGTACTAATATTTCCGATTGGCAAACAAGTTAGTTCAAGACAGGCGTACATGGAATATTTCATTCATATTTATAGATGAAGTAATTGGATGTAGTTCATACAATCAGAAGTTCCAGACAAATGATTATCTGGTGAATAAATAAATAAACAAATAAAATTAGGAGACTATTGCCAAAGCAAGCATAACTTATGGTATTGCTTCAGCCCCAAAGAGCTATTGCTGAAAGGTGGAAAGTAGATGCAGTGTCTTTTTTTTTGTTTTTGAGAAGTAGCTAGTATGGCTCTTTACTAGCAAATGGTGCCAATGTGGCGACGTAAGTGCTATGGGATTATAAACGGAGTGGCTCCTTCGAGAAAAAGCAGCAGGGAGGGCGACGCTTGAAAAATTGAAGTTGTTACAACAAGTGATTAGTTTTACATTGTGGGAGAAAAAGGTTGTGGCTTCTTTTACATTCTAGCTGTGGTTACTGCGGCGAAATGATATGTTTTTGGGCAGTGAAATGGTGACTACCAATAATGAACTATACGATTCTGGGCGAATTTACAAGCTTGCAAAACTGAAACAAAGGGTTTGGTGAAGTTTCAACCAAGAACGTCGGTGGGACAGAGTCCAAACCATTTAAGTCCAACATGCCAAAGCACACCACATCCAAAGACCACATTTGAGGACAAACTCTTGTGGGGGAATTGAACCCCTGAAACTGCCCATGCAGCACAAGGGACCTGCACACATATACAATACACACACACACAAACAACACAATTCAGCTAAGTACTAAGGCTCCAAATCACAATAAAATAAATAGAACTTGCCAAGATCATGGAAACAAAGAGGTTCACATGATTGCAAGGGTAATCATGCAGCCTCACTGAGAGGCTTATCGCTGAAACATGTACCACCAAAGTGATAAAAACCACGTTTCTGCACTTCACCATAACATGAACCACATAGACTACACAACAAAGTTATAATGCACATGGGCTACTTTCCACTGATCAATGCATTCAGCATAGGGAAAGGTTTCCAACATATAGAACCGTTGTGCAAACATTTTTACCCACTTGACAAGTGGGTTGTGAGTCTGTTGAAAGCGAAGGTACGAAGCATCGCTCGACGTCTTTAGCGCTTCCCAATACCTACACCATTGCAATCTCTGCCAACTTAGTGTACTCCGGAAAACTTTTAACCAAGACCCTCGAAGCAGTAACAGTTCGTCACATACGTGTCAATAGGTGGGGCCATGGTTGCAGTTGCATACTCTTCATTTTGAGCTTGAACATGCCTTGTTGGGAGTCCAAATATGTGGAGCAAAGCACCTTAGAGACATCCATCTTTTTCTCTCCCACCCGTATTGCTTTGGGATAACAATAAGCACCTTTGATGACATTTAGGTGTCTGCTAAAGGTTTCATCACAATTTGGCTAAAGCCAATATTGTGGGTAGACAATCCCTAGTGCATCCATGATGCCATGGGCTGAAAAATAGGTCTCTAGCTCTCGATTAACCAAAGCCTTTGCAGCCCCTGAACTCTCAGAGACCACCCCATCAGTCATCATTCCCCTATTACAAAATAGCAAAACCATAGCTTACAAATACAATACATGGATTGTAAGTTTCCAATCAGAAAAATAAACTGGGTCGAGAATCAAAGAATTAGTACTTGCATACTCTTCCTTCAGGGAAGCTACGCCATGAGTCTGCTCACGTGAGCCTATGAGCCCAGGCTCACATTTGACCCACTAAGCGTGAGCTTAGGCGTCACGCTTAGTGGTCGTGAGCGTAGAGTGGTGCGGTAGTATATCCGAGGATAAATGGAGACCTATTCCCACGAGAATACCAGTAGTGTCATTTAGAAAATTGGAATCGTATTGGTGCATCCATTGTGTGTCTGTAATCAGGTGTAAGGACTTGTGTGGGCGTTGACGACCACATAATTCCTAGACCTCACAAAGCAGTATGTTAAAGTATATTTTTGCAGTATGTTTTTTTTTTTTTGAAATAATTTGAAATTTTTGCTTTTTATTGTGTTATTGGAGGACTTGTGGGAGATCCACGAATTATATGGGCATCAACACCCACATAAGTTCTTATATTTTTTTAATTGTTTTTTACTTTTAATTTTAATTTTTGGTCATTGGAGGGCTTGTGGGAGGTCCACGAATTACTTGGGCGTTAATACTCACATAAGTCCTCATTTTTTTTTTCTGAAGATTTTGGGGTTTTTTTTTTTTTCGGGTCATTAGAGGGCTTGCAGGAGGTCCATGAATTGTGTAGGCGTCAACGCCCACATAAGTCCTCATATTTTATATAATAGTTTTTAAAAATTGTTTATTATTATTATTATTTTGATTTATTGAGGACTTTCGGGAGGTCCATGAATTATGTGGGTGTCAACACCCCCATAAGTCCTCACATCATCTCTTTACAAAAAAAAAAACGCTTTATTGTGTCATTGGAGGACTTGCGGGAGGTCCATGAATTATGTAGGCGTCAACACCCACATAAGAGGCAATAAAGGCAAAGTAATAGGACATCCAAAATAAATAGGAGACCATGTGCAGCATGTCATTGTTCGACACTATAAACTCATCGTAGTTAAGAGTGTCCAAAGTTGAATTCACGTGAGCACATACTTGAGTTTCCTTAGAAAAATTGGTTTTTTTTTAAAAATAAAATAAAATTTATTTTTAAATTTATTTTCCCCTTCAATCTCTTGTCCAAAATTGAAGCAGAAACTTGGGTTTCATCAACGAAATTCGTTTTGTGATTACATTTTTTTCGCTTGACAAGCTGCTGTGACCGATGCGCTCATTCCATCGTGGGATAAGTATTGGCACGGAACTAAACCAAGCAGGATCTTCAAGTTACATAAGTATTCATAGTTAACCAAATTGACTTGCTGGTTGTGTGAATTGATATGTTATGTTTGTCACCTCATCTTAATTTTAGGGACTTTGTATTGATTTTATTTCCCCCACGACTGTCTTCTGCCCTCTATTTTTTGTATATTCAGTTTATGCACTTTTTAGGCACTTTATATTCAGTTTAGGAACTTTTCATATGTGCATGTGACGTCATGTGAACAATGACAATGCAAACCATATAAAACAAGAAGAATTTCATAGTTCGACAGAGCATGTAGCACAAAGGAGCAGCCAGGTGGTGGAATAGCCTCTCATGAAGGCAATTTCTATTTAATAAATTCTGCTGCCATGGACTCCCCTATGATAACAATGTTGGTTGTCTCACGACGAACAAACATTGTGCTTTGAAGCACGCAATCGTGGAGACAGCAAACACCCAGGCAAAAGAGAGTTTTTTTCAAAAGAAACCACATCAACTTTCAAACATGCGTCCCTCATTTGTAGGGTTTCTTGGAGTTGGTATGCACATATCTGCATCATGGACTGGATACGCATTTTGTGGAGGCACTACGTCATTTTCTGCTGGCCCAGTTCCTTCCTTCACTCTTCTTTGCGAGTAGTAAATAGATTCAAAGCAAACAAAAGAAAACCAATCAAAAATGCCCCCAAAAAAAAGTTTTCTCTTCGCTCACTATTGCAGAACTCTCTACGAAGAGTGCATGAAGTTGAACACAAATCAAGTTTGGAGTGCAAAACCTAAACACATTAAAACACCTGTAGTACCCCTCCCCAACAATCACAATGCTAACATCAAGAAAAGATACAAAGTGCATGAAAATCAAAGCGAAGAGGGGCTGGAATCGCAAGATCGCAATCACAAATAAGTCTCATTCACACTATATTTACAGTCTTTGTTGGTGTTTATACTTTTAGCTCACCAGTCACAATGAAACAACTCCTATCCATTCACTGCACTCATGCACAACCAACCACTAGGCTTAATTATTTGGGTCACTTAGGATTCCATACCCATGTCCAAAGTTTTTTCCAAGGCTTGCTAGGTTGATGGGGTCACGGGTATTTCTGCAAGCTCATGAACTGCATATATCTATATAAATGCCAACTGAAGTTAACACGAATAAGAGCCTCTTACCCTTGCAGGGTCCTGTGGTACTGTCCTCTATTGGGGGGTGGTCACTATAGAAAAGATCGACCTAGGGGTGATCAACTGGCCACTTTCAATTTTGCAGATGATAGCCATAAAGTGCAGGGTATGAAGAAGCTTAGTGGTGGTGGTATGGGTAAGTATCAGGTTCTTTTAGGTCTCCTTTAATTTTTATTACATAAACATATTATCTGTATTATGATATTAATATTATTCATGAATTGCATGTCTGGCAGACTTGAAGATATGTGGAATGATGGCTGTAGGCTGGGCATAACAACAAGAAGTCCACATTCCAAGCAAGCCAGGTAGATATCATTGAGATGAGGGCTGTCATTTGTAGATGATGACTAGACCCCTGTAAACCTGTAGTTTCAGGATAAGATCAAAGACATCTGTAACATTGGCCAGCTTGGCTATCAAACAGTCGACAAGCACCTAATTATTACTTGTAGAGCAGATTAACAACCCAATAGATTTGGTTGAATGAATCTCCCAGCGTTAGTGTTCTCGACTGATATATGGCGTTTTACTTGCTGGCTGTTGCTTACTGGATGTGATTTGACGTGGGTGTGTACAACTAAAGAACTATTCATATAAGCTATTAACTTTGTGTAAGCAGTGTAGACGCTCTCTAGATTTCAATATCAACTGTTACCAGAAAGCTCTGAGAAGGACGAATTATACTCTATGTGGCATATATTCCAGAGTATGTGAGGAATCCGCAGGTACTGTTTTTACCTGGGCCTTCACTTCAGCTGCTGTTGTGAAGTTCTTTAAAATGAGTGCATTTTGCCACTCTGCATCCTTTCTAGGACTCACTGTCTTGATTTATCAATATGTTTTCAAGCTCAGAGAGTTGATGCATTTTAGTGGGCAGGTAAGGTCATCTGATTATTAACTGGTCCCGCTGTTGGCCACTGAAGTCTGATGTCCATGCAGCAATAGGTATAAGTGCATATCTTATTTTGTGAGTAAGCTAGTAAGTTATTGAGTTATGCGAACCAACAAAGTTAAGGGGTGACGACAGCGTACCTCATTCTGTAGGTTGTGCACTTCCAACGGCTGGAGAAGTCCAAGCAGGAATCTCAGAGAACAGAATTAATGTCAATGTTGTTACTCTGACTCACTCAGGTACACTAACTGACTGTGAATGTCACATGATGCAGATCAAAGCAGCACATGTACAATGTAGTGGAGAGGGTGGCAGGGCAGCTTGGACTCGAGACCTGTCCAAGATAGAGTCCAAATCGCATGACTGTTATTCTCAGCAGTGCAGCCAAAGTCCTGGCCTATCTAATATATTGTGGTGTTAGACGGCTGAATGACATGTTTGTCCATTACAACCAGGTGCAGCGACTGAAAGTTAGCCAGTAACTGCTATGTCACACCCTGTTTGTATAGTACAAAAACTGCACTGTTTAATGTAAAATGTTATTTCTGTGTTAGAGAACTCTAATCCTTGTGTTACCATGTGTGAGTAGTTCATTCCTGTTGTAGAGCTGAGTTGTGTTTGTTGGGCACAGGCCATACATCTGACATTCTGTATTTGGTTGAACTCACATGATAACTATAGCAACTTTTACTTGCAGAGGAATTCTTTTACTTGCAGAAACTGGCACTCCTTCATGCCATTGTATGTGTTCATATGGACATTTACAAAATGACCTGAGGGAAGAGGGGCTTGGGGTGCACCTTTCATAAGAATCTGAGAAGGAACCCACTAAGATCCATCATTCAGCCACCACTCAATGTCACAAATGTTGACATTCGTCCCAAAGGAAGCAGCAGAAAGCAATAGGAATTATCCTCTGCCTCACTTGTTCCTGTTGAATCCAGTACCTGCCATCATTGTCCCCCAGTCATAGTCTCCATTCAGTGAATGATCTAGAACCCAGTCGATGGATAATTCTAGGGGCTGTAATTAGGCTTATCAGGGCTGAGTTAATCCAGCTGCCATTTGCAACTAAATCCGCTGGACAGAACCTTTTGTGGCCGTTGCTGAGAGGTCCCAGCACCCATTACCAGTTTGGCAACCATTGTAAAGGGTCAAATTGCACTGATTTCAATCCACCATCGTAGTGTGTACATGGTTGAGGGCTGATTATCCAAACAATTTCCATGTGGACTCGACAGACTAAAGGATGACCTTGTATCCTATAAAGATAGAATGAGCTAATTTGACATGCATTGAGCACCGCCTCATTCCTTTAGGGTCCGCTTGCCAGAGAGACCCACACCATACTGTTAACACCCTCCGAATCTCGGCAACCAAATATGTTTAGCTGAATGGCCATTATAAGGGCTGGACATCCTCCCTGGTACTAAAAAGTGGGAAAAGAGCAAGCCTTACATCTCACTCCATTACTCCGTCGCAACTATGGCTCGAAATAGACAACACCACTAGCTGAATCAACTTGATTACCATGCCACAGGCACCATTATACTCAGCATAAACTATGACTGATATCTGGTAAGACGCACAGCAAGTAAGGTCATACATTTGGATTTGAGTTGAGCAGTTGACATTACCCTACAGAACAAGGCCTGGTTGTTGGACAGGTGGGCTCCGAGGGATGGTAATCATTGCACAGAAAGGGCGTCCAAAAAGAGTAGTGCCACCATGCACCACTCCTTCACTCCAAAGGGTGGCAAGGCCTCTACAAAGCTCATTGTTCTCACCAGTTGACCCTGCAGAGGAACCATAGCGAATGGGCTCAGGTACTGACAATAGATGTAATGAATGCAGTGTACTTGTGATGGCCTTGCACAACACACCTGATACCTTTGGACAGAGTAGAAAGGGCAGAGAGGGGCCAGAGAGTAGAAAACGGCAGAAGGTGGGCTACTACACGGCTCACTGTAGTGGAGGGAACCCAAACACTGACAGAGAGATAGGAGAAGAGAACAAAAAAGCATCAAACAGTTTTGCAGGCCGCAGAGACTACCAGAGACTGTTCCAATGTTGACAATGAAATGGAGAGCCGGAGCACCCTGACCAGTTCCAGCAGTGCCGGTGAAATGCAAAGAGAGAACGTGCACTAAATTTAATGAGACCCCATCACAAAAACTTACTTGCAGGCTGTACTCTCACCCACTGGTTGAAAGAAAATCATATCTTCATGGGGCTCTTTCCCATAAATGTGCGCGATGGCGGCCGCTGAAATCGAGCCCTCCAAAGCTGACAACATTGTTCTGAATGCTGATACCTGTCCAAATAGACAATGCCCCAATTTTGATTCCTACCACCTCAGTAATGCCTCAGGGAGCACAAATACACCACAAGATTCAGAAACGAGTCAGTGGAGAGGCTTCACAATTAGGCTTGATTAAGGCTAGAGCTTGAAGACAATAGAGGCACAAATGCCTCACTCATCCTCTACCTTTACCGGTTCTATTATGAAATGAGGAGTGGAGGCAAGAGAGAGGGGGAGAAGAGATTGTACTCATAAGACGTTGTTTGCCGTAGCCTTGTGGCCATTGACCCCGCGCCCAGTTTGAGCGGGAACAAAAGGGACAGAACCTACCTCTGTCAGGGGCTGACGTTGGTAGTAAGACTTACCTCCATATAAAGAATTAATCCGGGTTTTCCAGATATCCTCTAGAAATCCCTTCACACAAGCATCAATCTGCTGTGTGTGATTTGCCCAAAAACTAGGCCTCAGGAGGGCCTGGGCTTTTGGCTCAGCCTTGAGACTTTCAAAGTTGGTAAACAGGGGTACAGGCACAATTCCCTTAATAGATTTGAAGAGAGCGTCTCTTTGGTGAGAGAACCCCGGACAGTGTATCAGAAAATGAATACTGTCTTCAGATTGCCCACACAACGGGCAATTGCACTCTCCCTTTCCTCTCTGCTTCTGTTTGCTGTTCAAAGGTAGGCTTCCTGCCCTGAGTTTAAATTTCAGTCTAGTGCCGAGAGTGGGTAGACCCTGGAGGTCATCCAAGATGTCCTCCCCCACGTCACAGACTGGAAACAAGTTCAGGGAAGTTTTCTGCCTAACTTCATTTTCATCAGACAATCTCATGGCAACAGACATGGCTGAGGACACTACAGCCTCTAAGTCAGATTTATCCAGCAGGGTCAAGACTTGCGGATCCAGGTCCAGGTCCTTGAGGATCTCTTCTACTCTCTTCTGCCAGGATTTAGCCTGTTTGACAGGGTGGTCCTGTTTCCAAGATATAGAGTCGATTAACTTAGGATATCTGGTGTTGGGCATATGTTGCAGCTGACCCCACCATCTGACCTTGAATTCATCTCGTCGGGAGCTTAAGGACGGAATGCCAAACTCACCCCGCTGTTTTGGAGCATGCTGACATACACTCCTTAAGCACCCCCACTTGAATGGATTCTAGAGACTTAGCCTGGTTGGAGTTATCAACCCATATAGCAGATCCGTACTCCAAGGCAGGTCTAATAACGCGACAAAGCATGGTTTTCTTGACCTCAGAGTTGACCCCTCTGCAGTGGAAAAATTTAGTGAGCCCCAGAGCTTTGCCCTTGCCAGTTTGAACAACTTTCCGGATATGTGCATCCCAATTACAATTGGAGGAGAACTCAACGCCCAGGTAAGTGTAGGAAGGGAGGACCGGGATCTCTTGGCTACCCCACTGCCACTTAAGATCACTTCCTCCCTCTCCTCTGTCGTTGAATGCTACCACTGCACATTTGCTGACATTAGCCTCTAGCCCCCAAAGATCAAAGTATCTCTTCGCGCAATCAATCAACTCCTGGAGATTGGTTGGAGTCTCCCCTATGCCTGCGAAATCATCCGCAAACATAAGGGCTGGTGGGGCTGGGAACAAGAAACAAAAGCTACACCCATGACAAAAGATGGAATTTCAGAACCACAAAGAAGGATACACAGAGGGTCTAACAGAGAGAGGAAAAAGGCCGACACTGACCTCTCTTTTAAAGCCTTTAGGAGGAGCATTGTACCAGCCCTCTCGAGCATCCAAGGCTCCTCTTGATCATCATCAAGTTCATCATCATCAGGTCTGACCTGTGGCCATCTCACATCATTGCACCCTTCTGTGCTTGAAACTTTTTCAATGGCCCAGTTTACTTTCTTTAATTCTTCCACCATAGCAATTTTGTCGTCAGTCAACCTGACTGATGTTGCAGATTTGACAATATGAGAAGTCGAAAGGATTGAGATGCCTGCCCTTGTCACTGCAATATGAACAGATAAACAGCTTAGAGGTCACGTCATAATTCTTCACTCTTCAGAAAAACAAAAGAGATGATGCACTCAGTGTGGCAGACGGGAAGGACAACAGACTTTCAAAGTTGGTAAACAGAGGTTCAGGCACAATTCCCTTGTTGGATTTGAAGAGGGCGTCTCTCTCATGAGAGTACCCAGGACAATGAATCAGAAAGTGAATATTGTCTTCGGGTTGCCCACACAACGGGCAATTGCAATCCCTCTTTCCAATTGCAATTACATTCCATATGCATATGTTTGCTGTTCAAAGGTAGGCTTCCCGCCCTCAGTTTAAATTTCAGTTGGAGTCAGAGCGGGAGAAATGAAATGGTGCTTTATAACGTCTGCGGAAAGCTCAAAGAGCATATGGGGAAAAATGGAAGAAAACATGAGAGAGGAAACAAAACCAGAGCCAAAAATAAAAACTATTGCGAGAGAGAGAGAGAGAGAAAAAGAGGGAGAGAAAAGAAGGAGAGAATGGGGAAGGACTGCCTGGACGCCATGACCGCCAGGTTGAGATGCTTGCCCTTGTCATACAGTTTGAACAAGCGCACAAGTTAGAATTGTATTCAGAGAGACAGGTCAAAAAAAGGCGGAAGGGGGCATAACAGACACCGAACTTTCTTACCAGCTTCACTACCCTCAAGCTCCCCTGCTGCTTCAGCTGTTGCTGCCTCTGTCAAGGCAACAACAAGGACTTCCACTGTCGCCAATGTTGCAGATCTCGCAGTTGCCAGATTTGACTGAAGTATTTCAATAACTCTCTTTCTTATCCTGTACACCAGTTGTACTATCCTTTGAAGCAGACTGCAGCATCAAATGCGCAAGCATTGTGTTACAAACAAACCAGCACCCACCACTTAACCAGAATCTTGCACAACCACTCACCAATTGCCTACTAAGGTCAAAGAAGAAAAGAACGAGAACAACAAAGAGCAAGGGCTGTTACCTGGTACTTGTCGATTGCATTATGAATAGCCACTTCATCATTCCCCCCCACCATTTTGTAGATCTCTATCATACCTCTCGAAACCACCAATTATTGGGACCTCATAGCCTCCTTCAATATCTAGCCTAAGGTCTAATCTGCCATGAACAAACAGACAAGATTTTGTTGGAAAGGCAGGATGCCATGAAAATTGCAAGGTCGGTGAACAGAGAATCTACATGAACTCCTCCAGTACTGAGGATGAGGCCACTTTCGAGCCTGTGTCAGCTCCATGACTGGAAGAATATGCCCTGTAAGAATGATATAGTGAACAGGAACTATGAGACATGGACGTTTAAAGGAGGCCATTGCTTGTTTTCACTTGCAAACTAATAGAAGCAATAGGGAGATGATAAAATGCACTGTTAAAGCTGAGCAGAGAACTGGTCAACCTTAAGCTTGCCCTGGTTGGCTGTACTTTCCGTACCCTCCCCGGAGCAAAGCTCCCCTACCTTATAATAATACACCATGGCCTTCTCTGGAGACTCCATCTTTTCATAAAGGTCCCCCCCCAATCTCCTGCAAACAGGCTCACCTGCCTTCATCAGAATGCACAAAAGCTGGCCTTCTCACTGTTTGACAACCATGTGACAACGGAGTGACAATGTGCCAACAGGGAGAGGAAGAGAATGTCATGCTAACTGTTGACCAATTCTGATCTGTTTTGCGAAACCCAGACCTTATAATGCTTGGCAGATGTGGATAGTCGCCCAATATCCTCAAACATCTGGACTGCTGTCATTAACATTCTCACCGCCTCTGCAATGTACAGTAACATCTTAGTAAATAAACCACAGCCTGGAAAGACACTGAAAGGAAGTGCTACTATTGACAAAATCATTGATCTTCAACTTTAGGCCTTTATCCAGACATACTGTTCAAATCATAATCTTCACAGCTGGATTAACTAAAGATGCTCAAACCTCAGTCATAGGAGAAAGGACAGTTATAACCTCGACAATGGCAATCAAGCATCACCATGCACTAACCATGAGTTCTTGTAGCAGTTGGCAGCATCCACATATGCTGAAGCTGCTGCATGCTTGCTCTCCAGCTGCTGCACCAACAATCCAATAACAATCTTATCTTAGACTTAGATCTGGACCTAGCAAACATGGAATTGCAATGACCATGGAAGACCACAGATACAATCAGTGTTTCAGAGATCAAATAAATTAAAACTACTGCTGCAATAACTGTCCTGTGGATATATGTCCACTCCGGAGGCACCCTGCTTCACCAACAAGTCGGTCATACCTTCAACTGGCAGTTAGCAAGCTTGATGAATACAGCTGCTGCCTTGTCCCCTGCCAGACCAACTGTCAGACTATTCTTTAAGTTCCTTTTAGGATGTTTACTGAAACTACGCCACGAGAAATAGTATCAACAGGCTGCAGTGCCTCCAACACTGCTGCCACAGCCCTTTAGATCAACACATATCTGAAACAAGTGACCGTTTTTATTTTCTGAATCATGAGATTAACATAGACGAGGAGGAAATACTCTCCCTCCACTAAGGTTGCACTGCTACATCCTAAAAGACAAAATGGAGGCACGGAAAGCAGAGTTAAATACAGGACACATTCAGAATTCGGCAAGCTTGTAATTGTTCGCGGCCTTCTTCCAAAGCCCGGCCGCATCATCATCGTACTTACTCCCTAGAAGACCCCATGCATTCAGCTTCTTCTCTGACTCCTTCTTAAACTCAGCTCCCTCCGCCTCAAAATCCCCCAGTGCTTCGCACAGAATCTTCCGTGCCCTAGGTGCCTTCCAAAAGCGGGAGGTACATCCCGCAACTCAAATCGGGGGAATCTTCCGGCCAAAGAAAAGCAATTCCCAATTTTTTAAGGTGAGTTGAAAGCCCCTGGCAACTCCGTTATCTTGTTACATTGTATGCAAAAGCTATTTATTTACGTGTACCCGATATCTACTCTAGACATGAAAGCCACAATCACAGGTTTTGAGAAGTATGTATCCGGTTTGAAATTAGCTGCTCTCGGCTCATAACAGACTGAGTCAGTTCATGGAATTGTTGAGGAATCTCACCATGTTCATGGACCTGCGATCCCCTCTTCATGCAAAGAGAGTCTGAGTTCGGGAAGGAGGTGGTTGTCTTTCAATGCAGCCGGTTGCCTTGAGATGCACATTGCGCGTCTGTTTTCAGGACGGTCTTCGATTGAACACATGCTAGAGCTGAGAGCTGTTAAGTGCTACTTTGTGAGAGAAAGGGGGATGAACTCAGTTGAATTCATTTGAACTCAGAAAATGAAAAGTGAAGAATTGGTAAAACCATCGTGAGACTAGATGGGGTTCCACCATAAAATGGAGAGTGAAACCATAAGAATTGAAGTGAAACAATTCAATTATAAAACCCATAAAAAGCCGTAAATTAAATAATCGTTAACGAACAGCAACCCACCAAAATAAATAATAATAACGGTCCCGGCGCTATGAGACTACCGTAGCAGCTTCTCATTGAACAACATTAGCGTCTTGAATGCATTCAAGACCCCATGTTCTCAGGGCCACTAAAAACTAAAAAATAAAAATTGGTGGCAAATTCTTTTCCAAAAATTTTTTTCCAACCAGATATGAGATGTTAGTAATTGTAGTATTGTGAGCAATTTACACTGAAATTCCGATTAGACTTCCAATTCGATCGAGACAGTTGTCAAGAGAATGAATGACATTCGTTCAACTTCTCGTGCATGCCATAAATGAAAGTCCATTGGATATTACCGTGCGTGCCACCTGGGTGATTCAGGGCTCAAATCCTGTTACCTTGATGTTTAGACTAATTATGTGATCTTCCAGATTTTTATTACCTATTCATAATTACTATATGGCAGAATTCCATGCATTTGTGGATGAAACATGACTGTCCACGTCAATGTTTCATTCCTGGGTGCTGACTCAGTTGGAAATATTTGCACAGTTTCATTTTTCAATTTGTACGAACAATGATTGCTGATTGCTTTCCCAGAAGTTCTGGGCTCAAATCCACATAGATGACCGGTGGGACCTCTGAATAGCAGCTGGAAAGTGGCCATTGGTCCTCTGAGGATCTAGGTCAGCTGAACCCCTCGAAAGGGGGTCCAGCTCATGATTGCTACGTCCAGGTTTTCCGTATTGTACCTCACCACCCACCACCCAGCAAAATCAGAGGTTGCAGGTCTCATTCTGATCCCAAGTACACTTTGTCAATCTAACTTGCACGGTAGGGCCGGTGTGGGAGCACTGCCTGCGAGTTTCGCGTAGATTTCCTAACCTTGTGGAATCTGAATTTTCCTGTCCTCTTATTGTTATACACCTCCTCAGTGCAACTCTAACTCCAGAAGCAGTGCCTGATCTTACTTCCCGGTCTGAAGTATTCTTCGTTCGCTAGTCTCCCTCTGGAATGTGTGGAAGCCCCGCTATCAACATGTCTTAAGCAGACAACAAACTCTCTTGTGGCCGTAACCGCCTTCTGATTACATACTATAGCCTCTGAACTTTATGACAACGGTGTGCAAAACCTGCTATGAGGAAAGAACAGAAAGGCACAACTCCAGCTTGTTCTTTCGAGGCCTCATGAATCTCGTATGAATACACTTTTTTGTCACAAGACTACCGTTGATTACACCACTTGGAGGGACAAACTTCCCAATTGCTAAATTCTCCTCTAACCCATGGCCTTCTCCAGGTGACAGAAAGGATATTGGTCAACATCAACCCGTGCCACCGAAAAACTAAAAGAGATTCCAAGACCAGGCTCTACCAGCTTACATTCGGACCTTAATTTGCACCGCAAACGCAATCACTATGTTCTTCTTAGTGTGGTGATAGCCCGCTTCTCCGTCTTGCTTAGCCAGTTTTAATAGACGGTTTCGGACAAGGTTCACGGCTAGCCTTCGAAAACTTCAAGGAAGCCATCATTTCTAAGGTGGAAATTGGCAGGTGAGTGCATGTTGCAAGCGTGACTTGTATGGCGAAATGAGGGTCTCACCATTTTCCGTGTTGGTTGGACTTCTGCCCCTCTTCTGCCTTTGCTGCACTTACTTGCTCGTTTCTGGGAAAGCCATAGGTAGTAGGTAAGAGAGCCTATCCATGCCAGAACCGCCATCGGGGTTGGTGGGGTGCCCCTAATTTCATATGCCTTCCACAGCATTTTTGGGGACAAAGGTTGTTGAAGTATTAGAGTGGATGAATGTTGGCTGGAAACCCGAATACAAGCCCGAATAAATGTGAAAGAAGTATTTTAGTACCTTTAGTTGTTTGACAGATTACTCATTCATATAAAGTGAACGTTGAATTATACATTGGCAATTGAGGGAATTAGTGTTATCCCAAGCTTACCAATACTCAAGCCAGCAGGTGCTCCATTGAAAAACTTTACGAGAACAAAAACAGATGCACATATTTCGGCCCCATGCCACAATGAATGGACGTGGGACTCCATCGCCGATGCTATTCTCTACTCGATAATTAAAACACGGCGGTCGTCAACACTGCGCTTACTCTCGGCGTCCGTCCACAGGAGATTCCGGTGCCGTTGGATCGCCGGGGCCCGGAACCGTTATGGTCCCCCGGAGGGAGACACGCTGACACCGCTCATCATTTGCAAATCGATACCGGACACGTAGTTTTACTTACTGCCCGAACTGCTGCCCTCTACCACTCTAAGACCTCCTTTAGTCACAGCTGACTTATAGGGGCAATTGGCCTATGCCGCCTGGAACGCCTCTAAGTGAAACTTCTCTGCCCAATTTATTCGTAAGTAGGTAGTGGCTTCTGCCCAATGTTTCACCCAATCGGGGCCTTTCACCTCTCACCTCATTTGGGGCGTACTGTATAAAGACTAAAGACACCCCTCAGTCAAGTGCGTCCTCGCGGAAAGTGTACACCTCCCGCTCGGCGAGAGACTGCCTTTGGTCAAGTTGACTAATTGAATCCTTGACACTTGTTATGACTGATATAATTGCAAAGGAGTGGGGCTGGTTTCTCTTCGTTTAAAATAAGGGTCCCAAAATCCTGGCAAGGACTGTTCCTGAAAGGAAGATAATAGGAATAATGTAAGAACTTAATGCACACTTGCAACCTCTGACAGGATGGTACATCGGTTTCCGTCATGTCAAATCCTCCCCACCCTCTCTTGAGAGTGACATGGAACTGAAGGAGTGTGAACTCGAGTCGGGGTAAACACTCGGTTACATGACGAGGTGTGTAACTCCACTTGGGGTTACATCGGATTACACGACGAGGTGTGTAACTCCACTTGGGGTTACATCGGATTACACGATGAGGTGTGTAACTCCACTTGGGGATACATCGGGTTACACGACGAGGTGTGTAACTCCACTCGGGGTTACACAGAATGGAGTGTAACTCGATGTAACTCACACTTGGTCTCGAAATTTGTCCAAATTCGGTTAAGTATAAAATGGACTAACGAGAGTTACATGAGAAATCGGGATTATAGAGGGTTACACCGATTGGAGGGTTGCACTACCGGGGTTACAAGGTTATACACAAGCGCCTCCCATTGTGAAGGCTTATTTTGTGCTTGAATGAGATTCTCTCGTCCTCACAAGTGTACGTTAAACTAGGGGTGTAATAGCTTGGAAGGAGCGGGCTTTACAGCACGAGAAGAGAAATGAACATGTAGAGGATCCCACATATAGCTATGCAGAGCTAAGATGCTTGTCAAGTCAAAAACCAGCTCCGAATGAGTCAAATCTACAAGTGCCACTGGCTCCTCATGTGCTTTCGAATTGTGTCCCTGCGGCAAAATCAAAGCACGTCTCCCACGAAGTAACTTGTACAACAAATAAGGACCATTGATCTTCCGCTTAGATTTACATGCATGCTGCCCCTGCTGAAGACGTAGGCACATAGTCTGTCCCTCATGGAAGTATGTGCCTATCCCTCATGGAAGTGATCTGAGTACTTAACCCACTTGTTAAAATTCCTAGCTTGTATTGCATGAGCAAGAACAATGTTAGCCTTAGCCTCATTAATCGAGACCATGTGCCTAACATGCACCCTCTCTACAAAATCAGTCAAGTCAGCAGGCTAAAAAACAGTGGAAATCAGTGGAGTAGGATGCAAAGGAGAGACACAACGTCTACCATAAAGCAACTCAAAAGGAGTTTTCCTCGTGCTAGCATGAACAACAGTGCGATAAGCAAAGACCATAGGAGGAATGAAGATGTCTCATTCCCTTGCAAGCTCGCCATTCTTCTCCAACATTCGGCAAAAAGTCTAATTGAAACGCTCCGTCAAACCATTGGTTTGAGGATGGTAGGGGGCTGTAGTCACATGCTTGATTCCAAAGTTAAAGCATATGATATTCAAGAGGTCATTGCAAAACTCCCGGCCATTATCAGTAAGGACCTCAAGAGGACAACCATGCCTCATCACAATCTCCTCAAAGAAGAGTTGTGCTACCGTGTCAGAATCCTTGGTAACCATAGGACAGACTTCTACCCACTTAGTCAAGTAATCTGTAGCTACCCAAAGATAGTTATGACCTTTTAACGTGAGAGCAAGAGGTCCTACCAAGTCAATACCAACTCGAGCAAAGGCATGTGTCACGGGCAAGGATTGCAATTTATAAATGACCCCCACCCGAGGAAGTGCAAGGTTAGATCGACAAGCCTCATACTTGGAGATGAAGGCAGTTACATCTCTTTGAATTCCCTTCCAGTAGTACACCTCTTCTATGCGAGATATAGTCTTCTTGACCCCAAGATGACCTGCATACAAAGAAGCATGAAAAACATTCCAACAAAACATCTAACTGGCTCCGTGGTGGTACCTCCAAGTAGCAAGGACTCCCATCCTTAGTGCCCACTTTGTACAACTTGCCATCCCTACAATGATGAGCGTCCACATTGTACAACACTTGCTTCCTCAACTTCTCAGGGAGCCCTGCATGTGAATGTCCATGAAGACATCGATGGAGTAACGCTGCATGCAGCATATCATCCATAATTGTACTGCACATAAGCGAGGTTCAATGGGCTTTAGTAATGTGACATGGAGTGTCTGCCTCATGTTAATTATCTCCAGCCACTAGATCATTGCCAATTTGAAACGGCTCATGGGAAGGCAAATCAAGCCTTAAAGCACTGCCAAAACCTACACCGGAGTACAGCAGTAAATGCACCAAATCCGAACCATGGCTGAAAAAGAAAGACAAGGAACAAGAAATGATAGACTAGCCCCTCACAAAGGCCTTAGACATGACATCACTGTCCAAACCAGCAATATAGGGACTCAGCCTGGATCATCAAGAAAGCTAGACCAGCCCCACGCAATCTCCAAGCTAGATGGATCAAGAAAAAGAGGCTGTTGATCAACACATAAAAGGTTAAGAACAGGGCCTGTCCCCTTAGGAGAGGATATATCAAAAGCAGCCAAGTCCTCCAAGGTCACCATAGGCTTGCCTCCATGAGGCTCAACCCGTGTAAGAGCATCTGCATTGGAATTCTCCTTCCCTTTCTTGTAGACAATGTCAAGGTCAAACTCCTGCAGGAACATAGCCCATCGTGCCAGTCTACCATACAACTCACGAGGCCGAAGCAATGCCTTAAGGGGAAGATGATCAGTCTCAACCACAAACTTGCTGCCATGCAAATACTGTCTGTAGTGTTTAACACCAAAGATCAAAGCTAGCCCCTCCTTATCAGTGATAGAGTAGTTCTTTTCATGCTTGTCCAGCTTCCTAGAGGCATAAGCAATGACATGTTCCTTCCCATCAACCACTTGACACAAAATGGCAGAGATGGCAACATTAGAAGCATCTGTTTGCATCTTGAAAGGCAGGTGACAATTGGGAAACATAGGGACTGGAGCAATGGTGAGAGCAACCTTCAACTTGTCAAACGCAACTTATTGGAAAGTGCCCCATTCAAAGTGAACATCCTTAGCCAGAAGCTTGGTCAAAGCAAAAGCAATAATGGAAAAATGTTTGATGAATCTCCGGTAGTAAGAAGCTAAACCAAGGAAGGATTTAACACAGTGTTTGTCCTTGGGAATGGGAAACTCCCATACAGAGCAAAGCTTCTCAAGATCAGGCTTAAGACCTTCTTTTGATAGGACATGACCCAAGAAGTGAAGCTCAGGCATGCACAATTCACATTTCTTTGGCTTAACCTTTAACCCTGCAGCTCTAAGTCTGTTGAAGACACGTTGCAAGTCAAGAAGATGGGCTTCAAAGCACACTCCCACCTCAAATTTCCAAGGACAATATCCATTAGGCGCTGGAAGGTAGAAGTTGCATTGCACAAACCAGAAGTTGCATGACATGGTCTCATACTGGTACTTGCTCATCCTACAGAACAAAGATGTTTTCTCTTTTGCTTCTTCAGTCAGAGGCAATTGCCAAATCCAGAGGCCAAAAAGTCTAAGGAAGAAAAACACCAATGGCTCCATGTAACATGTCAAGGTCTCATTGATTTGGGGAGGGGATAGGCAGCGTTCTTGGTGACTGTAGTGAGACGCCTGAAGTCCACACTAAAGCGAGTACTTCCATCTTTCTTCCCTACAAAGAACTATAGGACTGGCCCAAGGAGAGATGGAAGGCTTAATCACACCAGCATCAAGCATTTTTTTGATTTCCTCTTGCACAATAGCCCTCTCTTTCACATTCTCTCTATAGGCAAATGCTTGACAGAGGTCCCTCAATCTCAATGTCATGCTGCAGGATATTAGTCTTTCCAAGGTCAGAAGCTCCAAGACTGAACACATCCAGGTTGTGAGCTATCAAGGTCTCAACTTGTTTCTTTTGGGCTTCCTTAAGTAAGGGGTTGAGTTTGATCTCACCAAGCACTTTGGCAAGGGCTTTTCTTTCTTGAGCATTGAGTCTATTCTTGAAGCTCATGGCAGGAGAAGAGTGGCTGGAAAAAACAATGACCAGATCTGATTGATCATGGACAATGCCTAAGGCTTCAAAACCAAAAGTAGGCTGGACTTCACCAATCTCTTCTAAGGGATGGGCAAAAATTCTAGCAAACACTTGCCCCTTCTTGATGGTCACAGGAAACCTTTCAGGATTGGCTATAAGAAGCTTGATTTCATCTTTGTAACCTCTATCAAGAACCCCAGTAGCAACAAGGCAATGCTTTAAGGCAGTAAGCCTCCTCCATCCATCAACCTCAAGGTAGTGTCCCTTAGGACAAAGATAGGCCAATTGGGTCTTGACCACTCTCTGACACATAGATGGAATAGTGACATCACATGGAGCTCTAATCAAAGTACTATTCTTTTGCACCACGATGGGAGCACCAGACTTTTGACCAGAGCTAGGTACATGCTACTCATACATCAAGGCAAGATCTGGCTTGTATTTGTAAAAATCCAGCCAAGACATGTTTGTGGTGCCTTTGCCTTACCTCCCTTACCATGGCTTGAACTTGGGAAAGGTTGGCAGTAGCAGTGCCTGCATGCATCTTGACAGTCTTGAGAGGCACTATAACATCATGTCCTTCTCCATTGGGAAATCTTAGGGAGTTGTCACCAAGGTTGATGGTAGCTTGAGCCCCTATCATCCAATCCAATCCCCACAAGAATTGGTCTCCTATTGTAACTATGCAAGTAATCAAGACCTCTTTCTTGTGAATTCTAATAGGGACAGTGACCAGCCCCAAGGGCTCATACCTTGACCCATCTGCAATGATGACCTCCATGTCTTGTGCAGGGGTCAACTTGATGCCCAATACTCTCACTACCTGCAAGGGGATGGCAGACATGGTACATCCAGTATCTACAACACATGGAAAACTCAAATGATGCACATGACATTGTGTGATCAAGGGACTTATGTCATGCACTTGACATTTCTTGGCTAGTTCATAATGCAAAGCTTTAAAGTTAATTGACAACATGACCCTCTTCTTCCTTGCATCAACAGGGTGCTGCTTCCCATGACCTCTTGTCCCCTGCCCAAGAGATCTTTTTAGTTTAAATGTGTGTGGGCAGCTTGGTTGGAAGACCTTGCCTTCTTATCTCTTTGATATAATCAGCATAGCCCTCACGGTCAGGACGTACCTTAGTGTAATGCTCATCACTGCCACAAATATAACAAGGAGCAAACTTCCTCTCATAAGTAACCCCTGTTTGTGTCTTACCTCTGAACCCTCCATCTTTACCTCTCTGCTGATCTCTGGGTCTGTATTCAGCTCTTTGCTGGTCTCTGGGTCTCTACTCTCTGCTGATCAGCCTTCAAGGCTGCAAACTGAGTAGCTATGTTTTTTCCCAACTCACCCATAGTGTGAGCCAATTCTTGCAAAGCAGAGTCACTAGACTCAGATCCTACAGGAGAGGGTCTCTCTCTCACCAAATGTGGCGGCCATGGTGTCTTCATGATCCATACAAGGGATCTGAAATTTCACATGGTGTCGCCTTTGCTTTGCTTCAGCCAGGTCCTTAAGCTTAAGACTAAGCTCATGCAACATCTCATCACTATCCTTAAAAGTACGACGTTGTCCCCAGGCTTTCACTTTTGTTGGCATGCCTCTCAAGAAGTGTTGTCTTAGCAACCTCTCCCTAATAACAACATCTTCAGGCACTTGTTCAAACGCAACAGCCCTTAGATCTAAAAGGTATTGCTAAAAAGACTCACCCTCTTTCTATGGCCGGCCACAAAGTTTGTCAAGGCTATCCAACATGCAAAAAATCACTTGCTTCTCCTTGCATGCTCATGCGGAATGTACCTATCATGACCTCTTCTGTAGTTTTATTCATTTGAGCACTGACTTCAAACAATTCCAGAAAATTCTCTATCTTCTTTCCCATGTTATACTCAGGATAGACATAAGTAATCACCGGTGCTACATGGTATACATGACCAGCATCTACATGTCCTGAAAAGCCATTGGCTGAATTCCCAAATTATTGTGACTTGACCTCGCACCTCCATCCTCATGAACTGCCATCCCTCCCATAGCCCGGGAGAGTGGTAATATAGTAGGTGGGGTACTGGACCATGACTGAAGAGCTGGTTGACTCTGTGCAAGCACTTGGCTTCGCACAGGGCCACAGGACCAAGCGGACTCACTAGCCACGTACAAAGGATGAGATGCACGAGAGTAGGTGACAGACATACCTTGAAATTGAGGATTGTCATGGCAGGAAATAGGCCTCAAATCTGCCAGTGGAGCGAAACTCGAAACTGAGAAGCTAGGCTGACCTGCAAGTGACTCCCCTATGCGATCCAAGCCGCCCATCCGTCATGCATGGAAATCCAAGGCATACAGGTTGGCCCTCGTATCATCTGCAACATCCAAGTTTTCCCGAATTCTACCACCCAAGCCAGGCCTGGTGCTAGTGGCTGCCGCAGGTCCAAGACCATTGGAAGCCCTAACCTGATTTCTACCATCAACCAATAAATCTTCTTCCATTGATACCACATTTGATAACCTATTTCTACCTGAACGCAGTAGATAACCTACCTGAACGCAACCAACGGCTATTGGGTGAGTTGGACATTAGTTAGGAATCACCACCCTTAGAGATCTTCACCACACTGGTACACTGCCAAGCTTGTGGAGTCACAATCCTCAAAAGCTTTGTGACTCTTGATCGTGCTCAGCAAAGAGCCAACCAATTCCACCCGCGGGAATTCTTGAACCAAAAACCCACATACAAGGTGTACTAGTCTGACCCCCAATAACGGTCACTTCTCCAAGTTCGAGACAAGACAGTGATCGGCGGCCAATGCCCGATGGAGTAAAAAACGTTCAGTTTGTGAATCGAGCGGAGAGCGAATCGCTCGTTAGGAAAAATAACAATATCTCCTTGAAGAGTCTTCTCACTATGACCCGTGAGAGAATCAACAAGGTCACGGGTAGTAACACACTGTAAGACTCCCAAATCTTAACAATCGTAACAAAATCGCACCAATGCCACTGGTGAACAAAGCCAAATGCCAGGGATCCACAAAATCGCAAGACACCAGCGGAACATCAAGGGATTGAACGGAGATTTGTTCGCAAAGCCCAAACTGCTTGAATTCCAAGGCACCATAAGACAAAAATCGACTTTTGAGTTCGGGGATATGCACCTTGAACTGTCTCCTCAAAGCTAGCTCTTTGTCAATCACACTGTGGACTTCCCTCACTAGTAAAGCAGGATCGCTGATCCAGGTAGAGACTGTCTCCCGTTTAGTAGCTGAAAAACGCGAGACGTCCACAAAAAATCAAGATTCAAATTTATCAATCCACACCAAGTCGTCACTGCTCAACTCGAGCTGCTCACTGTCAAACACAAGAGAGTCCTGGATTTGTGAGTTAACATCAGGCAGCCCCTCAAGATCGTAAGCAGGCTCAACGTAGCCCAAACCGTAATCAGCTCCGTCAGGGTCATCGCTTGGCAAAGAGCCCGAACTCACTGAGCCACGAGCCGAATACAAAGCTCTTTCTTCAAAGGCCGCTTCTGCCTTGGCATACGCTGAGTAGTTAGAGCCTGAGGAGGTAGGTCTTTCAATGTCAGGAACAGGAAACCCTGGAATCAACAATGGAACACGCGCGGCAGGAGCTACAGGCACTTCCGAGACTGGATGACCATCCACCACCTGCAAACTGGGAGTAGATACAGGAACGCCTAAAACGAACTGGCTGGAACCCACCATGTCAGAGTTTGCGACCTCCACTCTCAGTTCTATCTTAATCAAAATCGAGCCGCTGTCATCTCTCTCGCTTGACAAGCTACAGAGAATTGCAGACGCCATTGTAGTACACAACGAACAAGCAAGACAAACAAATGCAAGTGCACAACGCGAAGTGCCGCCGCCATCGCAACTTCCTCTTGAACCAAAAACTTCTTCCAAAACCAGATTAAACCCAAGGTAACCGCGCAAAATCATTGTACGTGCGGAGCCGCCACTACCCACAAGACTCCACCATATTTTGTGCTTGAATGAGATTCTCCCGTCCTCACAAGTGCACGTTAAACTAGGGGTGTAAGAGCTCGGAAGGAGCGGGCTTTACAACACGAGAAGAGAGATGAATACGTACAGCATATGCAGAGCTAACACACACACATCCAAAGCTCACAGAGCACGTCTAGAAGCCCGTACACCAGGTTGTACATACGAGAAGAAGGGCCCTGATTCAAGGTTAGGAACAAGCTTATACCCAAAACCTAGGGTGAGGCAATACCCCCACGGGTTGCCTAGATTACAAACAGATCTGGCCCGTAGACCAATGAAGGGGCCAGATGCAGCCACAAAGCTCTAGGATAACCTTAAACAAGTATAGGTCAGGCTGTATATAACGGTCTCCCGCCGTAAATACTAATGGCATGGGATGAACCTGTGAGACAGTGATGAATAGGCTGAAAGTCAGGCCAGGAGAACATGAGCCATCACACCATCAAGAATTGAACGCTGAATCATGCCGCCTGCAACGCTACCACCTTTCCATCATGCTACCCACCGCAGCTTGAAATCCACTTGGATTCTGAAGTATTTAATAGTGAAACCGAGGTGAGAGGAGGTGGGGAGGATTTGACATGGGTCCCGCCGGAGGAACCCAGGCGTACCGTCAGATTACAAGCGTCCATTAAGTTCTTACATTATTCATATTGTCTTCAGTTCCTGAAGGTCAAAAAAGGGAGAAATGCATTTAAAAATAAAATAAAATAATAGTCATTTCACATTTTCATAGTCATTGGAATACATGTGGACATTGGAAGGGAGACGTGCACATATTTTTGTAGATAGGCCCCATGTATATGATTCTACACATTTGGTTGTACAGCTTAATAGCCAGCCATGAGTACGAGGCCAATACAAAACAATATAATGCACAATGCCAATTACACTCTCTATAACGCACGTACCGTATTTCCACATTTCTTTATCTTTTACCTCCAAGATCTTTTCCTTCACTAAGTCCCATTTCTTTTGATCATCAAAAGAATCAATGGAAGGAAAAGGAAACTATGCCATTTTTGTACGCAAAGTAAGACCCTTGTGTGGGGCGCCCTTGAACTTTGCCCTGGGCATTATATTCAAAGAGCACCCTCCAATGGGGGCCTTCCTCTGTACCTTTGACACTTGTTCCAAGTGACTTTGTGACATTGTTTAGTAAGCATGTAGCAAAGGTTACCATTAATTGGCCACTTAGACACGACAAAGTGAACGACTATTTCCAAGCTTACAAGACATGTTTGCATTGACATTGCACCATCTAAATGATTTTAGTTATTAGTCATTGGAAGCGCGCCACCACCACCATAGGGTTCAAGTTGATTCTTGTTTGAAGTCGATGGCAAGTCCGCATCAAATGTACGCTTTGACATCACTCCTTTGTGCACAAGGACTGACTTCAAAAATCAAGGTGGGCAAGGAAAACCCAACTTCACATCCCATAGTCTAGAGATTGGGGCGTGGTCAGTTTCCTCATGAACAAGATTTAACATGGTTAATGATATGGGAACTCATATGAGAAATGTTTGCATTGCACCATCTAAATGATGTTAGTTATTAGTCCATTGGAAGCAACATTCCCCTTGGAATCAACACCCCCTTGATTTTGGATCCTCGCTTCAAAGTCAACTAGGGTAGCATGTGCTGTTGGCCCAAGTGTCCAATGTCATCCAAGTCCAAGTGCATCAATATACGAAGCAACCCATATCTAATCATTTTTTTTCCACATAATCTGCAACCTGATTCGAACGGGAGACCTTTTCCTTGATATCTCTCCAGTCGCTTCTCCCATCATTGTGCTAGGAAAGCCCACTTTCCTATTTTTCACGAATTTCCAGAGACCAAAAGTACTTAAAATTTGACATCTCCCACACTGCAGGTCCAAGAATCAAAATCATGAGACCAAGCAGGTGCACCCTTTTCCAACGATACCAAGCACCAAGGGTGGGCCCTCACGGTTGGGGACTTCTCAAATCTACAAAACAAAACAAAACAAAACGTCTGGCTTCATATATTGATGGCGACTTTGCATCAAACATGCACTTTGGCACCACTCTTTGCAAGGATTGACTTCAAAAATCAAGGTGTCGAGTTTAGACGCTGGTGCATGGTCATTTTCTTCATTGAGTAATTTAACAAATGTTAATGACTTAGCAGCATCATCATCATCATCATCTTCGGACAGCGATGGTGCTAAAATACCGGTCATTCTAGTTTAGAGACAGTCGGCAGCTGTGCTGGCAGGGGGAAAACAAATGTGGTAGAGACGCGGTGTCGGGGATGACTGCTGCGCTTCCTCGGTGGATTCATGCCAAAGCAACCTCTACCGACTCCTCATCCGCGTACCAATCTCCACCACCACCATCCAGCTATATAAGCGCTTGCCAATCGGATGTGGAACACCATTGTTTTCTATCGCTCTCAGTTTCCTTACAGAGGCCTTACAGCTTCACTCTGTCTCTGGCGAGCCTGAATCGGTCTACAGCAAAGTTGTGGAGGTTCAGTTTGAGATCAGTTTCTTTGTTGGAAAGTGCTCATACGGTTCACGGGATAGTTTTAGACTCTTCGAGGATTTTTCTGTTTCTGGCAGCATTTTGAAGTTTAGATTTGCCTCCTCTTTATCTCGGAACCGGAGCGAACCACACCACAGCAAGCACGCAGCTTGCAAATAGTTGAGCGATGGTGGAGGTATGTCTCTTTCTTAAACGGGGACACTCTACGGTCCATGATGTTGTTTTTCAAGGAAACACAGATCTCATGTTCAATTAGTCTGTGAGGCTGCGCATCTGTGCAAATTCTCACCCAGGATACTGGATCTGCCTGGCATACACATGTGGCATTTACATGTTATTCTTATCAGGGAGCAAAGATTCCAGAATTCAGTCTAGCGCCACGTACCGTGAAATGGTCAATCTCTCAGATTCTGAGCTTGGACCACAGATCAAAGATTTCTCTAGAGCCAAGTCATACCTTTGAAATCCAATCTAGATAGACAACTCTTGTGTATGGCTCATGGGGACCTCTCTTTGCGGGGTTTGGACTAAAAACGGGGTGTCATGCATGCAGATTTTCGCGAGTTATGGTCACGAGCAGACGTGGAATAGAATTAGCACCTACGATGATCACGAGGGAGGCGGTGCGGTTCCGGAGTTGAACCTGGTATATCGGCCTCGCTTCTGATCTCGATGATGCAAAACGTGATCTGTTGTCCAGAAGCATAGCAGAGAATTTTGAACACCCAACGTCTAGAAAACATGTTGCTGGAAGAAAATTCCCCCAAAGGAGTAGTTGCATGCATGTATGGAACCCGGTGTAGTTTAGCCTGGCCCGATGATGTTGAATGAAATATTCTTACTTATAATTTCCTGCATGATGGAGAGACTCATGAGCTCATGCCACCTACTTTTGATGTGTGTACAGGTAGAGGTGGTTGTCAGAGTTCAGATTAGCAGGGAGGACATAAAGAAACTCAAACGTAAACTCAAGGGTAAATACTTCTCTCATGTCTCTCTCTACATTTGGAGTCCATTTGAACCATGCTATGGGATTGTCATTTATGTACTCGAAGCCCTGAACTGTGCTTGTTAGACGACCTGGGCTTACCGCATGACTCGTTTGAAGTGATGTAGTTAGTCTCCCTTGTTTCGAATGTTGGCGAGCTCAGAAGTTGTAACCCCGACCAGTTGAAGAATACTTGTTCAAACTGGTGGGCTATCCATGGACATTGTAAAGCGTGTTGTTGACCAGATATAGCAAGTCAGATGTGGCAGCACATCGCCTTTACGATGAGCAAGCTCATAAGCAGTTTTCTCCTCTTGGAAGTAAAAACTGAACCTTCTCTAACATTTTCATGTGCACTGCTTTCGTGCAGAAAATTGGGGTAAGCAAAGACTGGAAGTTGATTTTCAGAGAGACGGAGTGATCACTGTCACAGGCAACAACCTTGACGGTAGTGATGTTCTCCGAGTCATTCGGAATATTAAACCTGATGCCAACCTAGTTCAATGAGGCTGGATCCGCGAGCTGCTCCCCCAAGATTCTTTCAACATCCCCGGCTGTGAAACACACATTCCATCAGTCCCGCTATGTACAGTCATTCCACAGTTGATTATTTGGCAAAAATTGTAAGAAAATAAACAAATGGAAGGAATTCGAAAGCTGCTCGACTGCTGCCATGATACGACCTGATTGGCGCCATCCAATGAGGATACGACCTCATTGGCTGGCGCCATCATGTTGAGCATGTTGTCGGTTCTACCGTTCCTTCAATTCAACCTGCTATGGGACGAAGAGCTTTCTCTATGTCCCTTCAATTCTAGCTGCTACGGGGCAAAGAGATTTCCCTCTAGGTCCAATTAGAACTGTGTGCAGAAATCCAAATCGGCAGTAGTAGAGGTAGACCTTGGAGCATTCCCATTGAACGCATCCTTTCATCAGAACAATTGAATCTGAGCGAACTATCTTTTGACACAGCATTGCACGTGAGGATAAACATATTTGTGAAGTGGGAAAACATCACTTCATGTACAAAGTAGTCTCAGAGGAAAGATTCTTGCATGTGCAGACACATGCTACTGATCAATAAAGTGGGTCGTCTGCCTTCGTTGTACTTAATGGCTTGGGCCGAGTGCATACATGTTTGTGTTGATTCCTGATGAGTCATTAGTCATTACCGATCCTTCAGCTTCTCCATATCTGACATGCAAATCAGGGATTCTGACACTGGAAGATTGTCTGCATTGTCCCCTAAGTTTGAAGGCTGATGAGGGTTATGGGGATTGTCGTCGCCATTGCATAGAGGCAAATCCCGGACCTCCATAATCAGATGGATTCGAGTGCTTGAGACCAGGAGAGTGGATTTCCAAGAACAAGGAAAGCAACGAAACATGTGAATGAAAGGGTAAGCAGCGTGGCAGCATCTATCGGAAGCTCAGGGATTCGAATTGTCGCGGTAAAACCCGCAGTCGATCAAAGATGCTTACGTGGACGTGGTCTGCGTGTCTTAATTATGATTTTATTGAGCCAAATTCCACAACAGAATCATCCGGACATTTAGGGTTTCATCGCAGGTCATCTGTTCATCCATGCGTTCGTCAGAGTGTGGGGTTTGCGAGGGTTTGAGGTGCGAGACGACGACTTCGGAGCTCCGCCATGGCGTCCTCCACCGGGAGCACGGTAGCACGTATGTGCTTATTCTTTCTCTCTCTCCCACGTTTCTTGTCTGTTTTTTCATCTTTGGTGTTCTCGGCTGCTGCGATGTACGTTTCAATGTGATCTGAACGATCTCTCTTATTCTCTACGCGCCATTCGCTCTACAGTGCGAGTAGCAGTGCAGTTCAAGGCCAGAGTATAAATCTTTCTATCAGAATCATGCTTTAAGCAGGATTTCAATGCAGGGCCTTAGATCCAGACCAACTCTCGTATAATGTGGCTGTGCGCGATCGCAATGTCGAGAGTCTCATACCCTTCTGTGTTTAAGCCCTACGACCGGCTTACAGAGGGTTAAGATCCAGTCGAACTCTGCCCTCAAGTCTTCCATTCGATGACCTGTCATCGTTTTTCTCTATTTCACATGACTTGGGAATGAAGATTTTTATTGGATTCGCCGCCTGGCATGTGCAGGGCTGGTGTTTGGTGTAGTGCTGGTGCTGGTCAGCAATTTAGCTCTTGTGAATGGTGCTCTACGGCCTTTGAGTGAAGCTGACAAACTAGCGGCCTCACATTTGTATGTCGAGAATGCAGATGGCTCGTTCGGCAGGTAAGTTCCCTCCCTTGCCAGGCCCGATGTTTCCACCATTTGGCTTCGAGTCGGTGTACAGCATCTGGTAGGATTTGAGGTCACTGAGACTATCATTTGACAAGGGAAAGACTAGCTGACACATGACGTTGTTTGTCAAATCTTGTCTCTTCTTTGTAGTGAAACTACACTCTTGGTATGGATGTGGTGTTATACATCCAAGATGTGTCACAAGAGAGACAGTCTGACTGACTGACTGACTGACTGACTGAGACAGAGAGAAGTAGGAAGGAAATTGCTTTATTGACTGTGCACCACCTGTCTGCAAGCTGTTATGGGGAGCCTTACTTGAATGTTGCTGTGAGTATTGGAACGTAATTTATTGATCTATTACCATGTTTATAAGAGCTTGAGTAAGTTATTCCCTATAAAGGATCATTGGTGTGTTTTACTATGTTGAATTCGGTGAAATATCACTAATACATCTGTTGTTGTATTGGGGAAGCCAGCCTTGAAGAAACCTACCAAGCGGTGAGGTTGTTGCAAGTTCTTAAAAGCTCAGATTTGCAAGCAGACAAGACATGTAGTTGGGTATCTGGGGCGTTAAGTTCATCTTTGAAAACTGCCCAAGATTCATTCTATGCCATTGAAGTTGCAGGCATTCTTCACTGTCCACAAGGAGAAGAGCTTGCTAGGGTAAGCTCTTTTGTTCTCTATCATTGACCACAAGTCTAGATGTCATTTCACCAGCACCCTGCACTGGGCCTCATTGGATATAGGTGGAGGATGTGGTGTGTTGAGCAATTGATCCCACTCAACGGCTTTCCTTCTCATTTGGACTAAGGTAGTGGAATGCAACAGTTTGAGGGCTGGAAAGACTTACCATTTGCAAGGACAAGTGGAAGTGGATGCCACATTGGATAGGGGCGAGGTTTGTTGTGCAATGAATTGGTGGAATTACTCTGATGGCATGATAACCTACATTGATAGGCTTCTTCTGTGCACAGTCGTGTCATATGAAGAACTAGCTAGGAAAGGAGAGAGGCTTAGAGAAGAATTGCATGTTGTCTAGAGCCAGAGAGAGTGAAGAATTCCACTTGTAAATTGGACAGCAAGTAGTATCCATCAGTCATCCGATGGTTCATGCACTAATGAAGGCTTTTCGTGTGAAGGGTGTTGTGTCTAGGCTGCTAGCTGCAGTGAAGTCCAAAAATCTTCTTGAGCTATACTACTCTGTGGGTGCTCTCTCCACAATTAAGGTATCAAGTATTCTGTTAACATTCCATTGTTTGTTTAATGTGGGTTGTTGTCTTTGCCCCCAGATATGCAAGTAATATTCTCCTTCTCTCTCATATGCCCTTCTCTCCTGCCCTCTGGTTGTAGGTGTATGTACAGTTTCTATGGTGCTAAAGGCCTGGCACATCTGAAGGTCTTCCTATTATACACACATCATCCTTGATTTTGGTCGCAATTGCTGTTTGGGTTTAAAACACAAGTCTGTCCCAGTCTGAAGTACCCCCCTTCATATGTCAGATATAGTTGCTAGTTTGGGGAACAAATTGGATTTGGAGGGAGAATAAGTGGGGCCTCATGAGAGATAACAAAGCTCAGTGATTAAGAAGTCATCATGACTATATACGCTATTCTGAGCCCATGGCTCTGGTGAAACATTGATGCATGAGAGCTTGAAGGAGCTAGCTTTAGTCGCTGTGTTGTACTGGAGAAGTCAACCTTACCATGTTCTATGAATTTTGAACCCTGGGCATGTTTGTGATCTATTGATTCCGGATATGTACAATGACATGTTTGGAGGTGCAAGATGTGTGGTGATGAACCTGTGATGTATAGGCAAGGAGAGGCAAGATGAAAAGCCACTCTCGCTTTTCGAAAGTCTATTTATTTAGTGCACTGAATCGTGTATGATATGTCACTGTGATCATATCTACTATGCTTAGCATCTGGGCTTCGCTGAAAATATGGATTATGAGAGCCTAAAGATCAGGGCTGAGGTTTCACATTAAAGCCCCACAGAGAGATTATCATTTTTGACTCCACAGATTTGGATGTCAGCTGTGATGTGTCACTATCTCACTTCCACACTGTTTGTTTAGTTTCGTAAGTATGTGTATTATCCTTTCTTGTAGCAAGGACTGTCAAGGTTGAAAATGATTCATGGTGCCTAAACTGTGAATGAACCCTGCGATGGCATTGTAGGAAAGAACAGTCAAGGTTAAAAGTAACTGCTGCTTTGTTTGAAGTTATACTAAGTGAGTTGGCTGACTGGTGTAAGCTCAATGATTAATGTCACTAACGACTATATACGCTATGCTTAGCCAAAGGGCTTTGCTGAGAAATATCGGTCATGAGAGCTGGAAGATCAGGGCTGAGCTTTGGTATGATGGTTTGTAGTATTTGCCAGACGGTAATTTTGAAAGTCAGCTTTGATGTTACTATGTCTGTTGACAGCCTGGTAGTTTGTTATACATTCTGTCTTCTCCTACCTGCCTTTATCAGCTAGTGAGTGATACCCAACCTAATGGACTATTTAAATTGATTCCCATAGTTACAGAACTCTCTTTTTTGGGTGGTTCTAAACTTCAAGGTTGACCACACCGAAAGTGTCACTGGTACTTTTCTATTAGTCGACGAATTAGCAGCCAAGTATCAGGAAGAACTTTAAACCACTTCTGTAAGCTACTATGATCCTTTGATCCAAGACAATCTCCAACAGTTTGATGATTTTAGGTTTTGGTTCCTTTTTACAGAAGCATGGCTGGAGTTCTCAGACTGCACATTTCGAGGAGGCTGTTGGTGATGCTCTCCATTCCCTCAAGGTAACAAGCCCTCTCCTGGAACTCTTGTATTTCACTTAGATTTCAACTTCATTTTCTGCTTAGTCACCTTCAGTTGGATTCATACTGGAATATCTGGATTTACAGTTTGGACGCCGAACTGTTCTTTCTATCCAATCAAGTCCTTGTGATCAAACTTCTGTGTATGATGTTCAAATGCTGTGGCTGGCCTCTAAACATCATATCTTTCTCAAGGATGAGGAACCATTGTTTTTATGTTAATGAATTCCTTGTCATCCAACTTGTGTATGGAGGGTGCAAAGGCAAAGATTACATGTTCTGAAGGCTCTGATTCTGTGCTGCATTTGTGCACATTGTGACGAAGTTCACACATTCCCAATGATGCTCTTGTATCATGAGAAGGAAAGAAACAAGGAAACTTTATGAAGTCTGGTGGGTTGGGGGGCCTATGACAGCCTGAGGGAGTCTTGTCATAGGCAGTTGTTTTTAAACAAGCCTAGGTGGTCTCATGCAGGCTTTGTCTGGAAGTGATGGCATGTGGCGGTATATAGATTCTGAGCCTGAATCCAGTGCAAAAGCTGCCGGTTCATTCCTCATTTCCATTTCCATTTTCCTTTATGGCATTTGAGATGTGATCAAATTGGTAGGTGGAGTGATTTGTTTTAGGAAGAAGGTGATAACATGCCAAATTGTCATCTGCTCTGTTTTATGGGAAGATGGGAAGAGAGAATGTGTGCATGGACATGGCATGGATGCACTGAAGCTTCTAGAGCAAGTTTTGTGTGATATTCCAATTGTGTTCTCTTTGGAGTTTATCTCTTATTGGCATATTGAATAATGTTAAGCCAAATTTGTACAGCACTACAGGTGATGTGTACTTGACTCTTTGAATTTACCAACAGGGCTTGCTTTTGAGATTGCTGCGGGAGTCGTGGAGATTACTGGCCTTGATGCCCATCGAGCAGATGTGAGTTGCTATTCAGATGGCCTCTTGATCTTATTTAAGATTGATGTTTTGCGTTCATTAGACTCCTGTATTCTGACCAACTTGCCTTAAGCTGAAAATTGAGCGTCAAATTAAGGGTTGTTAAGGAATATGCTTCCTTCCTCAGAACAGTGTTGCTCCTAACCAGGTCAGAACAATAGAGAATGTTTCCCTTGCTCGTGTTTTGACACTATCTTGAGGTCTCTTCATGATATCAAGGTTGAGTAAAATGCGCGTTGATGTGCAGATTGCTGCTGTGAAGGCTGCTGTTGTGAAGCTTTTTGACAACCTTGAAAGTTATGGTAAGGTGCAGTGAATTGCGATCCCTGAATTCCACAGAGGAATATTCTAATCTATCAATGCACTCTGAACAGCTTTGCTCACATTTTGAGGTGAGTCCAATCATCATTCGAAAATGACTTCTGTTATGCAGAGGAAGGACTGTTCTACTTTGAAGAGAGCAAGAGTGACAAAATCAGCGGAGGGGGAGGTCCTCTTGCTGCCACATGGGCTGTGCTCCGAGGATCTGCAGCCCTGGCTGGAGTTCTTCCAAATGGCCTTAAGGTAATAGACACCTGCCAAGTGGAGGGGCAGATAGATGGTTTTCCATAACTTGCACAGTTTGGCTGTTTCATCTTCTGCAACAAAGCAGTTTTCTCTTTGATATTTGTTAGGGTAAGGACCAGTGTGTTGTTTGCAGTGTTGAGTCACATGTCTTTTCCTGCAGGTAGGGTCAGACAAAGTGCTTGGAATTGCCAGTTTCTTATTGAGCTTGGGCATACCAGCTAAGCCCACTGAAGGTTTCTACCAGATAGATGCATTGGGAATCTTGGAAAAAAACAGGTGAGCTTTCCATCTCTTTGTGGACCGCATTTGCTGTTCTTGTTCATGTCTGCATGTAGGCGTTTGTGTAGGTATGGATTGTTTATTCTCAAAAGGAAACAGTACTTCGGAAAATTTATGTGTTATGCTAGAAGGCTTTTCACAGAAGAGACACTAATACATGTTGTAATCTCTCTTGAACTGTTGAGATCTAGGTCAAATGGATCTTACCTTTTGCTGGCATTTTACTTTAAACCTACTCAAGGGTTACAGCAAGCTTCGTTTCATGTTATATATAATTTATCTAATCTGCAGTTGAGAAAAAACAAGTGAAGCACATTTGACGAGTCAGTACTAGACCATCGGTTTTGGTATCTGTGTAATCACATTGAAGTGTATTAATGCGCGCAATGTTCCATGGCAGGCTGACTGTTCCACTGGCTGTTGTGCCATCATCTATTCTTTCCGTCACTTCGAATGATAAGCTTGAGGTAGGTCACTAATCCAAGTTCTGCAACCAAAAGCAGCTTAAATGAGACCCTCTTCCCCCTTGTAGGTACTCCCTCCTTTCAGGGGCTAGGCTACTAGCTTTAGAGGAACGTATGATATGCTAACCTGGAGGGGTTATCGTGTAGAGTGATGTTTAAAGTTGGAAGGTTATCTTGGCCAGGTGCCAGGTGTCCTTGCTCTATTTTTCCTGGAGCAGGCTATTGTGGGGTATAGAATATGAAGACTCATTAAGGTCCTTGGCTCTCTGCGGACACAGTAAGAGTAGAACTCTATGGTGCATCAAAATCATTGGAAATCTCAAAAAGCGTAAAATTGGCATTTTCTGTGACCCTGTCATAGTAAGTGCCGAAAAAAAGTGAACTGTTGAAACGTGATTGTGAAGTTTCAATGAGAAGAACCTGATTCGCCCATTCAAGTCCAGGCCCTCATGGAAGTGTGAACTCAGAAAGGCAGAGTGATGTGTCATTGTATAGGTGGCTGTTACAACATTGCTTGGATCACCACCTCCCCCAGCCACTTTGACTCTCCTCACATCTCACCGAAGTGGATCTGATGCCCCACCTGTCTGGTCCAACAAGGTATTACTCCTTCACTGTCTGTAAGTCTAACCTCCCTGGAATGTACTTTCACTTTGATCTTTCCATGAATTGTAGGAAATTAACCTTCTTGTTGCTGTTGCCAGATCGTAGATGGGAGACTTCTGGTTGTTTTCTTGACAGGTGTTGGCTTGCTATACCCTGTACACTTTTTGAGCACTCTTTCTGTATGGTGTTCCGGGGCTCATAGTTCTTGAGGTTATAGATAGTGGTGGTTTGTCTCGTAGCTCTTTCCAGACCCTTCTTTAGAATTTGATTCACACCACCAGAAAGAAAGAAACCTCTGGAAGAATACCAGAGAGAAGGATGGAAGTAAAATGTTTACATCCAAGTAGAGACAATAGATTCATGAAAGCATAATACTTTTCACATGTTGACACAGAAAATCAGTATGTTGCTACCCTCTGTCAGGAGGTCTCACATTGATGTATACTTTTGGGAACAACGATGGCTCTCGTACATGTTGACTTCCTCCCCTCAGATTGCAATCTCGACTTCTAGTCAAAATCCCATTTCTATGAGGCCACTACTTACATGTGACATTTTTTATTATCTATGGGTGTGACTATTTGGGATTTGATGCAGAAATTGGAACCAGTTGGGGATAGTGGAAAGTACCTGTTTGACTTTCTGTCCAGTAAAACCCCCGTGGGGAGATATAAGCTTAGGCTGGAGGTATGTTTTGTCTCTCTTCCTCTAATTATTCAATTTGAGGAGGAAAACAAGAGAGATATTAAGGTGTTGGGATGGCTTTATACGAGTGCCACATGTCTTCCATTGTGCTTTGGCACTAATGAAAGCCGAAGCTGTACTTGTAGAAGCTGTCTTTTGTGTGAGTGAATTTGTTGTTCGTCGCTTCAAGTGGTTGCAAGAAGTTCAAGTGGTTCAATGGTGCTGTTCCCATCTTGATTTGTGATAGAAACAGTTTCATCTTAACTCTCAGAAAGATATAATGTCTTGGACTTGGAATGTGCAGGTGAAGCCAGAGACAGATTCTACTCATACCTTCACAACAGGGGGCCCTGTCACAACTTTTGTGACTGTTACTGCCAGAATTTCTGTGTCTAAAGTTGAATTGGCTATTCTGGATGGTGATACTGGGAGCGCTGACTCCTTGGCTCGGTAAGTCTCGAGTCCACAGGCCTCTTGCTTTCTGTAGGGCGAGATACACTTAACAATGATGACATGTTTTTCCATTTTACTAGAGGATCAACACTGTGTGCTGAATTTCTGCTTATATGAAATGAGTTTTCTGTCTTACCAGATCGGTCACTTGCTGAAATAGAAACTAATGGAAAACTCTTGTAATATGTTGCTCAAGGGAGGTACTCATTGTATCTATGCCATACTGACCGTACCACAAAACTAGCTAAATGCATTATCTGTCATTATGGTTATTCCCAACCTGGAAGCGGTTGCAAAGCTAATGGCAAAGTAGAACTCTCAAGACAAACTTTATGTTTATCAAGCAGCCTCTTACTTGTCAAGTACTGCTTGTATGCCATGCAAAGCAGGTTAGATTATGGGAAAAAGGACACAGCTACGTTGTCAGCAAATCATCTACAGAAACTGCGGCTAACATTCGAGCTCACATCTCCGTCAGGTGGCTCATTCAAACCACAACAGGTTCTCCTTCTGAACATGTTACTTCCTTTCATGTAATTTGTGACTGAGTTACTAATGGCGTTTCTTGTTATTTGTTTGTATAAGAACACTGTTCTTATTAAAGACTTGGTGTTTGTTGTGGGCAGGTTTTTGTGAAATTACGGCATGTCATATAATTTGTGACTGAGTTACTAATGGTGTTTCTTGTTATTTGTTTGTATAAGAACACTGTTCTTATTAAAGACTTGGTGCTTGGTGTGGGCAGGTTTTTGTGAAATTACGGCATGAGAGCCAAGTTGAACACCTCTATCTGGTCCAATCCTCTGGGAAGCGTTTTGAGCTATCTCTGGTATGATGCGAGCAGGTCTTCAGTGATTTGCTGATTGAATTCCTGCACTGATCTGCTAATTCCTACAACCCCATCATTCCCCTTCCTATTAGAATTGGATTACTAATGGAGACTTGGTGGGGTGCCGATTACAGGATCTCCTGGGCTTGGTAGAAAAGTTACGTTATCTGTCAGGAACGTACACAATTGAGTTGATTGTGGGTGATATGACAATGGTATGACCTTTTCCCTTTGGCTTGCCTCGCTTAATTAATTTTCCATGTGACGTAGCTTCCATTGTCTATGTTCCCTGGGACGGTTGGAAGTTGTCACTAGGTTCTTTCAATTAGCTCTTCGCACATCTCCATAATACAAGAAACAATGAAGTGGAGAGTTTTCATGTGATGAAGTTGCAAACAATGTCTGGGCCTTCAATCCAGCAATGGAAGGGAACCTCTGTTTGTCACCTCTCTCTACTTCAAGATTACTGGTCTGATATCTGTTTTGCCACCTGAGTTAAGCAAATGAATGGCACTGATTGAAATGGTGAAATGTGAGCAGGAGAATCCATTTGTATGGACTTTGGCAAACCTAGACCTGGACTTGCCAGATACTCCAGAGGGCAAAGCACGGCCTCCAACTGCTTCGGATGAGATAACTTCTCGGTTTGGCCCAAAGCCAGAGATTGCACACATTTTCAGGCAGCCTGAAAAGCGGCCTGCTACTTACCTGTCAAGCACTTTCTTGGTCCTGACACTGCTTCCTCTGTCTGGTTTCTTTCTTGGGGTAAGTGCCTTCATTTTGTTGAGGTTCATGAACACTTTGTTGCGGAATCTTCTGTCAGTCATTTGTCCTCATAGACATTGTATGCTTGGTGTGAACTCCTTCCAAACTTTTTGCAGGCTCTCATCGTGTGGGCTTGTTGGCAGCTGAAGTCACTGACCGCTTGTGTACAGTCAAACCATTTTGTCTGAATCTAGTGTTCTATCCTGGTTCTTATGAGTAACGATCTGAGTAGAAAAAAAGCAAAATTGAGCAAGAAATGTCACAGCAGTAAAGACATTTTTATGCAGATCAGATGAAAGAATGAGAAAGACTCATTGCAGTTTCTTGACTGCTGATGGAGCGTGCCCTTGGAGTCCTCTTCCAGCTTATTGCTTGGAAAGCTGGTCCTGGGTTAATTTCACCAGGATATGATACTCATCTGGAACCCCAACTCTGTCACAGAGGATCAGATTGTGGATTAAGGGCTGACATTGATTATAGTAGAAAGTAGCATCCAACAGCGAGCTCAGTGGGTTAGGGCAAGTGGGCATGGGTTCACAGCCACATACGTGTATGTTGGATGTCACTCAGTATGGCGAACCCAGATATAAAAAGGGGGTTGTTGGGTCAGACAGTCATCTAATATGTGGGTGCCTGGGGCTTTTGAGTGCGTGGGGGAGGTTTGGGCAACCATTTTGCCCCAGTTCTGGCCATTATTAGTTGTCCATCTTCCAAACCAAAGGCAGTTGTCCTTCAGGGTGAAGTGACACCATAATTTATCTTTGGCAGAAGTCCCTTTTTTGGGGGGGGAAGTAGAAAGCCTATTCTAAGTCCAGCACTGTCAGCATTGCACTGTCTCTCTAGTCTCCACAAACTCTCCTTGATAACATTTGTGGTGCTTGGCACGGTACTATTTGCACTTGTGTGCAGCTTCTATATCTAGGTGCAAATCTGAAGCTTTTCCCATCATCTGGACTGCCAGTGATTGCTGCTTTGGGATTCCATGGTGGAGTTGCCAGCATCCTACTACTCTACTTCTTGTTCTGGTTGAAGGTGAGTTTAATCCACTGAGGGAAAAATATGGCTCAAAGAAAATGGGATCATGTTTTTATTAAGTTTACTACTGAGTTCTGCTTGTTTGGGAATCTCAGGGAGGGAGAATTTTAGTTCTTACAAAAAAGAATTCTTACAAATGTGAATGAGCTCAGCTGGTGGGGTAGGAATTTAAAGGTTCCATTTAGCTGCCCAGTTAGTCATTTACCAAAATACTGGAAAGCACAGGCTGTCACGACTGAAATAGGTTCGCAGGAAATTACTCGTCCAATGTGACTGAATTTTTTGGCATCATTGTATGCAGCTCAACTTGTTCACTACATTGCGGACACTGGGAGTACTGGGGGTAATCACTGTGGTGCCAGGGTATTACATTCTCTCCCACCTGGCTGATTACTCCACAAAGGTCAAGGCAGCATAATTGTCACTTGGCACAGGGACATTTCCTTTAAGACTAAAGAGTATCTTCTGCTGCATCAGAAGTTCAGTGGCAAACTGTCCGATTGAGTAGAGTTAACAGCTACGGTACTTCCTCTTAAACACCCAGTTTTGTCTGATACGACCTCATTTCATTACTATCTTGGACATTAGGTTGGTGCCATTACAGTACTGCATTAAAAAGCAAGCCTTAAAACCTAATGGTCCCTGACAAGTTTGGATATTTCAGGGAGATCATGGAGAGGTAGGTGGTTCTTATAACCTATCCTGTTAAATTAATAATATCAGATCTCCTAGTCAATTTTTGTAGGTTAGTTCAGTTTAACCACAGATTTGATAGTCCATTTGAATGAAAAAAAACGAATGACGTCCTTTCAGACAAGTTATTGTTCCTGTACTCTCCTATAGTAACACTTCCATTTATTTCAAGATGGTTCAGGTTCCAAATTTCTATTTTCGGCCGGTCAATCAGTAAGTCAAAATAAAATTACCTAGAGATACTTTGATGCAGATAGGTTTGTTGTCAAATATCAATGAGAACCTGGCTTTCCAGATGCGCCCATAGTGCAGAGGGACTCAGACAATTTCCAAGCTGGCAGGAGTGCCAAATGGACGATTTTGAGATGTTGAGATAGAATTGCAGGGTTTCCAACCCTTTCCAGTGCCTGTAGAGTGATTGAAATTTAGACCAGATCTACACAGGAAAGGACACGAAACAATGTTCCACCGTTGGTGGGGTCTTCACATTAGCCACATTTGACCCCGGGTTAGATTTTTATGAGGCTCCACCGCCTGTATCACATTATGTGAGATATGCCATTTAGCAAAACTTGTTTGTATTCACCATTCAAACAACCCACAAAGTATGTGTTACTCTCTTCATACAGTTAAGCTACTTACTGAATCGGCTATTTGGCCCCCCCACAGCCATGGTTAAGGCCCAATTTTAAGGCCCAATTTTTAAGGCCCAATTTCCCAAGTTCATAGCTACAGCTGTACTAGATGCAACAGCATGTAAACCAGCACGGACATGGATACACGCATCGTACTGAACGTTTATTTGCCTGTTTGAGTTCGATCTTCAGTTGAGAATATTCCTGCCTCCCAGTGATCCGCAAGCTCCTTAATTGTGAGCAGCATCAACTAGCGTGGATTCAAGCAAAGAGCGGCGGCGACAATTGTTCCAGGCCAAAGTCCCGTCATTGTTCACTACATTGATTTGTACGTTGTAGTACGTAATGCACTGCCGTGCGCATCACGCTGACGTGTCAGGTTTTGATTGCGTACGAGGAGGCCCGCTATTTCCTGTAGCCTGTGTCCTTCTTTTCATCTCGTATTTTGTGTCCTTCGTATGTCCTTTTATGATGTGACAGGGCTGAAAGACCTACTCAGCAGGTCACTTTATGACCTGCTCCATCCTTAGCGACAGTGACATTACGTCCTGTAGCGCACTGGAGCGCGGCCGCTACGAGCAGTAGCAGGTCGCTGTGACTGGCTCGACGCTCCCGCGTCTCGTCACGCACAGCTCCTGCTACGGCCCGTAGCGGCCGCGCTCCAGTGCGCTACCTAGAACGTATTCTTACCGGTGCCATCTAGCTTCTTGCAAAGAGCAAAAACATCGTATTCCGGTCCAAGCAGGCCAAATCCTCGTGAGGTGCATGACGCCGAGAAATCGGATCCCTGCACCAAGTTCCCATTGTTGTTGCCTAGAAATGGATTGAGATCTAAACTAGAAATCACGCTATGTCCAATCGTATTTGTGCAGGAGGCTGAGAGGACGCTTCCCGAGATATATATAGGTGTGCAAGATGCAGCAAAATCACCACACTCTGTTGAACGCCACCACATACACACACATCCATGAATTAATTGTTTTCATCAGTTGGGGGGCATCTTTGTCATTCCAACAGCACAAATCCAAATGCACGAGTGATGTAGGCGGTATGAGTTCGTCAAATTTGATCAAAAAGTGCCATAGGTACATCATCTACAGCACCGTACCAAGACCGTACCCTATATATCGATGACACCCAACTCACCCACAATAATGGATAGGGTGATTATCAAGGATCCACTACAAAAACATAAAGAGGAGTGCAAAGCATGAGCATGGCGAGGAAACAATGTACTGAATCAGATCAGCAGCTAGTTACAAAACAGTGAAAGAATCAAGAGCACATTTGTTCATGCTCATCCTCTTCTCTCCAATTCCTCACTTCTCCTTTACAAGTCCTGCGCACATGAGTGTGAAACGGGGCTGATCCGCTGGAAAAGTGGGCTGATCCGCCCCTGACACCGCTTCACCGCGCTGATAGCAATATTCGCCCCGCGCGATTGCTCAGCCTATAAGCGGGTCTGCCGGATAAAAGTAAGTGAAAAGAAAATAATTTTTAGATAAAAAAACATAAGTTATTTTTCATGTTAAAACAAACGTTAGCTTGCTCTTTGCCTAGCACACATCATACTTAACAGTATGGAAGTGTACGAAGTACACGACATGGAAGCTTCACCACCTTAAGCATAGAGAGGGAATCCATGTTAGGGTTACTTTTGCAACTTGAAGTACTTTGTTTGGTTTCATACTGTGACCTACATTCACATTAGGGCTTATAGAATGTTGAGAATTTATGCAGTATGGATGCGTGATATCTTATTGGAAAGCTCTCTTGATTCCCTAGCTCTGGGATTTCGTTTCACATCAATTGCGTAAGACCACAAGAAGTTATGGCAAGAAAACGGAGGTGCAGCTTGAAGTATTTTGCTTGGTTTCATGTTGTGACCTGCATTCACATTTGGGCTTGTAGAATGTTGTGCATTCAAGCTGTATGGGTGTGTGATATCATTTTAAAAAGCTAGATTGATTTTCCATCTCAGAGATTTTGGTCCACCTCAATTGAATAAGACCACAACAAGTTATGGCCAAGAAACCGAAGTCCAGCTTGATGTAGTTTATTTTTCGTCATATTGTGGCCTTCTTTCACATTTGGGCTTATAGAATGTCGATTATGTATTGGTGTGTAATATCTTGTTGGAAATCTAGCTTGATTCCCCAGCTCTGAGATGTGGTTTCATCTCAATTGAATAAAACCACAAGAAGTTATGCTTGGAAAACCGAGGTCCATCTTGATGTAGTTTGTTTTCCTTCAAAATACGCCCTTCTTTCACATTTGGGCTTGTAGAATGTTGTGAATTCATTCAGTATGGGTGTGTGATATCTTCTTGGAAAGCTAGCTTGATTCCCTACCTTTGAGTTTTCGTTTCATCTCAATTGAATAAAACCACAAGAAGTTACGGCTGGCAAAACCGAGGTCCAGCTTGATGTAGTTTGTTTTCCCTTGTAAATATGACCTCTTCTCACATATTGGCATGTAGAATCTGATGAGCTCCTGTAGTATGGGTGTGTAATAGCTTTTTGCAAAGCTAGCTTCATTTCCTAGCTCTGGGAGTTTATTTCACTCCAATTGAATAAGAACACAAGAAATTATGGTTGGAAAACCGAGGCCCAGCTTGATGTAATGAGGGAGAGGGTGCATAAAGGGAAAGACATAAGGGTGTTGTATTTATGTGTGCTTATGGAATGATTACATGTGGGGGACGTGGGGTATTTCATCCTAGAAAATGCATTACTTTCTGATGATCCTGCGATTGAAGGCACACTACCGAAGCCCCTCATTGGCAACACTGATGAGATGGCATGCCTCGCATCGGAGCCCCCCGGGAAAGACGTGCGGGCCACAAGATTCACAAGCATGGAGGCATATTGAAGTGGCAGTGGGGTAGGCAAAAGATTCCAGTCCTCTCTTCCTACACATACCTGGGCGGTGAGTTTTCCTCCAACTACAACTGGGATGCACATATCCAGAAAGTTGTTCAAAGTGGCTTAGGCAAAGCGCCAAGTCTCATGATATTTTTCCACTGCAGAGGGATTAACACTGAGGTAAAGAAAACCTTGCTTTGCCGCGTTATTAGACCTGCTTTAGAGTACGGATCTACTATATGGGTTGATAACTCCAACCAGGCTAAGTCTCTAGAATCCATTCAAGTGGGGGTGCTTAAGGAGTACATGTCAACATGCTCCAAACCATATGTCCTAAGTTAATCGACTATATATCTTGGAAACAGGACCGCCCTGTCAAACAGGCTAAGTCCTGGTAGAAGAGAGTAGAAGAGATTCCGAAGGATCTGAATCTGGACCCGCAAGTCTTGACCTTGCTGGATAAATCTGACTTAGAGACTGTAGTGTCCAAAGCCATGTCTGTTACCAGAAAATTGTCTGATGAAAATGAAGTTAGGCATAAAACTTCCCTGAACCTGTTTCCAGTCTGTGACACGGGGGATGATATCATGGATGACCTGAAGGGTTTACCCACTCTCGGCACCAGACTGAAATTTAAACTCGGGGCGGGAAGCCTACCTTTTAACAGTAAACAGAAGCAGAGAGGAAAGGGAGAGTGCAATTGCCTATTGTGTGGGCAACCCGAAGACAATATTCATTTTCTGTTTCACTGTCGGGAGTTCACGTACTTTGATTTTCCTTGACAATATGACCTGCTCTTACATTTGGGCTTGTCATATGTTGTGAATCCATGCTGTATGAGATTGCAATAGCTTGTTCGAAAGCTAGCTTCATGCCCCATTTCTGAGAATTTATTTCACTCCAATTGAATAAGAACACAAGAAGTTATGCTCTATCAAGCTCTATTGCCAATGAAAAGCCTCTCCATTTTTTGCAAAGAACCTAATTTATGCTACCCTCATGTGGGTTTTTCAATATATAATCTGCAACGAGTGGCAACTCTCTCATTCACACCCGGTTTAAAGTCCTCATGTAAAGCTTTCCACTAAGTGGAGTAGTGGCATGTGTGCCCTTAGAGAAACGACCAAAGCCACGGTGAATTTTTGCACGAGTTCACCCAACGGATGAGTCGTGGGATTTCATCCGCCTATGTCGGTGGTCACGGCGGATGTCCGCCCCCACATCCGCTGGGTACCACAGGGCTACCCGCACCCTCATGTGCGTAGTACTACAAGCATAAGCTTAATTCCCTCCTACCCATCTTGCCAAATTTTCATTATCGTCACAGTGCTCTCACAAGACATCTTCTCTCAGATCTTTGCAACCTGCTCCTTGAAAGGCATGGTGGCCAACACTCAGTTTCAATTTGTACTCCTCTCTCGCACTTAATCCATGTGAAGTAGAGATTGTGTTACTTGATTAACCCTAGTTGTGTTTTAGTAAGTGCGCCTTAGTACTCTTGTCAGTGGCCCCGTGCTCATTACATTCTTGTTGGTGGAGACCTTACTGGCAAGGCTGGACATGTGCTCAAGATGCACAATATTTGAAGCTAGGATCCCTCTTACTTCTTGTGCAGAGTGCATAATATGGAGTATCTAATTCCATGGCAATTCTTTCACACAAGCAATACTTATGTGAGTGTTCTTGGTACAAGCCCCATACGATCTCCCCTAAAAGTGTGATCTGATTTCTGAATAATGGGCTTTTGCTCCTCTCCAAGGTTCTCAAATGATTGCGTCCTGGGGGAAGAACATAACCCTACAAAAAAGCATGCTAGTGGAAGTGCACATTGAATGGGCACAGAAGGATTAGGGATTTCATACAGTATGAAATCAGCATAGTACCTTACGTACATGCATGAGGGATAGAAAATGCATTCGATACACACTGAAAAGGTTGATGATCAGAAGGGCTTGAGCTGGGATGGTCGATTACTTTGGTTTTCAACCATGTCCTCAACTATCTTGGCAATTTCGCTCGATTCTCATGCAGGTAAGTATTACTCCCAGGGTTTAAGCCTTGATCTTTGTTCAACTTTTCCTTGGTCGTTCCTCAGTCACAAGTCTCTGTGCGGATGTCGACACCTGAGGAAGATAATTGTTACCATGCAAGGGGCGATCTATCAGTTTTCCAATGGTTGGGGGAGCCAGTTGACATTTGACCCGTGTCGGTATGAGTTCCGTGAGGGTGCCACCCCCAGAAAGGTCTTCACATACAACGCCAAATATTGTTCGTTCGTGCACCTGAAAGATTTGTCAGTTGACAAATTCTATGGGCTGTACGTGGATGGCGCATGCAGGGGCAACGGGACGCCATATGCCCGGGCGAGCGTTGGTGTGTACGGTGGGCCTGGAGCTTTTTACAACAAAGGGGAACTCCTGCCTTTGAGCAAGCCGCAAACAAACCAGAGTGCCGAGATCAGCTATCGCTGCGCTCAAGGCTTCCCAGGAGATGCTTGACCGGAAGTGTTCGGAGGACGGATATTGTTGGTGCGGGTCAACATTTGTTGTGATGATGGACTCCAATTATGTGGTTCAAGCAATGCACATTACTCCTGTTAACTGGTAACCTATAGTTGATGCCTTATGTCAGCATCAGATCCCTTATGATGAAAAGCCTTCCCTACTCGTGGGCTTTAATACTTCTCCTGGATGTGGGTTTGCTCTTTATAGCACCACTTAAAAAATGCCCATGTGTAACATGATATGTCTTTTTTCATACCTTAAGGAAATCTGGTTTTAAAACCATAAAGCTGGCTGATATGGTGAAAAGATGGGCAGCAGATTGCTGCCAATGTTCTTATTCACATGTTCATGTTGTGAATCGGGGCAGTAGACTACTGCCATTGGCTGAAGCACACAAGTTCTTATTCATACCTTTGGAAAAACGGTTCTAACCATAAAGTTGGCTGAAATGGTGGAAAAATGTTTCGGCGTCTTGACCGTGAGATCAAGCAACTTATGTTCCACAAAGGCGTCGTTATCCGCGTCTGGTATGTTCCTGGTGAGCACAACAAAGGGGCTGACCGGATGGCCGCCAATGCACTTCAAGAGTAGACCACAGCCTTGGACAGCGATTCATGAGACTGGTAATAGGGATCATCCTTCCTCCAATATCCTAGACCGTTCGATACATGCAAATGGCCCCCCCCTTGGAGAATCTCCCCTTACATTCATGTGCAGCCTATTGCATCACCATATGTGAGGAGTTCGATAGATTGGAAGCAGGTTCACGCCAGGACAGTCAAATCCCATCACAATTGAGGATGTCGGAACTTGAATCTCTCAGGAACCTGTGTGTTACATTTTCAACACTCACTCCATTCAGACATTGGTGAGCTGCGTTTGTAAGAATTGAGTGGCAAAGCACTTCCTGAAGTAGATTAGTATCGATGGGTTGCAGTCAATGACGATTATGGGCAGCTGCAAATTGTATAGCAGAAGCAAGTCCTACATTTCTCCATTGCATTGATGGTATTTTAGATGCCAGGATACTGCTACTTGCATGCTCCTCTTCAAGGCACAATCCATCCAATTTCTGGATGTGTCGGAACCGGTTTGAGGCCACCCGTTACCTAGTCTATAAGCACATTGTTGTGATTTTGTTATCCGTATGACAAGCTTATGAGTGATGCAAAACAACTTACCGCAACGCCCCTGGACTAGTGCAGAAGTGGGACTGGGCTATGCAGAAGTGATTGTTTTGAGTTCCAGTGTAATTTTCAGAAATGTATAGAAGAAATGGTCATGATGTTGATAAGCAAGGTGGAATGCAGAATATCTTCCAACACAAAATCTTGACAAACGCGGCCTTTACATGTGCCCAGTATTCCACAGAGAAAATTGGCTTCCTCCAAAACTTTGTTGTATTCATAGACCTGGGCCATATCAGCGCACAGCCCATCAAAGAGCCAATGGATGGTTGAAGGAGCATTTTGTAACTTGGTCAGGAACTGTGGTGGTACACAGGCAAGGCACAGGCTGCTGGGCTGCTTGCTCAAGCGATGATCAAAGAACCGCGAGGCAAAAGATATGAAGTATACAAGGCTTATGATTCAAGTGTGTAACTTTAAAATGATACAAAAAAGCGTCATAGTTCACAAAGACTGGTTTCACAAAGGCTACATACTACACGTCGAAGTCTTATGTTAGTTCAAGGTTGGAACAAATTCCCAGCCTGTTCCTTAGTTATCATTTACACTTGGGGGCAACTTATGGCCAAACCTTTCCTGGAGCCAGTTGTAACAATTAGACCATGGTGGTGGCATGTACAAACGGGGGACCTGAAAGTTACAGACCCAAGAGGACAATGATAGAGCTACGTTCCTAGGGCTTAGTAACTGGCCAAGGAGCCAAAATGAATGAACAGTGCTAGAAATCCCCAAGCTCTGACAAAGGCATTAAAAGCACACTGGTAAGCTCCGCAAATCCAGTGCAAAGCATTGGGCTGACTCACATCATGGTCTGACCCTGTAGAGCATCTGACCACGCAGATGAGTCTGAAATTTATGGGCTAGTGGTTGCATTTACAACTAATTTCAGACACGTTTGATCCCTGCTGTTAATGGTTACCATCCAAGCTCTGCCCAACAACTGGAAAAACCGAATCCAACCTCTCCAAGCGAGCAGCAACCTTCTCAAACGGGAGATTGTTGTCTGCAGGTGGCTGTGATAGCACTGATATCTCTCCTGCCAAGACTTGATGGCCAACATTGCATCCAACACTGCTATATACTGCAGGGATCCCCATGGCAACCAATGCAGAGTGTTGCCCATCTCCCCCCTTTGGAGATAATGACCTTTCGCCCTTCGATTTCTTAACCAGGGAGATCTCCATTGAGGGCCGCAGCCCTTCCTCTGCAGAAGTGGAATCCTCTGTCAAAGGTCCCTTCCTTTCCTGCATATGGTGCTGATGCAGAAGTGGAACCGTTCTTGGCTCCTCTAGAGGAGCCTGGTACTTCATAGATTGCGGGCCTCTTTGATTTCTCCTGCTCTGGCTCTGTTTATCACATGAAGGAAATGGTCCAAATTAGAAAGTAGTCTTCTGCCCCCTTTTGCACTCCCATCTCATCCCCAGGGACAAATCAGAAGCTTGTCTAATGACCTTTTCTGCACCGTTTACATTAGACCTCAAGGCGTCGTTGTGGCCACATGGAAGTTCACAGAAAAGGTAGAGAGGGTGCATTCAATTTTCATGTCACTAAGCCTTTGTCACCTCTTGGAAGCACTAGAGCGTCCAACCTAGGCCAGGTCAAGCACATCAGCACCAACTTTCACTTTCTGAGGGCAGAGCTCTCCAATCTTGGAATCGAGGCACAATGCTACGAACATAATCTAAGGCCAAAACCTGCTGTTCAAAGTAATAGTTGATTGCTGTTCCTGAATTATTTCATGAGAAGTTCAATTGCAACTACCAAGAAGACATGCGCACAAATAAATCATTTTTCAACACTTTGGATGCAATGACAACTACATCGACGGCTTGCTATTGCATTGAAGGAGATATAACCAAGAGGGCCTTGCCAGGCCAAAATCTCAGATTACCCGAGCAGCAGATTTCCCTCATTCACCACAAGAAGGCATTGGCAGGAACCTGCCACATTATACAGACGGATACAGTCCTAGTGTTGAAAGTGAGACCCCCTATATTGTAAGACGAGAAATCTCTAAGAGTACCTGGCAGAGGATCCTTTCGCTTCAGCTTGAGTATCACCTTGTTACTGCTTTCTATGGCTTGTGGCTCTATGGAATTTTTCATGATTTCTCTCTGCTCTTCGGCACTGATGACAGATGGCAATGTCCCCTCCAGTGAATTCAAGACATCGGGAGTTTTTGTGCTTCCCCTCCTTACAAGTGGGGTCTCTGTATTGTAACGCACCGGCTGCACTTGACCACGGTCGAAATTAGCAGATTTATCTTGGTCTTGGGTGGCAGGCCCTCCCCAAGGAAGCCAAATTGGACCATTGGGACCGTAGACAGATGCCCATGTCATAGACGGGGCTGCCCCATTTGGTGCAAGCCAAGTGGATGGTATGGCAATAACTGGCTCGGATGTTGTAGTATGGCCGCCATTGTACCACGGGGGCTGCACTTGACCAAGGTTGGACCGACCAGACTTATCTTGGTCTTGGGTGTGAGACTCACTCCATGGAAGCCACACATTGGGACCATACACAGATGCCCATGTCGAAGGGGCTGTGCCATTTGGTGCAAGCCAGGTGGATGGTATAGCCATAACTGGCTCAGATGTCAGTGTGGGAACGGGCATCGTGTGGCCAGCATTTGAAGAGATAGTCTTCATATCACATGATGGAGCTGTCACTACACCTTCAATCACACGACTCTTGGGTTCCTTTGAATCCCCAGGTTTGGGAGTTTGTTTCCATGACTTCCCCTTCTCCAGATATCTCATAACTTCATTCTTCATGATCTCACCTTCAATCACACGACTCTTGGGTTCCTTTGAATCCCCAGGTTTGGGAGTTTGTTTCCATGACTTCCCCTTCTCCAGATATCTCATGACTTCATTCTTCGAACGGAACCGATGTCCTGAGGAGGGATCCCGGTAGTACTGCAAACTCAACATTTGTCAGCCAGTTAGTGCACAAATGGTCAAAAAATTGAGAATCAAAACCACTTTTAGGTTATGAGGTCACTGCATTGATTCTCATGATCGTTTACTAAGCCGCGCCCAGTTTGGACAGAAACATAGGGAATAGGCACTACCTTTGTGAGGGGCTCACTCCAGCAGTGTGATTTACCTTGATATAAAAGATTACAGATATCCTCTAGAAAGCCCTCACACAAGCATCAATCTGCTCGAGTTGCAGGAACCATGAAGAGGGGCACTGTCAGGTGAGAATACCCCAGACAATGTATCAGAAAATGGATATTGTCTGCAGGTGTGACAGGATAGACTGTGGAAACAAATTTAAATAGCAGTGACTTGCATAGGCCCCAATGATTGATTAAGGTAATTAGTCTGATTCCTCCTACAACTCAAAGGTTTCTACGTCTCACAGAGAATAGCATGAGGTGCTGTGACAGATCGTGACTCTACAAACAAACAAGGGTTGGTGCTACCTTGAGATCAGAAGTACCTCTGTAGCAGAAGCTACACTCTCTCACACACTCTTTTCCTGTCTGCATGGGAAATGATCTTACTCAAAAGTTATTATCATACAAAGTCAAGATGCTTTATGTAATCTAGCTTTCAACAGGAACTTTTAGTTGCTCCAATCCTGGAAAGGATCTGGACCTAAGGCACCTCCCCCCCTCAATGTACCCTTCTTCCTGATCATCCCTGTAAAGCCCATACCTTATCCTTGGTCCCCGCAGTGGATCCAGCCCCACGAACTCTGACCTCCACTGTCCACCCTTCTGGTAGCCAATCATTGAGTTCCGTAGAGTTCTTATGAAGTTTCTTCTGAGCCTTCTTTGCAACATCCTTAGTACATGTTTTGTCAGAGATCGGTCTCCTGTTCCGTGCACCTTGGTTACACACACTACTTTCAGTCACCTTACCCATGCCCTGGGACAATGCTCTTCCAATAACTTTAACTTCTGTCTTTGCTAGACTCGAGGATTGCTCGAGAGGTGGGGTTTTATGTCCCCCATCATCAGGGTGTGCCCCTATTTCATCATCAAAACTTTCATGAATGCCTTCTCTCATAGTGAGCAGGCTGCTCCGTGTGTCAACTACCCTTTCCACGCCAACTGCTACAGTTGGTTCCATTTTCTGAGCACAATGTTTATCAGCTTTGTAGGGGATGGCGTCCCTCATCTTCTCTACACACTGCACCACCTGCCCACTGCAGACTGCTTCATCATGTGAAACTCGATGCTTGCCTTCTCTCGTGGTGCAGCTGTCTGTGTCAACCACCTTTCTGTAACTTGCTTGTCCTTTGCTCTCCAAACTGCAGGTTTGAAGGTTATTTGCTTTGCTTGTAAGCCCTCCATCCACCACAGCTTCATCATCAGAGCTTGGAAAATTGGAAGCTTCCAAGGGGGTTCGGCTGTGGTCCGTGTCTGAAAACCTTGTAAGCCTTTGCAACCATTTTGATTCCCAGTGCCCATTTGAATCCAATTCGCGCACAAGATCCCGCTTTGCTTTGACAGGCAAAGAGCCCATTTCAACTTCAAGGCGGCAATCATCTGCAGAGTTGACCAATTCCTCGTCAGAGCTGTGATGAAGTCCCTCTCCCATGGTGGCACAGCTGCTATGTGCATCAGGCAGTCTATCGAGACCTGCTTGAATGTCTGACGCATGCTCATCAGGGAACCTACTCGGAGTTTTAAAACTAGTTTTCCCAGTCAATTCCAAAGTCTGGGCATCATGCTTGTTTGCTTCCAGAGTCAAAGCACCCCTCATTTTCAAAGAGGAGCATGCCTTGCACTAAGAACCTCCATGTAACAGAGTATTTCCAGTCCTTTCCCGTACTACTTTGAGCATTGATGTGTGCTTTGAGCTGAATAAAACCCTAGGATGCCACAAGCCGTAATTGGTGAAGTTCACAGTGGAAATGGATCTGTGGTGGAATGCTCTTAGCCAGTCTCTCCATCCCTGATCTCTTCACCTGGATTGAGCTAAGTAAGAAGACGAAGCGAATCTGAACGTAGGGCTGTCAACATACTTCTAGCAGGACATTTAAGCCTTCGTATGATCTAGAGCAGGATGCAATTCACGAGTTTGTTGAATCCACCATGGGAAAAGTGGAGAACATGCATCGATCACAACATTGTTAATGAAATCTCAAGTTGGACCACAATGCAATTGATCGATTCAGATCTACTATAGTCTTGGTCAGACGCGCGGGCAGATCATCCAGCGGAATGTCGGGAGTTGATTCAGAAAGCGAAATGAACCCTTGGTGCTCTGATGAAAATAGGTGTCTAGTTAATTACCGAAGAAGAGGAGAGCACAGATCTGCAGAAGGCGAGAGAGAGTATAATGTGTTACCGCTGGTGACATTCGCGGTTAGTCTAGGATCTGGATCCACGTCGCCGACAAAGAGAAATGGCCGACCGAACAAGCTGAAGATGATGGTGGCCGCTGGTGATTTCCACAAGCTTCAGATGCGGATGACGAACACCTTCAGATCCAAGATACAGCTTATGCTATAGATAAAGAGAAGTGACGATTCCAACACTCCATCACCAAACATGTGAGCATGTGAACATGCCGATGAGGGAATGTCGGTGGTTGAAACTAGAAACACTGTAGGAGACTGTTGCAGACGAATAACTCCTCCGAATGCAGCACAATATGCTGTAGATGACAGTGAATGCCAGGAAGTAGCCACACCTGAAGCTGAGCTAACAGAGGACAGAGATAGGGGAGGGACACAGAGCTCAGAAAGCTGCTGCTTCTCAAATTGGTAACCTTGTGTCTGGCAGCCACGTTCTTGTTCCTTCAACTGAGATGTGAACTCATTCACCATTTCCCTCTCAATCAGAATATTCCGATTCCGCTTTTAGGACGGAGCAGGACGGAGCAGACTCAGAGGTGAGGGATTATGACAGCAAAAGGGGAGCTGGTAACTTTTGTGCGGATGTACTGGTCGCCCTCAGCTGCGACCTAAGTTAATTGAGAACCTTTCTACTTTTTCCTGCTCTCGTGTTAGAATGTTGTCGTTTCTTCCATACAACGATTGTCAATCATGAGACTACGACCCACGAATAATATACGGCTTTGGACTCTTGCATTTTTATTTATCTATTTTTTTCTTAAAAGAAAAAACGGTTTAAACTTTACAAAAGACCCAAATGAGGTGCCGCGCTTTACACTAAGTAAGATAAAGGCCATCCGTGTGGGATGTGCATTTCTAAGGATGGAACTTCAATTGATCCCAAGAAAATCGAGAGAGTAGTTGGATGCCCTAAGCCAAATGATAAGAGTGAAGTTAGGAGCTTTATTGGATTTGCTAGTTTCCTGCGAAAATTTGCAAATTTTTCTCTCATGTTGCAGGTCAGTCCATTGACTGAATGGACTGACCTACTTGAATTCATGTAAACTTGAAAGATATTTGGACTGAAGAATGTGGTGCCGGCTTTGAGAAGTTGAAATTTGTTCTGACATATGATCCCATACTAGAATTGTTTAACCCTATTAAAGGAGCAATTATTTGTGTACTAGTGCGAGTGATATAGCCATTGGAGTTGTGTTACGCAAGATGGACAAGTAAAGTCTATGAGTCTCAAAAGATCGATACGGTAGAGAAGAACTATCCAACCCATATGGTAGAGACTGATCATCAAAGTTTAAGTATTTGGCCAAACAACAATACAGGGAGAGATAGATACGGTGGTCAAAATTACTTCCATAGTTTCAATATGTCAAAGGAAAGAAAAATGTGATTTTCTAGAAGACCATTGCAAGTCAATGTTGTTTCATGCCTGCGTAGTCAGATTTTTCAAGAAATTAAGGGTCGATACTTGAGAGATAAATTCTTTCGGATACCCTTTGAAAGTCTAGTGTCACGAGATAACCGAACCCCCTGAAAAAGAACAAAATTAGCCGTACCTCTTGAGAGATAAGATATTGTTTTATAATGGTCGGTTGCGTATTCCAATGTTGGGTAGTTATTGCTTTCTTCAAAAACCTGGGGTTCGGTTCTAGGATAGGGTTTAAATTGCGGTTCCGGTTCTGTGGCGGTTATTTGGGATGAAAAAAAACGGCTCCGGTTCCATTCCAATTCTTGAACATTAGGACGGTTCCGGTTCCGGTTATTTGCTGGAACAAATTGTCGGTTCCGGTTAAGGGTCTGGTTACGTAATTAAATTATCAAAAATAATTAAAACCAAAATTTTCTCTGGAAATTCAAAATATAATGTCCTATTGGTCAAATAAATATTAGTATGTTTTCCTACAAAATAGACATTTGTTGTGGCATATGGCTATCCATGCTCCTTCCATATTTGCTGCAAGTGCTCCTACTCGCAACAGTAGTACAAAGGTGTAAAACAAAAAATTAAACAAAATCAAGAGAGTGAAGGGAGAGAGAGCAATAGAGAATAAAATAGAATGTAAGAAAATATGAAGTAAAGATAAAGATAAATTCTCTTTAACATCCATTGAATTTATAAACATGCTGCTCAACACAGAGTCCATCAAGAGGCCAATGGACAATAGACAGCTGAAGGCACATATTGAAGGATTGAACCTAGGATCACCCAGGTTATGCACAGTTAAGGCACAAATTCCCAACCAGCCAGAAGTAGCAAGACTCGATTGAAAGAGGGACAAAGGTAGAAAAAAAGAAAAAAAGAAAAATCCAACTGGGCGTACCTACTCATGCCTCATGGAGGAGGGGTGCAGGAGGCCCGACTTGATGTGCGGCTGGCAGGGCCGCAATATGGAGTAGGGAGATACACATAACTCCACGAACCGGAACTGAACCGCCTATCTGCTCTCGGTTCCGGTTAGTGGCAGAAGATCGTGACCCCAATGGAACCGGTGGTACCGGTTCCATCACATCCAAATTCTCGGCCCCGGTTCCCGTTCCGGATCTCCCAACTTGTTTTGGTTTCAGTTTGGTTCTTATTAACCGGAACCGGACCCGCCGGTTAACCAAGTTCATTCCGGTTAACTGCCCAACACTGGTGTATTCGCATGCTCAAGACTCTGAGATTGTGAATAATTCATGATAATCATAATGTTCCAATCTGATGACACCTAGGCTTTCTGAAAATCTATTGGTCAACACGGAAGCACTACTTCTAACCGGGTATGAAAAGAAAAATTATGGAATGATTTTACTACTCTATCTATGTTGGGACTTAGGCATCAAGAAGACAATTGCTTGCATGCATGAGGTCTTCTATTGGAAGGAAAGAGATCCAACGAGATGTAACTGAATTTATAAGTGTGAAGGATGTTGTGTCAATTGGTTCTTCCTCGAGTGGGGATACATTACGAACTCCAATCTCTCTCTATGAATTAAAATGCATTTGCTAGAGTTGGGATAGACTCGGTTGGTCTTCTCCTATTTATCTAAAAAGGTTGGAGTTGTTTATGTATGACGACGGATTATTTGATTAAACGGGCTGAGGTATGACCTCTTCATCGCCAGGCATGACTGTCCCAATGAGATCTTTTATACAAATCAGTGTAATGAAACACTTGTCTGGTGTCAAATTGCTTCCTTTAGGTGTAATCTTCAAGAACACCATATCACTTAATAGAAAACTCACAATCTTATGCTTCACAGAAAAGATCTTGGCCCATTCTTGTGCACGTCGGGTTGAGTATGTACTTGAGGTTTCTTTTTTTATTGCTTGTATAGGATTCGACAGAATTGCGCTCTCTTTTAGCGCTTCTTAAAATACCGGGTAGAATATGTGGTGAAGCTGCGGAGCGAGAGTGTATTATAGTGTGAGATGAGGATGATTAGACGAGTTTTGCGTGTACTTTAGGTTTCTCTTTTCATTGGTTGTTCGGTGGTGAGGACAAAAGCTGGCAGTGTAGTGTCGTTGAAGCGTTAATTTGACTAGGTCATGGTGTTCTTTTGTGTGTTTATCATCAATAGTTTCGTGTTTATGGTGAATTCAATTGGTGATTTCACTGTAAGCGGGAGTAAATTCACAGTGTTAGGTGTAGTTTTCATTCCATGTACTGCAATGTAGTATAATCTTCAACATCTGAATCGCAACTGCATTCTTTGTGTTTCGGAGCTTGCATAATTAGTCTCAACATTGTTGTGTTGATTAAGTAGAGATCAAGAAGTATTTGAAGTTGATATGAGTTTGATGCTTTGATATAGGGCACATGGCACTGTGAGATGTGAGACGGAAGCTCTCTGAGATTCCACCTAACAAAATCAGAATTAAACCATTGGGGAAGAAACATATGATATTTTCATCGCAGCAATCATCTTATGTCGAGTTGGATTATGACTACAATTCCATCTCGGATCTATCTCAACAATGAAGGATTCCATGGCTTCTCTTGAGCAACGCCTCGGGGAGAAGCATGAGAAAGACATGGCTGCGTTCAAAGCCAGTCAAATGGATATGTATGGGAGAATTATTGAGAACATTAAATACGAAAACATAAAAATGAAAGCAATAGTAAGAGAACTAGTCAAATGCAATTTGTTGCGTTTGTGTCTATTCAAACTTTGTTGTCTTTAAAAGTAACTTGGTTAGAGGATGTGCCGATTTGACAAAGTCCGCGTTTTTAATATGAGGCCAAACCCAAGAAGGTTTGATACAATGCACACCATGACAAACACGAAATTCCTAGACCGCCTTTAACTCTTAGGATCATGCATGAGAACATCTTTGGACGTTACATGGCACCCAAGGAAGTGTAGTTCCGACATACAACACTCACACTTCTTTTTTGAATCTCTTAGTGGCTTTGAACAAAAGCAGGCGGGGCCGTTTCACGAAAAAAAAAATTATAGATTAAAGAGATATGGATCAAAACTCTATTGTAGTTTACCACTCTCTAAATCACATAAAATTCAAATTTTGCCTTGGACCAAACGTTAGAGAAAAATTGAAAATTGGCGACTCTAGAATTTTGACCTTAGCTCCTAGGAGAAGTTATGCATTATCTACATCAGAATCGAAGATGTGAGTTCAGCTTGATATAAGACACAATCAATGTTGGAGATTCATCTTACATTTGTTTTACCATTGGAGATGGAAGACAATACTATAAATTGGAGGCACAAAAAGAACATCAATACGAAGATCTAGCATGTGAATTTTAATCTCTCCAAGGAAAATGTTAGACCTTATTAATGTTCTTATTTCCTAGTTCAAATTATTTTTTATTAGATACGATGTAATTTCGTATCCCACCTTGTTGTTATGCCCAAATCATGTATTGGTCAGTTATAATTTTATTTAGTTCTTAGATGATCCCATAACTAGTTTTGTTAGTGTAGGTTATTTTTTCTTGATCTCCGTAATTATATGATTTAAGGCTAGGCTTCCAAACCCCTAAATTCTTTACATATATATAGTCACACACATATAACCATAAATATTGAGATATGGATCTTTCCTTGGTAGATTGATGACATCACACACCAAATGGTTCTTTCTTGTGCAAATATCATTAAAAATGAATGAGTTTTAATCTAAAGCTACAATTTATAATATATTATTGTTGTATAAGATGTAGCACAAACTGAGTTTTTTCGGACACCCGACGTGGTCTTATCATAATTAAGATATAAGCAACGGTATTTTTTTTTAAAAATTAGTATATATGGTAATTATCAGACTCAAATGTTTATGTTGAATGGGTTTAAAAATGTTATTCAAAACATACTTATGAAAAGGAATAGAGCAAACATCTCATGGTACAATTGATCTTGGTCTAGACTCTAAACTTGAGAAATTAAATATAAGTATTATATTCATATATTACTATCAGTTTTTTAAAACCAAATATCTTCTTACAATTAATATGAGCATTTTTGTTGTGCAATTTGGTTGAGATTTCGTATGAAATAAGTTTGGTTATGTTTTGCATTATAGTATGTAGATGATGAAGTACAAAAAGCCTAACAAGCCATTTCTTACAAACTCATAAAACTTGTAAGGTGGACATGATATCTAATACTCACCAATAAATTAAACCAAAGAAACTTTGGCCTTCTTTTATACAAATGTTGGTAAATCTGTTCTAAAAAACTTACACCCAGGTCCCAAAGTATGAGATTATACAAGAAACAAATAAAATAAAATAAATATGCATTAAAATTACGTAATTTTGGTTGATGAGAGCAAAGTTACAATAATAAAATGTAATGTGCTTTAACTTTATAGGAAATTGTTGGACTTCTTCAAATATGATTAGTCCGGATATTGCTTTGAGCAATTGCGTGGAGTGATATTGCTATATATTCAACAAATGTGAGCATCTTATCCTTATGTTTTTGGTTGTCAATATGTGTGGCCTGAAATAAATTGACAAGGGTTCTCAGCTGCATTTCAAGACTAACAATAGCAGAACCCAACGTTGCCAAATCCGACCCTTTGCTAGGTTCTTGAGACTTCATCTCTGGATCGGGTGACCGATGTTGGTTGTCTATTATGTGAGGTGCTTGATGTAGTTGATAACCTTCCATCGACTGAGGCTGACGAGTCAAATGTTGTTTAGTAAGTTGATTTTGAACTAGGGGTGCATGGTGAACACCAAGAATAATTTGAAGTTGTTCTTCAAGGCTATTTAGTTGGAGCAACTCCATGGGTAAATCTTTGGTGTCAAGTGGGGTGAATGTTGGTGGTGATCTAGTGCTACTGTAGATTGAAATTGAGGCAAATGATTGTTGGGTTGAAGCAAGGGCAAATGACTATTTATAGATTGTAATGGAGGTAAGTGAGTACCACTTGTACTAGGTTGAGATAAATGGTTCTCTGTAGGTTGCGGATTCTCTATGGGTTGAATGAAAGACACATGATTGTCTGAAAGATGGATTTGAGATGTTTGCAAATGACTACCGATAGGGAGAAGTTGGCCAATTAAGTGACCTCTAATTGGTTGGGGTACTTGATTCAAATCAAATTTTTGAGATAATGGGCTATCAAAATTACATGACATTGGCTTTTGAACTGAAATAGGATCAACAACATTAGAACCGGTCTCTAACAGACGTTTGGTCGCGCCATTCACATCTAAAACTAGGTTGGAAAAGTCTGCAGTGGTCATGTTTATGTTTTTGTCTTCATGAGGTGCATCTAGTTGTTTTGCATTGACATGAGCAGTTGGATTTGGTTTTATAAAAGTTGTGTGCATTGTATCGTAAGGCACACTACGGTGGCCCCGCCGAAGCTCATCTGCTCGTCTACGACGAAGCTCTCGTGCTTGGAGTTTAAAACCATCAAGGGGGTCTTGAGCCAAGCTGGCAACTGGTTCAATATTAATCAAAGGTTTCCAATGTATTATGTTTTCTTCCAAAGGCTCGTTCTCTCCAACTTGTTGATGAGATATGGTGGCCTCTAAATGTGTCATATTGCTAGTTTTTTTTAGGGTTGGTTGTAACTCCTTATCAATATATTGTCTTGAAAATCTCTTGATAGAATCAAATATTTCTTTATCGATCCCTTCTCCCAAAGGAAGTTGTGGCCAATATTTTTCTCGATGTTCAAGGCATTCAGTTTTTGTCAAGTCCCAATACGTCCGATGACCTCCTTCCATGTTAAACGAGAAGATTTGGACTTCATATTGTTCAAGCCTGTACCACCGTTTGTTACAGCTCTTGTGGCTTCGGTGAAAGCCTCTATCCCTTAACCTCTTTGCAATTTTGTTCCAATGATCACTGGCTGTGCGGACGTCGGGGCCTTTTAGTTGTCTCTCTTGTTGCTTAAGAGCAATGTGTTCTTCCACTAAAGCTCTAGTCTCTTGCAATGTCCACTCCCTAGCCATATTACCAATCTTATGTCCCACTTACATGACTAGACCACACACACAAAAATTTGAAGGCAATTTAGTTGAACATCAAAAGAACAATTGATATAAAAGGACGTAGTAATTGCAAGAGAAAGTAAAACAGCTCAGCATTAGTGATGGCATTGGAGAAAATCAGCCCTCATATAGTATGTCTCATACATCAACTTGAAATATGTCATTATAGCATTTGAGATCAAATAATGTAAAACTTTGTCTTATCCCTCATATACTCTCTTTCAAAAATAGTTTTTACATATACATGGTTTGAAAATACATGAGAGACATTTTCAATATATTAATAAAATATTATTATTTAATTTAGAACACAACTGTACTTGTACAAATCTTTTACATTAAGACATTCGCAAACCCTCATACCTTTTAGTTTGTTTCCCTCTCTTCAGTTTGTCCAAAACCAAGGCTTAAATTTGTTCAATTCCTCGACCAAGTGCATGAAGGAATTAGAGAGACACTTCCAAACTATTCACATGAAATTAGTATTTTGTTGTAGGAAGATGGTTGCGAAGGAATGCAAAGATTGTTTTGGTGGATAGTTGAAGGGCACATTGGGTATCTTCATATGCCCATTTTCTAAACATTTTGGGACCCAAATAATATCAAAGAGCATCAAAGGTCACCTTCAAACCGAAGCGTGATGACACTTGACTGTTGGTTGTATGACATCCATGACTGTTCATTCAAATTTGAATAAATAAATAACATATAAAAACAATAAAATGGATGAATATATATATCTTATATGTAGATGATCATTTGATGATACTAATGTAATTAGATGCAAATTGTGTGATATAAGCCATAACTGGTAAAATATATATATGTAGTTCATAGTAATTATGGTGTCTATTCAAGTGTTCGAGCTGATAGATGGGTTTTAGTTATTCATTTTTTTTTTCTGGTGTTGGAAACACCGGTGAGCCATGGAGGCATTACAGGGGCAGAGCCCAAGCCCCAAGACAGATGACAAGGATTGGAACCCCAAACCCACAGGCCGGTACACGAGTGGCTTACCACCAGGCCACAGCCCTGTTGAGAACAGTTTATTCTCTGTTTAGAAAAAGAAAGAACAGTCTAGTAGTGTCAATTCCATTGGAAATGAAATCAAGACCCAAATGTAGAGATCAGCTCAGATATGAATCGCTCCAGTATCCCTCACACTCAGTAGGGTGGAACGATATCTGGCTCTCAATTTCTATTCTAGTCATCTGGAGGAAAAAGCTAGTAGCCTTGAATCAGAACTTTCCTGCTCAAGGCTTTTGAACAACCTCCTTGCATAGCTTTTGAAGTACTATGGAAAACCAAGGAATTGGAAGAGACTGCCAGTGAGTGCCACACTGCCAGCCAGCTCCCAACACAATTATCTCTTTAATGCCCTCACACATGAGAATTCATATACATACATGTAGCTTTCACTTCTGGGATTCCTCAAATTCTATTCCGGCCAGCGTCATGTTAAACAGCTTGTTGGATTTTCGCATGCCCCAGATTTGCCTCCACTGTTGGACAACTATGAAGGCAGTAGATCCGACTGGACGTGAGCTGGACTTCACAATCACAATTCCAACGACTATATAGCTGGGTGCCGTTCAATCTCAGCTGGAAAGCAATAAGTCGTGTTCAAGAAGACCAGATGGCGGTAACAGACCAATGCGGCTAGCTCGAAAGGGAGCTATCATTGTAGAGACAAATGCCTATGGCAAGCAATACCCTGGGTGGCGTCTCCCCATTGTACAAAAAACGCCATCGATTCTCCATTGTGACTAGCATTGCAGCAGGTCTGCCTTAAGATAGCCAGTGTCATTATATACAACATTGCGTTCACAGACGTGACAGGCCTCTTCCAACAGGAAAGTAGTTGACCACCAATGGCACCGAATGTGGTTTTCTGGCATTGTGTTGCGAATCCTTCTTGGCGTCCCTTTTACCGCTAGACACAACAGTGGAGTCCAAGCAGACTTCGTCGGAAGCAGGGGAAGTGCGAGCAGGACCCCCAAGACTACGCTTCATCCATCTCAAAGAGGCTCGAACCTTGCTCTTGAAAGGATTTCTCTTCACCGGATCGTGAGCAGCATATTTGTGCCTGTTGGAGTCTGCGAGAGTGTTGTCCATGGCGCTTGCCCCATGGACTGACAAAACTCTAAGAATAAATCTAAGCTGATACCTGTAAGTTTTGTGTATCGCCCGGAGGCCCAAATATGACTGTAGAGGGTGTGGCGCAAGGGGATGAGAGCCAACAAGTCACAATAGGAAATGTGTCGAGTAAGAATGAAGTCTCGAATGTGCGCGTCTCACGAAGAAATCGTCGACTGTCAGAGTACTTCTATCGAGTTGCGGTTGTGCCTGCAAATCTTTGTCATTAGATATAGGCTATAGATCCTGTCAAGGACTCACTCGAAGCTTGGGCTGCAAGGCACCCTGAGGTGGGGGCCAGAGACAAAAAGTGGACCCCAATATGGGGAAGACACGCGCGTCCAGGACTTCAAACAAAGCCCAACGGCTTGGGCAACAAGGCAGCTGAGGTGGGGCCCATGCCGCTGCAAGACTTTCCTCGTGCCGCTGCCAATGCCCACCCCTTGACCCCTTCTCCATCTTCGCCCAAGCTCCTTTGTTGACGCAGGGCTAGTATAGTCAACTTGAAATAAGATTGCAATGTAGTCTTTAGGTCACCTGCGCACAGCCTGTTTAGTTTAGATACAGGACATCAGCAATGGGGATTGTTCATGCCCCTTTCAATGGACCCATATTCCCACATCTTTGAGGTTCTCTGGAGCAAACCTAGCCAGCTTCAACGCGCTTCATCCAGTATTTCAGTAGTTCTAGCCTCTGATCACAATATACTCTCTCTTCTCAGTTGCTTTGGTTCTTTTATCTTTGAATGAAGTTTCCTCGAGCTTTCCTAAACCCTGGTGGGTGCGGACCCCACAAAAGGACCCCACAAATTCCCGCGGGGTCAATGGCCGTAAGGCTATGGCAAGACAACGGTCGCGAGTACATTCTTTAAGCTTTGCACGGACGTAATAAGTATCATTTCATTTCATATGCTAGAAAATCGATCACACCTCTTGAAAGGGCCCCACCTGTCGTTTGCTAAAAATGGTCGTGCTCAAGTGAATACCAGGCACAATTGAGGCAACTGAATGGACGCACAGTAGCTCATAGTTGCACAGTAGCCCCAAAACTCGACTCCCTTGCGGTGCAGAAGCCAATCTAACTTTGCAGATCAACGTGATGTAGACTTCATTGTCTGCCACCACAAGGAACAAGAATCAGTTACTATGACATGACCCGTGATTTGTGTATGGGGTTCAAAGAGTGCACGCTTGAGGTCTGCATACATTGTTAAATAAGAAAACAGAGACTGACCACTCTTCTGGACGTTACCTACCATCAGCGTGTGTCTCTCATATTTTACCTTCTTTTTCAGAGTAGGTGCCATAAGTCTCCAGACTGCTCTGGACACATCTACGTTCTATTTGAAAGTTAATCTGAGGTCTTCTCCTTCTCCCTCAGGGGAAAGAAATATGGTGCACAGGGCCTTTAAAGAATTATGTACTCATGAGACGTTATTTGCTGTAGCCTTTTGGCTTGGGGCTTTTCAAGACACAGTGGAAGAGACAGGAACATAGACATAGTTAGAACTTTGGTCACATTCTTGTGATGTAAAATCCGCAAAGTCTCTGCTGGTAGAAACTGTAATGACAAGCTTCAGAAGACTGCATCGGACAGTCTGAGGATGCTGCAATACTCTGGACACAAAAATTGCAAATCCACACTTAAGCTACATACTTAAGCAAGTTCATTTCTATCTTGTCTCGCTCCAAGTATTCTCGCGAGAGCAAGTCTTCCACACGCTTCTTGATCATCTTGACGTCAGGCTTGAACATGCGCGCAAGCTGCTGCACACACTCCAGGACGAGTTGTGGATGTGACAACACTTTGCGACTCTTCATGATACGCACAATTGCTGCATCAATGGCATAGCGCCTATCCTTTTTCACTTCCTCTATAACTTGAATCTTCTTCTCATCCAGCTGTGGCAAGGGAATCTTGAGGCGCATCGTCTTGAAGGTGAATTTGTTGTTAAAGTCAAAGAAGTCTGTTTCACCCACTGTTTTGGAGCTAGGGGTTTTCTTCAGAATGTTGTACTTGGCACATGACAAAGAATGCAGCAATCTGAGAGTATCCTCGTCTGCCAGGTTCACTTGCGTCTTAATCTCAGAGTAGCTCAAACTGTCTGCTCCATTGAATAGCAAAAGCACTGCAGCCTGATAGGTGGTTACAACGAGCTCAATTGGCTTCGCATCAAACTTTCCGCTTACAATACATGAACCCAAGGAATATATCCAATTCAGCTTGCGATGATTTGTGCTCGTCTGGTAGAATTCAGTGAACTCCGTAACACATTTAACCATCTCTGCAGGCAAAGCAAGGTAGGAAGACTTGTAGGTCGGCCAAAACCCCGAGGTCAGAACCGTTACTGACAAATCAATCATGGAAGACAGATTGTTTGAGGTAAGATTATTCAGGGCCACATATGCCTCAAACAGGGTATGATTCTCCCGCGACAGTGTAAGGTCTATCATCATGCCCTCCATTTTAGAGGTAAACGGGCCATCTAATTGCTGCTTCAACTTTCTTAGAAAGCTGCGGTCATGCTCTTCGCTGGTGCTCTTCTCAAACAAAAGTCTGCGAGCTAGCTTCTTCCTGTAGATTTCAGCAAATAAATCTTTCTCATTGATATACAAAAGAAGTTGTACAATCTTTTCAAGGTGGTATTCAACTGCCCCCTCATTCAGCTTTTCACTTCCACCCTTCCTCAATAAATTGTCGACAAACGTAGCCAACAGCTCTGCACTTGTGCTCCCAGCCACATTCTTGTTGCAAAACACCTCGAAGGCTACTTTCAATGCCCTGTGAAAGAGTGGATGGTTGGCAAAACATTGGCCAACGTACCCAGAATACCTTTCGTGGAGTTCAATCAGGTTACGCACAAATGCATGCTGTACCCCAACCGTCATGGTTTTCTCGTCCTGAACCGTTTTGCTGCAGCTGGCTGCATCCTCGGCTTGCTTCACCAATGCCATTCCTGCATCTGTAACATGCACTCGGAAGATGCTAGCGACAGCTTCCAAGCCGTCACGAATCATGCTGAACAATCTGTACATACGGGAAAGGTCCTCCACCTTATCATCCCTTAATAGAGCATAGCAGCCTGATTGCTCCTCGTCTAAGAGCATGGTCTTACAGGACACAAGGAGCTGATGCTGAACTTCCTTCAGCAACTTCTTCTCACTGCTAGCATGGAGATAATGGCCAACCCTTTCCGTCTCCACTTTCAAGCACTCCTCTGCCTTTAGCATGTAGATTGCACGAGAATCCTCCTGAATCCAAGATGTCCGCTTGCGAGAGTAATATGCAGCAGTGTCTTGGAGCATGTAAGATTCGAAATCGGTCTTGTATACCTCCATGCTACCAAGACCAATGTCGACGAAAATTTCGACCACATTCTTCAATAAGGCGCGCTCAATTTGCTCGCCTTCCCGCTCACGCTCAATCAAGGAGACAACCACATTTTTCGCCTGAACTTTCGCGTACACCAGATCACGAAAACAAACGAAGCCCACTTCTTCGAGACTGGGAAGCGACTTCCTAGGAATGAAGTACCGATCCAAATAACTGAAGAACCGTGACATCCACCGAACCATAATTTTGTGATTGTTCCATCTATGGAGAAACTCTCTCAGCATGAATGTTCCATGCTTTCCGCTTACTGCCGGTAAAACGGCCGTGCTGAGGTACTTCTCAAATGTCTCCCTGTATCTGTTATAAACCTCTTGCGAGTTGTTAGCGTTTCTATTCGCGCACATGTTGTAAACTGTTGTATACAAATCAATGTACTCCTTCGAGTTGAACTTCTCCCCCACACCCTCTATAATTCTCCTCAGTTTGGTGATGCCGTTCTGGTGAATGAATTTCCATCCCCGCTCCAGCTCCTCGATCTTACAACGTTGGTCCGTCTTTGTGAACATTCTCTTTCTGGAGCCTCCGCACCCAACTAGGCGCACTCTCCGTAAGCTCTGTCAATCTCAGGACGGTAAACCTCAATTCCTTTTTCTGCCCCTACTAACAACGAAGAAGCTCAGATCCCTCTTACCGTCAATTTGAAAACTATACCTCGAGCTCTCCTCTCTTTCCCCTCTCCTCTCACGGATATATTTCCTTTCTCTCCAGACTTTTCTATTCTTTCCTTTGTTCCAGAAGTTCAAAGGCTGGAATCTGGAAAGTTCCCCCTTTGTTGGGCTCTCCCAGTTCACTGTGCTTCCGTCTTATATGCACGTATACCACTGTTGGAATATTTTGATGATATATGCTCTGTACTGCACGGATGATGTGTGGGCGTTACGCTATTTATACGCGTACTATACCCGAAGTTTAACCTAACTAGAATATTCTAATGATACTCGATTGGACGTTCCTCTTCCCACAGAGCTTCGGCAGTACAGTTAAGCAGGAACAACCGGGGAACAACTATACCTCCATTCAAAAATTCAGGGTGGACATTGGTCGTGTGATTGTGAAGACTACTCCAATGCTTGGTCAGCGTTTTTTCCTCTGAAATTTGGGAAAAAGCGCGGGTGGCTACAAAGTTTTGCAAAAAATAGCCATACATTCTGTTCATCCATTAAAATTAGGACAGAATCATCCACCCCCGTACTTTGATCCATTTATCCATATTTGGCACATTCATCCATAATTCATTTTTATTTGGAGAAGTTTGGCAACGACAAAATATTTTAATTTATTTTTTGAGGTCGAAATTTGGAGAAAATTCGCCTGCAAAAAAAGGTTGTGCTTTGGTTGTCTGGAACCAGGCCATACTGCAGGCTATTAATGAGATCCAAGTTCGGGCGCCAATATACTGATCAGAGATAAGCTTGGGGATTGGATACCTGAGCAGCTCGAAACTGAGAACCTACATTGATTACAATGGATGTACATAAACATATTACATACATGATACATACATATTTTATATATAATGTAATAATATTATGTACTTAAATTACGTTATATTACATACATATTACATATTACTGTAAAAACCTGCTCTAGATTTTCTTTGTATTTCTTAGGGCATTTTGAAGCAGAATTTACCCACGATCCCACTATGGGCAGGAGCATGGAACCCGTGGTTCAGAATTTGCCATAGGCCGATTTGTGGAACACATTCTTATCCCTTCGATGAGATGTCATCTAGGGTTGAAATGGAACCAGGTAGTCCGAGGGTGGAACCGCATGACAGCCAGGCAGGAGCATGGAACCAGTTGTTCCAGAATTTTACCATAGGCCGATTTGTGGAACACGTTCTTGTCCCTTCGATGAGATATCATCTAGGATTGAAATGGAGCCAGTCATAGGGTGGAACCGCATGACAGCCTAGTGGAACCATGATTTCCACTCTCTTATATCATATGCACAAGTTCCAATATTCTTTTATTGTAGCTACACAACTTGTTCCATTTTCTTAACTCAATTTCAGAGATTCCTCCTCCAATGTATTACACGAAGAATTGCAACAATCAGATATCAATTGGATAGTATTTTAGCTACAGTGTGATCTCCTCTAGTTCTACTCCATCTTTTGCTATTTCTATGATCTATACGATGTAATCTGCTCTGGAAAAGAATTGGTAACCATATGTTCAATGTATTGGAACGTATTGGTCGTAGTCCGATCGCTATCAAATCGAAGGCAAGTCAACAGTGCTTGATCTCAAAGAAAAACGCCCGATCGGCTATATTTTAAACGACACGGTTGACAATAGTCTATTGCTATGGACATTTCAGGTCTGAACAACATGTTCTCCAGTATGGAAGAAGATGGCATATTAGTCCATTTTCTAGGCAAAAAAGTTGGGCAATCAGACATCTTGGTGGCCCTGAAGAATTCAGCAGCAGTTTTTGTCACGCAAAGGGCAGGGGGTTTTTCTCCATAGTCTTTGAAACCCAGGAGGCAGCCTCCCATGCTCTCAAATTCAATCCTCGTCTACAGGGCTTCAACGTCGATATTTTTCCATGGTCCTCCAAGATGGGGAATAGAAACGGTCCACTTTAGGGCCCCAAAATCGTTTCAACTCCATACAGTCATGAGTAGTATTTGGTTAATCTCATAGACATCGCCAACCACTTTGGATACTACTTGGGATGCCTGGCAGTTTTTTACCCCCATCTCTGCACTGAAAGCATCCGTCAGGATCCAACCTCAAAAATTGTTACCATTGCATCAAGGTGCATGAAACGGGATGTGCAAAAATAGTCATCGTGATGCCCAATGATCATGAGGCAGTTCTTCCTCATTATGTCAGATTCCCTATAGATGAAGAAGGCAATTTCTACTCTATCATACTCATTGAAGACGTCACAAGCTTGCTTCAATTGTGGACGACTGGGACATATCAAAGCAGACTGCACTGAGGATAAAACTAAGCGCTCTCCAGCACTTCACAATTCCATCCTCCCCACCCTGCCTCTCTTGGACACTACCCTTCATCTCACCTCTCCTCCACTCTCTCCCCATACCAATCTGTTTCATAAACCCACTCTTTCTTCTCCCTCGTCTCCACTCAATGACCTCCGGTAGGTCAGCCCATCCCTCAGACTCTCCTAAACATTGAAAGAGCCAACAGACCCAATGAGGCTGGAAACGGAAGCAGTCAGATTCCATCCGACCTTCAAAAGGTCCTCACCCCCAGTTAGGTCTCCTCCTCCAGCAACCACCCCTATTTGCTGCAACAACGGAATCAGACCCAGCCAGTCAAACCAATTTACCCATCCAAACATGGTTATTGGCATTGCAGACAATGCAATTGTCGCTAAGATCTTAGTGAAGCTCAAAACCTTCCCGACCCTCCCTCTCATTGGATGCTCCAGACGGGTGTGTATTTTCTATGAGCCATGAGCACTCATGTCAAAATTTTAAAATTCTTTGATTTTCGAAAATTACAGCAATTGTCCACCCAAGGGGTACTCATTTTGGGAAAAGTCAAACTTACCAATTGGGCATTTAAGGGTTAAGACAGAGGCCCGAAGCATGTGGAGAGAGGTGTGAAGGGTGAAGTTGCCTGACCCGCAGGGTCCCCACTTATGTGGAGGGAGGTGTGAAAGGTGGGTCGCCCAAACCACTTAGTTAGGACGGATCGCTTGTTCATGAATTCGTTTTTCTATCGCGGATTTTTTTTTTGTGCTGCCGGCGGGAGAATGGACTGGAGGGGCGCCCCAGCCTCCACATACTATCTAGAGTGGACCCGGTGGAGGGGCACCCCAGCCTCTACGGACTCTTCAGAGTGGATAGTCGAGCAGACTGTCCGGGTGGACCTAATGGATAGAGCGGACTATCAAGAAAAGACGTCGAACGGAATGTCCAGAGTAGACAGTCAAGCAGACTCAGTGTTTTAGTTTTGAAGGGTACCTTAGACTTTCATTTGCAAGTTTCATACAAATTTTGCCCTTCATTTTAAAGGGTTGTAATTTTGACAGCCCTTCATTTTTTTTTTGGCGGCCATTCGGTCAGCATGCATGTAACATAAAAGTATTTTCTCTGTACAATAGCCATGAAATGAAAGTCTTTTCACATTCCACAAGTCCACATATGATAAAAATTATGAATGAAATTCAATCTGAATCTATTTCTCGGTTCTTCGTGCCACTCCAAATCTCAAAAATGGAAGTCCAATCCATGGTTCCACTTCGAGCCCACATAAAGAAACTCGCACATATTCACCCAATTTTACTTTGAGAACCCACGTTCGCAAATAGCTGTGCTGGCAGGAATAACCAACACATTTTGCCAACTTAGGCTAATTAATGTAAGCCAAGCAGCAAAAAACTCATGTGAATCCTGATTGGGCATGGAAAATAAGGCATCCTTGATGATACCTAAGATAAACATTGAGCATCTAAAGGACTTCTGAACGCTGGCACTTTGAGCTAGGCCCTGGTAAGACAGCGTGCTGAGTATGTGTGTACACCTTATACATGATCCGGTCAATGCACATGTCCTTGAATCCTTCGTTCATGACCAGACCAATACTTAAGCTCAACACGCTCCACAATAAGCTTCAGCATGGCGGGGCATGTCACTAACTTAGAGTATACCACATCAGACACATTTTGCTCCGAATACACTGAGGGGCTGCATGTAGGGCCCACGCAATGGGAATGGATTTTGCAAATTGAAAAAACTGCAATGAAATAGCCATTGGAATTTGGAACCTCCAATTTTCAAATTCCAATGGCTATTGTAACTTCCAACTTGAAAGTTGGCAACTTGGCTGGCCCTATAGGTGCCTAACACGACTCATGATGCAAAAAAACACTTCTACTCTCAAGATGAGATGTACACAATGCGCACCTCAGACACTTACAAGTCCATAGTGTCTAGGAGCGAGACGCACACGTGCGAAGTGTTGTCTGACGGGTTTTAGACAATATGGAAAGGATGAATGCAGAAACCATTTCCAAATCCTATCGGGGCAAATCGGCGCCGATTTCCGGTTTCCAATCGCCTCACTTGAGTTTCAGTTCAAATGCCCGCAGACTTAGTCATTGGTAACCTGTAAAGGGAGTTGGCGCCGATTTCACACTGGAGAATATGCGCCATAAACTCCGTTGATGGTGAAACTGGAAATCGACGCCAATTCCCGTTCAAAGCTGCACCAAAATGGCAATTTGCAAACGATGGGAATGACATGTCAAAATCATGCCGTCAGATGGGAAGGCAAATCGGCGCCGAATTTGCTATTTTGCTAAATGTATAAATCCCTTTCTTTTCAATTTCCCTGCAAAAGGGAATAATGGCAGCCAAATTCTTTTTCAAATTCAGGTTTAACAGACCACTACACGTAAATTGGAGTAGCTGAAAGTGAAATCGGCGCCGATTTCTCATAAACAGTGAGCATCGTTATTGTTCCTGGATAAATGTCGTTTTGTAGGTACCCAATGTCATTCACGAATGTGTAATTTCGAACACCTCAGTCGAGTACATATCATAGTGTAAGTCAGCGCCGAATTGTATAAGTGCTTCATAGGTTTTTAATTCTGTTACTATACGTGTGCATTGTACATAAATGACCGATTTCATTTAACGTGACCTCAGGTAGACCGTATCCCATTTTACGTTCAGTACAATATTTCGGTTGTCACGAAAAAATCCACAATTTCATAATGTTCCCAAGGAACTCACAGTCGTCCTGACAAACTGAATCCATCCGTTCATTCATCCATTGGGATGATCCATTTTTTCCCTGTTGGACATTTATCATCCATTCCTGTGGCTCGTGGTCTTTTCGGTACCATTTGGATTACCGTTGGTGTTAGAGGACTGTTTGGGACTTAGACACTTATACGGGATCTGTGGGGTACCCTTAATTTTTGCACAGACTGATACCAACAGGAGCCTTAGGGGTGACAACAGCGCACTTTAGGGGGGGGGTGACACAGCCCGTCACAACCAACACAGCCCGTCACAGCCAACACAGCCGACACAGCCAGACAGAGTCAACACAGCTCGTCACAGCCAACACAGCCGACACAGCCGACACAGCCAGACACAGTCAACACAGCTCGTCACAGCCGACACAGCCCGTCACAGCCAACACAGCCGATACAGCCGACACAGCCAGACACAGTCAACACAGCTCGTCATAGCCGACACAGCCCATCACAGCCAACACAGCCCGTCACAGCCCGTCACAGTTTCACACAGCCAGTCACAGCTTGACACAGCTGTCACGACCATAGGGAACGGATAGCCGGACAGGGAACGACTGTGGAGAACAACACCTGCGAATGGAACATGTTAGTTCACGGACGACGGTTAATGAGGGAAACGGTTAGAACAACGGGTAGGAAGATAAAGCTAGAAGCAAGGACTGAAAAGGGGATCATTTTTGGAGCACTTCGGGGGGGGGGGGGGGATCACTGCTGGAAGGAGGGGGAAGGAGCACTTCTTGGAGAGACTTCGGACATCACTGGGGGAAAGGAGGAGAGAGTGTATCTCTCAGCAGAAAGATGGAGAGCACGGAGTAGGAGGAGGATCTGTTGATGCTTAATGAATGCAGGCAGTAGAATTGTAATGTAGAGTAGATTAGAGACTCCATGGCTTCAGCCTGATACTTGATAGATATTAATCTGATACACACCTCATACTCACACTGTGTAGAGAGATCTGAGTGAAGCTGTGGAATGAATTGATGAGTTGATGGAATCCGATAAATTGATGAAGCAAACTGATACTTAATTACCAGCAGTAAGGTAACTAGCTAACATGAATGCGGGAAGGAAAACAAATAGGAAACACCCCCATGATACACTAGCTGTAGGTCATGACTGATTGTTCTGAGCGGGCTGAGTACTTAGAGATTTCCAACTCTTCTATCTTGGAGTTTCCGCTTCGGATAGCGAAGGGATGGGTGAGTAAAAGCCGCGCGACATTTGGCGATCATACTGGGGATCTGGGTCATGAACAACCAGATGTGACAGGCATCTGGTGGGATCATGGTGGATGGAGAATTAAAGAATTTGATGTGAATCAAATTCCTTGTGAAACTGAGAAGGAAAGATTGTCCAAACGATTCTTCCAGAGGTTTTTGGAATTGCCAGACGGTTGTAAAGAAAACATTCTTAAGAGAGTGCATGATGCTGACCCAGAGTGGGGTCTGGAGAAAGGAGTGATAAAGATTTATCAGGTGGCCTGTAGAGGAAGAGCACGTTGGTTACCAACATTGGTTTATGTGATAGCATTGCTATCCATTAAGTGAGTAGAGTTTGAAGGCTGCCATACCGGAAGAACTAGAGTTGGATGTCACTCCTTCTGTTTCTTTGCAAGAAAGATTAAGGGAATTGGTACAGGAAGAAGATCAATCACGAGGTGAAAGATCTGAGGTACATCCCTGGATAAAAGATTTGACAGAAATCTTTGATAAGAGTTGGCATGGAACACCAAAAGCAGGAACTCCAGTTTCTAAAGCGGAAGGTGAAGAAGGAGGAGATGATGTGGCAGAGCCAACGGAGAGTTCAGACTCTCCAACACCATTACAGTTGAGTTACATGAGTGAAGAAGAAACCCAAGGGCAGAACTTGGAGGATGAAAACAGAGAGAAGAAATTGGAAGAGGAAGAATATGAAGAAGTAGACCCAACAGCTGAGGTTGAGACTACAACCAGGACATCCCAACCTGTTGGACCTGGATCAAGTGGATCACTTGGATCACAGGCCAACGAAGGTGTCGGCTCAGGGGGATCAGGCGGGCTGCCTGGATCTGGCTCTAGGGGGACAGGGAGTGTGGGAAGTAGTGCAACTGAAGCTGGGAATACTGTGAATATCGTGGGGCCAGAAGCAGGGAGTGCTCAAGGGCCACCACTTGGTGGACGATCCACCACAACAACAACAGGTCCAGAAGGACCAGCACCAGCAAGGGTGCCAGCACCTGTCAGTGGGCAGAAAGTAGGGCCACAGATGGCGTTACAACCAACACGGGCAAAACCACCTTTTCCAATATATTCAGGAAAAGGGGATCCCGATGTACACATTAGCCAATTTGAGCACATGTGTATAGTGAACAATGAGAATGGCGATGATGCCAAGATGAGATTGTTTCCTTGTTCACTTATAAAGAAAGCAAGTGAATGATATGCAAGATTCCCTGATAATCATTTCCTAACCTGGAATGGCTTGAATACAGCATTCCGAAATAGGTTCAGGACAAGTAAAACTGAGGATGAAGTGTATGGGAGTTTACAACAGTTAAAGCAAAAGAAGCATGAAACTGTTGAGGAGTATATGGAAAAGATGGAATTGATGATGAAAAAGCTGGCTGCAGTACCAGCACCAGGGTTACAGAAGACTTGGTTTGTGAGTGGACTAAGACCGGAGTTGCAAAAGAAAGTGGATATGTTACCCCATAATACAGTGGAGGAGGCATTTGAAACTGCAAACAGAATTGAGCAATTGGGGATGCTCAGGAGAGAGAAAAGGGATGATGAGGACTCTGAGGATGAGTCAGATGAAGAAGAAGAGCAAGAACTAAAAAGGAAGAGTAAGAGAAAGGAGAAGTTGAAGAGGGATAACTATGAGAAAAGATTGGAAGAAATCTTGAAGAAGTATACCACAGAGGCTGCAACACATTGGAGGAAGGGTGTATGGTGTGCAAAGTGCCAAAATGAAGGCCATACCACCACAGAATGCCACATGAAGGAGAAACACTATACTATCTGTAAAATGGATAACCATTCTACTGAGATTTGTTACAACAACAGAAGGACAGTTGCAAGAGAACCTAGGCAAGTAAGGGTGCATCAGGTGCAGCCCCAGCCAAGAAGAAACAATGATCAGGACCACTATGGTAGGTCTGGTGGTTATAACAATGGCATGGAAGGGAGAGGTAATTCAAGAGGGAATTACCAAGGAAATTCCAGAGGCAACTATCAGGGTAATCCAAGGGGGAATTACCAGCCTGGGAATCAGGATTACAAAAATAATCCAAGAGCAGACCAAGGGCGAGGACCCAATGGTGAAGAACTATGTTACTATTGTAATCAGCCAGGACATCGCAAGGCAGCCTGTTCATTCTGGATTAGACACCAGAATGAGATGAGAGCTCCTGTGAATGAGGGCCCAGTGGTGGCAGCTCACATGGTTAGGCCATGTGTTGTACCAAAAGTAAGTACAATGATAGTAACAAGAAGTAAAGCCAAACTAATACCTCCAGTAGTAGAAAGTTTTGGAGGAAGTTCATAAAAGAGTGGCAGGAGGTCATTTTGGAGAAGAGACTACCAGCAGGAAAATACTACATGCAGGTTACTGGTGGCCTACTTTGTTCAAAGATGTACACAAGTATTGTCAGAGTTGTGATGAATGTCAGAGGCTGGGACCTTTGCAGAGATCTGGGAAAATATCTTTGCATCCTACAATGCCTACGGAACCATTTCAGAAATGGGGACTAGACTTTGTTGGACCAATTAACCCACCAGCCAAGAATACACAGAACAGGTACATAATTACAGCCACTGATTATACTACGAAGTGGGTGGAAGCTAAAGCTTTGAGGGACAACACAGCCAAGTCCACAGCAAGGTTTCTGTATGAGAACATACTTACACGATTTGGCTGTCCCTTGGAATTTATCAGTGATCAAGGAAGTCACTTCATTAATGAGACCATTGAATTGTTGACTAAAGAGTTCATGATTGTGCATAGGAAGAGTACAACATATTACCCACAGGGTAATGGGCAGACAGAGGCTACCAACAAAATACTATGTATTATCTTGGCTAAGATAGTCAATGCAAACAGAACGGATTGGAATACAAAGCTGCTGACAGCTTTGTGGTCATACAGGACTTCATATAAAGTCACCACTAAGTATACACCATTCCAATTAGTTTATGGTATGGAAGCCTTACTTCCAGTGGAATTCCTGTTACCTACCATGAGAACGGAATGGGGAAAGAGAATGGAATTGCAAGATTCCATTAAAGTCAGGAAACATGAATTATACCATGTGGAAGAAGTACGTGCTGATGCGGCTGATAATATGACCAGAATTCAGATGAAGAGGAAGGAACAGTTTGATAAAGGCAAGTTAAAGACTTTTAAGACGGGAGATTTGGTTCTATGGTTGCAAAAGAAGGGAAAGATTAAAGCTTCTAAGCTTAAATCACCATGGAAAGGACCTTATGTCATACAAAAGATGTATGATAACAACACCGCCATGTTACAAACCATTAACAAAGAGATGATGGGAAGAGTCAATGCTAATAAGTTGAAGGGGTACTGTGGTATCCATGACAAACCATTGCAGCATGATTTGCATGTTGAAAAGCAAAAGCAGTCACGGGCTGCGCCAGTGTTACCAACGGAGTATGGAGCACTTGTCGCTAGGCCGAGCATATATGACCAGGCGGGCAGAACAAGCGAGACACAGCCTATCACAACCCATCACGACGTGACACAGCCTATCACAGCCCATCACGACGTGACACAACATATCACAGCCCAGCACGGCGCAACACAGCCTATCACGACCTACCACAGTGCATCACAGCCTATCATAGCTTACCACAGTGTATCACAGCCTATCACGACCTACCACAGTGCATCACAGCCTATCACAGCTTACCACAGTGTATCACAGCCTATCACGGCATACCACAGTATGACACAGCCTATCACAGCTTAACACAGCCTACTAGGGTTACACAATCCATAGAATCAGTGACAGACCTCGGGCTCGTACACACAGTCCGCCACGAAACTCTCAACGTCAGAAAGGTGCTCGCTCACAAAGGATTGCTAATCCCAATCAGTAAACCGTGAGGACACGGCTTTTTGAGAGGGGAAGGGGTAATGTTAGAGGACTGTCTGGGACTTAGACACTTAAACGGGATCTGTGGGGTACCCTTAATTTTTGCACAGACTGAGACCAACAGGAGCCTTAGGGGTGACAACAGCGCACTTTAGGGGGGGGTGACACAGCCCGTCACAACCAACACAGCCCGTCACAGCCAACACAGCCGACACAGCCAGACACAGTCAACACAACTCGTCACAGCCGACACAGCCCATCACAGCCAACACAGCCCGTCACAGCCCGTCACAGTTTCACACAGCCAGTCACAGCTTGACACAGCTGTCACGACCATAGGGAACGGATAGCCGGACAGGGAACGACTGTGGGGAACAACACCTGCGAATGGAACATGTTAGTTCACGGACGACGGTTAATGAGGGAAACGGTTAGAACAACGGGTAGGAAGATAAAGCTAGAAGCAAGGACTGAAAAGGGGATCATTTTTGGAGCACTTCGGGGGGGGGGGGATCACTGCTGGAAGGAGTGGGAAGGAGCACTTCTTGGAGAGACTTCGGACATCATTGGGGGAAAGGAGGTGAGAGTGTATCTTTGAGCAGAAAGATGGAGAGCACGGAGTAGGAGGAGGATCTGTTGATGCTTAATGAATGCAGGCAGTAGAATTGTAATGTAGAGCAGATTAGAGACTCCATGGCTTCAGCCTGATACTTGATAGATATTAATCTGATACACACCTCATACTCACACTGTGTAGAGAGATCTGAGTGAAGCTGTGGAATGAATTGATGAGTTGATGGAATCCGATAAATTGATGAAGCAAACTGATACTTAATTACCAGCAGTAAGGTAACTAGCTAACATGAATGTGGGAAGGAAAACAAATAGGAAACACCCCATGATACACTAGCTGTAGGTCATGACTGATTGTTCTGAGCGGGCTGAGTACTTAGAGATTTCCAACTCTTCTATCTTGGAGTTTCTGCCTCGGATAGCGAAGGGATGGGTGAGTAAAAACCGCGCGACAGTTGGCTCTCACATTACTATAAAGGTTCCTATTTCTGAGGAAACGCTCATTCGTTGGGAACACTTTCTCATTTCTCACTTTACATGAACGTCTCCTTTTGAAGTATGGTTTGTGGTTCTACAAGATGCCCATGGGGCGAGGAGGAGGGTGGATACTTTGCACGCAATGGTGATATAGTTGTTCCTCTACAGGACACACTTGCCTTATTCCACCGCATTGAGAATTCATTTTCGTTGTTTTGCCATGAATGGACACTGGATGATTTCGAGGAGTGGCGCGACGACCTCGGTAGTGGTGGTGGGCGAATGTTCAATGTACGTATAATGGATCAGGACTGGCCACTATCTGCGGATCCCGATCGTTTCCGAACAGCATTACTTCATGAATGGAAGTGTTACAAATGGAAGTACGTGGATATGATATTCATGCAGTACTTCCTTCGGTGATGTTCTTATCCGTGTTAACAAAGACTGCACTAATGTCTCTGACACTGCAGTCACGATTGAATTTGCTAAGTTTGCCACGAACACACTGGTGAATGTCATGGGGGCAGAACTAGAAGTCCTTACGCGTTTCCTTCACCATAAATGAAGGATGCCACATTCCACTGTATATGGGTGCTGGTACACCAAGGGATTTGGCAGGTCGAATGGGCTGTTTGCATGGGGCTCCACTGTCTGCTCTAATCGCCCAGCACTGGCGTCGACATGTATCCGTTGTTTTTGCGATATGCCAAATGGCTGATGAAACAGCTGACTCAAAAACAGGCTTCTCATTCTGCTTGGGCACTGAATTCTGATCGAAGTCCTGCTCAGAATCCAAGTCTATGCATGCAAGACCACACCTTGATCCTCCTGCACCATTGGATATACGAGGTCCGGACTTAGAGGAGTACAGATATCGCGATTCATTCGGTTCCACCTCGAAATTTTGCTGCCATGGAGGAGGGTGAAGGCTCTTGTCATGGAGAGAGTGAGGTGAGAAACGCGAGGCAGCTGGAGCAACCTGCGGCTGGACGAACAGCACCCATAGTCGGCGACGATGCTAGTGCGAGCAATGGCCATTTTGCAGCTGGAAATACGTCTGACCGACATTACTTTACGATTCCAGCACATATACTAGAGGATTGCATTGCAAGACACGAAGCACTTCAAGCAGTTATAGTCCCTCAGCTGGAAGCTTCATCTGATTCCTCCTTATCGGACGTCTCGGAAGAAAGGGACAAACTGGAAAGTGGAGACTTTGACGTTGGCGAGATGGAGGTGGACGACTCAGACCCGCGTTGGACAATGGATTTCATTTCAACGGCTTTTCCTATGTGTGTTGTTTCTGCTGAAGGGCATGCTTACGATGACTGTAGTATTTGTCGGGAGTGTCCATTGCTAGTAGAGTCGGTGCGTACTTTGATTGACCATGGGCACTGTTTTCACTCTGGGTGCATAGATATCTGGCTGCTGCAGAACACCTCGTGCACACTTTGCAGGCGTAACTACTGATTTAATCCTTTTAGGCATACAAACATTGTGTGCACACACATCCATGTTCATTTTATATAGGTTGGTGGAACAATATGGAGCCTGCAGTTTAGCTCGTTTTCCTGTGTTCGTGTTATTCAACTGTGTAATCTTGTGGACTTTGCTCTTGAACTATTGCCATTTTGACGTTTAAGAATTGGTGTCATACTTCCCAGCCAAGCCATGATGTCGTCTGTACTATTCTGTCGATATGTGCTTGAATGCCCACCAAATCTTCCCTCTTGCTAATTAGGGATTCCAGTGGTAGGCTAAAATCGGCGCCGACTATCCATGTCAGTTTCCTATTGCTTGTTGGGTGACATCGACAGTCTGTTTGATGTTAGCAAACAAATGAAACCTCCATTGATCTTCACATGGTACATTTAGAAATCGACGCCGAATCCCACTTTTCCGAACACCAACGACATGGTGTTTGCTCCACTTTATTTTCTTTTTGGCGGATTTGAGATTATGTCCGAAGTGGGCGCCTAATTATCACATCGGACAAACATGTCACTCCAGTTCACTGAAATCCAATCTTTAATGCAGGTGGCCCATATCTGCCATCCTTAATCCTTTGTGGGTGCGTGATTGAATGCATATCAGATTTTGTGAATGTTCTGTGAATTAACTGTATTTGGATACTATGAGGGCTAATCGGCGCTGACTTTATTATACGAATTTCTATACACTCACTAGAAGAAAAAATGGCTTTTTCCACGGCTTTTTTCACACTTTTTCCCGTGGAATCCGCCCCAGTCCACACCTGCCATGGGTGTAAGAAACGACGAGTGCTTTCGGACACCCCGTGGACGGCCTAGCTCTCAGGTGGCCTTGTGGAGAAGTCCACGGGTGGCCTTTTTCACGGGGTTCATGGCTTTTTCCACGAGCGACGTGTGCTTTGGCGAACATCGCCACGTGGATCGTAGATGTACAAAGGTGTGGACTTGTCCACACCTACGGGAAAACCATGCGACTGCCTTGTCACCAGGGTTTCACGACATCTGGGCAACGGTGTGTGCAACACGTGTATTTTTGTGGGGATGACACATGTATGGAGACAAAGAGGCGATGTGCACTTATGTGGAGCGGACATCTGGCGTGGCATGTGGGTGTGAAAAAAGCCATTCGGTGTGAGACCATCCACTGGCTGTTTTCACAGCTTTAGCAAGTTTGGGGGCCACATGTTCCGTGGCAAACACCCCCACGTGGATCCTAAACGTACAAAGGGTGTGGACTTGTCCACACCTACGGGAAAATGATGCGACACCCTGTTACCTGGGCTTGACGACATGTGGGCAACGGTATGGGCAACGCGTGTATTTTGGAGAGGATGGCACGTGGCGTAATCTGCGTGGAGTGGGTGTGTAGTATTTTACTGCCTATACTGTAGGTCATTCCACATAGCCACAGGAGCATACCATAGTGGGTCTGAAATATTCTACTGCTGATGTTGTAGGTCATTCCACAAAAATGCGGAAGATGCCACAGGCAAGCTACGGTTGATTTCACATATTTGTGACGTCATGGTGTGCACAATTATTCCATAGGCATCATGATCATATCACAAATCGTGATACAACGTCTTATGAGTACATCTTAGAGGATGGCACTAATATTCCCATATCATGTCCATGTGTAGGCTAAGACAAGTGGTCGTCCTCCACTTCTATCCGAAATTTCGGGGAGCAAGAATAGCAACAAGGGGTATGGTTCTGATTCAGCAGGGGCCACCCGATCTGTAAGTAACTAACCCACCTGCATTTGTTGAAATGATGTGCTTGTCAATTATTTATGGTTTTGCCTTCATGTGTTGTTGTCCAATAAATTACCTCGCATGGCTAGTGCGATAGATGTATTGAATCGTATTTGCACTCTTTTTGTGGCAGGGCCTTGGAGCATTGGCTTCTCGGCTTGATGGCTTGGAAGGATGGAAACATACAATGGAGGCCAGCTCAATGGAGCACAAATTGGAATTGCAGGTAGTGAAATCCATGTTTTCCGCTGCAGTATCTAAGACAGACAAGTTCAACATGGCATTGGCAGCGAAGCTCGGTTTGGACCTGCCGAGAGATGAATCTCCATCAACATCAAACATTGTGTGTGAGTTGTCGCCCCCTGTTCATGGTGTTGTCCCACCTGCGACTACTGTGGAAATGACAAGTACAGGTGAGCAGCCTCCTAGCAGTGGAGGCAGTGGACAAAGGAAATGGGGCAGTATTGTGGAAGAAGATGCCACAGGTGAGGACAAAGTTCAGAACGTGGCATGTGACGATCCTTGCCTTAATTATGGTGCCAATGATGACATATCCCCCCTTATTGAGAAGGGAGTGCCTGTACTGGAGGATCACACCGGCAGTGAACTTAGACAGAGTGCCCAAGACATAGGGGCAGGGGCTAAGGGCACATGAGTGGTTATTGTTGGGGCAGGGAAGAACATTGATTCAACAACAAAATTGGCCGTTGTATGGAAGGTAAGTACTCGTGTTCCTATATTCTTGTGCTGTTCCAAGTCGATTATGCAATACTTGCAGGCCATTCATGACTTTTGTGTACATGTGTGGGTTTCTATTGATTCAGAAGCCACCAAAGGAAATTGTTGCGGTGAATATGAGGAAGAAGTCCGCAAGACTTGCTGCCAGCAACGTTGATGGGAGCCGTATGGGAAGCTTCAAAGCGCCGGCACCTGTTGTAAGTTTTCCTTCTTGGAAGTACATCCGTATTTTGTTTGTAGGGCTATATGATGGCATCTCGCGTTTTCCCTGTCCATAACTGTTGCATGTGCATAACAAATGACAAGGGCACACATTGGTGGTGTTGGTTGTCCCAGTTTCAAGTTGGTGACAAGGACCCCAATGCACCCAAACGGAAGGCAGGCGTGGGCCATATATTGGGCATGTCGACTGACTAGCTGGCTTATGTCGTTCATGCCGATTATCATGTTGTCTCGGTTGAATCAGTACATGGGGCAGATGTTGCTCTACCATACCCCAACAATGATGTTAGGCCTCCCATTGTGATGCTCAGTGACACTGTAGGCAGCACAGCCCTGTGGTCTGCCAAGTTCCTCAAAGTGACCCGAACATGAGGTTGTGGGGGATCCTCAACTTGAAGGCAATTTTGACTGAATGCCACTTCATATCGATTTCACCTTTTTTTCGTTATTGTGCGCATCAATGTAGGATTTGGGTACATTGTGGGTTGTGATCAGCAGTGCAGACTCTGCAATACTTGCATGTTCAGACTAAACTTTATTTGGGCAATGAAGGGCGCACCCAACTTTGAAGCACCCTTGCATCTGGTCATTCTTTCTGTTGTTCTGGCCATGCTTAGTCAATTGTACATGTCATGAGCAGGTTGTTGCCGCAGTGCTTTGGAATTGTGTTTATGTATATGAGTCATATTTCACATGGACTGTGAAACTGACAGTGTGGACTGCCGTAGCCTTGTGGCCATTGACCCCGCGCCCAATTTGAGCGGGAAAAAAAGGGACAGAACCTACCTCTGTCAGGGGCTGACGTTGGTAGTAAGACTTACCTCCATATAAAGAATTAATCCGGGTTTTCCAGATATCCTCTAGAAATCCCTTCACACAAGCATCAATCTGCTATGTGTGATTTGCCCAAAAACTAGGCCTCAGGAGGGCCTGGGCTTTTGGCTCAGCCTCGAGACTTCAAAGTTGGTAAACAGGGGTACAGGCACAATTCCCTTAATAGATTTGAAGAGAGCGTCTCTTTGGTGAGAGAACCCCGGACAGTGTATCAGAAAATGAATATTGTCTTCAGATTGCCCACACAACGGGCAATTGCACTCTCCCTTTCCTCTCTGCTTCTGTTTGCTGTTCAAAGGTAGGCTTCCTGCCCTGAATTTAAATTTCAGTCTAGTGCCGAGAGTGGGTAGACCCTTGAGGTCATCCAAGATGTCCTCCCCCATGTCACAGACTGGAAACAAGTTCAGGGAAGTTTTCTGCCTAACTTCATTTTTATCAAACAATCTCATGGCAACAGACATGGCTGAGGACACTACAGCCTCTAAGTCAGATTTATCCAGCAGGGTCTGGTGTTGGGCATATGTTGTAGCTGACCCCACCATCTGACCTTGAATTCATCTCGTCGGGAGCTTAAGGACGGAATGCCAAACTCACCCCGAACAGCCACATTGGCTGTTTTGGAGCATGCTGACATACACTCCTTAAGCACCCCCACTTGAATGGATTCTAGAGACTTAGCCTGGTTGGAGTTATCAACCCATATAGCATATCCGTACTCCAAGGTAGGTCTAATAACGCGACAAAGCATGGTTTTCTTAACCTCAGAGTTGACCCCTCTGCAGTGGAAAAATTTAGTGAGCCCCAGAACTTTGCCCTTGCCAGTTTGAACAACTTTCCGGATATGTGCATCCCAATTACAATTGGAGGAGAACTCAACGCCCAGGTATGTGTAGGAAGGGAGGACCGGGATCTCTTGGCTACCCCACTGCCACTTAAGATCACTTCCTCCCTCTCCTCTGTCGTTGAATGCTACCACTGCACATTTGCTGACATTAGCCTCTAGCCCCCAAAGATCAAAGTATCTCTTCGCGCAATCAATCAACTCCTGGAGATTGGTTGGAGTCTCCCCTATGCCTGCGAAGTCATCCGCAAACATAAGGGCTGGTATGGTGGTATCACCCACCCTTAACCCAAATCCCCCACTTTCCACATCCTCGAGGAGTTGATTGATGAAAACATTGAAGAGCAGAGGGGAGAGAGTACATCCTTGAGCTACACCTTGGTCTATGTCAAAGAAGTTGGACTTTTGTCCGTTAACAGTGACACAGCTTTTGGTGTGAGCATACAAGTTGTGGACAACTCTCCACATCTTTCCCTTGATCCCACAAGACCAGAGGCGGAACCATAGGCCATCTCTCCACACTGTGTTTCCCTTCTTTTTTCCTTCCTTGGATAATCTGGCTTAGAGTGAAGATATGATCCACACAGCCCCTGTTTCGCCGAAAGCCAGCTTGGCCTTCGTGGAAACAACCTCTAGACTGTCCTCGAGACGAATACTTATAACTCTGCAGAATGTCTTGCCAACAGCATTGAGGAGCGTGATGCCACGGTAGTTCCCCGGTTCTTCTCTGTCACCCTTCTTGTATAGATTGACAATGACCCCCTGTCGCCAGCAAAAGGGGATCATTTCAGTCTTCCAGATAAGGTTAAAGATGAGAACTAGGGCCTCTATCATGGGATCGCCACCGTGCTTGATAGTTGACAATACCATCAGGTCCACCAGCTTTATATCCATTTAAATGTTCAATTGCTTCCACAATCTCAGAAGAACTAATGGGAGCATTATAAGCCATTGAAATATACTCCAGTTCATCAGGGCTGTTTTGAATCATAGGAACAGTTTTTCCAACTGTGTCCCTCCATTCAGCAGAAGACCCCTCACTGTTAGACCTAGAAGTTCTGCCAAGGATACTGTAGTGAGTTTCAAAGGTTTTGACAATGTCAACCGATGGAGTCACCACTGCACCTTTAGTAGTCTTCAGCGCTTGTACTTGCTGACCCGTGTAGGCATATTCTAAAGAGGGAAAGGCCCCAAGCTTTCCAACTAAATCCAATGCACTACCTTACCTGAAGCAAAGCGCTTCAGGTCGAAACAAACAAGGACACGAGGTCACAGGGCCGGCATTTAGTCACAGAGACATTAATGTACTCCCGTTTCAAGTCCACCCAATGTCAATAGGCTTCCTAGAGGACAGGGAGAATGCCATCCTCTAAGAGTAAGATACAAATGACAAGACACCTCACTACCTGAATATATTGGCAATGTCATGAGACAGGTAGATTTACCAGACGTTCCTCAACGCCGCTAAGGCCACTGCGTCCAGATCTCGAAGGGGCACCAACATGCCCCTATGCATGCTTGCCATTATCACGACTCTTTTGCCATTCGGGCGTGTTCCAATGCCTCACAAGTTCTGCCCAAGTCTTGTCCGCAACATAGTGGGGCTTAGGTTTGCCACGGGAGTACACTTTTCTAAACAGTTTGATGCGCTGGTATTTAATGACGCCTCCAATCTCAGTTCGAAGTTGGGCGCCAGTTATCCCAGGAGGTAAATATTTCCAATCATCTGCTAATAGTTCACCCACCTCGTCAATCAGACTTTGAGGTTGAAGATGGATGGGCACAGAACAGTCCAGCACACGTTGGCATTGCCCTCGCAGGGCTGCCAGCCAGTCATTCCATGCATCCCCGTATGGGCCCTTTTTGCCACACGCAACTATGAATCTCTTTTGCCCAGCAACTACATTTGCACAAGATTTTTCCTTCAACCCTCTCCGTGCTACTCTCCTCGCCTTGCACAAAAAATTGGCTCTGTCCTTGCCAGTCAAATGTTACGCATCTGGAGTCATATTGGATCACGGGCCTCCTCTCCTCCCTCACAACCTGCAACATGGGGCCTTTCAGGCGGACATGAACCCTGCCACGCACCAACGTGGGGTGTGGGGTGGGCAGGAACATAATCTGTGCTCGGAGCTGGTGAGCTTGGGAATTGAAGAGGCCGCGAAGCGTTGCAATTGGGTGAAGCTATGGGCTGCCTGGAATAAGGGCCATGCAACGACGCACTATACATGGGGCTTCTGGGATACGTTGCCTGGGGAGGATGCGCAGGTGGGGGAGGGTTGGGGTGAGGGTACCACACACCTTCGTGGTAGTGCCCATGCTGAACAGGAGCATGTTGTGCTTCCCCAGTTTGCGGAAATGCCCCACACGGAACAGCACATGACCGGTTCTCCCCTGACGGGCTGTTTGCATTGTACGACTGAGAAAAGGGCGGGTGAATTTCAGGGGCGGCTGGAACATGAGCAGTCTGTTGTTCATACTGTGCATACCTCTGAATGCCAGGGGATAAAACGCACCAGTGTTACGTGGAAAGGAGGAACGACGTGCAACTAGACTAGGTATTTCAAAGATAATGTGTCCTTGCAACAACTGCCATGGGGGTCGACTCCAATTCGTGGAAACTGCCAAATTGCATTTGCTTGCCAACGACCGGGATCCACTGTTGGGTTATCCCATGGTGAGTAACGTGCATCTCTCGCCTCACTTCTCGCAGACATAACTTAGGATGAAGCCCTTAGAATGGTAATGTTGAACGGCCCTCCACTGTACATGTACGGTGGACTACTGTATGGAAACTAGCACGGTCAATTTGGAGATTCCCTGTTTTATGCAAGACGTTACATTTTGGACAAGACTATACTCTTATAGTTTGCAGGTGAACATGCAAGTGGAGAGTGTCGACTCCGAAGACGAAGACTTTGTGGAAGAACGTAGCCCCCCTGAGGATGATGTGGAAAGACAGATTAGCCCTGTTCCTGTTCGTGGTGGAGAGAATCTAGACCCCGATGCGACATCATTCGCATGTTGCAGGAAACATTTGCAGTTGCAGATAATGTGCAAAGCACCATTAATGAGGATGAAGGGCTTGGAGAAGACGAGTGCCATCATGATGGACAAAGTCATGGGGATGGGGATGACGGTGCTGCTTTCCAATTTCAGCATCAAGCAACCAAACCTCTGTATGTTGGCTGCCCCACCAGCTGCTTGAGTGCGACGTTGCTTTTGCTCAATGTTAGTGCTACTCATGGTGTCACAAACACAGCGATGGATGAGCTTCTGAAACTTTTTCACGGACATCTATTGCCTAAAGGGAACTTTTTGCCCAAATCTCATTACGAAGCGAAGAAACTTATAACAAAAGTTGGGCTTAATTACGATAGCATCCATGCTTGTGAGAAGGGATGTGTGCTATACAGGGGAGATCTGCAGGATGCACCATCTTGCCCTAAATGTGGGGCGCCTCGGTACATCCCTGGCATGAAGACGTTGGTTCCACAGAAGGTCTTGCGAAATTTCCCCTTGATTCCCCGGCTGCAGCGCATGTACAAGTGCAATGAGATATCTAAGCTTATGGTGTGGCACATGGAGAACCAAAGTCAAGGTGGGAAGATGAGACACCCGCCTGATAGCCTTGCATGGAAATACATTGACGATACATGGCCTGCTTTTGCAGTTGAACCTCGCAACTTGCGACTAGGTCTGGCATGGGATGGTATCAATCCCTTTGGTGATAAATCAACAAAATGGTCTACGTGGCCAGTCTTGCTCATGAACTACGTACAACCTTCCTCCTTGGCTGAGCACAAAGCCTTTTTTTATGATGTTGACTCTCTTAATTCCAGGGCCGACATCCGTGAAGAAGACCAATGCGGATGTGTTCTTGCAGCCTCTGGTGGATGAGCTAACCGTGTTGTGGGAAGGTGTTAGGGCTAATGATGCATCTGGCAATGAAGGATCAAGGACCTTTGTCATGAGAGCCATTCTGATGTGGTCAGTACATGACTATCCTGCATATGCCATGCTAGCAGGGTGTGCAGATCCTCAAGGACCTGGACCTGGATCCTGGGGGCTACAAGGCTTGTCCCGGCACTCCAGTGCACTGAGCAAAATGGTGTACTAGGGGCACAGAAAATTCTTACCAGTAGGCCATCCATATAGACGCAATCGCAACCACTTCAATGGAGCCTCCGATCACAGACCACCCCCCCCCCCAAGTATCCACTATGGATCAGCTCCAAAATGCGGAGGAAAACGAGAGGTTCATGGAAACATTTGGCAGCCGTCGCCCGAATGTGTGCCCTGCCAAATCCCATGGCATGAAGCGAAGGTCGATCCTTTGGAACCTGCCATATTGGAAGGTGGGTATGTCTTCATTGTTTGTTTGTCGGCAGGGCTGATTTCATAGTTGCATGGATACAGTTGTAAGGATCATCACACACGACTTAGATTTCAGCCTAATGCAAATTGCATGAAGCAAGGTTGGAGTCGCTTATGTATGGCACATGTAGCAGCAATATGGTTGTTTCCATGAAAATATCTGGCTTTTGTCTCTCTGGATACTGTCTGCAGCATGCAAGGCTGGTTTCTTCCTTTTCCCATTATTAAGATGTCATATCTTGGCTTTACCATCAAAGTATACCATATTGATGGTGGTTCCATGATTGCAGGATTTGTTGATACGATATACCCTTGATGTTATGCACTGTGAAAAAAACATTTCTGAAAACATATTGCGCACCATATTGGGGGAAAAGGACACAGTAAAGAGCAGGAAGGACATGGAGAATGAGGGCATACGACCTCACTTATGGTTAAAACCCCACCCCGGAGATGGCAGGAAGTTGGTGAAGCCGCAGGCTCCTTACGTGTTGAATCGACAGGAAACTACTACCTTCTATGCAACTTTGGGTGCTCTAAAGACACCGACAGGGTATGGTGCTTCATTTAAGAAGCATATTGCTAAGAACAAGCTTTCACACATGAAGAGTCATGACTACCATCTACTAATGCAACAAGTTCTACCTTTGTGCAATCGAGGTTTGCTGGGCAAAGGTCCAAGGCTCGCAATCATGAAGCTATCTCGTGTATTTCGCGCATTGTGCATGAAAACAGTGGATCCCGAGGAACTACCAGCCCTAAAGGAGGATGTGGTTGTAACGCTTTGTTTGTTGGAGAAAGAGTTTCCCCCCTCATTCTTCGATCTCATGACCCACCTTGTGCTACACCTTGTGAATGAATTGGAGGTTTGTGGTCCTGTTAGTTCGCGTTGGATGTACCCCATCGAGAGGTACATGAAAAATTTGAAGGGATATGTGAAGAGCTATGCCCGGCCAGAAGGTTGCATGGCCAGGAGATATTCTCTTGATGAGGCTCTTGGCCTCCTCACAGAGTACATGGCTGCATTTCCAGGAACTCGTAGAAGGGTCTGGGATTGCAACGAAGAAGAAAGTGTTGCGGGAGAAGTATTAGAGGGCTTTGGAACTCCAAGGAAACTGTCGGCTGAGCTTCGGGCTAGTGCACACGACTATGTGCTTCACAACACGGCGTGCATGAGACCGTTTCTGAGGTAAGTATACATCATTTATTTGGCTTCACATGCTAACTCTGGGGGCCATTTCCGGACACAAAATTGGCGCATTCTCAATTTTCACTCAGCCTCTTTGTACATACTATGGTCCTGACTAAGTGTGAATTGAGTATGACCAGACTTTATGATATTGAGAAGGCCACCATAGAATCAGCCAGAGCCGAATTTCGAGCCACATACACCACCCAAGGGATAAATGCACACCAACGCACCGTTCCATACCCCGAGAACATGTTGCCTTTGCTTGCTTTTCATATGTGGATACAGTCGGCAGTACAAAATGTTGTTTCAAGAGGAGCAACGTATGATGCAAATATTCGTCATCTGTGTAAGCCACCAGGGTTTGTTGCTCGCTCATTTCGGTCTATGTGGGCATACGGAAATCACTACAGAGTGGTGGAAACAGGTGTGGTTGATTACCATGTCACATTCGACTTTGGGGTTGCACAGATTTTTGCCAAAGAGTCAACGGGAAGGGGCGTGGATGGTAACCCTGTCATGAACCAGCTGCAATATGTTGGTGTTGTTCGTGAAATTTTACAGCTTCAGTATGGTGCTGTCACTCCTGTAGTATTCATATGTGAATGGGTCAGAGCAAGCTTGACAGGTCGCAACCGCACCATGAAGAAGGATGAGTATGGTTTCCTACTCGTGGACTTCGATCGCATGTTGCCACCGGGAGATGAACCATTCACATTTCCATGGCAAGTCGAGCAAGTTTTTTTTTGCAGATGAGCCCTCCAACGCTGGTAACTGGAAAGTAGTACTTCAGAAGGAGCCGCGCTCACGGCGCGTGGTACATGATGTCACTGGTGTCAGCTTGGGTGAGAATGAGTCATGCGTAAGGATGCAAGTGGCGGAGGCATTGGAGGATGTGAATCCCAACACAGAATTTGGACCTTCAACAACCCTTACCGAAGCTGAGATGGCTACTATTGCTATGATGAGGCCCCCACGAAGGGACGAACCATGGCACCGAGATAGTGAGGATTGCAACACTGACCAAGAGTGTAGTGAAAGTAGTAGCGATGAAGATGACTACATCTGGTAAAAGGACAATAGCGTCATGTTGACATTTTAACTGACACACTGAGTGACATTTTCAGTTCCAAATCACTGGACACCTTGTGCTTCAGCCACTGGCCTGGTAAAATGACATATGCATTATATGACATTTTGAGTGGCACACTGAGGCGCATTTTGAGTCCCAAATCAGCGGACATCCTGTGCTGCAGCATCCACTTGTTGCGGTTATTTTCCCTGTGAATGTAGCAGCAAGGAAGATGATTCCTGGTAAAAAGGCAATAGCGTCATGTTGGCATTTTGGGTTGCTTCAGTTGTTACTCCACCTCTCTACTATCTCCCCCCCTGCCCACATCCATGCCTTACTTACTCTCTAGCTACGAACTGAATTCTGATGCCTCTGCTCCTCCCTCCCCCTCTCTATTTTCCCTGTGTTCAGATTGTGGGGGTTGGGTGCAATGTGTTGGGGATGTACTTCTTTATAATGTTTGTTCTGGTTTGGTGCAGTCGGGGGACAATCTGCACAACAAGTCACATGTTGGATCTGATGGGCATTGCAACTGTGGATGCTGATTCACATGTCTTCCCCACTAATGGGACCCCTCTGTTCATGCTTGGGATTTGGCAAGTTCGTAAACCCCCACTTTTTTGACTGTGTGCTTGCAGGTCGCATGGGCAGAGCCATGCATGGGGCAGAGCCATTCAGTTGGCTACAGGTTCAATTCCTCCGCACATGACAGTATGTGGCCCTATTTATGATGGCTTTGACTTGCTCATAGAGAGGGCTCGTTCCACGGTTACTCTATTTTTTGGCTTGTTTAAAAACCCTCACTGTGACAGGGATGAGGCTTCTATCATTGCTCAATTTAGAGGCGATGTGATGGTGGAGGAGAATGTTCATGAATCACAAGAAGGTATGTGGCACCTTGGAACCCATGAATTCAGAATCATGGAGATTCCAGATTCATATATAGCCAAAGTTGATCTTTTGCTTTGTGATTTCTCTCTGTTTCTCATGTTTGTGAGATTCGGTGCTTCATCCCTCTGCATGTACCACCCCGCTTTGTCATGATTGCGAGTTGGAATTGTAGAGATGACCTTTCTTTGAAAAACATACATACTTTGTATGGGGGGCTTGAGGTGAGCAATCCAAAGACCATTATGTGTTACAGACACCAATTACCAGTCCACATTATGGGTGTGTACTTTGCATGGATTTGCAACCCCCCACATTATTTGGTCCTTCCGAAAATAAAACTCTTTCTTGCTAGAGCTGGAAGCTCATGGGCGTTATGCCTTCAACCATCCAGATGTGCTGTTATTTGTTCTGAATGTGGACATCACCACATGTGCACTTGTAATTTTACCGCCCATTACCAAGTTGTTGCACCACACATGAAACAAAAGTATTACAGATTCATAAGCAGTATGGTTGAAAGGTCTGAGAAGTAGATAACAAGAGGCAAGCTGAACGTCGTACAGGGGACACTCAGTTTTTGACAGGAGAGGCCAGTTAAGTACATAAACTTGAGGCAAAACCCAAAAGGATAATATACGCAGGCTGAAATGTGGATAGTCTCTGCATTGCTACTGCTTCACCCCCAAACCATCACACCATCACAAGTACCAACGCTGAAAACTGAAGCAAAAACGTCATGCATGAGATGATTGCGGGAAGCTACAGTGCATGAATCTACATTGCGGTGTATGTCAATGACACTATGTATATCCTCACTCACCTCGATCCATGATCACCATGACATCGTGCTCATCCGAGAGGGCATGGAAGGCCAGTCAATGTGTACCAGAGGGAGTAATCGTGGAGCAACGGGTACTTCTTGCCAACAGATCGGAGCCTCTTATTGCAATTTGCAAGACACCAAAAGTAGGCCACAGGCTCCTTCTTGTGTATGTTCCCATTTCTTGTGTTTTTTGTTAATTGTATGTTCCCATTGCACACAGGTGTGTAACATGCCATGTAAACTAAGCCAACCCCTGCCACGCTCATGGCTGTTTTCACACCGTTCTTGCCTGGGGTGTGGACCACATGTGAGACACCCCACAGTTAGGGCATATTTAGACCCACACCTTGGCTTAGTGTACAGACCCGTGATAAAAGCCGTGGAATGTGCCAGGTGTGAGATGGCAGAGCCGTGGAAAAAGCCGTTTTTTCTTCTAGTGACTGTAGTATCGGAAGTTCTCACATGCAAACTCTCTTTCACTGCCATAGAATGTTTTTTAAAAAAAATTGTTTCTTTAATAAACTCCATCCGAAAGCCCACAACACACATGTTAATCATACCAGAACTTCAACTACTGCATTTGTACAACTTCAAGAAGGGTGTCCATCTCAGTTCATTTTTCCGTCGTCATACAACTGACATTCGACGTCATGTGACGTTCAAAGCTGCCATTCACAAGCTACGAACGTGACGTGTGTTTCTCCGATATCTTACATTCAGTAGCTGTCACATGACTTTGCATAGTCGAACCTGACAATGCCATGGCCACAGCCCATGTGCCGGTCTGCCAATGCACTCTGAGCATCCTGCCAAACAGGAATTTTCTTGTGCAACGTCTTTGTTCGTCCTAGCAGGTGGACGTTGGAAGGCGAACTCGCAATATAACATTCCTCCGCTAGCGCTTCCGAACATCATTGTCACTGAATGTTCGTCATGCTCTGCCCCTACTTTCTTCACTTCCCAGATTTACCAGGAGGATGTCTTCATGCAACAGGCCCTCATGCATTAGGCAAACAAGATGCCGACGTTCGCAATGGTGACAACCACAAATCGGAGACATTCGGGTAGAGTTGCAATTTACAAGTGTAGGCAATACTAGCACTGTCACCAACTTTCGAGCAGTTCTCTGCGACTTACAATGGGTTAGACCGATAATCGGAAGACAGTGGATCCTTGTTGTGAGGGATCGACATGGTCAACGCCATGTTCAGCTCTTCCTCATGACATGTTGTACCGGCGAATTGGTGGCGTCGTACAACCATTCGTACACTGCACCTCCACAGTACTATCTCCCGGATCTAACTCATCAGTTGCTCTTACATTCATTTGGTCCGGGAAATATCTTGCTGACTTTAAGGCAAAATCGAAACAGGTTTCAGGTTGATGCATGCCAGTTCGACAGTAATGTAGAGGAGCTTCCTCCAGGCCTCCAATATCTGTACATCTTCACGAACCTCATGAATGTAGACGTGTTGTACCTTCATGTTCGCCATCTTCATCCAGCAATGAACAATGGGATGTGGAGGGCAGACTCGCCACTCCTCATTCTTGACATGTTCCTAGTGGACTCATAGGTTCGTGCCGTGGATGTGAACATAGGAAGATAGTGGATGTTTACTTTTTCCTGATCTTCTCTTTGAACTTTGCTTCAAGCAGTTAGTTTGCAGTCAGAAAAACAGCGTTTGTTTTTATGGGCTTTGCTGCCAAATTATATCAGTCAAGATAGATATCTTGCAATTGTAACCTCTGCTCATATTTCTGCAATACATTTGTGCTTTACTTTGGCTTTGGAGATGTTGCAGCTCCAAACAGTCATTGTGACGTATCATTTTACTTATCTATTTTTGAAAACAAATATATGTTTCACTCGCATCATGGTTCATTTCGCAAAATTTCATTCCCCCATTGTCTTCATATTTGAATTCCAAACTTTGGATTGACTTTGGAAAATGCTACAGTCTGAAATCGGCGCCGACTTGCCCCCACTTTCCATAAATTGCGACGGCCAATAATTTAGATGTCTGTTTCATGCTCATTTTTTCTGCACTTTCAGACCTGTTCAGATACCACAGTCCGTTTCCATTTTATTTTCCTGCAGCATTTGTGGTGCAGTAATTTATACTTTTCGCGAGTGGAGGGGTAATTCGGCGCCGATTTACCCAGAGACCCTTTTCAGCCCGCGGAATTAGGCGGTGTAGTGTGTAATTCCGCCGAATATATATGAATATACCCTCCCGATTCTCTTCTGCTCATGCTCATGGCCGCTCTGCTCACCGCTCATGGGAAAACAATCCCCTCAACAATCCTATTTACTGCAAGGTGTTTGATACTATTGTTGTTCCTGTAGCTGAATTCTATAGTAGTCGTTTTGCTGTTCCTATGCCAACAATATTAGAGACTGTCATATTCAAACTCTCGTATCAGCCACGGCCCACCATCATTGACTAATATAAAACCATCAGTTGCATGTCAGCTCATAACCACATCATCGAATCATTGTATCCCAACCCTGTCCGACTCCAGAGAAACACCCTAGCCCACAAGTAGTTGGCGAGCGGCTTGAGGCATTAATCCGGGCTGGTATTTGGTTATCAGCTGATGCTTCCATGTTGGTGGTGGCTGATACGGAATTCAAAATATGGCAGTCTCAGCGGACCTGATGTTGTTGGCATGGGAATAGCAAAAAGACTCCTATAGAAATCAGCTACATGAACATCGACATGAAACATGAAGTACATATGATTGTTGAGATTGTTTGCATAGATTGTTTGCGACAGTATTCCTCCTTTGTTGCCCCGTCCACATGAAAACGACGAGAATGACACTGGAGATTGACCGTCCAACACTGACATTCTGCCTCGTCATAACACTATTTTGGTGTGCAATGATGGACTTCAGAACAGGTCTGCTCTTCGAAACACGCGTGATCGCACAATGTTAATAGTTTGTGTTCCTCAAAACAATAATGAATCTCCACAACGAAGGCTATTCAAACAAAAAAATACACCACGATGTTGCTCTCATTTGTTCGAGATCGGATTATGCAAGCAAGGAGAATGACTTCAAACAAATTAAAGACTGGGATTTTAAGATACTTGAACAATCCGCCAAGAAACAAGTGGCACTATCAGCCCAGATGATTTGAGTGCATGTTATGAAACACATCAATGAATCATCCAGGATGATGGTGTGAAATAGTCCAAGACGGATTATGCGAATACCTTGAGTTCCTTTGGTGTAACTGACCTGAAGTAATTCACTATGGCATAATCCTCACAGCTTTAAAGGACAACATCTTCGTTGTTGATTGCGTATACATAAAAGAAGCCTCACTTTGAGCAATGACAAGTGGCACTGCTGAGGTAATATTACTCTAAGGCAGTCGGCTAGAGATCCAGAACGATGATGAAGTCCACTTTTCGAACTACGCATGATCGCGCGACAGTTCTCTACCTCTACCACCATGGAAAACCACAACGAACGGAGTGGAACCCGATTTCAATCAACCACGAGAGCGTTTGGATACAGATTGTGATCCTTCTATTCTCCATTTTCTCAAGTCCAGTAGACTCACAGGATGACATACTTGGCATAGCGATGAAATATCGTGACAAAGTAAGCTGCTGCATCGGAGCAAACGGCGGAGCATGAAGCTTCATGGTGAAGATTTGACTCCCCAACGGTGCGAAGCGTGTAGGAGAAGACTTCGGAAAGGTTAGAACCCAGTGGCAAGGCCAAAGACACCCAGGGCCACCAATAGTTGGGTATTTGCAGGATTGGGTGTCTCAGTTTTTGTGTAACATGATAGTTTCTGCAGTGACCTCCCTCCATGGTTTTACCCATATTTGTCCAACAACTCAATATTTCATCTACATTTATATTGTATAGGGTTTCTAACTACAATAGGTATGTGTATCAATCGTTAGATTGCAAAAAACAATCATGTGCCAGAGAGCCATGGACTTTTAAAGCTGATTACTGTGGAGTGCAGATGTTACACATAAAATCTTATGGACTGAAAAAACATCATGTACACTCATACATTGGCACAAAGGAAAACACACTAGGGGTGTCATTTTTAAATCCAACCCAAATCCATTTTTATATTGACTAGTTATCTTAGGAATTGAGAGCTATGGACTATTTTGTACATAAAAACAGGTTGATTTGCTCTAGTCCATAGCATATTATGTTTTGGGTTTTTGAGGTGTCGTCTGTTATTAAAAAGGCATACAAACCTATAATCTAGAGGTGCCAGGTGGTATATGAACAAGTGGATGTAAACTCTAGATTTTGATGTCTAAATATTTTTTCAAATTAAAGATTAAAATATCTAGTAAAGAATGTTTTCAATATTTGAGGAGGGACTCTTTACTAACAATGTTATGTATACTACTATCTATTTTTTAAAAATAAATTAAAAGCAATAGACTCAACAAAAATAAAATAAAATAAATCCATGGACTTCCAGTGGACTCAACATGTGCCGCTTTAGATCCACCCAATCCTGCAACTGCCCACTTATTTATTTTCCAAAAAGGAACAACTTTCGAAATGACGAAATGACGAAAATCGGCGATGGAAAATTCTAGTCACCCCTAATCACCCTGAAATTTTGCGGACATCTACAGGGTGTGCAATTATAAATTTTCACCAAGTTTGGTGATTTATGGAGGAGATTAGTGGCAGCACCAAATTATCAAGTCGACGATACTCACAGGAGCCGTTTAATTGAGGTTTTGCTTCATGGATGGATGAAAAATCCTAAATTCGCCCTGAGGAGTTGGATGGATGAAACGACAACTCGCGCCAATTGGTCATCCATAAGGATGGGTGAAAAAATAGTTTTCATTAGCCTCTAAGACTTTCCATCCATCTTGAATATTAAACTATAGATCCTCCAAGGATATAATAGTTTAATGATTATTTCTCATTAGTTTATTTGGCTAAGAAACTATAAATGAAGAGCAACGCCCTCGTTGTTCTTCATCTAGCTCATTTGTTTAGTTTCTTCTTGCTTGTTGTTGTAGTGCTTGCTAGTTTTTGGCTTGAGGAGGGTGACGAACCCTGGTCGCGGGCGGCCGGGGTGACGACATACTAGTTTAATGGGGTCGGGGTAAGTTGCGGTGTAGGTTGGGCTCGATGAACCGCCTACCCGACTACGGTTAGTGCAGGGGGTCCGTGGAATGTTACTGGGATGATCGACGATTTCTAATTTCTACCGGCAAAGCAGGGTTGAGCGACTCTACTTCACAGGGCAAGTTTGCGTTTTCTAAGTCCTATGGAATTTCTACATTCTATCAAGTACCTGCCTTCCAAGTCTTTGTTTATTACTACGTCATACTGCCTAGGTCCCCGAGCCGCTTATAGCCGGGATATCACTTCATCCCTTCACAAAACACCTTCCGAACCTAGGGAGGAAAGGAACTCTCTTCCTTCTCCCACTGCCCCTTCTTCCCTCAGTGCTTGAGTTCAAATCACCCGCGGGAAGGGGCCAATCATCTTTTTTTTCCCTCCCAAGTTCTCTCTTAACTTCAAGGATAAGAGTCACTAAGCAATGTCAAACAAATAAGCTGAAAAGTTCAATAAGTTTCCAACTACACTTCTCCAGTGTTCCTATTCTAAAAAGTTCAAACAAGGGTGACAATCCTAATTAAGGAATTTCCCTCCTCCAAAATAGCAAGAATTGATTAAAAAACAATATTCTAGAAAATACCTCCCAAATATAGGCGCAGGAGGAGTCTCCAGAGGTGCAAAAACCACTCCCAATGGGGCGTGGGAACCCCATGGGAACTCACTAGGTTAGGGCAAAGATATGCCGTTACGCGTGCGGGGGATCTGGCGGCCAGCTGACCCTGGGAACGCCCGGAATCCGTCCCCCCTTCGCGGGGAACTGCCGCCTCTTCCGCGGATGAACGGAAGTCGTCGGGTCAGACTCTGCTGCACATTCGTTAGTTGCAAAACGGGCCTGTCGCCCTTCCTAAGACATTCCAGGAGTGGGCCCAAGCCTAGTTTCAACCCCCCCTATATTAAAATAAACCACCAGCGCTTTCCCCTCGTGGAAAGCGTCGTCTTCTACCCCTGGCTCTGACACATGGGGTTGCTGTAGCCGTAAAACACGGACAGAGTACTTTTGGTTCGCTCCTGTCTCTAGCTACTTATTCCTTTAACTCTCGCTTATAGAGTCTCCTTCGGCTCTCCCTGGGCTTATCTGATTGACCTTCCCAACGGCCTTCTTCTCTCCAAAGCATGCAATTTTCTCACCAATAGATCACCCGAATCAGCCCCTTTTCTTTTTAGAAGGGTCAACAAAGAAAGAAATAGTTGAGGGTCCAGAATACCCCCTTTAAACAAATGCACTCCGCTGTAACCGCGGGTCAAAGGCGCCCCCGCCTCGTGGCGGGGCGCAGGGCCTTGCGAGCCGGATAATAGCGCGGACCGTTGCGGATAACGACAGAGACCGCCGGTCCTCGGGCCGGGGCTTTACCCAACGGGTAATAATGCGACTTTGGCACGCGGCTGTTTCGCCTCGCGTGTTGGCCATGCAGGCCGTCCTCTTGTGTTCATACGACTAGGGTCAGCGCCCTGCCTCCTCAGCGCCGAGGCGTGGGGTCACGGCTGCCTCCCGCGTTTCCTCCGTTGGGTCCCTGGCTCCCAGGCGCACTAGTGGGGGCTTCCCCGTACTGCTGGCGACCCGTGGGCAGCTCCTACACTCCAAAAAACCAGGGCCCAAAAAATAAATACAAACCCTTCCCCACCTTTCCTTGTATTCAAGGTCCATTAGTGGGGTACTAGAGAAGGTTATCAGGGCCTTCCTAGGCCTTTCAATAAGTAGTCTAGCTTCTGGTTATAACTTCTCAGAGCTATAAATCAACTCCTTTTCCTCAATAAATAAAAATAAACAAGTACCCAATGCTTCTTTCCACTTCCAATGGTGCCAAAGCCTTTTGGCAAATCATGTCATGGGGTTCTCCCACATCAAATGTAAACTTAAATCATAGCAAACACATAATGAACATCACCTCTTCCATAGGGCTATTTTGTTAATCTATTTTCAAACTTCAAGTCATGGCTTGGAAAAGAAATCACACTTCAAGTGCATAAATGACAAGTAAGGAAATGTGTCAACCTTCCAATGTGCGCGGAGCCTGTGATGCTCTAACGACTCGTGAATGGTACTCTATGCGGTACTCGTCACTAGGTCCAACCAGCCTTTCCTACTTGTCTCCAAGTCTCCCTCTCCACACGGAATTGCACAACCTTCTTGCTCAAATTCAACAAGGCCTCAAGGCCACAATGAACTAGGCTTCTTGCCTTAGTCCTCTAACAATTTTCCTATCCTAGGGAGCTTCAAGCTCCACTCCCTAGGACCTCGGCCTCCTCAAGCAATTCTAACAAAGCAACAACACATGAAGCAAGAGCAAAACTATGCAATGGAACTAGGTGAAGAGCAACGGAAGCTTTGCTCCTCTTTTATACTGTTTTTGAGCCGGCAACCAGCATGTAGCCTTGTGGTAATAGGCACATACCACGTTGGATGTGGTTGTGGGTTCAAACCATGATCTAGTGTGTCATAAAGGTGTCCATCTTCCTAGCGGAAGGTAGTAGCCCTTCAGGGTGAAGTGACTCCATAAGTTACGCTTCCTCCGGGAGACGTTATATATATATATATATATATATATTTGTTTTTTTTGTTTTTTTGAGCCTAATAAACTAATGAAAACTATTCATTAAACTATTGTATCTTGGAGGATCTATAGTATAATATTCAACATGGATGAAAAGTCTTAGAGGCCAATGAAAACTGGTTTTTCATCCATCCATATGGATGACCAATTGGCACGAGTTGTCATTTCATCCATCCAGCTCCTCAAGGCGAATTTTAGGATTTTTCATCCATCCATGAAGTAAAAACTCAAATAATCGGCTCCCGTGAGTGCCATCGACTCAATAATTTGGTGCCATTGCTAATCTGCTATATAAATCATCAAACTTGGTGACAAACTACAATTATATACCCCGTATCAACCTGTAAGTTCTCAGGTCCATCGGTGGTAAAAGGTCACACATTTCGCCGTTCGTCGTAATTTAGCTATATAAAGCTCTTGTTGTATTTTGGAAATCAAATCCGTGGTGGTGGCTCTGGGGTCTTTGACCCTGCCACTGAGTCATAGGTTGTCCGGAGTCCCCTCCAGTTGTCCTGCACCGCTAACAAGTCACCGCTTCGCCGTTTGAAGTCGTCCTGACTTGCTGTCGTTCCGATACAGCCGTTTGCTTGCGATATTTCATCGTTGTACATGTTGTTTCTTCCAATTGCCAAGCTTCTCGCCGTGTGTTCCTACTAGACTTGAGAGGCAGGAGAAAAGAGAGATCGCAATCTGGAACTGGAACAGTCGTCATGTATTATTCGAACATGATTAGCTTACTGTTACTGGTACCGAATTTGGCAGCCTAATCTGCTGTCGATGCAGCTTCCTATGGTCATCTTGACGCCAGAGCTATTCTCCATGGTCGTCACAGTCACTGCCTAATTTCCTACGTGCTTTACCAACGATTTCCAGATAACTAACAAACTATCCTTTTTTTGGCAGTACAATGCCGAAACCCCTTGTCTTATGATAAAACACGATCTGAAAAGAAAGTTGTACCAATATATGCATCTACAAAGGGCTAGATCCTAGGGAGTGGAGCTTGAAGCTCCTTAGTTAGTTTTTGAGGAGCTTAGGAAGTCCAAGCTCTAGGCCTTCAGGCCCTTGAGGGAAGCATAGTGAGGACACCATTTAGAGGGGAGACTTGAGGACGAGTAGGGAGGCCGGAGATGGTCAAGGTATGAAGAGCACCTAGGGAAAGGGCCACCTTGAGCACCATTCTACCGAGCTAATAGAGCACACCGAGCTCCACCATCTGATGTAAGGGTGATCCACCACCACCCCCTCCTTTATTTGCTTTGAAATTATTTCATTTGATTGATTTACACTAAGCCGAGAGCTCGCAATGCTAGGGGCTAGTGTCTATGTGTGTGCATGAAGATTGTAAGAGAAGGGTGTGGACCAATAGGTGGGGATGAGGATAGTGAGAGATTTTGTACCAATAATATGTCCAGACCAGTAGTTGAAAAGAAGCTGGTTATGAACCATATATCCGGCATTTAAAATCGGAGGTTAAAATCCGGATAATACCCCATTATTGCGTTCACTCGACCCTAACTTCCTTTCATTTCCAGTCATAACGTTCTGAAGGGGCATGCATATTTATAACTTCATAATTTATGATGCATTCGGGCCATTTTCTGAGATTTGAATGGACACTTGCATTTTATGCATTATCGACAATAGAAAATATCTGCACATCACATCGGCTAGTAGCTCAGCTGGTAAGTGCACGGTGTGTCGCCCTGGTGGTTTGGGGTTCAAACCCGCTGCCCTGCCCCGTGTGTGGGATTGTTCATGACGGTAGTCTGGGCGTTGATCGTCCTGTAGACCTCATGGCCCATAAATGAAAGGGGGCTAATTTTTCCCCCCTCCTCTAGGGCCTAAATTGTGGGCTGTCGCTCCCAGGTTTCCTTTATTTAAAAATATATATCCAAAAAAAGTATCCTAAAAGCACTCTTCTATGTTCTACCCTAATAATTGTAACTATTTTTTCATTAGTATTTTTAATACATTAGATTTTGAAGTTTGGGTTATCTATTTTTTAAGACTGCAACGTCCTTCAACTTGCAAAAATGCTCTATATGAAGGACAAAAAGTTTAGGGCACTTCAAAAGAAAGGCCAAATAAAATCTGGACGTTTCATCGTGAAGGGCTAGAAAAAAATGAAACTTGCAAATGAAAGTCTAAGTTTACTAATGCGGCACTGATCCTTCCTTACATGCACCATCTGTCAAGGAGAAAATTTGTCCGCTCATGTGAGCAAAAGGTCCATAACTAGGTCATGAATGTTTGCAAGTACTCTTACCGCCCTTACAAAGGACCCCAACTGTTTGTAGCGGTATGTCCACCACGACAGCCAGCTCTCCAACGCGGGAATATCAGCCAGTTTGGCAGCACCCGAGGATGACCACCATGATCTTATTATCATGAAGGCCATCTCCGCTTCCTGCTCGCTTTTTGCCGTCCTCCAGCCAGGGACAGATGAGCGGATTGCAGTCCCTCTTGAATGTACTTTTTGGTGTACGACGAGAGGCTTTGCCCCCAATGAAAACCACAAGACCTCTCTCTACCTTCCATTAGAGACCCATCTCCGAAGACATTGCGCACTGCCGCCCAGTTGGCGTTCGCATTGTTAGCCATGAAGCCCCTAAAATGTGGAGGCCTCTTGCCCGCCCTCTTCATCTGCTCCTTTATGCAGTCCCACATGAGGACCTGCGACTGTGTGTCCTTGGACTTCATTTGGCAGATTGCGATGGTCATTAGCTCCTGGTAGGACGGATGGTAGACATGGCAAGCCATTGTGCTCCACCCGTGGATTCTCTTCACATTGTCGAACATTACCCAACTGTTTTCCAACTCCCCCCCTTTATTCATCATTTCCTCTGCTGAGACCAGTGAAGGAAATGAATCCAAAACTGCTTGCTTTGAGATCGAATGCTGCAAGTTAGATACAGGCTTGCTAAACAGGTCTGAGAAATAAGAGGCTACAAAAGAGGTCATGGATTTTGGGTCAGAATATGTTTCATCTCCGAGGCCAGTGAAGGAGCTGATCGTGGTGGCATCTCGACGTTGCTTAGCCTTCAGGTTGAAGTAACGCGACATCTTTTCGCCTTTTAAAGACCAGTTGATGCCTGTTTTCCTACGAAGGGAATCCTCTTTGACTCTAAGGAGGTCAGCGATGTTACATTTTGCCAAGTTAAAAGAAGACATAGTCTGAGGACCCGCCCAGTTTGTTTCAATTGTCTTCTGACATTGGGCCAGACATTTAAGAAGAGCTTTCTCCCTTTTGTATCCCTGGAAGGTGTATATTCCGCAGACTCGCCGATTATATTCAGCATACCATTTCAATTTCAGAGTTAATCTTGCAGTAGGGCCCATGAAGTAAATCGGCGCCGAATTATATAGGATTAACATTTTCAACCCCTCCGAAGGAACTCCGCTTTAGAGCTGAACACTGTCACTTGCACAAACTGGCTCCATTGCAATTGTAGTTCTACTATTTCATGAGTGCCCCTGAAGTAAATCGGCGCCGAATTCTATTTCGATTAACATTTGTAGTATGCCTGAAGGAACTCTACAGTACGTTACCACACTGTCTCTGAGGCAAATCGGCGCCGATTTCAAGGGAGCCAGGGCGAGAACAGGATGTGCCCAAATATGATTTGTCGCAAAACTAGAGGAAAATATTGTCCACCTTGGAAAGCCGGCGGAAAATCGGCCGTGTGTTTTCATCAAGCGGGAGCAAGATGAAACAGTTGAGGGATGTAAGACGGTCACGTATCACCCAACACGGACACGTGGCACCCATGTTGCAGTGCCTCCATTATTGGAGCACCCGTCCTCATCCGCTTCTCATCACTCCAGGATTGAACTGTCTTCTCCGTTGACATGTGCAACGTCATTCTCATCCACGATACAGTGGCTCCTCAACTTCGACTAACTCTTCATGCAGAGACTTTGTTCTGTACTTTGCAAGGATGTCGTGTTTCCGGGACGGTGAGGACTGCCCTTATGGAGGCGTCGACTTTGAAAGGTTTACGCCGTCAGCGGGGGACATCGTTATCTGGATGATAGTTTCCAATCACGATTTAGGGGAGCGGGGGGAATCATTGACAGCTTTAGAGTATCTGCCAGGCTACTACGCTTTCGAGCGGGGCGACAGTGGCGGTCTACCGAATCCGTGGCTCCTGCACGTCCTTGACTTAGATATTTCCCCTTAAAGAGACCGGCAGGAGGAGAGATTACGCACGGCCATGCTTTGGCGCTAGAACTGCTGCCAGTGGACCTGGGAGGACTCCATCTCTGTGACGTACACTCCTGAACAAGTCCGCACATCTTATCCTGTGAATGGGGATATTCGTATTCACATGGATCACGGAAACAGCCCGCCAACAGTGAAGCTTTCCATATTCCATGGTGGTTCGATTGAAGGGCAGGACATTGTCGTCCACTTGAACAGAGGCGTGAGAACGGCCTTTATCAAGTTTACCTGAAGGAGCCCCATGACTCATGACCTCGTCTTCAAAGCAGTGGAAGTTCCTACTCCTTCATGACTTAACTCCACAAGGCATAAGGCTGACCATTCCCATGTACCAACAGCGCAGTAGAAGTGCTTCTTATGTAATTCATGTGGATGAATAAATATACCCATTGGGCCCTCATTTATGTCCAATTTTAACCTTGATTCTGACAATGGAGAACTCGTCATTTTGTTTGGGGGTGGATTTGGGATGGATTGTTTTTTACCTCGATTTTGTGAAAACAACAAGTTACAACAAACACTTCCTCATCTCCACTGGACATGTGCCACATTGAAGATATTTAAGAGCGATGCAATCCCGGGGTACAATTTGATTTTCTCAATTCGAATAATTGTTCCCATAAGATCAATGAAATCTGAGTGATTGTGGTGGGAGTACAGTTTAGTCTCATATTACATCCTCCATCCCCTCTGCGATTGCGCACTACGCAGTACAAGCAAGGAACGCATTGTGTAGTCGGCGCCGATTTAGTCGTTCCATGTGGCCGGCATGCGATAACCTGCACGACGATTGTTGCCTGCATTAACATATAATCGGCGACGATTATATGTAAGAAAAATCTTCCATTTGGTCAGATTTTTGTATGAAGACTGTCGCTAAAGCAAATCGACGCCGAATGTACGAGCTTCAAGTCCCATTACACACAGCTAGGGGGAAACCAAAAATTTGTTGATGCCAGATCATGCATACGAAGTATGTTTGCTGACACGTTTTTTCTCAAGGCGAGCAGTGGAATTGAGCATTCGTTTAACAGTGTTGCAGATGCAAGTCTTGACCAATTGCAAAGAATGTTGTCACTGCAACCATGTAATCGGCGCCGATTCTATGCACCAGCACCAATGAAATGTGGGAGGACTCCCCTTTAAACACTGTCCGACACCCTAAACTGGCAACAATAAGAATTAATCAACTCGCTGGACGCACATAATCAGCGCTGATTCTAACACGGTTGAGGTAGGGAAGTTTGCCTGCTAGGGACACAATACTTTCCTTCCATGGAAATCGGTGCCGATTTGAATTATTCAGGCCTTCACATGTTTCGCACCCTAAACCCGGTTCGGTAGTTCTCTGCTGGAGAAGGATGACGGGGACATGGTCTGGTTTCACTCCCCTTCTCAAAGTGTAGGCAGGGGGGGTTGGATTTTGGAGTGCACTGAAAGCGGTCGTAAGAACGCGAAACTCTCGGACAGCGTCAAGGATGTCGATGTCATTGCGGATGAAAACATTCGCAATTTCTCATTGGTGCATGAAGAAAAATCGTGTTGGGGATGTAAGTATTTTTGTCTCACGTGAGCTGAGAGGGCAGAGGGCTCCATTGCGTTGGACCTACTGCCGTTCGGCACTTGCCGCGATCGTATTTGGTTTTGGAATTTGAATTAGGATGGCGATGCGGAAAGTTGCGTCGCACCGCGCTTTGTACCCCTTGGAAGGTACATTCCCCCCAATTTGCATTCGTTGAAATAATGGCTTGTCGACACTTGCCTTCATCAGAATGGCATTTCAAATTTGACTGCAAACGTGATGCAGAATGCCGCGTCGGCGCCAAGTAGGGACCCATTGGAGGCTACTCTTCCCCCTCACACCGCCTCGAGATAGAGAGGAGGTGCCTTCACAACCTACCTTACTTCTTCCCCCTTGCATCGTCCTCGTCACAACCTGCACTTCCTGTGGAGGCCCCCGAACGCTACTCTGTTCCAAAGTTCCATTCATTTATCCTGGTCAGCATTTGCCCTTACACAACTTCGGAGAGGATGGAGCAATCGCTGCATTCGCATGATCATTCCGAAGAAATAGATCCTAATGCACAGGTCTCAGAAGCTGTAGGGCGGTTTCTTCGCAGTGGCAGAGTCACGACATCTCAAGGAAGTAGCCAAGGAAGAGGGCGGTCATCCGTGGACGCAAGGTCGTAGTGGAGGAGGGGCTGGCAGTGAATCACTCGGGCTCGATAGAGGCGCCATTACTCCTCCACGGTCTGGGAACGCAAGTCCCATGAGCGTCAATGCTCTTCCTTCCCCTGGAGCTGGAAGCTCGCACGGTGGAAGTCAAGGAGAGCCCGGTGGAATCGATGACCAGCCTGAGGTCTCGACAGACCCTGCAGCCACGGATGTTGTGATCACAACGGATCGGCGGCGAAAGGCGATCGAGCTGATGTCCTCAAGTGCCTTGAATCACACATACTCCTCCATCTCCAAACTCTTAAGGAAGGGCCAACCACCAAGAGAATGAAACCACTGCCCGCGGTTCGAAAAGCGGAGAGGCCGGGCATAGACAGGTTGAAGGTGTACTTTGAAATGGATGGATACAACGATGCATTGGCCTCCTTCCTTTTGGCCACAAACGACGGGTCCGGGAGAGAGATCTCCATCACAGATTCCGACAAAGCACAATGGGGCCATCAATGGTAACTTGTTGATGCGCGATTTGAAGAGCAAATTGCAGGAACGGAATGGGAGTTCCTCTCGAACAAATGGCTGTACATATTCGATGGCAACCATAGATGGCTGGCATGGATGGAGGTAATCAACAAGCAACACCCCGTTGATTTTGAGTGACACGTTTGTGTCAACTCGAAGATCATGGACGTTAAGAACGAAGACTTGCCAATTGTCCGTGCGGCAATGAGACGCATGAACTAGTAAGTATTTTTCTCTTATTTGGTTTTGCACTGTGTGAGCTCATGTGAGCATTGCTAGCATTTGAAAGGTGGCAAGCAGCCTAGATTTGTGCTCATGTGAGCGTCCTACAAAGAATTTGGCGCCGATTTGTAATGCACCTGATTTGGTCTTCTCAGTTAGCACGGTGAGCAGATTTATGTCAGAGCCTCAGGAACCTCATCTGGAGGCGGTGAAGCATTTTTTCAGATACATTCGGGGAACTCTGGACTACGACATGTGTTAGAGGGCTGTCTGGGACTTAAGAGTTTTACGGGTTCTGTGGGGTACCCTTAATTTTGCGCAGACTTACGGATGGTAGACTCAGACCAACAGAGGCCTTAGGGGTGACAGACATAGGCCTTAGGGGTAGTAGGCAGGCTCACACAGTCAGTCACAGGCTTACACAGTCTGTCACAGCATGACACAGCTTGTCACAGCCTTACACAACTTTACATAGCCTATCACAGCCTATCACAGTCAGTCACAGCCTATCATAGCCCGACACAGCCTCACAAAGCCTCACACAGCTTGTTGACACAATCTTACACAGCCCGACATAGCCAGTTACAGCTTGGCACAGTCACTGCCCGACACAGCTTTGTACAGCTCGTCACAGAGTTCACAGGGAACGGTTATCATTGGTAGGGAACGACTGTGTGGGAATGACATTTGCAGAGGGAACGTGCATTTTGTCTTGAATGACAGTTAGTTAGTTAGGGGGTTAGAACAGCTTGCAGATAGAATAGGCAAAGTGGCAACATGGAGGGGGTCACTTCTTGGAGCACTTCTTGGACGTCACTGAGGGAGATCAGTTTGGGGACATCACTTGAGGAGATCAGGCAGAGAGCACGATCTTGGAGCACAAAGATGGAGATTACACAGAGGAGGAGATACGACAAGATGATGCTTGATTCATGCAAGTTGTAGAGATGCACTGTAGAGCATATTAGAGACACCATCGGCCTGGTACTTGATAGATATTAATCTGACACATATTTCATACTCACACTGTGTAGAAAGACCTGAGTGAAGTTGTGGAATGAATGTTTGAATAGATAGAACATGGTAGATTGCAGAAGCAATCTGATACTTAATCATAGACAGTAAGGTAACTTGCTAACATGAATGCCAGAAGGAATACAAATAGGAAGCACCCCCATGATACACTAGCTGTAGGTCATGACTGATTGTTCTAAGCGGGCTGAGTGCTTAGAGATTTCCAACTCTTCTATCTTGGAGTTCCCACCTCGGATAGCGAAGGGATGGGTGAGTAAAAGCCGCTCGACAACATGTTGTACCGCAAAGGCTCAAGCAATGAATTGAATGGCTATGCGGATGCTGACTGGGCCAATGACCACAACCAACGCCATTCCACTAGTGGATATGTCTTTCTCATTGGAAACAACGCCATAACCTGGTGCTCCAAGAAACAATCTACGGTGGCACTGTCATCTATGGAGGCAGAATACCGGGCTCTTACTGAAGCTGCCAAGGAGGCAACTTGGCTGAGGAGACTCTTGGAAGAAATCGGAATCTTGGGAGAAGGATCGACCGCTCTCCTATGCAATAACCATAGTAGCGCCAAAATTGCCAAAAACCCATGCAAGGACTAAACATATTGAAGTGCACCACCACTTCATACGCAAGAAGGTTGAAAGCAAGGAGATTGATCTGATTCATGTGCCAACTTGCGAACAAGTTGCTGATATTTTCACAAAGGCGTTGGGACAGATAAAATTGGAGAAGTTTAGAGAGAGAGTCTTGGAATGTCTGGTCTTCGACATCTTGAAAGCAAGCTGTCTGAGGACTGGGGGGGGATGTTGAATCTCTAGTGCAACCAGCTAGTTATTGTTTACTTAGTCGGTTCTCAGTCATTTACTGAATTTAGTGTAGCATGAAATCAGCTGAATGTAGATAGTTATTCCACCGTTCTCGCCACCGTCACCGCCACCGTCTTGATAGGAAGGTTAGTCTCTTCGGTTGGTAGATAGTCAGCAGTTAATGCATTCAATTAGGCCTCTTTTTTTTATTAGATAAACAGTGCTCTCTCCTTCTGATTCTTTATTTCTAGCCATACTGTCCTCAAGCTGTAGTTTCACAACCAGTTCTTCAACATGGTGCTTGAAAAAGTAGTCGACCTTAGCTCGATCTGTCTTCTATTGAGGCAGAATACCGAGCCCTTACAGAAGCTGCTAAGGAGACAACTAGGCTCAGAAGACTTGCTGATGAACTCGGAATTCTGAAAGAAGGCCCAACAATCCTGCTCTGTGATGATCAAAGCAGTTCTATACTAGCAAAGGACCTTGTTTTCCATGTTAGGACTAAGCATATCGAGGTACACCATCACTTCATATGATAAAAGGTTGAAAACAAACATATCAATTTGGTTCATGTCCCCACCAATGAACAAGTTGTAGATATATTTACCAAACCACTGGGGCGACTCAAGTTCGAGAAATTTATAGAGGAGTTGGGAATGTGCAGTCTAACCACTAGAAGAAAAACGTGGAATAACCACTGGCCCTTTAACCACTACTATTTTTTTCCACTCTATAAACCACTAGTAACCACTTGCCAATGGTTAATCCCAATGAAATGCCACGGTGGCATCACAGACAGTGGTTGGAAGTGGTTTCAACCACTCAGTAGTCCACGTGTAATAAATTGTTTATTTATTTATTTGGTAATACATTTTATTAATTAATAAAATATTCCACGTGGACGAGTGCAGTGGTATATTGTGAGTGGTTATAGACACCTCAGTGATGGGAAGTGGTTGAAACCACTTGCTACTCCACGTGTAATAATTCAAATTTTATTTGTGATTTATGATTTGGAAATATGTATTAATTCATAAATATAATATTCCACGTGGATGGGGACAGTGCTGCACGTTGATCTTGAGTGGTTAAAGACACCTCATTGATTTGTACCACTTTGATAGTGGTGGAGAGTGGGTGGTGAAAGATACTGCAGTAATTGGAACCACTATTCTAGTGGTTGCTCATGAGTGGTTGCCTACAAACGGGGGCTGCTATTCATGAGCGGCATGAGCATGAGCGGAAAAAAAAAAGCATGAGCAGACCATTGTGAGTCCACGGAAATAGGGTTAGGAGGCACGGAAATAGGGTCATGTGAAGTTGGAATGTGGCACCAGTGGACTTGAAATGCAACATTTTATTGCAAATTTTGTGGCAAGCCACGTCTATACAAGTGTGTTCTAACTGTCATAGCCGGAATGGGCACTACTCTCCTACACCCTCCGAGGAACTTGCCCCACCTTCTTCCTCATCCCCCTCATCCCCCTCATCCTCCGAGCTCTGTGATGCATCAGTTCCACTATGCCTCTCAAAAATCCCGTCCTCTCCTTGGGGGACTGTCCACCTCACCTCCTGGGAATCTTCTACGTCTTCTCCCCCACTTTCCTCAGCAGAATCCAAGACAAATCTACGAGCCCGACGGGCTCTAATAGCTGCTGCCTCCTCCCTCATCTTCATTTTCTTGAGGCTTGCCTCGTGTAAAATCTGCTGTACACGACTAGGTTCGGAACACCTCCTAATGGACACCGAAGCAAGTCGGGCAGCATAAGTAGGAAGGATGTACTCCTTTTCTGGACTAGGCATGAAATTCCCCCTGGCAAAAAAAGGCACGTTCCTCCTGCCCATGAACTCCGGTGTAGACGTCCCTCCGGCAGTACTTGACATCCTACAGTAAGAACAAATCCACTTCAAGAATGTCAATACCAGCACAACCAGAAAGGGTTTTCAATGAAATAAGCGAGCGGAGGGAGGTGCCTCACGAAATCTGGAAGCAACTTACAATGCGACCACTCACTCGTAAACCGGGGGCTCCTCGGCCTCGATCCCAACTTCCTCCCCCTGAACCTTCTCGGATTTTTCCTCATCCTCCGAGGATGCCTCTTCCTCTTTCGGCAGACGTTCAGCCGCTGCAAGTTCCGAGTTGTGGAGGGCAGTATCTGGCTCGAAGGCGAACACATGCCTGTCGGACAACGTCCCTGCCCACATTGAAGCACCTGAGGAACAAAGCGGGCGGTTAATAGCTTGCGGCATGCAATTGCAATCGGGCCAGGGGACAAACTGAGCACATGAAGGCTTACCCGTGCCGCATGTGAGGTCCAGAATCCGCCCTTGGACATCCGAGCACGTCTCCATGAGGGTTTGGATGAAAGCAGGGCTCCGCGTCCGGCTGTACCGCCACGGTTTGCCTGTCTTTGTGTTCTTCGGCATACTGGAGTGGGGCACATAGTTGTAGAGGACATCGTAGGTTACAGGGTCCACAGTGGCATCAACAAGACGACCGTCGTTGCGGAATTTGAACGTAGACCCTCTCTTCACAAAGCAATATGCCTCAAACACCAATGTCTGCACATCCAACAAAGAAGGGGCGTGAGGAAGTGAGAACAGCAGATCCGGCAATGGAGGTTGTTGATGCAGAAGCAGTAGGGCCCGTCCAAGCAAAGAAGAAGAAGAAAGCCAAGCACGTGCAATCCCCGGCGCGAGAGCCGTCACGGGCTGCGGAGGGGGGAGTTCGCAGTGCGTGCAAGGGTGTCAGTTCGCCTACCTCAAAGGTGGTTGTCCATCCGGGCTCCCCTGCTGCTAGCCCTAATAAGAAACAGAAAGCCCGTGAGAGGGCCAAAGAGAGGGCAAAAGAACAGGCAAGACACAAGGCTAGCCAGGAGGAAAGAGAAAAGGCCATTGAAGAGGCCAGGGGTTCCGAACTGACAGATTCCCATGTAAGTGAGGGACACACAGAGACGGTGGATCCCTCCAAGACACCACAAAGAGGCAGCAACACACCGGTTAGACCATCGTGGGCAAGAGCAGCCCCTGCAATTACCCATACGGTGGAGAGTGGAGGAGAGGAAAGAACACCAGAAAGAGCACGGATTGTGCAAGTTCGAGGTGAAGCCAGGGAGAGGGCAGTAGAGACGGGGAGAGTGCTGGAGGTGGTTTCGCAGGTGGCTGACCCTGTTGAGGAGGACGACAAGGAGCTTTCTGACCAAGATGACATCCTCCCGGACATCCCCAGGCCCCAAACCTGGAGCATACAGGCTGGATTTGGCGGTCCTGGTGGGCTGCCGGAAAACCCCTCTGCAGCAGACGTCATGTCAGAGGCGGATATGAAGTTGGCCGCTGCCAAGATGTTGGAGGCAACCCACAGCAACATTGGCAGGGTGCTGGGGGGCATGGTGTACCCGGCCAAGCTTCGAATTCCCCTTTGCCGCTTGGTGTCATTGCAGGTGGTGAGACCTGCCCTCCCAGGCGATATCGACAAGCTGAAATTCTCTTTCCGGGATGGATATCGAATGGGGTCTGCCGTGTTTTACGTTTCCATTGAGAACGACCACGGAGCTTCCCGTGCCCACACTTCCGATGAGGTGGACAAATGGGGTCCCCATTGGCAAACGCGAAATGAGGAGTTTGAGAGATCGATTGCTAGTGATCCTCTTTTCCAGCACTTGTCCGGTAAGATGTTCTACGTGTGGGACGGCAATCATCGCCTCCTGGCATGGATGGAGCACATTGCCCAAGCCCACCCCAACGACCTCGATTGGCATTTCGCCGTGGAGTGTGTTGTGCTGAAGGTTGCGGGGCCCAAAGATCGCAGTCTTCTCAAAGCTGCAATGGCGGACATCAACTCGTAAGTTACAACGCCTCTCGCTTTTGGACTTTGAATTTGGAAGTCATTTCATTGCGAATCCTCATATATGATGAAAATTCCCATTTCAGTATTGTTTGATGGAAATGTGGCACTGCAGGGTGACTGAGAATGCCTTCATTGCCACCAACTTGTCCCATATGCTCTTCCGAGTGAAGGATGTCGGGAAGCAGGGGGTGCAAGAGTTTGCCAATTCCCTCAGTGCCGACCTCCTGCGCAAGTCGGAGGCAAAGGCAGACAGAACCTGGTATAGGCTGAGCGTCGATGCCATGGTGGACTACATATTTCGGGTAAAGCTCCTGACAGTTTTGTTGAGCTAATCTGTCTCTCCTCCCCCAATAGAAGAAATTGTGTTGAGCAGGATCTCTAATCTTATGTGCGCATTCTTGACAGACGAAAAATACAGCATGATTTGGCACATGCGCGGAGGTTCTACATAGAGTCAGAGGAGAAGAATCCAACCCTCCCGGCACTCGAATCGTATGTCAAAGCTGCGGAGGTGAGGGCCCGCATAAAGTACAAGTCGCGGATGGTAAAGTACGTGGCCATAGCTGATCCCGCCCTTGGTGCCGACTTTCTGGTGGAGGTGGGGAAGCACTACTCTCGCGCTCTGAAGCCCACAATGACATTGGAGAAGCTCCATCGTCTAGCCATATCCTGTGTGGATGCAACAGAAAAGGTGATACATTCTTAACCAAATTGTGGTGGCAACAACTCCTTTTTGTGGTGTTTGGCGCTTACGAATATGTTGGGTGGTTGGACAGACCCGGTGACTCCAAATCTGGAATGGTTCCCAAAGTACCAGGGACATGTGGAGCTTCCCCAAACCGGACAAACTCTCTGACCCCACATTCGACATGTGGATGAACCGCATGACATGGTGGTTTCAGGTACTTCCCCACGCTTCGTTTGGGGCTTCTACTCTAGTAGGGGGTGGATTCATTGTATTTTTTCAGGAAAGCGATCTGATGGAGAATCTCCACAGGTGACGACGAATGCGCAAGAGCAGCTGGACACACAAGCACATCAGTTCAAGATGGAGATGTCTCCTGCAGCAGAGAGTCTACGCGACTATGTGACAAGGTACTTTCTGCTCTACAAAACCAACCTATTCTTTCGGGATAGCAGATGGAGCCACGAGTTCACCGACCAGCCGAACGCGGACAAAGCTGCAATGCGCCTTCTGTACAGGTACATACGCGCTGCCTTTCTTTCAAGTCCTTGCATTTCAGGATGTTAGAGGCCTCATGTGGTGTTAGGGAAAATGGCGCCGAATTTCCAGTCAGGGCTCCGAAAATGGCTAAGTCCCTAGACTGGCTGGCCCTGAACTGGAAATTCGGCGCCATTTTCCAGTTCTAGGCCCTATTGCCGTTCAGGGACTTAGCCATTTTCGGGCTAAGTCCCTAGACTGGTTGGCCCGGAACTGGAAATTCGGCGCCATTTTCCAGTTCTAGGCCCTATTGCCATCCAGGGACTTAGCCATTTTCGGGCTAAGTCCCTAGACTGGCTGGCCCGGAACTGGAAATTCGGCGCCATTTTCCAGTTCCAGGCCCTATTGCCGTTCAAGGACTTAGCCATTTTCGGGCTAAGTCCCTAGGGTGGCTGGCCCTGAAGTGGAAATTCGGCGCCATTTTCCAGTTCTAGGCCCTATTGCCGTTCAGGGACGTAGCCATTTTCGGGCTAAGTCCCTAGGGTGGCTAGCCCTGAACTGGAAATTCGGCGCCATTTTTCCAGTTCTAGGCCCTATTGCGGTTCTGGGACTTAGCCATCTTCGGGCCAAACCGGGAAAAATGGCGCCGAATTTCCAGTTCAGGGCTCCCAAGATGGCTAAGTCCCTAGGGTGGCAGTCACCGAAAACCGAAATTCGGCGCCATTTTTCCATTTCTAGGCCCACTCACATCCGCCCCAACCTGGGAAAATGGTGCCGAATATGCATTTCACGGACCTCATTGTGTTTTTCATGAATGCAGGTACTGCAAGTTCTCCTTTTTGGAGAAAGGTCATTTGTCTTTCGAGCCACCATTCTTCCTGGCATGGAGGAACCTTGGGGCTGACTCCATGTACACTGACGATATTGTGAAGGAGTGGCATCTGGAACATTTGCGTGATTGCCCTTGGTATGTGGACCTTCCGCCCGGCTCGCTCGACCCATCCGAGTTTCAATTGAAGCTGGATGCTGAATTCCGACGAAACCGGGCTCCGCTGCCTCCGTTGGGTGCAAAAGAGGGAAAAGCGCTTGCAAACTCTAGGAAAGCGGCAGAGCTTGCTCAGGCACGAATTCAGGAGAAATTGCATGAGAAGAGTAAAGGCCAAAGGAAAAGGACAAGGAAACATGTGAGTGCAGTAACACCCAAAAAGAAGAAAACCATCGGGGCATCGGAGGAGGCGCAGGAGGGGACCCAAGAGAGTGACTCGGACGACGACTTTGTTCAAGGTCCTGCGACTGCTGTTGCTCCTACCCAGTCACCGGTCGTCCGGGTTCCCAAGTCAGTTCGGAGCGGGACTGGCTCTGCCAAGAAGTTGGCATTTGAGGGCGAGCCTACACGGCGGTATTCGGCGGTGACGTTTACGCACAGGCCAAAGCTAGAACCTCCAACCATCATCCAATGCGTCAATGAGAGCTTCCTTGACGCTCTCGCTGCCACGGCGAAGAAGGTGGCACACAGCAAGTCTCTGGCGGAGCAGAAGGGGAAAGCCAAGAAGAGGGCTGGCGGTACAGAGCCTAAAGACACCCCTGGTTTTGAAGCCATGATGGAATTCTTCACGGCTGTGAGCGTTGCAGCAGTCGATGATACCACCAGCGTGTCGGGCTCGTCGTCACTCTGTCATTCCCAAAATCGTGAGAACCAACATCGGTGCCAAAACCAGCATCGCAACCACCATGGCAACAATCGTGTAACAAAAATGAAAACATAACAAGTTTAGGAAGTATGGAGAGCCATGCAACAACAATGAAAACAAATGCAACCATTGCCTGAGAATGACATGCACAAGCAGCCTTCTCCAGAGCTGCCGGATTTGCACACGCACTCAACTATCTAAGGTTCATTCATCCAGCGAAGCCAGGATGAAGATGCAAAAACAAAGCGAGGCAACAAAGCGAAAGCAAAAGCAAAAGCGAAATCGAACAAAGTGAAAGCAGAAGTGGCTTGCCTGAGAGTACTCGGCTTCAGTTGGCGCGGGTTGTGAGCAAGACACTGGAATCTCCTGCTGGAGCTTCAGTTTGGCCATGCGAGAGATTGGCCGTCGTCCGTAGTACAGAGCTTTCAACTTCTGCCGCGGTTTGGATGTGAGGTCTCTCTCAGGAGAGCCACGCCCTTCAGGCGGCATAAGTCCCAGCCAAAATGGAAAAAGATCTCCGTTTTTGGGGTACATGCCTCGAATAGCATGTTAAGCCAAGATTAGCATCAGATTTAGGGTACGTATCCAGGAAGCCATGTGTCGCCAGCCCGAAAGAAAACGGACGGCGGTGGACATTTATTGCCCAATTGCGCAATTAAATGTCGGATGAAGCCCTCCATGTCGGATGAAAAACGACGGAACTCGGCCCGGAATTTCCAACGTAGAGGTAATTCGGAGCGCTGTAGGATGGAAATCCGGCGCCGGATTTCCATCCTGCAGGTAATTCGGAGCGCAGCAGGATGGAAATTCAGCGCCGGATTTCCATCCTGCAAGGTAGGGCGGCGTGCGAAATTTCCCTCACGCAGGTAATTCAGAAGCGGATGGATGGAAATCCGGCGCCGGATTTCCATCCGCGCAGGTAGGGCGGCGCGCGAAATTTCCCTCACGCAGGTAATTCGGAGGCGGATGGATGGAAATCCGGCGCCGGATTTCCATCCGCGCAAGTAGGGCGGCGCGCGAAATTTCCCTCACGCAGGTAATTCGGAGGCGGGTGGATGGAAATCCGGCGCCGGATTTCCATCCGCGCAGGTAGGGCGGCGCGCGAAATTTCCCTCACGCAGGTAATTCGGAGGCGGATGGATGGAAATCCGGTGCCGGATTTCCATCCGCAAGGTTGGTCGGAGAGCGGATGGATGGAAATCCGGCGCCGAATTTCCATCCTGCAGGTAATTCGAATCCCGGATGGATAGAAATCCGGCGCCGAATTTCCATCCAGCAGGTAAGTCGGATTGCTGGCGTATGGATATTCGGCGCCGAATTTCCATTCGCCAGGTATTTCGAAGCGCTGAATTACCTTCTTGCAGGTAATTCTGACCGTGTCCGATTGATTTTTCGGAGAAAAACAATTGTTTTGTGGCTGAAGTGCACTTGTAGACACGTTTTTCTTGGAATCCTTGACTGCTAGAGGCAAATCGGAACAGCCTCGGACGGAAATTCGGCGCCGTTTTTCCATTCTGGGAGGTTTTTACGACTTCTTTTGAGGGGGCCCCGATGGAAATTCGGCGCCGAATTTCCATCCGGGGGATGGTCTCTATCGGAGAGGTGCTGGCCTCTCTGCCGCTCTGTTGGATATTCGGTGCCGAAATTCCGTCCCGGGGTTGAAATATGACGGCCAGGTGCCGGCCTCTCCCCCCTCCCCGACTGCATTGGAACGGCCCCGGATGGAAATTTGGCGCCGTTTTTCCATCTGGGGAGGTTTTTATGTCGGCCAGTTTTCGGCCTGACCCCCCAACACGACTTCCTTTGGGGGGGCCCGGATGGAAATTCGGCGCCGAATCTCCATCCAGGGGATGCTCTCTGACGAACACGTGCCGGCCTCTACGCCCGAGGCGACTTCATCCGGGCGTCCCTTGTTGGACATTCGGTGCCGAATTTCCGTCCGGGGGTTGAAATGTGACGGCCAGGTGCCGGCCTCTCCCCCCTCCCTGACTGCATCCGAACCGCCCCGGATGGAAATTCGGCGCCGTTTTTCCATCTAGGGATGTTTTTATGCCGGCCAGTTTTCGGCCTGACCCCCCGACATGACTTCCTTTGGGGGGGCCCGGATGGAAATTCGGCGCTGAATCTCCATCCAGGGGATGTTCTCTGTCGCACACGCACCGGCCTCTACGCCCGAGGCGACTTCATCCGGGCTTCCCCTGTTGTATATTCGGTGCCGAATTTCCGTCCGGGGGTTGTAATGTGAGGGCTAGATGGCGGCCTTTCCCCCGAGCCGACTGCATCCGAAAGGCCTCGGATGGAAATTCGGCGCCGTTTTTCCATCCGAGGAGGTTTTTATGTCGGCCAGTTTTCGGCCTGACCCCCCGACAGGACTTCCTTTGGGGGGATCCGAATGGAAATTCGGCACTGAATTTCCATCCGGGGGATGTTCTTTGTCGGACAGGTGCCGGCATGTCTGCCCCGGACGACTTCATCCGTGCGGCCCCTGTTGGATATTGGGTGCCGAATTTCCATTCGGGGGTAGTAATGTGACGGCACGGTGCCGGCTTCTCCCCTTCAGCCGACATCATCCGGACGGCCCCCCACTTTCTGACTGCATACCGTTGGCAGTTATTGCGCAAAGACCAGGTGCCGCATTCCGGAGACAAGGTTCATTAACACTGACTGTGGATTTTTGAGATAGTTGGCTCCCTGGATTTGGATCAGGCTTCGTCGCTCGGACAAATTGGCACCACATTCCTTCCCATCGCTGCATCCCCCTTCTACCAGGGAGCTTCCCCGCACGCCATCCTGGCAGTCTTGTGTGCACATCTCCCATGGCGGAAAACCCGAGCGCTACAGTGTACTGCCCTCCTCACGAGCATAGAGCTTCATTTCCGTGCAGAGGGGACATCTGCCGGGTGATGGAGAAATATCTGTGCGTTCGATACCACCTAAAACCGGGGTCGGTTTTTTTGGAGGAGGAATGGAAGGACTCAAACGGCCTTGTTGTCGAGAGTATTGTTGTGCTCCACGATGATTTCGGCGATGGCAGGGAATGGCGAGTTCCACCATCGGACAACGTCATATACAGGGCTGTTGGGGACTTCATTTGCCCGCCAAATGCACCTTCTATCCTGGCGCCTTCCACGAAACAATCCGCGAATCAGAGAGTGGCTACCTCAAAGAGAGAAGTCCGCAACGAAGTAAATCTAGAGCCGAACCCATCCATGAAGACGAGCGAGAACCGGGTTGTTCACAACCTGTCCGACTCAGACGAGGTCATGGAAGTTCCGAGGTCGTCCTGGAGATCAGGCAAGTCCTCAATGGAGGAGGGAGTCATATTCCCAGCACGAGCACCGCAGTTTGATCTATTCTTGAAATTCTGCGAGGGCTTCACCTGGAGGGACACCGGTCGGAGCTGGCCGGGCTGGACTACAGCAAGTTCGCAATTAAATCGGTTACATGCCTTCCCGCCGACGTCGACGGTAATATCTTCTTTGAGTTCCCTCCTCGGGCGGACTACTCGAGGGCATCCGGAATGTTGACAGATATGGATAGAAAACATGACGGTCATCCTTGGTGCGTTACCAAAACCACCAGCATGAAGATGCTCGATGGTGTGCGGGTGCACTACGTTGTTTGTGCGGGCGTGTTGCGGTGTTTCTCCCCAACTTGCTTCCACTTTAAATCCAGAGGTCACAGGAACGAGACCGATTGGACAGGCACAACTCATCAACCAATTCGAGCTCAGGAGAAGGTTCCGAACTCCACATTTAAGTGTGCGCATTGCAAAGAACCACCACATTGCATGTCTGTTTGTAATGCCAAGCAGTTCTATGTGTTGCACCGTTTCCCTGACCTCACCCGAGCTTGCATACACGTTGGATCCCATTGTCACAAATTGGCGAGGGGGAACTCGCGGGAGGCTGCCCACGAGGCAGAGCAGCTAGTTCAGGAGGAGGTTAAGTTGAGACCGGGTGCCAAACCCAAACAGATACAGCTCCAAGCCGCCCATAAGATGGCGTTGGCCAGAATTATGTCGGAAGACGGTTCTGACAGAGTTCCTCTCGATGACAAGGAAATGGAGGCATTGCTGGAGTCGGTGTCCCACGTCTGTTCACCGAATGTCCGAAACCACATTGTGTCATGCAAACAGAAAATTGGGCGTGGCTCGGATATGCACTCCATTCTGGAGGTGAAGCGACGATGTGGATATGACTACATTCATGGAAGTCGGTTTCCAGGACAAGGGACTGAGGCAGATCGTTGTTTCGTATTCAAAATGTCCACGTGTGGACCTGGCAGCGGCGTCGAACTGGTCCACAGGATGACGAGTGGGGACTTGTCAAACAGTTGGGTCATGTTCGACCATATCAAACGAATTACAAATCACTAGTGGGTGACAATGGGTGCTCATGTCTACGACACCCACTGCAGGATGCTAATGACAATTGTTATTTGTGAGATGAAAGGAGAGGACACACAATCGGAGATGCTTCTTTGGCAGGGAATAAATGAACAGATGGCTAAGGCGGGATTGCCCCCTCCCAATTTCCGTGGTTTCATGGCGGACAACGCACAAGCAAATTGGGCTGCCATCCGAAGGGTGTACGGGGAAGACCCCAATGTTCCCATGGAAGGCAAGGAGAGATCTTGTGGGTTCCATTTTCTGCAGAGCCTTTCGCAGTACACAACCAGGCTCGTGGCGCCAGATTTCAGAGAGGAGCACCGTTCCATGTACCTTGCGTGGAAGCGCGCTCCCACCTTGAATGATGCAGAGACACAGTTTACATGTATACGGGCTTGGTGGACATCGTCAGATGCTGTAAGGAAATCAGACGAGGGAGCAATGGTCAGTTGGCTAGCATGGTGGCATTATCGTTTCCTCCAGTTCGGCGACTATATGCGGGAGGTGAGTTGCACGAATTCGCGTCCCGTTGAATATTATTCTTGGCCATATTTGTAACTTGCTTGTAACCTCAACATGTGCTTGTGCAGGAAATGTGTCTCGACTCCGACACCGACATGCCCACGACAAACATGGCCGAATCAGTGCACTCTTCCTGGCGTGCCTCCTCTGCGGCGCATCTGGTGGACATCCTCACTGCCACAACGGAGGACATTGTGAGATCAATTATGCAGCAAAGCAGGTACAACGAGTTCTTGAAAGGGAAACAGTGGGGCTTGGGGCCGGGCAGGCAGGAAATGCTGATGCGGACTGCCTCTAGATCGAAGAATCCTCGGAAAAGGGCGGCGGCCTTGCGAGAGGGCCTTCGGGACACGCCATTGTTGCGAAGAGGCCAACATTTGGAAGAAGATGTTCATACCCGTCCAGTGAGACGAAGACTTGACGAGGCACCTGGCGGAGAAGATGATTCATGGCGAGCTGACAAGAATATTCGCACGCTCCCTCGTGGTCCGGTGATGTTGCCCGAGGAGGTCTCATCGAGCACCGCAAGTCCTGCACGTTCAAGATCGCCATCTCCTTTGAGCACAGGGCGCGTGCCCCGGCAACATAACGAGCCATCTGTAGTAAAGCAGTACAACATTCCCATTGTGGAGACAAGAGTGTCGGAGTCACAGTGGAGAATTGCGAGGACATTGCCGGCATTTCGAGGGAAGTGTTGCGCCATCCGGCTGGATACAAGAGCACGCTGTGGTGAGATGATTCGGAGGAACCCACATGGTGCTGTACCTGCACTTTGTTTCAGCGGCAGATTTTTGACTCCCACATTTGCTCACGCCACAACGCTGACATTTTGGTTCTGTAGGCACGACATAATGACCTGTGTATTTGGCAAGCCCAAGTACGGGATTCAGGGAATGCCGGAGCCTCCGGGCGTCTGGCCTGTTGCACCGGGTTGCAGCCTCTCTCAGAATGAGGCGGATGCTCTATCTGCAGCAGGATTTCGAATGGTGCAACGCACAGACATCCCGGCCCACGCATTTCCGGTTCCTCAGACCCAGCCATTGCAGACTGCTTGGTCCAGTAGAGACGGACTGGACAATTCTGCACATCCCACAATGCGATTCGAAAGAGTGAAAAGACGACACCCTCCCAACAAGTTGAATGAGACTCGGATTGCCAATGCTCTTGGGATGACTTGCACTATTCAGAGCTCCGTGGACGTACCCCCACCCGGCCTTAGGCGTGTGTATCGGATGGCAACGGCCGGCTCGGCTGTACGCGACGATGTATACACAATTACGATTGGAGTGGAGCCGACTTGCAATTGTACGGACTTCTCGTTGATGGAAGCAAAGAAGGGTTCGAAGTATTATCCGTGCAAGCATCTGTATTACATTTACCTGAAGAGGTTGAGGATGAACGTGACTATTGATGACTTTATTCATGCACCGGCGTTGAGCATGAACGAGCTGCACAAACTCTTCCTTAGGAATTCCAGAAATCATTGATGGGGCAAAGGGAATCCTCCATATGGATATTTTCAATTGCATTTTGCTGTATCAGACTTTTTTTTGCAGTGTAATGAAATGCACCCCAAAACTCCTGGAATGAGGCAATATTCCATTCAAACTGACATCATTGACATGTCACAGTGGTTAATTTACCACTGTGACACGTCAGCTAACAGGTGGACCCGGACGTGAGTGGTTCGAACCACTGTTCTTAACCACCGGTGCCACGTAATGTCTTTTACCACTCACTTGTCCTAATGCACTGGTTCTTCATCACTCTAAGGCCAAAGTGGTTTAGTGTCTTTTACCACTCAAAATGAGTGATTAACAGAGTGGTTATTCCGCGTTTTTCTTCTAGTGAACTGAAGCGGGAGAACTCCAGCTGAAGACTCAGGCCTCACCATCGACTAATGTTCCGGGGCCCTCGTCAATTCATCCATAGCCGCAGGCTCGCAACTCCTCGTGCTCCTAGTAGACATCTTCATGAATAATAGAATCTGGGGACGGAGGGAGGGTATTTAAATCACTTGTGTTAGTTAGTCCTCATAATTCATTAGGATAGTTAGTTGGTAATTATTGCACTCACTTGTGTTAGTTAGTCCTCAGAATTCACTAGGATAGTTAGTTGGTAATTATTGCACCGCTGCACCATCGCTCCACCGCAGGATTAGCTCAGCTCACTTAATTATGCCTCTATAAATACCGTAGATATATAAACGATTTGATAGTCTGTAGGTCATTCATTCCAGCCTAGATCTTCATGCTGTACTGTAGTTTGCACAGCTTGATTTTCAGATATAATACACGTACATACATATTAGAAGAAGAAGAACAATGAGTGTCATCTGCGTGTAAATAAGGTGCAAAGTGTTAGAAATTAGTGACTCTCTCAGCATGGGCCCACTCGTGAGGTGGCCTCCCCTATAGTATTTGGTTCAATTTAGTGTTAGTCAGTTGGTCATCCAGGTTTCTAGGCTTTCCCCACCCACCACTGTTTATTACTAGTTAATGCACTCCTTCAGATAAATAGGCTACCTCCTAAGGGCTTTGTATTCCGGCTGTAGTGTTCATGCTTAGTAAAGCATTCAGGATGTTTTAACATGGTATCAGAGCTCAAGGCAGCTGTGGGAATCGAAGTGTAGGAAGTCACTGTAGAAGACTTCAGACGTAGATCCTTCTGCTCCGTCTCAGATATGTAGTCTATTGTAGGCTTCGTCTCATTGACCAGGAAGAGTCAATTCTTATTTCTTCTTCTCACTAATCGTTGTTTCCAGTACTAACATCATCGCTCAAGATGTCGATGCCACTAGATACAGTCCAGCACATCAATCTCTCGGAGTCCAATAAACTCGTTGGACAGCAGAACTAGAACATCTGGAAGTTCAAACTGAGAACCATGATGCTTAGAGAAGAACTACTTCCATTCTTAGACACAGATGTGTCACCTCCAAAGGGACAACGAGAAGCTCACAACAAGAGAAAGAATAGAGCCCTTCTATCATTTGCATGTCTCTCTCTGATAAGGTCATTCCTTACATACAAGATATCACCTGTCCTAGGAAGATGTATGTAAAGCTTTGTGAGCTTTATGAGGTCAAGGCCACTTCTAGAAAGCTGATGCTATGCAATTGCCTGTTAACCTCCGCATGGAGGAAGGTACGCCTATGGAAGTTTTCATTGAAACAATATCTGATCTTGTGAATCAACTTGCAGGATTTGGAGACAAGATGGACGAGAAAATGATGATGGAAATGGTGCTCAATGCCCTGCCAGAGAGCTACGAGCATTACGTTCAAGCTGTATTGAGCCAAAGAGATTTTCCGACCTTGGAAGAGGTCACCGCCAAACTCTTTCACGAGGAAACTCGAAGAGAGTTGAGGGGGTGTCATCAAAAGGAAACTGAAGCTCTCTATGTTAAGTTTCGGAAGATGGATGGTCCTAGCCGTTGTTTTCGAGGTGACAAACGAGACTCCAGAGCTCCTATCGACAAGAAGGTATCCACATGCAACCGTTGTGGTAAGCCCGGTCACTGGGCTAAAGACTATGCTGTTCCATATGATCAGGTTCTAAAACTTCGCTCCCAGCAGGTCAACCTTGTTGAAAATGCTAGCGACAGTAATGATAGTGACTATAGTAATGATGTCATTGAAGTACTCGAAGCAGCTTTAGCAGCTGTGGAAGTTGGAGAAAAAGATGAAGCATTATCAGCAGAGATCATCGATCAACATGAATGGTTTGTCGATTCTGGTGCTACAAAACACATCACAGGAAATTCTGATCTTGTGCATGATGTAGTAGCATCCAGATGCTCACATAATGTGAAGTTTGCTGGTGGGCATGCACACAATGTCCTTGGCAATGGCCATGCCAAGTTAAGACTAAATGGTTCAATAAAGAAAATATCTGACGTTCTTTACGTGCCTGGCATAAGACAAAATTTGTTTTCAGTAGGTGCAATGACTGATAGTGGACATTTAGCAATATTTGACTCTAGGAGATGTTTATTTATAGACAAGAAAGACCCACGAAAATCATAGCTCAGGGAACTAGAGATAGTCGAAATGGATTATACAAACTAGATACGAGCAAGTTCCTTGAAAGCCGTAGCATAGACACTGAAAAACAGATAGAAATAAATGCTTGTGACGAGGTTGTACCACAAATAGATTATCCTAAAATGACTCAACTTTGGCATCGACGTTTGGGTCATCTAAACTTTAGGGGGGTCCACCAGTTAACTGCTCAACATCGAGCTGTGGGCATGTCACACCTTCCACTTCTCAGAGGAACATGCACATGCATGGGCTGCTTACTAGGAAAACATCAACGAAAGAAATTTCTGAAGGTAGCTGAACATAGAGCTACTGAGATACTCCAACTGTTGCACACGGACTTGTGTGGTCCTATGCAGGCACCATCACTCTCAGGCTCAAGGTACTTTATGGCCATAACTGATGATTATAGCCGATACACATGGGTGTATTTTTTGAGAAGGAAAGATGAGGCTCTGCAAAACTTCAAAACTTTGAGAAACATGATTGAGTTCTAATGCGACTAGAAAGACGATCAAATGTTTGAGAGCAGATCGTGGTGGTGAATTTATGTCTCATGCTTTCACTAAATATCTCCATGAGCACGGGATTACACGACAGCTCAGTCAACCTCGCACACCTTAGCAAAACGGTGTTTCAGAGCGCAAAAATCGCACTCTACTTGAACGCGCAAGGAGTATGGTACTCGAAGCTGATCTACCAAAGTTTCTGTGGTCGGAAGCTGTGAATACAGCTGCTTATCTGATAAATCGGTGTCCTTCAAGTGCAAATGCTGGTATGACTCCACATGAGAAGTTTTCAGGTACCAAACCAGTGATATCTCATCTTCGCATTTTTGGCAGCAAGTCTTTTGTTCATGTTGATAAACAATACATGGGTAAGCTAGATCCAAAATCCATAGTTTGCATCTTGGTTGGTTACGACATCGAAACGAAGACTTACAGATTATTCAATCCTACCACACGTAAGATCTTTATTAGTCAGGATGTGATGTTTATCGAGAAGATCCCTGTTCAAGGAGATGCGCCTGAAGCAGAGCGACATTCTAATCGACATCGAATGATGATGGAGATGATGATTGTTCTGAAGAATCAATAGTCCAACAAACGGCCACAGTACCAAATCCACCGACCCATCCTGCTATTGATATTCACGTTGATCTTTATATTAACCCAGAAGATGATGTACACATTGAAGATGAGGCAGGACCTACTGAACCAACTCACGAGCAAGTTGCCACTCCTATGCACACTATTGAACGCAAGTCAACAAGAGTTCGTCAAAGGCCAGCTCTCTTGGATGACTATGTGAATGTGGTTGAAAGTGAGGAACCTACAAGCTTTCATGAAGCTTCTCAAGTGGAGGGCTGGTGCGATGCAATGCAGTCAGAAATGGACTCAATTTCCAAGAATAGAACTTGGGAATTAGTGGACCTTCCTCCTGGGAAAACTCCAATCACTGCTAAGTGGGTTTATAAAATCAAGCAAAAAGTTGATGGGTCACCAGACAAGCTCAAAGCAAGGTTGGTTGCACGTGGCTTCCAACAGCGCAAGGGAATCGATTATGACGAGACGTTTGCCCCTGTGGTGAAGTGGGGAACTATTCGACCGATTTTTGCACTTGCCGCATACTCAAACTGGGAGATCTTTCACATGGATGTCAAAACCGCGTTCTTGAATGGCGAATTGAAAGAAGTCTTTATGAGACAACCAGAGGGATTTCAAAAGCCAGGTCATGAAACTAAGGTATGTAAATTGTTGAAGGTGGCCTCAAGCAAGCGCCACGTGCTTGGTATGCAAACATCGATTCCTTTCTTCAATCTCAAGGTCTTAACCGCTCTGGTGCAGATTACAATCTCTACTATTACAAAGAGAATGGCAAGGTTGTTTTGCTAATTCTCTATGTAGATGATTTACTGCTAACCGGCAGTCACTCAGAAAAGATAGCCTGGCCATGCGAACAACTCAAGCTTGCTTACGATATGACTGATCTTGGCCTCATACAGTTATATTTAGCAGCTGAATTTCTTCATGTTGAAGAGATATTATGATCACTTAGAGGGGGTATGTTAAGAAATTGCTTGCAGAATTCGGATTCTCTCATTGCAATTCACATAAAGTGCCTATGATCGAGAATCTCAAATTTTGACATGGGCACCCCACTTTCAGATGCAACACTGTATCAAAGAAAAGTAGGGAAACTTGTTTATTTGACAAACACCAGACCCGACTTGGTGTACTCGGTTGGAGCAGTGAGTCGTTACATGGCGGTGCCACAAAAGGCTCACATGGATGCGGTCGATCACATCCTAAGATACATAGCTGGTACAGCGGATTATGGGATCTTTTATCGAAGGGGATCAAGTACTTTGCTAAATGGTCCACTACAACAGATGAGCGTTTTTATGACTGCACATATGACTATTTTTTCAGTCCTATATGCGTTCATGACTACATCACTCTATAGTGAAAAAAGCCATGTCATAGCGACTAGTCTTTAGGACTGCATTTTGCAAATCATAGCCGTGACTGCGTGCGTGGCACCTAGAGTCATGCATAAGAGAGTGATGTAGTTACAACTCGACTAACTATATGACTACATTGTCTGATGAGCGTTGCCTACATGGAGAGGCTTTAGAGGAACACGTGCACCACTGCGCAAGTGACATGTCACGACACCTATTGCACTTCAGATGTGACATGTGGCACTTAGACATAATATATGACTAGCATATATGACAGGGTTTATGCCACGTGTCATCAAGAATGTCTCTGAAAATAATTTAATAGTTATATTTGTAATTTTAAATTCTTAAATTTATATTTATATTTTTGGAAACAGGGGATAGCAGCTTGGAATTTTTTATTAAATGGTATTAATGTTTAATTTAATACTATTATATAAAATAAAAATAGATTAAATGATTTAAATTCTTCATTATATGGTGAAATTCTGATATAAAAATAGAATGGACCCCTCTTGCATACTAGCAACCACAAGGACATTCAAAATAGACAAGTACAGGGAAATACACGCCCTGTAAATTATATTACAAAAATCCAAATGAGACCAATGTCCCAATGGATACCTCAAAGGCCACAAGGTCCAAAAATCCATGCCTGAAAAGGTTCAGTAAGCAAAAAATAAGCAAGCCCACACATGGGCTGAATTGTTGTAATACTAGTTTGTTCTGGTGCTACTAGAATTAAGGACCCTGGTAAACAGTGCAATATTTACGGCCGATTTGATAAGAGGGAAAAACAGGGTGAAATGTGTTGAAGAAGGTGCCTTGATTAACAGTGCCTGATTTGATCAATTGTGCCGCTGCTGCTGCGGCTTCCAGTTGACCATCTACCCATGCAGGTTTCTTGTACCTATCCTTCCACAGGGAATCATAGGTAATATGGAGCTTGAAATCCGGCCTTCTTGGATGAATGTGGACCCACACATCTATCTCTGCTCCTTCAGCTATCCATGCCCCTGCACAAATCATGCATACATCCTCGCCTTGCTGCTAGCAGTTGACAATGACAACCAAGTTCTATGACCCAAACCCAGAGTGGGCACAATGGCTTTGTAAGGCCAATGCCTACAGGGCATATTCAATACTACAATGAGGATACGCAAGCAACAGATACCATGTGCAAATAAAAAAACAACAAAGGTGGTGAAGGTGCGCAACCTGCCAAAGAGAGGGCGGAGTTGAGGAAGGATGAAGCAACTACAGACATTGCGAAATGCTCTGATGCGGGCAGAAGGGAAGACCCAGGCCCTATCAGGGTTCAGCTGGCAAAAGAACAAGCTGCTGACAGCAACAACATGGAAGCAGAGTGGATACAAGTTGATTTTAACCTGAGTCCATCAGACAAGGCATTAGAAGGCCCAAACAAAGACATTGTCTAAAATCTGTAATAACATGAGACACAGTCGTCACACACTAATCCAACATGGGTCTTGGCAAACTTTCAGCAAAGCTGAACCAATCACAGAAGCAAAAAAAGGGGCAGGACCTCAAAGGAAGATGTATGGAGCACCTTTTGCAGTGATCAATGAGTACGTGGAAGGAGGAGCAGCTTATCCATTGCCAAGCACGGAGTACACGATGCAACCAACAGCACAAGTATCATGTCAGTTCACTCATAATGAGCTGGAGGCACTGGATGAGTTGGACGAGATATACCATATAAGTGATCACACTCCAATAAGACTACAACAACACCCCACATCAACATGTTGACACGGGGAAGTGCAAAGAAGGCCAAAATAGGGGATGGGATGCCTATTCTGCAGAAATCCAGCCAAGACATCAAGGATTTAGGGCAAAAACATGGATTTGGTGAAGAAGAATGCATTGGCATGGACAACATCTACAGCTCAGCAGGGTTTGAGCGCCAACCAGAGATATTCATGGGAGAGGGTGACAAAAGCGAGGAAGAAGCCAAAACACAAAGCCTTGACGCATTCACTGAAGACTGGGCAGACAAATAGATAAGAGAAGACAGCTCGCAAGAAACGGATAAGAGGGAAAACAGGGTGAAATGTGCTGAAGGAGGTGCCTTCAGTAGAAGTGCCTGACCTTATCAATTGTGCCACTGCTGCTGCCGCTTCCAGTTGACCATCTACCCATGTAGGTTTCTTGTAGCTATCCTTCCACAGGGAATCATAGGTAATGTGGAGCTTGAAATCCAGCCCTCTTGGATGAATCTGGACCCACACTCTATCCCTGCTCCTTCAGCTATCCATGCCTCTGACAGCCTAGAATTCTACCAGCAAACACCCCAACCATACCGGTGTGGAGTTCTTCCCCAAAACACCCCAACCCTACTTATCACAATCTGAAATGCATCTGCTTCTCTCTGTAGTCCAACAGGCATTCGTTTTTTTGTCTCCGTTGTCCCACCATTGACTGGGGTCGGAAAGTGTTCACCCCAAAGCTTCTCCTCACCTCTATTATATGTTTTTGGATACTTCCATGCTGCCACACTGGCAGTAACTTGCCAAAGTCACTCCAAACCACCACAGATCTATCCAACGACCTAACTTACAGAATTCAATATGCATCTTGCGGCCGAGTCTGATGAGAGGGCAACACAGGCTGAAATAGGTTGAAGAAGAAGGTACCCTACCACATTGTCCTTGACCTGTCCTGACCCATGGAGGATTTGACCGACCATCAACCTAAAAGGACCTCTTGTGTGTACTGTTTGTGTCTGTAGTCAGGTAATGTCGGATTGGTCTGTGAGATCGAACCGCTACGGCGTAGCTGAGTAGTCAGAGATTGAAACACGCATGCTAAGACCAAGCTGACTTTCCCAAGAACGGCGAGCTCGCTTCTCCTCGTCTCGTCTCGTCGTCTCTTCTCCTTCGTGCATCATTTGCTCAACGCCTCCATCCCACGCCCCTGCATATCCTGCTATCATCGCGTTCCATCCCTCGGCTATGTGGTGTGGCGCAGGAGACAAAAAAACGCCAAGTCCCAGCCCTCCTTTCTATTCACGATTACCCTAATGGGCAACCTTATTAGCAATTTTTTAACTTTTTAAAACCTATTTTATGACTCCGCCAAAGCCGTAGTCCTAAAAACACTCATCTCTTGTAGTGGTCACACAGACGCAGACTAGGCGGGTGAGAGTGATAATCGACACTCCACTTCAGGATATGTCTTCAGAATTGGAGAAAGTGCAATCACTTGGAGCTCCAAAAAACAACCAACTGTGGCATTGTCGTCCACAGAAGCTGAATACCGCGCACTCACTGAAGGTGCCAAGGAGACCACTTGGTTGCGAAGATTGTACGAGGAATTGGGTATTCTGAAGGATGGACCAACTGTGATCAAATGTGACAATCAGAGCAGTGCAAAGATTGCTCGAAACCTGGTCTTCCATGCTCGCACGAAACATATTGAAGTACACTATCACTATATCCGCGAGAAGATAGAAAATGAAGAAGTTGATTTGATTCATGTAGCCACACAAGATCAGATCGCTGATATTATGACTAAACCATTAGGAAGGCAAATGTTTGAGAAATTTAGAGCAGCGTTGGGTGTTTGCAGTCTGTCTGAGATCAGCAACAAATGACATATCAACAACAAAAAAAAAGAATTGGGTTGATAGAAAACCCTAGAGAAGATGCTAAGATTGAGAGGGGGTGTTAGAAATTAGTGACTCTCTCAGCATAGGGCCCACTCGTGAGGTGGCCTCCACTGTAGTATTTAGTTCAATTTAGTGTTAGTCAGTTGGCCATCCAGGTTTGTAGGCTTTCCCCACCCACCACTGTTTATTACTACTGTTTCTTACTAGTTAATGCACTCCTTCAATAAATAGGCTGCCTTCTAAGGGCTTTGTAATCCGGCTGTAGTGTTCATGCTTAGTAAAGCATTCAGGATGTTTTAACACAAAGAGCCGGGGATCCAACTAACTATAAATTCAAGCGACTTCTTAGAGACTACCACATGTGACTGCTCGGTGGACTGCCACATGTATTTTGTGACTACACGACTATTCCACCAGTAATCTATTAGTATTTCAACAGAAATTGCTCCAATAACTTTGTGTATCACCCAAGAACTCTCCAGTATTGAAGTGGGATGAAGCACCTAACACCCCTTGGGCAGCCACATTCTTGAGACACATTATATATGTACGACGTATGTACAGTGTAATCAATGCAAGTTCTCAGTTTCCTGCTGCTCAGGTATCCAATCCCCAAGCTCATCTCCGATCAGTATATTGGCGCCCGAACTTGGCTCTCATTAATAGTCTGCAGTATGGCCTGGCTCCGGACAATGAAGCATTTGAGTTCTTCACAATCATACTAATCTGAATTCTGAGGGGAGAAGGTGTAGTTCTTCCCCAGTTCTTCCTGCTTAACAATACTGCCGAAGCTCTGTGGGCGATATCAATGAAGAGGACGTCCAATCGAGTATCATTAGAATCTCGATTAGAATACTCTAGTTAGGTTAATGTTCGGGTATAGTACGGGTATAAATAGCGTAACGCCCACACATCGTCCGCGCAGTACAGAGCATATACCATAAAATATCAATGAAGACGATGGTGTATACATGGATATTCTGTCGCAGATTCTTAGAAAAGTAGATGATCAGCATGTCACATCCCGGGCAGTGCGGGCGCAGTCAAGTAGGACACCGGCCACCTCCAGGCACCTGCAGCTATGGCGGGGTCCAGACGTCCCGGCCCAGAGCAGCGCCTTGTCTTGAGGCACACACCCATTTGATTCCGCATTTGCCCCAACCTAAGTCGACTTAAGTTAGTTGATTAGTCAAGGTTTATGAGGACTGGAGGTCTGAACATTACAGATCACAGTAGTGCAGGACAGTCCCGCGTCTTCCAGATTTCTAAAGCCTGGAGTAGACCTGAATATATATTTATCTTCCTCCACATCCCTCGATTCTTGAAACCATCTTTGCACCAAAGCTAGTACTACCTTAACGTCAGAAATACTTGTGTACAGAATGGGATCTCAGGGCATCATGGGCAGAGCTTAGGGAAAATCTTCTAGATCCGGCACATGGATTCCGTTTTTGACGTAGGGAAGTAGCTCTTCGGCTGAAGCTTGGCTGCCGCATTGCAACGAAGATTTGTCCCAAGTTGTAAGTCCATCACTGGCCAGGTTGATAATCAGGTACCAACTCTCGGTCCGTGGCACAGTAGAGTAATTTCTTCCGATTTCTTTCTTTCTCTGACATACATTCATGAAGGTCACAACCGTTCGAAGTGATTCATTAGTGCTTTCTAAGTACGTACCAGCTTCTATTTGTTTGCTAGAGGAAACAATTTTAGCCACGTATCTGCGGACCAAATTCCCAGAGCATTTCGGCTGATATTTCCAAACCTACCAGCAATGCGCCCACTTGTGAAGACCCTCCTGCCGAAGTGAATCAACTAGTACACCATGGCTGTGGAAATGTACTTAGATCCGACGAGCTCGGAGAATTTTTTCAGACCCTTTCCTCAAGCACGATCGAAAGACGTCCAACTACTGTAGGTTCGCTATTGGGGTGAAGTACACTGGTCAATCATTGACGTTCAAGCCCCAGTCATTGAATTGGGAGGCCAAACCTGCCATTTCAATCTACCCTCACCTGGTTCCCCACTTGGTGTAATCAAATATGTAGGACCAATTAGGTGGAGCAAATCGATCATACATTGCTACATTGCTGACTTTGAGGAGATGGATGTGGGAGACATGGATGCATAACAGAACGGACTTGAAGCTTACACTCTCCTGGAAGATAGTGCTGCTTACTACTCTCGCTAGGCAGCATCTTGGATTCAATAGGATTCTTGTGCACTCTACATGCTGCAGGGCGAGGGCCTGAAAAGAGAGAAGGAAAGGATTGGCCATACCTTCAAGCTAACAGTGAAAAATGTTCTGTCACAATGTTCAGTTCATAGCGCTAGAAAAAGAGCACCCTGCACCTCTAGGGTTCACTAGCACTGCCATGCTTTAAAGAGTCATTATAAGGTGCATGGCCGATGACCTCTCAAGTATACTGCCACTTCAGCAGGATTCCCAAGGTAGCAGCTTCAAGGAACCTATGGATCTCATGCATTTTCCTTAAGCAGATATGATGGAGTTGCATAAACTGCACAGTTGGTGAGGCATGCAAGATAAGTATGGCTGCAGACCGTGGTGGTAAGAACCCTCACAAAAATGTTCACCAGATCCACACCTGATTTTAGGAAGTGCTCAAATTTTGTACCCAATCAGTAGTGTACAGAATATTATACATGTAGCCTTTACGCTACATATTTTAGAGGGTTCGGATCTTTGTGAGGATGCAGATAGCACAGTAGAAAGATGTACAAAGAAGTTCAACATTCGCACCTGATTACAGGAAGTGCTCACAAACCTATAAATACTGTCACACCTGAAGTGAGCAAAATATGTAACCCTCAAGCTATATATTTAAGGATGTTCGGATCATTCTGGTCCTGCTCCAAGTACTCTCGCCCGATCAAGTTGTCGACTCGCTGCTTTATCACCATGTCAAGATCAGGCTTGGAGAGCATGCCCACAAATTTTTCCATACACTGTTGAACGAGTTGTGGATGTGACAAAACTTTCCGACTCTTCATGACACGCATAATTGCTGCATCAATGGCGTAGCGCCTATCCTTGTACACATCCTGTATGGCTGTCTTCTTCTCATCTAAGGGTGGCAAGGGAATCTTGACCCGACTCATCTCGTGAGTGAAATTGGCATTGAATTCAAACCAGTCTGTCTCTCCCACAGGTTCTGTACCAGGGGTTTTCTTCAGAATCTTGTAGTTGGCACGTGACAAAGAATGAAGCAATCTGAGGGTCTCACCATTTGCTAGATTCACTTGCCTCTTAATCTCAGAGTAGCTCAACCTGTCTGATACGTTGAACAGCAGAAGAATTACAGCCTGATAGGTGGAGACAATGAGCTCAATGGGCTTGGCATCAAACGTTGCGCTTATAATGCATGAACCCAAAGAATATATCCACCTCAACTTCCGACGCTTTTTTGTTGTCTCGTGGAACTCATTGAACACCTGAACACATTCAAGCATCTCTGGAGGCAAAGCAAGGTCCGAAGAAATGTACTTCGGCCAGAACCAGGAGGTGAGAACTTTCACTGAAAAATCAATTTTCGAGGTCCTGTTTGAGGTAGTTACATTGTGGGCTACATAATCCTCGAACAGGCTGTGGTTCTCCTCTGCCAGTACTGTGAGGTCTGTGATCATGCCCTTCATTTTGGAGGTATATTGTTCACCCCATTGTTGCCTCAGTTTCCTCAGAAATCTGCGGTCATGACTGACATTAGCGGTTACATTGGTCAAGAGTCTGCGAGCCAATTTCTTCCTGCATAATTCTGCAAAGTGGTCCATGTCAATATTGCTGTACAGAAGAAGTTTTATCACCTTTTGAATGGTCTCTTCAACTGCTCCATCACTCAGCTTTTCAATTCCACCGTTAGTCATTAGGCTGTCGTAGAACGTGGCCAACAGCTCTTCTGTGGTGCACCTGGCCACATTCAGCTTGTTGCAAAACAGCTCAAGGGCTTCCCTCCATGCCCTCTGGAATAGGGGATGGTTGGCAAAACATTTGCCAACGTAATGAGAATATCTATCGTGGAGCTGGCTCACGAGCTCCATTGTGCGTACAACCAATGCATGCTGTTGTACAGTTTCCCTCATGATGGTTTTTGTTTTCTCCGCTACCTTGGTTTTCTTGACCAATGCAGCTCTTGCATCAACCAGGTTAGCTGAAACTGCATCCTTCTCGACCAAATATACCTTTCCTGCATTTGAGGGTGCACCCTTAGCCTGCTTGGTCACCAATATTGCGTCCTCAGCTTGGTTATCATCTTGCTGGACCAAGTATGCAGAGGCTGCAATATGTGCACCCTTACAAGTCTGCTTGTCCAATACTGCATCCTCGACTTGGTCAACATCTTGGTGGACCAAATATGCAGAGGCTGCATCTGCATCCTTAGCTTGCTGTTCCTGTACCAATGTAGCTCCTGCATCTGCAACATGCTTAAAGAAGACGCCAGAGATAGTTGAGAAGCCCTTGGGAATCCTGCTGAACAATCTATACATACGTGAAAGGTCATCCACTTTGTCATCTGTTAGTAAAGCAGGGCACCACTCCAGCAGCTGAGTTTGATATTGTAAAAGGAGCTCATGCTCAACTTTCTTCATATACTTTTTCTGATTGCTAGCTTGAATGTAAAAGCCAGCTCTTTCCTCCTCTCTTCTTAAGCAATTCTCCACCTTCAGTATGTACTGCGCACACTGATCCGTTTGCAACCAAGACGCTGCCTTGCAAGAGTAGTAGCAAGCAACAGTGTCTTGGAGCATGTGAGCTTCAATATGGGCCTTGTATACATCTACGTTACCCACATCAATCTCCACAACCATGTCGAGCACATTCTTCAGCAAACGATCGATTTGCTCACCCTCCTGCTCAATCAAGGAGATGACCACGTCTTTCACCTGGTATTTGATATTTCCGTAAACCAGGTCACGAAAAGAAAGCAGGCCCACTTCAACGAGGCCGGGAAGCAAGTTACTGCTGATGAAGCGCTGATGCAGATATTGAAGAAACCGTGACATGTACCTGATCATGATTTTGTGATTTTTCCAACTAGAAACAAGCTCTCTCAGCATACACTCACCATGCTTTCCTCTCACTAGGGGTAAAACGACCGTAGTCAGGTACTCATCAAATGACTGTCTATATCTATCATACAGCTGTTGTGAGTAGTTGGGTTCCTGACTGCACATGTTGTACACTACTGTGTACAGATCCATATACTCCTCCGCATTGAACTGTTTCTCCTGCACACCCTCTACATTTTTCCTCAAGTCCGGGATGCCACATGTGTACACTATTGTGTACAGATCATCACGATACTCCTTGGAGTCTAACTGTTTCTCAGGCTGCACACCCTCCAGATTTTCCCTCAACTTGGCGATGCCCTTCTCGTAAATGAAGTTCCATCCCTCCTCCAGGTCAATTATCTTCATCTTGTTCGTCCCCATCTCTCCTTCCTCAGAACTCTCCTCGATCAGATCCCTGACCTCCAGCCCTCCTCCCGCAAAGGCCAAACTCTCCTCTATCAGAACCAAAGCCTCAGGTTGATGCAATGAGATGTTGAAAACTCTCTCTGATCCTCCCTCACATCCTTTTGAATGGAAACTCCCCTGGTCGAGACCTAGATCTGCAAGTGAGGCCTTGTCAGACCCAACGTGACTGGCGGCCTTATCTGGAGTATTCCGCTGGCATTTCGTCGGTTGGAATTCGTCCGTTGGAATTTCGTTCCGTGGAATTTCGTTCAAATTTACTGGTCTGACATTTTCTTTTCTTCTCTCTGACCCTAAAATCCTCCCTATACTCTGTTTTCCATGCAATCGCTGTATTCATGTAGTGTGACTCTGCTGATAACTAAGTTTGCCCAACCCTCTTGGTCCAGCACCTGGAACGTTGTTGAACATTGATACATATAGAGCTTACGTTTCTTCAATTTTAAGCTAATGTGTTCTTTAGATGAAATCTCTCCCAATTCATGACTACCGCAGTCAACACTTTTTGGTTGCATTTTGCAATGCCTTGAGCACTTCAACCTGTGACACTTTAACCTGTACATAGCTCTGTCCAGACAACTTTGCGATGACAGTGTGGTGATTCCATAGATAAAGAGGGCGTTTCCATTGGATGTGAATCCCCAAAACACACACGCAAGTATATACTGACCATCCAACATGTGAATAGGGTAGCACGTTGACCTTGAATTGGTGGTTTACAGACAGAACTTTTTAATCCACCTCTTGGAATCTCACTGCTTGGGACATGGGAGGTTAGTTGGCGGCATTGCTCTCTATTTGTAACTGATTTTCCAAGGTTGCAATATATGCCGTAGAGGTGTGTTGGAGAGCTGGTATATTGAGTACACATGGACACATTTGTCAATAGTGGTAAGTCTAAGGTCTGAACTCCATGCTGCCCAGATGCTGCCGAAGATGCTTGGAGAGGTAGAGAGTTGATTGAAGCATTTCTCGACCTGAAATTTACTGGATTCTAGAGCTCAAGTGACATTGGATATTCAAACCCACATGGAGTAAATGAAGAGAGGACTCACAGGAACTCATGATATCTCCAATAGCCATGTTTGTATCTGTGTAGTTGCGCATAAAATTTATGTATCTCCAAAGCTTATATGGCTCTAGTTCTATCATCACGCAGACTAGGACCAGCTAGATTGCTCATAGAGATTGCTGATCAGGACAGACTGTGAAGGTGAACAGTCCCCCTGCATGGACCCTTAGCACTGCAAAGAGCAAATGCAAGGGCCATATATATGGATATGTCGAGTACATGAAAACACGAACTCAACCATGAATTGATAGTGTTTGTCCATATCTAGTGTTGGCTTCTGGCCAGGAAGGCCTTAAGGGGAGTGCTTAATGGAGCAGAGTTCGGCATATTGTTAAGTCAATGATGTCCTACATAGGCTTGCATTGCAGCTCCATAAATTATGTATGTATTCCTTGTGCGACTAGGCCAAGATGAAGCCACAACATAGGTATATAGGGTTTGAGTCACTAATGAAATCTCTTAGGTGGGATTTCCTGCCTGTCCACTACAGAAAATCTAGGTCGCATGGGCTATCCTCTACGTATTACAGGAATTGTGGCCATGGGCTACAAAGTGTGATCAATGCAGAGTACAGTAATAGTAGTAAGTACATAGGCCCCTGGAAGGCTTAGATGTTAGGAGGCCAAGTTAGCATGAGGAAACATAATCCATGCATCAGTATATCATGTGCTTGAGGTGACTGTGAGATTCCTGTAGATCAGCAGATACATAGCTCTCTATGCATTAGTTGCTTATTTATCAGGCTGGAGCAGATAATGAAATCTGAGCTTGAGGGAACACTGAGAATATTTCTAGAGTGCATAATCAGATGTTCCAAAAACTTTTTTATGTGGTAGACTGTCTAATAATGAGTACCATCGACATTTGCTTACGTTAAGTGTAGGTGGTTCTATGATTGGGTTATGTGTGAAGAGGATATATGAGAGCTGTGTCGCTTGGGAGCGTTGTGCAGGATAGTATATTCAGTTTGTCAAATTGGGTAGTTCAGGCGTGTTCTGTATTGAGTTGTTGGCATATGTTGCAAATATGGGCTCTGGTATGGTGCAACAGGAGGCATTGTGAGGATGATGAGGGGATGATGATGTTGTGGTGCAGGTTGTAATGGGCCGGTCTGTTAATGCAGATAGATTCTGGTGTAGAGCAACCTGATTCAGACTTCAAGCTGCAGCTTTAACATTCAGCTTAGAAATTAGCTGAGCTTTTGTGCAGAGCAGATTTAGTTCCTCCTATAGGTAGATTGCTATAGGGAATTTTGTCAGAGGTCATAGGTGTTAGTCCCCTTCCCAAGCGGGGGTGCACACTTGGGGGGCCATACAGTTCCCCCTTGTGTTCATGTATGAGCTGCCAAGTGGGGCAGAATATTGGGTTCAAATCCCACTCATGCAATCATATTAGGAGGCGCTTAGGTGGGTATGGATGCACATGGAGGAGGGAGAGGAGAGTTGATGCTCAATGCAAAGCAGATTGAAAAACTCTGGCTTCACAAGCTGCTTGTAAACTCAAAAGTGACCCCCGCTTTGACCAAGTGCCAACATCTCATTTTTGGGCAAAATGAGGTGCTGCTTAGTTCATTGGATGTAAGATATCAAGTAGATGGAAGGGTAGGGGTTTTAGAATAAATGAATGTCATCCCCCAAGAGAAAATCACTCTACTTTTGTAACAGCCCAAAAATTCGTCCCCACATTGAACGGTGGCATTTTCTTTGAATTTCAATCTCTTGAAATTTGGCCACTGTATACAAGAGGTAGCAAATTACATAATATATCCTCAGTAGTTTCGCAAAATTATGTCTGTTTTTCACTGTCTCACTGAGTTGGTTTTTCTCCTAAGTCAACAAAGGCCACTAGGCCCTTAACGATTGACCTCACTAATGCTGGTACCTATCTAGGTTGAGGACCCCACAATGACTTGTGTCATGTACATGTTCATCCAAGCCATGTCAACGCCTAACATGTTTATGTCTGGACATATTATTGGTACAAAATCTCTCACTAGCCTCATCCCCACCTATTGGTCCACATCCTTCTCTTACAATACATCTTATCAAGTTTATAGCAAACTATTTCTTAATATTAAGGTCCTTAACCCTTACTAAAACAACGAGCCGACCCGAATAAGGTCAGCTGTCTTTATTATCCCTGGAATATCTCACAGGGATGAAGTCGGATGAAAATGGCACCTGAACGAATAACGTAGCGGCCAGCGAGCTCTAAACACTCAACTTTACGACGGCCGAAATCGATATCTACAGCGCCGCCGGGGATTTTTCGAAGTGAAGGGGGGGTTGGAATTTGAGGCCCAGGGCTCGCCACCATTGCCATGTGGCAAGGCAGATGGGCAGTTCATGGCAGTTGGTGCCCGCGAATGTTATGGGCTCTTGGAAACCCACGCCGGGTGCCACGATTTTCGCTTCCAGGGAAGCCATTCACCTCGCGGGGTTGAAAGGGGCGTGGCCTGGAAAACCCACCGGGAAACATTGGCCGGTCCGGCCACTGATTGCCTGAGTTGGACCTCACCAGAAATTTCACCCAAATGAAAATCTCCTCTTTCGGGTTTTTTTTTTTTTTTCGGTTTTGGAATTTTCAAGTGAAAATTTCACGCCTCTCATTGTTGAATAATTGGGAGTTTAGGCTCAGGCAGTGGGCCCATGCACGGATGTAGGGCGCCCAGGGTCCGGTCTGTTGGCAGGTTGTTTGCTGACAGGGCAAGTCGGGTCTTCTCGAGCGCCCAGGGTCCGGTCTGTTGGCAGGTTGTTTGCTGACAGGGCAAGTCGGGTCTTCTCGAGGATAGGGTATGCTCGTCGCGTGGCCAGAACCATCGTTAATGCACATTTGGCACAGCCAGAGTTGAACCCACAATCTCGTAGGTATCACTCAATGCGCCCAACCACCGCACTACCCGCAGCTTGCTACTTTTTTTTATCTTTTAACCTAAAAAACAGCCGCAGTCAGCCCCAATTCCGCCTAAGGTCACCCTACCTCGCGGCAGACCATACGGGTAGACCCACCCTGGCTGAGTCTCGCGGCTGACCCACCCAGGTTGGGTCATAGGTTGCGGTGGGGCCACCCAGGGCGCCCAACAACCGTGCATGGGAGCCTTAAACTCCCAATTATTCAACAATGAGAAGCAATTTTCAGAGGCTTAGGCTTACGGGCACTGCACCTTTCTACTGTTGGAATTTTAATTCCATTGGGGAATTCCCCTTCTCCCGAGTGTTTCCTGTTTGTAGAGTACTTACAACCTAATTTACCCCCCCTTGTTTTCACACACAAACCGACCCCTTCCCAAACTTGGAATTTGGATGTGAAATTTGGTGTGAGTGTCCTGGAGGTGCCCTCCATTCAGAATGTGGAAGGCATTTCCAAAGAAAAATAAAAAACATTGGGCAAATCCTTGGTCAAAGGAGAAAATGCAAGGTGAAATATGATGGTCTTTGAAAAAACAACAATGCAAAATTGTTATAATATAACAATTGGAACGTTCAAACACTCTGAAACTTTGGAAGGAAGATGCAGTAGGTAGGATGAAAATTGTAAGGTTCATTCCCCTGGATGTTTGGGGCCAAGGAGATATGTTCTCATCCGTGAAGGTATATCCGTTTTTTGGGGTGGCCCACCAAAAAACTGCTCGTCGATTAAGGGTTAATACAGCCCATGGCATGCCTAGGTGCCCATCCACCGGGTCCAGGGGCTGTCCGCCATCCATCGGGTCCCCATCCACCGGGTCCAGGGGGCAGTCCGCCATCCATCGGGTCCACATCCACCGGGTCCACTGGGCAGTCCGCCATCCATGGGGTCATTATCCACGGGTCCCATGAGGCAGTCCGCCATCCATGGGGTCATTATCCATGGGGTCCACGGGGCAGTTCGCCATCCATCGGGTCGCAGTCCGCTCGACCATCTATGGTGCACACTCCGCTTGACGACTACCCACTGGGTCCACCCCAACAGTCTGCTTGACCGTCCACTCTGAATAGTCTGTGGAGGCTGGGGTGCCTATCCACCGGGTCCACTCTGCACAGTCCGTGGAGGTTGGGGTGCTTGTCGCGGGGTCCACTCTCCCGCCGGCAGCACAGAAAAGAATTCTGCGATAAGGAACCAATTCATGAATTAGCGTTACGCCCTAGCTATGCGGTTTGGGCAACCCCACCCCTCACACCTCTCTCCACCATACTTCAGGCCTCCGCCTTTACCCTTAACCAACCAACGGGGAGAACCGGCAGCCAGTTACATGCTAGCCGACTGAATTCCAGAATTTCCAAATAAAATATGAAACTTCAGGAAATGGAACCTAGGGAAAAAATGGCCGAAGTGGAAATCAACCGGGTGCCCTACTTTTAGGAAGGATATTTGCCTTTCCATTTCATTACAGACAGGAAATCTGCCTTAGTTGGCAAGGCCTGGACGGATTCCGGCCTTTTTTATATTACAAAAAACGGAAATGGCCATCGAAGTCCGCCACATGGCAAAAATCGAACGTGCCAGGCCGGGTTACATCCGAGGAAGGGCGTTTAGGTGAACTCAAGAGGCCGGGGCTGCGGGCAAACCCAACTAAGTCTGGACCAGTGTTGTGCGGTTCTTGCCATATTGAAGGAACCTCCGGTTCCGGTTCCTTGGTATATTTAAAGAGACGGTTCCGGTTCCGGATCCGGTTCTTTTTTATGAAGTGGTTCCGGTGCCGGTTCCGGTTCCAAAATTCATGAGCAGATTCTGGTTCCGGTTCCGGGTATTTCTTGGGAAGGAACCGCCGGTTCCAGTTTCCGGTTCCGGTTTGAATTTAAAAATATATATTAAAATTTTGATCGTTTTTTATAAATCTGAAAATGATTTGTGAATCCCCATTAGTTATATCAAATCTTTTGACCATGTTGAAAAGAAACAACACAAAATTCATATACAAATTTATGAAATAATAATAATGCAATGTAAGCGAGTATAAATTAATGTGTAGAGTACACAAAGAAATCATTTTATCTCAAACAACTCGGCCTCTGCAATCAACTCCTTGTTGTCATCTAAGTGAACTTCCTCACTATTCAAAAACAGACGTGAGAGACGATACAACGTGGAAGGAAGAAAAAACAAAACTACTGCTACCTACGATGCTACCTCCCTGCGCTGCTCCCTCCCCGTGCTGATGCTCGCGCTGCTGCAGCACATCGTGCAGGTGGGAGGTGCGAGACTACAGAACCAGGAAAACCAACCCAAAAAAAAAAAAAACGCTGCTCCCTCCCTCACGCGCCGAGGCGCTGCCCCACGCGCTGATCCCTCTCCCCCGCTCTGAGGCGCGTTGCTCCTTCCTCCCCGTGCTGCTATGCGCTGCTCCCTACTGAAGTCGCGCTACTGCAGCAGATCGCGCAGATTGGAGGTGAGAGACGACAGATCAGGGGAAAAAAAAACAAAAAAAACAAAACCCTAGTGCGGGAACCGGATCCGGAACCGCCACTGACCCCCGGTTCCAGTTCCTGCCGGTTCCTGGAAAAACCCATACCCGCTGGGTCCGGTTCTGGAACCGGCTCGTCCTTGCTCCCCGGTTCCGGTTCCTGTTCCTGGGCGCCGGGTTCCGGTTCCAGTGTCCGGTACCGGTTCCAAGGAACCGGAACCGGAACCGCCGGTTTCAACCCGCCTAAGCGGATACCCGCACAACACTGGTCTGGACGTTGCTCTCGCAGCCTCAGCCCCACGCCTGCTTGCACTCCCTGCCTGCACTCCCTGCCTGCTATCACAGCTCACCTGTCCACACGGGTTCAATTCTTGGCCTCCATGTGGTTTGAGGGCATTGACAGGTCCAACTTCTATAAGGATACAATGTTCTTCACTTGTTTGAATTGCTTAAAACTGGTTGTGATTATTTATTATTATTATTATTTACTTATTGTTGTGCATTTGACACTTGTGTTGACAACAGGTTGATATTTATAAGGGCCGGATTTATAGCTTAACACAAAATAAATCATTAGGAATATTACCGGTTGTAAAAACAAATTCTCAGAAATTGACCGGGTATAGTTACCACTAAGGGGTAGCAACCGACTGCCCAACCCACTTAGCCGATTGCTGCTGGGAATGAGCGGCTACTGGCTGGTTCAACTGAAATTATTTCCCGGACATTGCCCTTAACCATTAAACGCCCGGTGCCGTAGTTTGACTTTTTCAAAAAACATGACCCCTTAAGTGAAAAATTGGTGTAACTTTCAGAAAATTAACTTTTTAAAGAACTTGACCGCACATTACGCACCTTCCTCCTGCATCCACCTGCCAAATTTGAGGCCAATCAGCCCCAGATCCACAAAATACCACCGTTGAATGTGGGCCCCATTATTGGGCACTTTTGAGAAACATATCCATTTTTGGTAATTGCTTAAAGATTTGAGTGACGGGATCAAATGGGATTGAGGCGAAATTAGCATGGTTTCATCCCCTTGAGATCCCTCATCCAACAAGCCAAAAAGTATCCAATTTGGCCAATGCATGTGATGTTGCCACTTGGTCAAACCTGGGAAAATCCCATGTTTCTCTCCCCCACTCACACTCGTGTGAATAACAACGGGAATTACCTTTATCAATTCGTGACCCCCTCCTTGCCTGATGAGACCTCTTTGCAACCTGGCAGATCCAAGGCAATCAGGCAATGAATCTTGGTGTGCCATGTGCCCAAGAACACTATATTTTTTTTTCACACAATTCCATGGAGAATGTAAAAAGTTATTCAGAATTTTCTAAACCCAAAGCCCGAAATGGACGTGGTGGGCGTTTAAGGGCCAAGTTGGTAAGTTGGATTTTCCCAAAGTGAGTAACCCTTGGGTGGAAAATTCGAAAATTCCTATAAGTTTTGGAATTCAAAGAATTTTAAAATTTTGACCGGACTTTATTTTCCTACCCCCCAATGACCTGCCAAAATCTAGGGCAATAGGATGGAAATCAAGAAAATGCCACCGTTGCGTGTAAGGCCTATTTTTTGGCAAAACAAAAAGCCAATTTGGACGCCAAAGATATCGAAAAATGCTTCGCTGTGGGGAAATAGGGCAAACAATGCGTGCAGGGCGCTTTAAGCTCACCAAGTACAGGGAAGGGTGGGGTGCACCCTTCACACTTCACTGATCATCATGATTGTGATCCATGGTTGGATTACATTCGCTATTATTGCCGTAGGTGCTCATGGATCTCTATGACTCATCCCTAACAACCGCAAAATGGAAGTCGTGGTATAGTCGTGGTGCGATTCCACTTATAGAGCCCACCCCTGAAATCGAAAGATGTTCTTATTTACACTCGCTTCGGTTGGCTCTATACTTTTTTTGGCTGTTCTGGGCACACAGATCAAGAGGAGGGCCCACTGTGGTCCGTCGGTCGCGAGAAGGGCCCGCTATGGTCGTTCTAATATGCTTAGAACGCGTTCTGTAGCTTTCCTTTCTTCAAGTCCCTCTATACGTACCTGTCAGCCGGCCACAGCTGCAACGTTATAGAGAACCGGATGCGATTTTTAATATGTGGTCCAGAACGTTACCTCAAACTCAAGTCTTGATAAATTTGTCAGTGACAGTTCTGAGGTAGGGTTTTGGCCAACTACGTGACAAGTTGAGTTGGATATATTCGCTTATGTTCATGTATAAAGATAAGCGGAAGTTTGCTGCCAAGCCGATTGAGCTCACTGACAAGATTAGATCTATTGATCAAGATTTGCTTGCCGCCTTCGACAGAGAAGAAAAGTGATAGAGGATGTGGATTGGAAGGACAGGCGCTATGCTATTGATCCAGCAATTGTGCACGGCTCGCATCATGAATTAGAGTCATAAAACCACGTCCAACAGTACTCGCTCTAGCTAGCTGCGTGCGTGGAGCAGCTTGCGCCCTTGTTCTTGAAAGCCTGATGTCAAGATGATGAAGAAGCGTGTCGAATTAGACTGTCCACAGAGTTCTTGAGCGAGACAAGGTGGGCCGGCCCAACGGACTCAAATACGTAGCCCAACTAAGTAGGTGGACTTTACTTTTTGTTATATGACTATTTCTCTCAAGAGACTTCGGCTGAAGCCAGCTTAGCCAATAACAACCACTTCATGAGTTGACTCACTGGTACATATGGTTCTGTTCTGTTAGATCCTTCGGGCCTCCAAATGACGTATAAAGGTTCTGAATTTTTTTTCACCTTTGGAGCTCCGTCTGAGCTCGACTGCTGTTCTTCTACTAAGTTCAAAACCTTTTACGTGCACTAATAATACTGTTACATTTCTGCAGACACATTTGAGCTGCTTGCGGAAATTAGTTTCACAAACTTACCACCAACCTCAAGTTCTCATGTCGATAATTAAGTGGGAAATACATGTATGTACGTATGTACATCCATAGTAATCAATGTAGGTTCTCAGTTTCGAGCTGCTCAGGTATCCAATCCCCAAGCTCATCTCTGATCAGTATATTGGCGCCCGAACTTGGGTCTCATTAATAGCCTGCAGTATGGCCTGGCCCCGACAATGAAGCATTGGAGTAGTCTTGACAATCACACTACTAATGTCCAGCCTGAATTTTGAATGGACATATAATTCTTTCCCGGTTCTTCCTGCTTAACTGTACTGCCGAAGCTCTGTGAGAAGTGGAACCTCCAATCGAGTATCATTAGAATACTCTAGTTAGGTCAATCTTCGGGTACAGTACGCGTATAAATAGCGTAACGCCCACACATCATCCGTGCAGTACAGAGCATATACCATTAAAATATCATTGAAGACGATGGTACATATATGGATGTTCTGTCGAAGATTCTTAGAAAAGTAGATGATCAGCATCTCACATCCCGGGCAGTGCGGGCGCAGTCAAGTAGCTGGGGACGGAACCTCCAGGCACCTGCAGCTATGGCGGGGTCCAGACGTCCCCAGAGCCGCTCCTTGTGTTGAGGCTCACACCCATTTGATTCCGCATTTGCTCCAACGTAAGTCGACTTAGGCTAGTTGACTAGTCAAGATTTCTGAGGACTGGAGGGTCTGAATATTACAGATCACAGTGCAATACAGTCCTCCGTCTTCCAGATTTCTAAAGCTCTGGAGTAGACCTGAACGTATATTTATCTTCCTTCACATCCCTCGATTCTTGAAACCATCTTTGCACCAAAGATAGTACTAACTTAACGTCAGAAAATACTTGTGTACTGAATGTGATCTCAGGGCACCATGGGCAGAGCTTAGGGAAAATCTTCTAGAGCCGGCACATGGATTCCGTTTTTGGCGCAGTGTAGGGAAGTAGCTGAGAATCTTCGGCTGGAGCTTGGCTGCCGCATTGCAACGAAGATTTTTCCCGAGTTGCAAGTCCATCACTGGCCAGGTTGATAATCAGGTACCAACTCTCGGTCCGTGGCACAGGAGAGTAATTTCTTCCGATTTCTTTCTTTCTCTGACATACGTTCTTTCGCGGACGTTATAAAGCACCATTTCATTTCTGACATACGTTCGTGTCACAACCATTCGAAGTGATTCATTAGTGCAGACCAACTACTGTAGGTTCGCTATTGGGGTGAGGTACACTGGTCAATCATTCACGTTCAAGTCCCAGTCATTGAATTGGGAGGCCAAACCTGCCATTTCAATCAACCTCACCTGGTTCCCACTGCTCCACTCCAGGTTTCTATGGTGTAATCAAATATGTAGGACCAATTAGGCCGAGCAAATCGATCATACATTGCCCTTGACGGCCTCTTTGAGGAGATTGATGTGGTAGAGATGGATGCATAACAGAACGGACTTGAAGCTTACACGCTCCAAGATAGTGTGCTGCTTACTACTCTCGCTAGGCAGCAACTTGCATTCAATAGGATTCTTTTGCACTCTACATGCTGAAGGCCGAGGGCCTGAAAAGAGAGAAGGAAAGGATTGGCCATACATTCAAGCTAACAGTGTAAATGTTCTCTCACAATGTTCAGTCATGTAGCGCTAGAAAAGGAGCACCCTGCACCCATAGGGTTCACTAGCACTGCCATGCTTTATGGAGTCTTTATAAGGTGCATGGCCGATGACCTCTCAAGTATATACTGCCACTTCAGCAGGATTCCCAAGGTAGCAGCTTCAAGGAACCTATCGATCTCATGCCTTCTCCTTAAGCATGATAGAGATGCAGAAACTGCACAGTTGGTGAGGCATGCAAGATAAGTATGCCTGCAGACCGTGGTGGTAAGAACCCTCACAAAAACGTTTCAACACATCCACACCCATTTTACGAAGTGCTCAAACTCTGTAACCAATCAGCAGTGTACAGGATATTATACCTGTAGCCTTTACCCTACATATTTTGTGACAAAACTTTCCGACTCTTCATGACACGCATAATTGCTGCATCAATGGCGTAGCGCCTATCCTTGTACACATCCTGTATGGCTGTCTTCTTCTCATCTGAGGGTGGCAAGGGAATCTTGACCCGACTCATCTCTTGAGTGAAATTGGCATTGAATTCAAACCATTCTGTCTCTTCCACAGGTTCTGTACCAGGGTTTTCTTCAGAATCTTGTAGTTGGCACGTGACAAAGAATGAAGCAATCTGAGAGTCTCACCATTTCTAGATTCACTTGCCTCTTAATCTCAGAGTAGCTCAACCTGTATGATACGTTGAATAGCAGAAGAATTACAGCCTGATAGGTGGAAACAATGAGCTCAATGGGCTTGGCATCAAACGTTGCGCTTGTAATACTGAACCTAAAGAATATATCCACCTCAACTTCCGACGCTTTTTTGTTGTCTCGTAGAACTCATTGAACACCTGAACACATTCAACCATCTCTAGAGGCAAAGCAAGGTCCGAAGAACTGTACCTCGGCCAGAACCTGGAGGTGAGAACTTTCACTGAAAAATCAATTTTCGAGGTCCTGTTTGAGGTAGTTACATTGTGGGCTACATAATCCTCGAACAGGCTGTGGTTCTCCTGTGCCAGTACTGTGAGGTCTGTGATCATGCCCTTCATTTTGGAGATATATTGTTCACCCCATTGTTGCCTCAATTTCATCAGAAAGCTGCGGTCATGACTGACATTAGCGGTTACATGGGACAAGAGTCTGCAAAGCCAGTTTCTTCCTGCATAACTCTGCCAAGTGGTCCTTGTCAATATTGATGTACCGAAGAAGTTTTACCATCTTTGAATGGTCTCTTCAACTGCTCCATCACTCAGCTTCTCAATTCCAACGTTAATCAATAAGCTGTCGTAGAACGTGACCATCAGCTCAGCTTCTGTGATGCACCTGGCCACATCCAGCTTGTTGCAAAACAGCTCAAGGGCTTCCCTCCATGCCCTCTGGAATAGGGGATGGTTGGCAAAATATTTGCCAACTTAATGAGAATATCTATCGTGGAGCTGGCTCACGAGCTCCATAGTGCGTACAACTAATGCATGCTGTTGTACAGTTCCCTCATGATGGTTTCTGTTTTCTCCGCTATGTTGGTTTTCTTGACCAATGCAGATCTTGCATCAACCAGGTTACTGAAACTGCATCCTTCTCGACCAAATATACCTTTCCTGCATTTGAGGGTGCACCCTTAGCCTGCTTGGTCACCAATATTGCGTCCTCAGCTTGGTTATCATCTTGCTGGACCAAGTATGCAGAGGCTGCAATATGTGCACCCTTACAAGTCTGCTTGTCCAATACTGCATCCTCGACTTGGTCAACATCTTGGTGGACCAAATATGCAGAGGCTGCATCTGCATCCTTAGCTTGCTGTTCCTGTACCAATGTAGCTCCTGCATCTGCAACATGCTTAGAGAAGATGCCAGAGATAGTTGAGAAGCCCTTGGGAATCCTGCTGAACAATCTATACATACGTGAAAGGTCATCCACTTTGTCATCTGTTAGTAAGGCAGGGCACCACTCCAACAGCTGAGTTTGATATTGTAAAAGGAGCTCATGCTCAACTTTCTTCATAAACTTTTCTGATTGCTAGCTTGAATGTAATAGCCAGTTCTTTCCTCCTCTCTTCTTAAGCAATTCTCCACCTTCAGCATATACTGCGCACACTGATCCGTTTGCATCCAAGACTCTGCCTTGGGAGAGTAGCAAGCAACAGTGTCTTGGAGCGTGTGAGCTTCAACATCAATCTCCACAACCATGTCGAGCACATTCTGCAACAAACGATCGATTTGCTCACCCTCCTGCTCAATCAAGGAGATGACCAAATCTTTCACCTGGTATTTGAGTTTCCATAAACCAGGTCACGAAAACATAGCAGGCCCACCTCAACGAGGCTGGGAAGCAAGTTACTGCTGATGCGATGCAGATACTGAAAAAAACGTGACATGTACCTGATCATGATTTGTGATTTTTCCAACTGGAAACAAACTCTCTCAGCATACACTCACCTGGTTTCCTCTCACTAGGGGTAAAACGACCGTAGTCAGGTACTCATCAAATGACTGTCTATATCTATCATACAGCTGTTGTGAGTAGTTCGGTTCCTTATGCACATGTTGTACACTACTGTGTACAGATCCATATACTCCTTCGCATTGAACTGTTTCTCCTGCACACCCTCTACAACATGTGCAATCAGGAACCGAACTTCTCACAACAACTGTTCGATAGATATAGACAGTCATTTGATGAGTGGTCGCTTTGCCCTAGTGAGTAGAGGGTGTGCAGGAGAAACAGTTCAATGCTAAGGAGTATTCTGGTTTGTACACAATTGTGTACGACTTGAGGATGCCACATCTGTACACTACTGTGTACAGATCAGAATACTCCTTGGCGTCTAATTGTTTCTCAGGCTGCACACCCTCCAGTTTTTCCCTCAACTTGGCGATGCCCTTCTCGTAAATAAAGTTCCATCCCTTCTCCAGGTCAACTATCTTCATCTTGTTTGTCCCCATCTCTCCTTCCTCAGAGTTCTCCTCGATCACATTCCTGACCGCCAGCCCTCCTCCCGCAAAGGCCAAACCCTCCTCTATCAGAACCAAAGCCTCAGGTTGATGCAATGAGATGTTGAAAACTCTCTCTCCTGATCCCTCATAACAAAAGACAACCTCACATCCTTTACAACGGAAACTCACCTGGTCGAGAAGACCTAGATCTGCAGATGTGAGGCCTTGTCAGACCCAACATGACGGGCGGCCTTATCTGGAGTATTCCGCTGGCATTTCGTCTGTTGGAATTCGTCCGTTGGAATTTCGTTCCTTGACATTTCGTTCAAATTTACTCACTGACATTTCTTTTCTTCTCTCTGACCCTAAAATCCTCCCTATCTTATATACTCTGTTTTCCATGCAATCGCTGTATTCATGTAGTGTGACTCTGCTGATAACTAAGTTTTGCCCAACCCTCTTGGTCCAGCACCTGAAACGTTGTTGAACGTTTGATCATATAGAGCTTACGTTTCTTCAATTTCAAGCTGATGTGTTCTTTAGATGAAATCTCTCCCAATTCGACTACCGTAGTCAACACACTTTGGTTGCATTTTGCAATGCCTTGACCACTTCAACCTGTACATAGCTCTATTTTGTCCAAACAACTTGCTAAGACAGTGTGGTAATTCCATAGCTAAAGAGGGCGTTTCCATTGGATGTGAATCCCCAAAACACACACGCAAGTATATTTTTGACCATCCAACATGTGAAATAGGGTAGTATGTTGACCTAATTTGGTGGTTTACAGACAGAACTTTTTAATCCACCTCTTGGAATCTCACTGCTTGGGACATGGGAGGTTAGTTGGCGGCATTGCTCTCTAATTGTAACTGATTGTGCACATGAGTCCTTGCAGATTTGCAAAGATGTTTGCACAAAAGCAATGATTAACATGTTCCTCTATATTTTGCTAGGTTTGTCAATATAGATGGGGCTAAGAGTTTCCTGGTACCTAGTTGAGTCTGAGTTGAGTACCTACAGCTCAATTAACATTGGGAAAGTGTCCATCCACCAGAAACTGGGAAAGACCAGAGGAATATTTGCGGTAACCCTTAATATGTACCTATCCATCAGGAGGTATTGGTTAGGTGTTCCATCGGTACATAGGAAGGATGTTAAGCAACCACCTTAATAATTTGCTGTCGGGGAGGAATATTGAGAGTGCTCTGGATCATGCTTCTTCTAACTAGACCTCGCTATCGAGGAATGTAGTGAGCATTATACTGTGAGAGAGATGCTACAGAGCAGGCTAGACCATCAATGGATGAGAAGAGTGACAGCCCCCCATAGCTGTAGAAAATTCCTCTTTTTTGCACTAAGGTTTAATATGCTATAATCAATATCACAAAGGTAGTATTCCTCCCTTTCTATCTCCCTCCCTCTCTTCCCTCTTGTGCCCTGCACTCAACCGAGACTGATGTGCAGATGCCTTGGACCTCATTTCTGTGGTGAAGGCAGGGCTATAAAACTAAAATGAATTGTCTGCCTTTCTTTATTTGCTGGATTTTAGAACACTAGATAGACAGACTTAGGTAAATTGTCTATATTCATGGAATGATTACAAAGTAACAGTGTATCTGAAGTAAAAATCGATGTGTACACAAATATTTTCTATGAGGGAAAAGTCTGAAACATACTTGTGTGGAAGTAGGCTCTTACTTAATGCTGGCTTCGGCTGGCTTCATCTCTCTCTCTACATGAATTTTGGATAAGGAGTTGATGAGGGACTGTCCAGGTCGTTCCAAATTTTTTTTTATGTGGTAGCTAGACTATGTCTAATAACAAATACCATTGACATTTGCTTACGTTAGGTGTAGGTGGTTATATGTTCGGGTTATGTGTGAAGAGGATATATTAGAGCTGTGTCGCTTGGGAGCACTGTGTAGTATAGTATATTCAGTTTGTCAAATTGGGTAGTTTAGGCGTGTCCTGTTTTGAGTTGTTGGCATATGTTGCAAATACTGGCTCTGGTATGGTGCAACAGGAGGTATTGCTATAGGGAATTTTGTCAGAGGTCATAGGTGTTAGTCCCCTTCCCAAGCGGGGGTGCACACTTGGGGGGCCATACAGTTCCCCCTTGTGTTCATGTATGAGCTGCCAAGTGGGGCAGAATATTGGGTTCAAATCCCACTCATGCAATCATATTAGGAGGCGCTTAGGTGGGTATGGATGCACATGGAGGAGGGAGAGGAAAAACTCTGGCTTCACAAGCTGCTTGTAAACTCAAAAGTGACCCCTGCTTTGACCAAGTGCCAACATCTCATTTTTGGGCAAAATGAGGTGCTGCTTAGTTCATTGGATGTAAGATATCAAGTAGATGGAAGGGTAGGGGTTTTAGAATAAATGAATGTCATCCTGTGATGGAAAAAGTGAAAAACCCAAGAGAAAATTACTTTACTTTTGTAACAGCCCAAAAATTCGTCCCCACATTGAACGGTGGCATTTTCTTTGAATTTCAATCGCTTGACCTGAAATTTCGCCACTGTATACAAGAGGTAGCAAATTACATAATATATCCTCAGAATTTTTGGTTTTTTTTGTTTCTCAAAATTATGTCTGTTTTTCACTGTCTCACTGATTCTCCGAAGTCAACAAAGGCCACTGGGCCCTTAACCCTTAAACGCCCACCTGCCAAAAACTGGCCGTTTCAAAACGATAAAACTGAATAACTTTCTGGGATTTTATTATTTTGGGCTGAAATTTGGCCAAGTTTTATTTGACCAGGTGTAGGGCCCAGATCCGGGTTTGATTGAACCCGATCTGGGGTTATTTTAGGTTTTGGGTTGGCAAAGAGAGGGGGTCGGCTCCCGCCAACAGTCTGCAGCGGTCCCGCGTTTTGGAATCTCTCGTTCTCAGCTCGCAAGCTTGTGCTTCCACGTGACCTGGCTTCCAGGTTTGACCATTTCCCCTACTCCGTGATCTCACCTGGCTTCCAGGTTTGACCATTTCCCCTATCTCACCCAATTCCCCTTATCTATAGCTCGTTGTAACGCCCGTCTCGCAAGGATGAAATGGCACCATGCATATGCAAACTCTGGCCAAATATGCTATTTTCCAAAAACACTATAAAAACACTGCTTGTCTCTTTCGACCCTTGTGGGTAGTGCCGCTTTTGATCTTGCGTTTTTTGAGGATGAGTGCGGTGAGGTAGGATCTAATATTGGTGAAATGGAGTGCATGGAGGTTTAGAGGTAGTACGGTTGAGATCTATGGGTCAGGCCAAGGTTTTGTTTCAGGGATATTGCTTGATTATATACATCAAAACACACCAAATTGAGATGAGAATGTGGTGGGTAGCTTGGTGGTTGGGTATAATTTGGAAAATAAACAAACAAGTTGAAAAAAAGTTCCGATGAAGCTACTATTCTATATAGAAAATCACAATAAAATTAAGGTAGATCAAATTTAACTTACAAGAAGTTATTAGATATTAAAAGTTAAACAGCAATGGCATTGAGGGATTAGCATGTTTTGTCTATTCTATGATCGCCGTCCAGGGCCCTATGTCTGTCTGGCCCACGTTACATGATAAAAAATTGACCCACTATAATAGTCTTTTTTTAAACTTTGTAGGACTAATTAATATCCAAGATCAACAACAAATGCAAGATTGAAAGTGGCCAACTGGTCACCTCCTAGGTAGGTCTTATCTAATAGTGCCCACCGCCAACAATGGGCAATGCCCACAAAGAGAAGTGACTTTATTTAAGCGAACTCCAGTTGGCATCATCTCTCTCCAAGGTTGACATTTGTATTCGCCACATCAACCGGACTCGTATATTTGAATGTTAATATAGTTGGTACATTGCGAGCGAACCCTCACAACCATCATTCAAGAAATATTCAAAAGTGTGTTGGCAACATGTGTGGCCCCCCAGGACCTCCCAGACTGCCCGTTCCAAACAAAACAGAGGTTACCTTACCCGCACACAAAAACGGGCCTGGAGACCTCTCACCTTAATACCCATCATACCATACGACGTGCCCTTTATATTATCCCTAACTCCACATCCAACAATCATCCCACAGGATGGAGACGCGACCCCCGCAATTACCTGCCTAAACTCCCTCCCCGTATGTCAAGCCCTCCTGCCCCCTCTTATGGACCACAGTGCTATCCCGAATTGGGTTGCTGCCCTCGCCAAGCTCGGCCGGGATGCAAAGAAAGCCGCATATCTTATAACCAAACAGAAAGCTAGCGATAACCACAAAAAGTTTGTTACCTCCTTTGGCTAGCTCCTCCATGACCATCCTAAAAGAGCACACAAAGCCATCTTTAACCCCACGCTTAATCCGTCAATTGACTGCCTTAAACATCGGCTGGGCCATCTCTTAACAAGCCCCACTGCTATCAACAAAGAAATATGGATACAAGCATTTGCTTCCTATACGCCTGCTATCACGAACTGCCTCCACCCTGAGCACCACCACCCCAACTGTTTATGTAAAGTGAAGCATTACCCATGGTATGACCTAGATGGATTCTCATTAGACAAACGAGGTATACCCACGGACCGCATAAAGGACCTATTCACGCTAGATCTGTATAACTCATGCCTTAAAAGGCTGTCCAAATCAAAAGCCCCTGGACCAGATATGATCCCTAACACTATATTGCAAGCGCTTGACCCCCATCTTCATACCCTCTTCTTCAAATTTTTCAAACTGTGTTACCAATTCAAACGTATCCCACCCACTTGGAAACATAGTCGCACCATCCTGCTATTCAAGAAAGACGACCCTACTGACCTCGGCAACTACAGACCCGTAGCCCTCGCCAACACTATCTATAAACTGTTTATCAGCACACTGACCTTGCTGCTCTCCAGTTACGGAGAACAACATCATATTCCAGAGAGCGACCCCCAGGAGGGCTTCCGAGCCACACGTAGCACAACCCGCCAAATACAATACGTCCTCTCAGCCCTTGAAGATGCCAAGCTCACTAATCCAACTCTTTGGCAACATCTATACCAACAGCACTACGAAAATACTCTGGTTCATACTATGGTATTACCCCCCCAATTCCTATCCTACGCGGTACCATCTAGGGAGAGGTCTGGCATGGAACTTAGCCTCCATAAGTGCGCCGTTACCGCAACAACCCATCACAGTAAATTAACAAAATCCGAGATTGCTTCCCATTGTAAACTCTATATCCATTACCTAAACAACTCATTTCCGTTTCTGGGACCTGATGAGCCTTACACATACTTAGGCATCCAGCTAGTTCCATCACTTACTTGGCATGTGCAGAAGTCCACCACACTTGCTAAACTCTCTAACAAAAGCCTTGCTCTTCTTAAATCCCCTATCTCCATTAGACCCAAACTATCAATCATAAGCTCTGTGCTTAAACCACAAGTCCAATATTCTTTTCACGCTGCTCCCTTCTCCCTACTAGACCTCAAAATACTAGACAAACACATCACTCAACTCACCAAGCGAATATGTGGTTTGCCTACCAGTACTCCTAGTGCCCTCACCCAACTCCCGACAGATTGTTACGGCGTCGGCTCCAGCCCCCTGATTATTTCATATGCTCGAACTCTCCGTACCCAATTACAAGAAGCTCTCAATGATCCTGGGCGCCTGGGACTTATCTACCGCGGTCTTCTGAAATTCCTAGCTCACAAATTTAATGGACTCTTAGCCCTCCCATCTCTTCACTCCCAATCCTGCCTACACTTCCCCACGGCCCGTACTCTACTCATCCTACGACAAATGCGTATCAGCATACAAACCGACCTACTAGGCTATCCTAACACGATATCACAACTAGAACACGCTCTAAATACCAGCCCTTCCCTCTCCCTTTTTGAACGCCTTCACCCCCGCCAAAAACGTCCCCTCCTTACCTATTTTAAAGAACGACATATCACTCATCTCACCCAACTTACCACCGCCACTGGCACTAAACTTATAACCCGGGGGAATTCACACTTAAACACTCTCGTGCCACCGCCAAACCTGCCGGTTCCTCCAACACCTACAAACCCTATTCTGCCATCCATCCGCATCATGTACCCTTGAATGCGACCTCCCCTGCTCACTCTTTCCCCATACCCAACGCGATTTACTGCCTGCCTATAGATCAAGCCCATCCCCCTCTATTCTCCACATGCTTAGGGCCTCCCAAACCTCAGACACACACGACGCTAGAGATCCCATCCATATCCACCTCCCCTATACCCCCTCCCCACCCGGATAAGGTCTCCACCCAGTCCCCTCCCGTCCGCGTCCACACGCCCTCCCCTACGCAAACTACTTTCACCCTAGATCCCCCCTCACCAGGCACCCCTACAACTCATCATGACCACCCAGATAACCCAGACGCATATGTTATCGGAGCCATCATCCGTATTAAAACCCAAACTTCTACAGACTCATATGGGGCCACACGTGTTGATACATATTACCTCTGCCAATGGGCTGACTACACAACTGATGATAACTCATGGCAAATCGAGGACGACCTCTTTGGCTCACATGATGACTGCAACCCAACCCATAATCTCACACTCCTCACCGCATTCCACAAACGTACCAACACCAACTACCTCACGCATACCCACCAACAACATACTTCCCCAACCCAACCCAAAGATGTCCGTCACATACATCAACCACTCACAGCTCCCAATGTATATATAGATATTACTGAATGCAACCCAGATAAAGATATCATGCACACCTCTCCCACAATCTATCAAGGCCCTCGTATGTCCACTATCTACACCTTCAACGGCCGTTTTCTTGCAGGCCTCATTCCCAATGATAGACTAGCATGGCTCTGGGTTAAATACTCTACTCCCTCCCACGGTGACACTCACATCCACCCACCCCGCCAAGACTTCGCCACCGAACTTAGCTGGCTTGTTACCCGCTACCTCTATGACACTCCTCCCAAAAAAACCTCGTTCCCTGTCAAAACTGTCCTAAGCCTTGGCTCATAATACTCTCCCCCCTGATATCCTCTCTCTGCTCATTACCACTTTCGAACTCACTCACTCATACTATTCGAGCCCACTTACATGCCCATTAGGAATCACATCTTTCTCCAGCCCCCATCCCCGAGACTGCATCTTCGGGGCCACCAGACATGCCACCCACCACGTATGGACAGGGAGGGGATTTGCTCACCCTCCTTCAGGCCCCCTCACACATGAGGCCCTCCAATGGGCCCATATGGCCACACACTCCTCCCCAACAAACACGTATTCCAACGTACTTCCCACTTTCCCTGCCTTACTAGACCATCTCCTCAAGCGCACCCACTAGCTAAAAACCACTATCTTGCCCCACCATATCACACACCCAGACCTCACAAATCCACCTGATCCACTCCCTAGCATTAACTTAAGCAAGGCATGGAAAAGGGCGTTCCCGCGCCCATCCCTTGCCCAATATACACCCCTCCCACCCCTCCCATCCTACCGCCAAATTATACCTCCCAAATTTCCTCCATCCCACTCCCACCGACGGCTCCCTCACCGGCTCCCACGCCGGTTATGGAGTATAGCATGCCGCTACCAATCAGGGCATCGCACACAGACTCCCTAGTCCTGCTACAATACTTCGCGCAGAACTGATGGCAATATTTGAAGCGCTTACCCAACTGTCCTCATTCTCCCCTCCACATTATATCTTCACAGACAACCTCACCTCGCTCTTTCTCATCCGCAACCACCATTCTCGCCCATCTTCTCACCATCACCATTCTGATCGTAATCTCATTGCAGCCATCGCCAACCTGGCTATCTCCATCCACCAACCTATTCAAGAGTTTTCGTAGGTAGAGATGTTCGACCAATGGAGGGTAGCCCAGACATGCTTATATGCCTTTGATGCATACATAGATGAAACGTGATACCTGGCCACACCTTCTTAGCCAATGTAAACACCCGATCATCCATGGGCTCCAAATAACCTGTCACAACCAAGCAATTTGGCACATCCACAAACTCCTTCTACATCGTGCCGAAACTAGATGGTTCTCGCTAATAAACGCTGGTACCTACCAAGGACAACCCCCAGACCATACAGTCCCACACTGGCTTCTCCCTTGCACTTGCTCCCATTCCCTTTGCACATGCCCCGCCAGACTTTGCCCGGACATCTTGTTTGTGGATGGTTTACCCATAAACTCCCCCCCACCCACCGCCTCAACCCCCAACCTCACCATCCACTTTATTGAGTTCATATATTGCCATGATCGATACCCTGCTGACTCAAAGCTAGACAAAACGCTAAAATATGCACCACTTATCCTTGCACTCAGGCATAAGGGCTGGACCACTGGTACTTTGACGGTCATCACGGCAGGAACTAGAGGTGGCATTCATAACGCTAGTATCGATGCACTTCACACTAACTTCAAACTCCTTATCATCTCCATTCATAAATGTTTCAAAGCAATACACCTCACAGCTCTTCGCTCCCTCACAGCCATTATTACTAACAAACGTAAACTCGAAGCTAACCCCTCTCTGGCTACCGGGGTACCTAGGGTACCCTAGGTACCATGCTCCTCTAAGACACTTAGTGTCCTCTGGACACCTTTTAGAGAGGGCCCACCCCCGAGAGGGGGCAGTAGCCATAAGGCGAAGTGGCTCTTAGTTACTCCGGCCTCTGCCAAAGTCTTCTCTCTCTCTTGGTACATTGCAGCCAAAATTTCATGCCATGATCTAGCTTTCATGGATGAGAGTGGATGGACATGATTCTTGAAGATAAAGTGTGCAGACCGGTAGGGAGAACCACATGTGGAAATTTACAACGCCCTACAGTAATAAAAGCTCTGCTCCCTAGAATATTTCAAAAGGGTTGGAAACCCGGTGTCTAAAATCGTTGATTTGCCCACGTGGCAGGCCAATGCAAATGTGCAATCTTGAAAATAACATGTAGGAGTCACAATTTATGAAAATGCCAAAGTTTTTGGACAATGCAAGGTTAGTGTGCACTTATTTACCAAGGGAATTAAAAAACAAATATCACTTAGGAAAGAAGCCAAACCATGACAATTTAGCCCCCAGATCTCACATAAAGATAAAGATAAAGTTTCTTTATCGTCCAATGAATTTACAGAGCCTACTACTCAACACCCAAGCCATCGCTCGGGCCCAATGGACGGTTTGAAGGCACATGTTGAAGGATTGAACCTAGGGTCACCTAGGTTATGCACAGGCAAGGCACAAACACCCGACCATTTTGCTACTTGCTCAAGTGCAAAGTAGCCTATCCCGGTTTCTGGAATTTTGTTTTGCTTTTTGGGAGAGAGAGTCCCTTAGGTACCATATAATCAAATTATGGACGGCACATGCCTCAGAAAATTCAACTTAATACTCGAATTTAGTGCTCAGACCATTTTTTCCATACCATCTTAAATATATCTATAAATTGGGGTAGATTATTTTGTTATAATCTCCCAAATGCAATGGTCAAATTGCATACATTTTTCACAAGATATGGATGTAGTAGATATGCACATAAGGTTCATAAGTATAAGGTTCATCTGTATGGATGATTGGGGGTAAAAAGTTACACCCTTATCCATGAGGCTATGCACTATTTTTTAGTGGGGCCACCAAAATGGCGCTAGTCATTTGAGGGTTAAGCCTTAATGGCCTTCCATGTACGGGCCCACCGTTAAAGGGAGGAAATGGACAAACATGGCCGGGTAGACATATTGCTTTAGATGTATGGGGGCAGGCTCGGTCGTCGAGCTAGCGCGTTTGTAGTGGACCCGATTAAAATGGGATAGGAGCTGGGCAAACGAGTACTGGCAAATTGATTGCAGTGTCTTATCTGCGTGTGCTCGTTGCAGACCCACCACGACTTGCTATAGCCAGTTTGATAAAGAGCAGAGCTCGAGATACTTGACGGGCACTTGTGAACAAAGGAAGCACAGAGGTATCCTCTACCACGTCATGCTAAAGTCCAAAATGAGCACCCGGCCACCGAGCTCCACATGATTGTGGAAACACTCAAGGGGAGCCGACTATTTTCTCCAATCGTTGGGCAACTCCTTCTTTTGCGGGCCGGGCTCCTCCCACACGCTATAAGGATACAAAACTGTAATAGTCAAGAATTAGTCACTGTGATGCAATCCCCCTATCTTTAGGTCTCTTACACGTCAGATTCTTGACCTTTTCTTGTGGTGGTTCAGGTCAAAATGTGCCGACTATTATACAATGGAATGGCTAGGCATATGACACTCTGCCCACCAGTTTATTGCCCGTTTCAAAAAAGTGTCTCACCTTACCGGGCTAGCCAAAATGTCATCAGTCGGCGGACAACCAATATTTACGTGAGTGCATAAACCGCTTCACTAGTGGTTGTGGATTCAAACTTCAAATCACATGTTGGATGTCATTAAGGTGTACGATAGCCCTTCAAGTGACACCATAATTTACACTTCTTGGGCACCTCGACCGCTTTTTTTTACTCTTTTTTTAACATGAAGCGGCCCATTCCGTAGTATATAAAGCCCTGACCTATTTTTTTGCTTTGTATTTCTAGGGCGATTATATGCCACAATTAAGGCGTTCCAGGAAAATTATGAAGGCTGCAACCTTCATAACTTCCCTGACAGCTAGACACTTTATCCGCCGCGGCTCCTACCACCACCCCTACGTAATTGGAGGTCGTATTACAGCTTCCACCCAATGTTTCGCAGGGTTTGGCCCTTCACTTGTCAAGGGAGTTTGCCACATCGTGGCAAGATTGTTTTGGCTATCGTAGCTCTAATAGCGACGTCTGGGGTTTGTAGCCCCAATAATACTCCCCCATTCCAATTACGTACTAGAGAACACGCCCCCTAGGGCGCATTATGGCTCCTAGTGAGTCACTAGGGCGAGGCCGGTAGGCTGAGACCTAGGACGAACTAGGTGCCATAATGCGCCCTAGGGGACGCGTTTCCTGGTGTATAGGAATTCTGGGGGCAGATTTTGGAGGCCCTGATTGGCTGCAGGCCATAATAAAAGTCAAACAGCCGATTATGGCAATCAAACTGCCGATTAGGAATGCAGAATGCGCCAGCGCCGTGGAGCGTCGATCCTCGGCACTATGTCCCAAGCCCTTTTAGGATTTGCCACGGGCCCGGGCTCCCGTCCTCATGCCGCGCTACTTGTCCACACTCCCTGCCACTCATCCCCCACCTCTCCTCCTCCTGATCGCTGCTTGCCTTCAAGCGAGCTTCCTGCCACGTCGCCCCACCCCTGACGGGCTGCCACGTCGCTGCCACCTTACACTAATCCGTGCAGTGTATGGCGGGACCAGCAGGTCGCCATACAGTGCAATGATCAGTGTATGGGAATCCAGTGGGTCGCCATACAGTGCAATGATCAGTGTATGGGAATCCAGTGGGTCGCCATACACCAATCATTGCAGTGTATGGCGTCTGGAACATGCCCTATTCCACATGTTGAATAAAAACACAGAAATAAATCATTTAGCTTAATAAATTTAATAAGAATTGTAATAATAATCTATATGAAAAAGTTGAAACCCATTTAGTAATATAGAGAACATGTTGAATAAAAACACAGAAATAAATCATTTAATTTAATAATAATAATAATAATAATAATAACATCTATATGAAAAAGTTGAAACCCATTTAGTAATATTAAAACACTATCTTATGTTCTTCATGAACTATGTTTGATACATCTAGAGTATGTACTTGTTAGGTTTAATTTTCATTTTGTGTTTATGTTGGCTTTAAAAATACAAACTCAACTATGATGACTACAATATATAGAATTACAATATAAAAAAACTTATATATATATTTTTAAATTAACATTTGATATTACAATCTTTTTCTTCAAATTGTCATCCATACATTTGATTTGGATAAAGTTCATACATGTGTAACCTAATCTCCATATGAACTCCTTTATTGTTTTGTATTGTTTTGCTTCTCTCTTCTAAGTGTTTGTCATCTCAATGTTGGTTGTTGTCCTATCCCAAAGCTAAGACCCTACTTTTGTTTTGTATGTTCTTTTGTCTCTTTGTTTAATCTTCTGAATAACTCTCATTTCCTTCAATATCTGGGTATTCTTATTTGCATGTTCTATGTCAGTCTAGTCTCATAGCTTAGTCTCATAGCTACAAGCCTTATTTTGCTTTGGCTATCCTCTTTGTCTTTGATATAAATAGATATACTATTTCATCTCACGCCTTTATCATTTTATCATACAATACCCTTGAACAAATATGTAAGAGAATGTAGGGTTTAGGGGTTTAGAAAATCAATATGGAAGATGACGATGATCTTGCAAATGATGCATTTATTTATCTCTCGGACTTTGAGGATGAGTTGGAATATGTCGCAAGTTTGGAGGAGATTTTTTCACCTCCCTTTTTTGATGAAGCATATTTTCAGCTTTCGGATGTTGAGTCGGATATTGATGGTGGATTGGAGACAACACACGAATCCGAATTTGACGAGCACGAAGAGACATATTAAACTTTCCATATTGACAATGATGTGGAACCACGTGCAATGGGTGACGACCCTTCTCTATGCACTTTCGGGAATATAGAGATAGAATGTTCTCCAAAATTTATTCAATTTACATCTGGAAGTAGGAGCCTCATGATTGAATGTTTAGAGGCAAATGTTTTGCCAACATTTGCACGTATTCATAAAGTTGATCCCAATTTCCGACCACCTACTCATAGTCATGGACGTCCTATATATGCAAATGATCCCTTGAATAGAAACCCTTGAATAGAAAAATCTTCAATGCAACTACATGGTGCTTATTTTGAAGGAGGTAAGAGTTTAGTTCCTAGAACTGATGCAAAAAATAGGCAAGTGCCTTGCTTGGAAAATTGGGTGTCCATCATTACCGAAGCTCACGTTCAAAATGGTGACAATCACTTACCATTGTACCAAACGCTTGCTACGGTAAAGAATACTTGGAGCACTGATGGAAGACAAGGTGGTATTCTACCATCATTTGTCAAACAATGTATTACATCATGTAATGTGTGTAATAAGTCGTTTTGGGACGAGGTTTACAATGTTTCCCAAAGAGTCTTTGGAGATGGCCCTTGATGAAATTTGCACGAAATATGGTGTGTTGAAACGTGTGAAGTATGCAAAGACACGTGAGACGAAACATATTACGGTATTTCAATGTCATCGAAGTGGAAAAAAACGCAATCGAAAACGGAACAGAACGGCCCACAAGATACGTCACATGATAGACGGGCAAGAATATAAAAAAAAAGCAATTGCAAGTTTCTTCTTAAAGTTGTGATTCGTTTACAAGAAGAAATGGACAGTGAGAAGACCAATCTTGAAGAACCAGTTACTATATATGTTCATAATAAGCATAATGGACATCGTCCTGGGTCTGAGGGTGACAAGTTTTTTCTACCGGTGCATCCTAATGTGATTGCTTTTGCAATGGAGAATTTGACTCGAATGGTATCAACTTCAACGGGTGCGCTTGCAAGTACGAGGGAGGACCAAAACATTCAAGCTATGGTTTCGTGTGCTATATACCGGTTTTTCCTCATTCCTAAAGAAGTGGAGCAATTGGCTTATTCAATGCGGTTGAATGGTAAGTTTCTCGCTCGAATGATTTGTTTATACCTACATAATAATTGATATTTCGATCGAGTCTCGCATGTTTATAATAAGTTGGTGGATTGTGGCAGATGCATTGTGTGCCGACGATCGGGATGCCGCTCAAGTAGAAGTATCTAGACTTCAACAACAAATGAAGGTTATTTTTTATTAACCTTATTGTCCCACTCATCACGACCCAATGAAAAGACCATTTGTTGCGGTTATACGGATTTCATGGTGACTAATGCTAGAAGATTTTCTAGTGGACAATCACGGACATTTGATTCTACTTTCAAAACAAATCAATATGACATTCCATTGTATGCCGCCGTTGTCTCAAATCAAAAGGGTCGTAATATGCCAGTGTTTTATATGCTATGTTCCAAAGACAAAGATAGCGGACAAGAAGGGATGGCGATAGAGCTTGCGTTAAAAAGTGTGTTTTCCAATATTGGGACCGTGAGAACTTCAGCCATTGTCATAGACAAATGCAAGACAAATGCAAGACAAATGTCAGTTCCATTAATGCGGTTGTAGGGGCTGATCCATACTATTGGAAAGATGGGATTATTGGCAAAGAACAAGTTGCGGGAAGAGTACTCTTATGTCGTTTCCATGTCATGAAAGCATGGATTGAAAACCTATTACCTCGTGTTTCCCTCGAAGAAAGAACGACGTTGTGGCATCGTTTGCATGAACTAATGTTTTGTGCCAATGAGGCTATGTTTGATGCAAACTTGGAGAAGTTTTACAATGATTTCAAGCATTTGCAAGGGGAGGAAGAACACATATGAATCGGTTGGGCTAATGAAGGACTTGTTTGGAGAAAGATGTGACCAACATTTGGAAGACTATTTGCGTATGGAGGGATGGACACGACCAATCATGTGGAACGCCATTGGGAATGGATAAAATATACGTTATTTGGAGGCAAAGTCAATCGATCCATTCGAGACCTCATTGTGGCAATCATTGGGAATGCCGCTGATGACACACGCATAGGTAGACCAACATTGAGAGCTTATTTCAAGCAATGTCAAGCCATGGGTAAGAATGATCCGAAATATATGGCAATATGTTTAAGTGTTGTCCAATTTACTAGTGTTTTATTTTATTTATTTATTTTTCATCGAAATGTTTGCATATCGTGGATTGTAGATGATTCCGGAAGATTTGCAAGAAGGACAAATGACAGATTTCATCGTCGTCGACTGGCGGGCGGTCAATGGTTATTCGACTTATACAACTCAAATCCAAATGAAGTCATCAAAGTGGTGGATCAAGCTCTATTATTATTTCAAGTGACAAATGAAAATTCAACAAACCATTAGTACAACGTGTCATTGAGTTCTCACTATTGTGATTGTCCGTCTATGTACAGCTCATGTAAACATATCATTGGAGTTCAATTGATAGCAAAGACATATTTATCGAATTCTGACACAAATGAATGTTTTCCAACTTCCGAATTGACGAATGAGGCTATGGGGGATGATGGACGTACCAATATCACGTGAACGAAGAAATGCCCAATATGGAGACAACAAGTGAGTGTCATATTGCACCCAAAGTCCTTCAAGTCATTGATGATTTGGAGTTGGAGCTTGCCAACCTACGAAGTTGATATTGTGATGAAGAATTGACATGTAAAATGGAGGTGATAAAAGAGTGTACTACGTCCCTTACCAAACCTTTCACTTTCGATTGACCTTCTACAATATCGTTTCTTCTAAGGGTTCTATACATGCTATACAAGAAAATGTGAGGAGGACACGAATGGGCCATGACATTTCCAAGAAGCGCGCTGCAATACAAAATGATGTAGTTGATCAAGCTCGACTAGAAGCTAAACGACCATTGCATATGATAATATCACGGTCTAAGCAAAAATGTGTGTTTTTTCCAAAAATTCCCAAAATGAGATGTACCGTGTGTTTCACAAATACACGAGTGGAAAAGGGCGATGTGACCGTATCATGTCAAAATTGTGACCTTACTTTGCCGGTGAGATAAACATGACTACACTTTCATTTAATGTTTTGGCAAATGTTATGTGATCACATATTTGAAGTGACGTTATTTTTTGCACTTCATTGTATGTTGATGTTCACTATCAACAACTCGCAAGAAATGACCATCTACATATGATTAACGTTTTGCCTTGCACATTTTTGTTTGTAAATCTTCTTTCTCCTTATTCAATATATATATATATAGCTCAATAGGTGATCATGTGGGCCATATATCTCTAAAAATGCGATTCATTATGGATGGAAGATGTATGTATGGGTCCATGAAAGTGTCATATCCAAACTACATATCCATAAATCTGAAGATGAGTGCAAGTGTAAGTGTCAATGAACATGAAGAGGAACCATACACTTTTATGAATATGACCCAAACCATGGAAGATTGACACAATATTGACTAACTTATACAAAACTTCCAAACTAATTTATATACATTTTCTCTTATGTGTATGGTGGGATGTGTAAACAGAGCAAGTGTAAGTGTCAATGAATATGGAGAAGAGCCATACATTTTTATAAATATGATCCAAACCATGGAATCTTCAGACAATATTAACTAACTTATATAACACTTCCAAACTAAGTTATATACATTTTTTCTTATTGTTATGGCAGAATGTGTAATCATATTATTATATATATGTAGTTATACTTATGTACAACCATATAAGACCTAAATGTATTGCATTATACATTGAAAAATTTGTGGAATTGATTTGAGTATCACATGACAGACATAAAATATACTAGCATTGCAACATGAATTCATATATTCATGCAAGTGTTTCAAGTTCGCACAATCGTTGTCGCGGACCTCACTTTGGTAAGCTCCCTTCAAGTCATAGTTACTCGCTTTGATGCGCGCGCCTAACTCCCAAACTGGCCGCCGGGCCAACTCGGAGTTTCGGCTGCTCACCGGGACATAACGGTCCCCATTTGCTCCTCCACAAGACCCTCTCTCAATTTGGGCTAGTGGAAATTCCCTTTGGTTGTTGGCAGTCCGGAACAATCCCCCCCAAACCTTGATCGCTTCCGGCTCGCACGCTTACTCACTAGTTTTTGGTCACCAACGGGATTGCACCGTTCTCGGACTTACTACTCCCTATATATACTTCTGTGACTGTCCGCGGGGGTTTCACAAACAACCCAGTCATTTTATGGCGAAACACCACGAAAACCCTCGACTCCCGATGATGAGTCGCGGTGAGTCTTGGCCCATCCACCACGGCCCCATTGGGCCGTGGTGAGTCCCAAGACTTTCCACGACTCCCACCACAAGGTTTCCGCCCCATGGTGAGTCCTATGCCACCCCCACTAAGACATTTTAAAGCTACCCCACCCCTCGTGGAACCACCCCCACCGCCAACCCGGTGTGCGGGGGGCTCCTAGTGAGCGCCGGCTCTGCCTCCTTGAGTGCCTTGGGCACTCAAGGGTGCTCGGCCCCCGTACCTATTGTTGCCACTGCCCCCACCACAGAGGCAGCCCCTCTTGTGTCCCGACCCCCTGCCCTCAAGGCAAAGGGCCGCGACACACATCCCTACCAATAGGGAGTCAATGTCATCATCGACTTGTCCATTTTGTAGAAACGAACATCCAAGTTGTGGCGTCCCACATCAAGGAGTTTGTTTCCATACCATGGCGTCCCATGGCAAAGAACCAAACCTGCACTTGACTCAACTTTCCACTAGCTAGTTCGGCCGACTTCCTCCAAGTCCCGGCCAAGGGTGGAGCCTCTCAAGCTCCACCAGTGCACTCTTCTTGGCCCACTTCAAGGCCAAAGAACGATCCTCCCCGAGGATCGAATCGCCTTACTGCAACAACATTGCTTGCGACTGCTCATGATGCCGCTTTTGGCATCACCTTGAGCAAAGGTTTTTGAACCCCCTTTTGACTAGGAAGATAACCTTGAACCAATCGTGAGCCTCAATCACTACAATTGTGTCCGCCTTGGAATGTTGGCCTGAGGTACGGGAACACGCCGAAGCCGCACTACGACTTCGTTCCGAGGTTACACGATTATAGTACGTGAACGGAAGCACGTAGCTTCCGCGTTAGTCTGCACTACAAGACAACCCCTCGGTAGCGCAGTTATAGTTATGTACGCGCACGCGCCAGGTGGCACTAGACCCGTGAACTCCTAAAGAAGGCTCAAGTTTCCTTGCCCCTGATTGGATGAGAGTCACCCGATTTCGGCACTGCGCAAACATACGATTAATCCAATTTACCTCTCCCACTTTTGTAAGCTAGCATGCATTCTACACACTAGCCAACCCTACCATGCATCACCATTCCAAACAAAATAGGAAGCACAACATTTGAAAACCATTTCATTTATAACAAAATTTGTACAACACAAGTTTTTGCAGTCGAATTCCTGATCTAGCTAAGCCGGGCTAAGCATGCATTTCCTCACCCACGCTCCAAGGTTGATGTCCCTATCAACGCTTCTTTCGCTTTGAGGTCGCCCTTCGAAAACTGCAACGCCTCGATGCGTTTCCCATTTTGAGGCACGCACCCCAAAGATGTCTCCACATGATAAAGCCCTTTCCATTTGACAAGATACTCCGTTTCTCGGTTCTTGAACCTCACGACTTAAGTACTGCCTCCACCTCGTACTCAGGTTCATTTTCATGATCCAACAGCACAAGTGGCGGACGCAACACTTGATGCCGATTCGGACGCGCTTCATCTTTGAAGTAAGGCTTCAAAAGGAGACGTGGAATACGGATGCACCTGCTGTTTGCCGGCAGCTCCAATTCATACCATCCTCATTCATAACTTCCGGATGCGGAAGGGTCCCGCATACGGGGGTACGAAACTTTGGACTCACTCCGGAGGTAGTCGGAAATTTGATGTTCAACCAGACCTCGGGCCTGCCTCAAACTTACTTCCCTCCACTTCCGATTCGCCTGCCTTTCATACCGTTTCCTAGCTTTGGCAATGTTGTACTTTGCGAGCTTCAACAAACGCTCGCTTCTTCCAGTACCGACGTACTACCGGTTCCTCAACGTACTGGGCGGCCCCAACTTGTCGGCACCAGAGGTGCTTTTCCATAGACCAATACGAAAGGGGGAAACTCTCGTTGCGGAGTGTTCTGTGTTATTATAACACGAATTCTGCCGCGTCTAGTGTTCCACCCAGTCTGTTTGGTCTGCCGACACATAATTCCGCAAGATTTGCTTCACTACGGAATTCACTCTTTCCGTTTGGCCGTCGGTCGTAGGTCAGAAGGCGGGTACTCGTCTTCAGCCTCGTCCCCATCTTCTTCCAAAGTGCTTTCCAAAATTTACTCGTAAACTTTGGATCGCGGTCGAGACAATATCCTTCGAGACTCCATGATGCTTTAAGACGTGGGGCGAAAGTAAAGTCGCCCTGTTTCCTGCGCCGTAGCCGTCTCCTGGTGGGGATGAAATGGCCCCATTTTACTGAACCTATCCACACACCACATGATTGCATCGAATCTTTTTGACAGCGGCATAACAATCATGAAACCATCGAGACGCTTTCCCAAGTCCTCTCTGGACGGAATGGCAAGGGTGTGTAACAGCCCCGCTTGCTTTTGTACTCGCTCCGGTTTGTTGGCATGTGGTGATGTCTTGACATACTCCTCTGCCTCCTCCTCAGTTGGGCCAGAAATACTCTTTTTCTAGAGTGCCGCAGTGCGCTTGGCTCCGCCGTGGCCCCGCAAGCGGGCTATCATGGCATTCTTCAGAGGCTATCTGATGATCCCTCCCTTCGGCACGTAGAGACGCTTTGCTTATACCGGAAGCAGTCCTTTTGCAAGTGGAACTGCGATTTAACCCCCATCTCAAGTCCTGCATCACGGACTTCGCCAACTCATCCTTCCGGCAAGCCTTCCGGATCTTCCTTTCTGTGAGTGCCGTCTCACCCCTGTACATCAAACAAGAGCTGCTGCTTTCTACTTAAAGCATCGGCCACCACGTTGTCCGTCCCGGTTTGTACTGGATTCCACGTCGAAACACCGCTAAAGTATCTTGCCACCTAAGTTGTTTTGGGGACAACTTGGGCTGTGTGGCAAAATATTACAACGTGAAATTGTCAGTTGAACACCTTCACTGGGTTGGAACCAACATAGTGGGCCAAAGCTCAAGACAGTGAACCACCGCCTTCATCTCTTTCTCGTGCGTCGGCCACCGTCGCTCCACTTCATTCAGTTTCTTACTTTCGTAAGCCACTGGACGTCCATCTTGCCATCAGTACACCCCCAAATCGCGAAGTCGACGCATCTGTATGAATCTCGAACGGACGATCGAACTCCGGGATTTTCAAGATGGAGCTTCCGCCATCCGCTGCTTCAATTCAGCAAAAGCTTGGCACAAAAGGTGTCCATGCCCAGACTTTGGATTTACAAAGAAGGTCTGACAGCGGCACCCCGCGATCTGGGCAAAATTTCAAAATACTTCCGGGTATATGGAGGCGAGTCCTAGGAAGGATCGCACTCACGGGACCGAAAGTCGGAGGCTCCAGTCCAAGATTGGCCTAACCTTCTGTCATCCATTTTGATCCCATCTGTGTAATCACATGCCCCAGGAAAGGAGGAACTCCACTTTTGTGACCCCAAATTCGCACTTTGAAGCTTTGGCATTCCTCTTCCCTTCTCGCAATTTTCTAGAACACCCATTTTTGAGGTGCTCCAGGTGCTCCTCTTTGTTTTCGAATACACAAGATGTCGTCGTGTACACAATCACAAAGTCATCCACCCCATTCCTGGAAAAGCTGGTCATCAGCGTGACTTAAGGTCGCGGGACCGTTGGGGAGTCCAAAAGGCATCACCAAGAACTCATATGAACCATACCTTGTTTGCACGCGGTCTTCACTCATCTCCTTCCGCCACTCGAAAATGTGAGTAACGCAAAAGCGCAGATCGATCCGGCTGAAATACTTCGCTCCTGCCAACCAATCGAAAAGATCGTCGATCCTTGGCAAAGGGTACGGTTTTTTATAGTCACCATATCAAAGCCTTGTGATGTAATCGGACAAACCTACGCAGGTCCCATCCTTCTTGTCTGCAAATATACCGGGGCTCCGTAAGGTGACTTACTCGGCTGGATGTACCCTTGACATTAGATCTTTGAGTTGAGTCTTCAGCTCGACCACTCTTCTGTGGCATCAACGGTTAGGGCGCTTGGCAAGGAGGTTTTCCGATCTGGTATCACCTCAATCTGTGGTCAACTCTCTTCGCATGGTGGCAAGACGCTTGGTAAATCCCGGCATACTCCTGGTTATTGCTCCAAATCCCTTGATCCAATCTGGGCTCGGCTCCCATCGCCTTCTCCGTCTACTTCTCTAATGTAGAGCAAAAAAATTGGGGCTCATGTGCCTCCTCCATGGCCCACTCCCTGCTGAAGGAGGTTATTCGCCCTCCACGGGTTTGGGCGTTTCCGACACTCGTAAGACCTCGCCACATTCCCACATGGCAGCGTGACTACTCTCTTGCGGCCATTGATAACCGCTACCGGATTTGCTCAAAAAAAGTCATCCCAAAAATGAGATCCACTCCATCGATCTTGTCGCAGATGGTGAAGTTCTCACGTCCCTACCAAGGCCCCAGTTGAAGAGGACACCTTGTCACCAATTGCGATTCTCCTTTGGCAGAACGCAAATCAAATAGAGGCCCCCACGTCAATTGTGGGAAGTCCCGTGGAAGAAGTTTCACCAGTTTTGTGTCGTTGCCGTGGGTGTCATGAAGGAGTGAGACGATCACTGTTGTGTCCACCAACAACGAAACGTTAGTTCCGGATATTATCCCATCTACGAACAATAACTGCCTCCCTTTACGTAAGGCGCCAGTTTCCTGATAAACTAACAAGAAAATTTTCGAACTCTTACAAGTCCCTAGCGACCATCGCTTCCACCAAAACGAATGATGGTATCTTCCGACGCTCTGTGTATGCCGAGTCCATGTTCCATTGTCTTCGTGCACGTCTGGCAATGTGCCGGGCTCCCCGCAATTGAAACAACACTCCATCAAAGGTCGCCTTCTGTACGCCATAGGCGCTCACCCGCTTTTCCTTCGAAAGCACCGGGGTGCCGCCTTGACTTGTGAGGGCCCTCCCCTTCGATTTCCACGTGGCCCTTGTTGCCGCGTGGCCTATCCCATCTTTTCGGTCGGAAGGAAGTCACCTTCCCGCCGGGTCTTCTTGTGGTCAGCTCCGTAAGGCCTTGCTTTCACCCTTAGGGACATCCGAGAGAAACATAGCCCTCTCAATTGCCTCGTTCAAAGTCTTAGGTGGCTTCTCCTCCAACTGTCGATTGGCCAATGGGGCTAGTCCCGCACAAAGTTGAGACCATTTATAGTTCTGCCATGTCCGTGACCTGTGAGCAACAGCACATTGAAAACCTGGACATATCCCCGAATGTATTGTTTGCTTCAAAATTCCTATCTTGTCCCGTGCGAGCTAGGACGCGTTGAGGGGCACACAATTGCCTCTTCATCAATTCTTTGAACCCACTCCCGTTCAAGGTTTCCGAACTTGACGTCGGTCGTGAAGGCGTTTCTGCCACCACTGTTGAGCATTAGCCCTCAAATAGGTGGGAGCACTTCCACCCGATCATCTGTACTCAACTTGGCCGCCCGAAAGTATTGCTTAGCTCAAAGAGCCAGGTGTTGAGTGCCTTACGATTTCGGACGGCCTCGAAGTGCCGGGTTCCTTAGGCTTCACCTTTTCAACTTGCTTCGTGGGACAGTGGCATTAGCCGACAGGCAAAAAGTCTTTCAACGTATCGCATTACAAAGTGGGCGGCCTCTCGGAAAACAGATCGAGCCTCAAGGGAGGCATCTGTTGGTCGGTTGGAGCTCTCAGGGAATTCCTCAGGCTCCGACTCCTCAGATTCCTCCGCTCTTGAGCGGCTCGTTTTCGGAAACATGCATCGCTTCCTCAAACGGCCGCCTTGGTGACACGTCGCCCCCATCAGGCTCACCATGATCATCATCTTTTGGGCCGTTCCGCTTTCGCTTTGGCTTGCCCGACCCCATGATGAGGCCAATCCCAAGGACGATCGCGTACTGAACTCTAAGCTCTGATACCAAATGTCGCGCACCTCACTCGGTAAGCTCCCCCTCAAGTCATAGATACTCACTTGATGCACGCAACCTAACCCCAACCCTGGCCCACCGGGCCAACTTGGAAGGGAGCTCCGGCTGCTCACTGGGCATAACGGTCCCCCTTTGATCTCCCAAAGAACCCTCCACGATTTGGAACCAAGCGGAATTCCCTTTGGTAGTGGCAGTCCGGAACAGCTCCCTCCCATCTTTGGTCGCTTTCCGGCTCGCTCGCTTACTCACTAGTTTTTGGTCACCAACGGGCTTGCACCGTTCTCGGGGTTACTACTCCCTATATATACTTATGTAGCTGTCCACGGGGGTTTCACAAACAACCATGTCATTTTATAGCGAACCACCACGAACACCCTCGACTCCCGGTAATGAGTCGCGGTGAGTCTTGGGCCACCCACCACGGCCCCTATGGATCGTGATGAGTCCCAAGACTCCCCACGACTTCCAAGGTCTCCGCCCCAGGGTGAGTCATATGCCACCCCCACTAAGTCCCGCTAAGCTACCACCACCCCTTGTGGAGCCACCCACACCGCAACCCGGTGTGCGGGGCTCCACCTAGTGAGCGCCTTCGCCTCCTTGAGTGCCTTGGGCACTCAAGGGTGCTTCAGCCCCCTATACCTATCGCTGCCACTGCCCCCACCACAGGGGCAGCCCCTCTTGTGTCCCGACCCCGTGCCCTTAAGGTAAAGGGACGCGACACTCTCCCTCTCAAACTTAATGTCAAGTTTTTTGTCAATGCACTTCAAAGCATTCCGCCTTGCATTTACCTCATTTTCTGTAGTCGCTTTCTGTCTCTTTATCCACTTCTCATTTCAGTTCTTCGTTTCCATTTTTTGGCGCGAGGTGCCATGAATCTAAACCCCAAACCCCAAACATACCACAAAATTAAACTCAAATCTTATCAATCATATATAGTTGTACATTAAATCTCCGGTCATACTAAAGTCACTTATAATGAAGGGTAAACAAAGAGGAGAAACCCAAAGAAGAAAGAAGAAACATAAAACAATCAAACAACTTGTGAAGTGTGAGCTTCATCAAAGACAAATTCAAAAAACAAGACACAATGAAGTGGACATAAACTCTAAACTACCTCGTGTATTGAATTCCACTATCCAAGACTACACCCAATGTAAACCCTCAACCCTAAACTAATACTTGTCACATTTGACTTAATATACAATCATAGTGGAATCATAGATTAATGTTCATAAACTATGTTTATATCTATTTACAAGTGTATTTAAAACTTAAAGACACCCAAAGCAAAGAGGATAGAGAAGAGAACTTCAAGCAAGAGAATTTCAATGCTTAAGAAAACAAGACACAATGAAGTGGAGATAAACCCTAAACTACCTCGTGTATTAAATTCCACTATCCAAGACTACACCCAATGCGAACCCTAAACCCTAAACCCTCAACCCTCAACTAAAACTTATCACATTTGAGTTAATATACAATCATAGTGGAATCATAGACTAATGTTCATAAACTATGTTTCGAATCTATTCACAAGTGTATTTAAAACTTAAAAAGACCCAAAGCAAAGATGATAGAGAAGAGAACTTCGAGCATTGAAGAGAGTTCAAAAGAACTTCAAGCAAGAGAATGAAGCACGAAAAAAAAAAATGGAAAGCAAGAACTTCCCCGTCGAAGAAGAGAAAGGCCGAAGAGAAGAAACGCTGAAGAGAAAACACGATCGATGAAAGGGAGGATACAAACCCTAAAGAGGATTACATCTATTTTTAGCCTTATCCATCCATCCAAAAATAAATTCATTCATCCAAAATCATGTGGGTCGCCATACAGTAATCATTACAAGGTATGGATGAAGTGGAGGATACAAACCCTAAAGAGGATTACATCTATTTTTAGCCTTATCCATCCATCCAAAAATAAATTCATTCATCCAAAATCATGTGGGTCGCCATACAGTAATCATTACAGGGTATGGCGACTTGCTGGAATTTCCATACCCTGTAATGATTATTGTATGGCGGAAAATTGGCACATGGCAGGAAGAGGCGACGTGGCAGGCGCCTGATGGTAGGGGCCATGAAGAGCCGAGGTGGCAGCGACGTGGCAGGGAGCTCGCTTGAAGGCAGGCAGCGATCAGGAGGAGCAGAGGTGGCAGGGAGCCCGGAACAAGGCAGCGCGCATGAGGACGGGAGCCCGGGCCCGCGGCAGTATCCTAAAAGGGCTTGGGACATAGTGCCGAGGAGCGTCGATCTTCTGCATTTTAATTTGCCTCAAAAAGGCAGAATCTGCCCCAAATCCTTTATGTTCGATAATGGCCACCGGTTGACCCTGCTCGCGGCCGCGCCGCTCGCGGGGTTCGCCCGGTGGCCATTATCTAGTACGTAATAGTCAGGAGGCAGTGGATTCTTCTGCTTTTTAGGTCTCTTACTTAGGCAGATTCTAGAGCTTCTTCTCGCGGCAGATATGGGGCTTCTATTGCGGGCGTCCGTGTTCAGAGTAGGGCAGATGACATTCTGCCCGATTGGTAAGTTCAATGTCCATGACACCGAAGACCCTAATATTATACCCCGGATTTATTCCTGTAATATATGCTGGATCGACAAGTCCAATGTCGGTGACACCGAGCTGGACTCCCAGGTTTCTTGCTCTCCACACTTGCAGACATAAATCTCCCTCATGCTCTCTAATCGTCATCTTGTTATAAAAGACGGTCTCTATCTGTGTTGTGATCTAGATCTGGGTTTAGATAATTCAGTTCGGAATTTGTGGTACCTAGCTAGAGCTCTGTCTATCTCTCAGCTCGAACACACTCCCTCTATAAGATATCATGGGGATTGCAGCTGAAGTGCTTACCTCTGTAGGCAGCAGTCTGCGCGATCGGAGAAAATCTCAAAGGCTTGTTTCAGATGGACCAGAGTCAACCTCCCCAATGGTGGAGCATTCTGGCCGACCCAAAAATGTGTTTTCTGTTCGGAGGATTTTCAAGTCTGCGCGCACTGCGCCCACCCAGTCTGAGCTCTCCGATGAAGCCACGTTTTCCAGTAAGGCCAGCAAGAGTGACGACCGCCGTGCAGCCTGCAAAGTGAAGTCTAGCAAAGCGCCATTAGTTGTAAACTTCTTTCCGACGGGAGGAAAATTTTGTGCCATCTGATCGTTGAATGTGCAGGCGTTGCAGCCACTGTCAGAGCAATGCTGTCGTAAATAATGCATCTACACGTATTGGCCTCATGCCGTTCTCCGTGCAAACAAAGTTCGCCAAGATGGCCGCATCAAGGGAAATAGAATCCAATGCTCCAGGTCTACGTGTGTACAAATGCTCCTTCAAAGCTCCCGGCGAAGGAGCCCACCTTCAATAAACATCTGCGTTCTGAATATAGAGAGTTCTCCCTTGGCATCCACTCTGGCTTGGTTGCCAATAGCATGTTCGAAGGTCAAGTCTAGAGCTTGCAATTAGTTGTTTTGCGAAATAGTCAGCGTCAAATTGAAGCTGCTTGTACTGGTCATCAAACATGGAGTCCATTTCTGAATTAGTTACAATATCTCTAAGTTACTTTATAAAAAGTCAGTGACATATTCCTTAACTTCCCAAGTCTGGAGAGGTCAACTTCAATGCTTAAAATTCAACTACAATTGTTCATGTGGAAAATTTCTCTATTCGATTATTGCTAGAGCGTCACCTAAGAAAATTGAAATTAATGCTCAATGTTTCACTGCTTCACTGAGGCCAGGGTCGGTCAAGCATTATGTGTGACGTTTTTCTGTCGAACTGCAACTTTCGATTCCAAAGTGCTCAAGAATTTTGAATTTCGAAAACATGTGTCGTTCAGATGACCTGAGTGCACACCGTTAAATATATATCATGGATTCCGGGATTACAAAATCCTTATCGACGATTACACACTTATCGACGATTCTACTTGCACACATGTATAAAGACCGATCGACACTGTTCAAACGACTTAGATTGACGATCACTGTGCAAGGTGACGGATAAATGTAGACCAGCTACAAGTTGAAACGCATGCGCCCGTCCAGAACTGTGTGCAAGCAGGTGGCATACCATGGGTGGAATATATGCATGCTGTTTGGGTTACATGATTTGATACTGTAAATTACGTATTTATAATTATGTATTTATCAGACGAGTTGTTGAACGAACGAGGTCAGTGCCCTCCTGAGTGCTCGCAACATTGTTGCAAACTGCCTTGAGCTTAGAGCAAGATTACAGAGTCCTTGGTCTTACAAAACCACCCTTTAGACCTCTACATCTCGAGAGTTATGCCAGTTGCAATGGTCCTCGAACAATCTAATGCAATATCCCCGTCACACGTTGCACTGTCCAGTGCACTTTGTTACTATTTATTTGATGGTCTCTTCCTGAACTGCATTCCAATCTGTATTATGCAGAGCGTAAATAGGGGGTGTAGGGTGACGATCCATGATCAGCTATCGCTGGATAGTCGCAAATCACATTCGGACAAAGTGTAGTTCAAGTACTGTAAAAAAGAATAAACTGTCTTGGACACTGGCCACACCTCGGAAAGACACCTCCTGAGAATCCATGGGGCATGTACTCGTACATGATGTACAAGTTTGTGAAGACCACTCCAACGCCCGCGATGTATTGTCCGGACCTCGCTGTGGACATGTAGCTTGAGCTCAGGGGCCATGATCCCTTTCACTTCCATCTTCCACCAGTCACATGAGATGAACTCAAGAGACCTGTCCAGAAGGATTCAACATCTGACACAGTTGTTGTAGACCTGCATTTCAAGAAAAACAAGTATGCAAACATGTCACGTTGAGAGCGCTTGTTTTTCAGATGTTTGCAGATTTTCTTTGTCGCTCGCCCCACAGATCATATTACAGTTCTCAGTGCCTCCTTGGACACAACTCTAGCTCATGAGGTCAGGCTCTGCATGTAGATCGATCACGCCCTCCACCAAAATTTGGTGTCAGCAGCATGAAAGGGATCAGGATCCTTGGCCGTTGGAATGTCCACAGGAACTGAATGCTGCTTTAGCTTCGGTGCGACAGTGGAGCTCCTGGAATCTGAAATCTCAGCGCTCCGAGGCACTGGGGTGGTGCGAGTAGGACCTGTAAAAGCGCGCTTCAACCACCTCAAAAGGGCTCGGGCAAACGTTCCTGGACAAACCTCAGCAGATTGCACGCTTACAGCTGTTTCCATGGGGGCCATTAATACTGATCCGTATGGAGATATCACTTCCTGTGAGAGGACCTCCAGGCTTGAAGAAGAACAAAGGATTTTAATGTGCAGCTGTCTAAACTTGCAAAAAGAATTTCTGAATAGGGAAAACTTCAGCCTGGGCTCTCCACGGCAGAGTTCCAGGAGCTAGGAATGATTGTGGTGCACCTGCTCTCCGTTCTAGATACACATCCACAAGACATCGATACCGAGAGCAATACTTGCCAGCTGATATGGAGAGGGAACAGACAGGGTCCATAGCTTGCGCTCCAAGCTAACCCCACGGGCCCAGTGTACATGAGTATCGTCCAAGCCAACACACGTGAGATTACACTCAGAAGTGCCGTATCATATTCCCAAGTGGGAACAACAAAATGGGTATTTCATGCATTGCCAAATATCACATGTGAGCATCTATTAGCTTGGTAACCTTTGGTGGCATTTTCTGCCGTTGTAGAGTCACGAGAATCCCCCGCAATTCATGAGCTTCTTCCTGCCACTGACCACCCATTCGGCAGTGCTGTGGGGAAAGGCTTAAGGGAGATCCCCATTTCACAGCGAACGGGCCCTGCCGTGTCCTTTATTGGAAGATAATAGGAATAATGTAAGAACTTAATGCAAGCGCGTCAGGACGGTCCAGCCCTGACACCCGTACCGCCGGTTCTTCGCCTCCGGCAGACATCGAAAGGCAGCTGGCTGGGCTCGGTCAATCCCTCCCCACCCTCGCCCTCATCCCATCGGCGTCGTCGCCCAGGCGCGTCGTCGCCCCTGCGTCGTCGTCTGCGACACCAGTCCGCCGCTTCCAGCAGTCCGCCAGTTCCCTGTAACCCCCGCCCCGGGTTCAACCATCACCCCCATGTAACCCTCTGTAACTCCGCCGAGTGTAACCCACATTACCATGTAACCCTTTGTAACCCATATAACCCATGACCCTCTGTAACCCATGTAACCCTCTATAACACCGCAGAGTGTCACCCCACCCCTATGTAACCCTCACTACATGTAACCCTCTGTAACACTTTAACCCATGTAACCCTATGTAACCCTCTGTAACACCGCAGAGTGTCGCCCTCACCCTTATGTAACCCTCACCCTCTGTAACCCATGTAACCCTCTGTGACCCTTTGTAACCCTCACCCCATGTAACCCTCTGTAACACCGCAGAGTGTCACCCTCACCCGTATGTAACCCTCATTCCATGTAACCCTCTCTGACCCTCTGTGCCTCCTCTATATCCTCACCAGGTGTAACCCTTACCTCCATGTAAACCTCTGTAACACCGCAGAGTGTCACCCTCGCCACCATGTAACCCTCACTCCATGTAACCCTCACAAAAACCATGTAACCTCTCCGGTAACCCCATGTAACCTCTGTCTTTGTAACCCTCACCACCATGTAACCCTCTGTAACACCGCAGAGTGTCACCTCACCCCTATGTAACCCTCACCATGTAACCCTCTCTGACCCTCTAACCCTCACCACCATGTAACCCTGTGACCCTCTATATTGTAACCCTTACCACCATGTAACCCTCTGTAACACCGCAGAGTGTCACCCTCGCCACCATGTAACCCTCCCCTCACAAACCCTTGTGACACCGCCCTCACCCCTGTTCACTCCATGTAACCCTCTGTAACCCACCCTGTGACCCTTTGTAACCCTCACCACCATGTAACCCTCTATAACACCGCAGAGTGTCACCCTCCCCTATGTAACCCTCATTCCATGTAACCCTCTCTCTATATCCCTCACCAGGTGTAACCCTTACCACCATGTAACCCTCTGTAACACGCAGAGTGTCACCCTCGCCACCTGTAACCCTCCGTAACCCACACAAACCCTTGTGACACCGCAGAGTGTCACCCTCATCCCCATGTAACCCTCACGTACCCTCCGTGGCTCTGTAACCCATGTAATCCTCTGTAACACCGTAGAGCGTCACCCTCACCCCTTATGTAACCCTCACTCCATGTAACCCTCTGTAACCATGTAACCCTCTGTGACCCTTTGTAACCCTCACCACCATGTAACCCTCTGTAACACCGCAGTGTCACCCTCACCCCTATGTAATCCTCACTCCATGTAACCTCTCTGACCCTCTGTAACTCTCTGTAACCCATGTAACCCTCTGTGACCCTCTATATCCCTCACTAGGTGTACCCTTACCACCATGTAACCCTCTGTAACACCGCAGAGTGTCACCCCCATCCCTATGCATCCCTCACTCCTTGTAACCCATGTAATCCTCTGTGACCCTGCGTAACCCGTGTAACCCTCTGTGACCCTGTGTGTAACCCATGTAACCCCATGTAACCCTCACTCCATGTAACCCTCTGTGACCCTCTATAACCCTCACCAGGTGTAACCTTCACCACCATGTAACCCTCAGTAACCCTCTGTAACACCGTAGAGTGTCACCCTCACCCCTGTGTAACCTCACTCCATGTAACCCTATGTGACCCTCTGTGACTCTCTGTAACCCTCACCAGGTGTAACCCTCACCACCATGTAACCCTCCGTAACCCGTTTATCCCTCTGTAACACCGCTGAGTGTAACCCTCACTCCATGTAACCCTCCCATGTAACCCTATGTCACCCTCTGTAACCCATGTAACCCCATGACCCTGTAACCCTTTGTAACCCATGTAACCCTCTGTTACTCCGCGAGGTGTAACCCTCACTCCATGTTATCCTGCATCGTGTAACCCCAATGTAAGCTTGTATCATGTTATCCCATATACCCCTCTCCGTGTAACTCCAGTTCCTCGTAACCCCATCATCCCTGTAACCCTCTGCACGTCAGCGCTTTAGCTCCGCCTCGTGTAACCCTCATTGTGCAACTCTCACATTGTAACCCCACCATGTAACCCCGATACTGTATCAATCCCCCCCGTGTAACCCCCGATTGTGTCACTCATAGCTCGTGTCACCCCGGATCCTTTATCCCCAACGCATGTCACCCCTGTTCGTGTAGCCCCTTAGTGCCCGGCAAAAATTGGCGGGCTCCAAGAGGTGTCAGATATTTTGAATTCAAACCTGGGTTACACGATTCGGTGACATCAAAACCCACGTGTAACTCCATCATCGCTCGTCATTTTCACCAGGTGCGTAGACGACGTGCAGTCCCGAGGGCTCCGCTGCGTTGCCGCGTGTGTTATGCGATTTGTACTGTACTGGTGGTATTGTTGCTGCTAATGGCATGTGCTGCCGCGAAGGTGCTAGACGAGGAACGCAAAGCAGCATTGGAATCAAATGGTTTGAAAGATGAGGGGAGAACTCTGTCATTTGCAGCATTTGGTATCTCATTTGAAATGCATCCTACAGCTGCCCATAGACGGGCTTTTCAATCACACAAACCTCCGTTGGATACGCCAGGTTTCCCAGGGAAAAGGGAAACGGATATCCATCGAAGTAGCTGTCGTTCCATGGTCTCGCATTCCTGACTTTCTGGAGGGAGAAAGGAGTAGAGTGGATGGGAAGACCCAATTTTATGTTCAAGATCGAAGGTACCGTGAGTTGCCAGATTTGACAACACCGCGTGCAAACAGTTATCGTCAGTGGCATAAGTAAGTCACTTATGAGGGTTGTATAACATTCCCAGCCCCACTTCTTTCTGCTAGTCTAGCAAAGTCGTATATGGCGATAACCCTCCTCGCTTTATATGCTTTTTTTGCAGGTACCACTGCTGCTACGGCCCGATAGATAGGCGCACGGACCCGCCGATTGTGAAGAAAAAAGAAAAACCGATAGCAGCCTCCGATAATCAAACAGCAGTCAAGCGAATCAGACGTAAGGCAGCGGATTTCGGAGAGTCATACAAACGTGGGTGTACGTGTAGCTTCAAAGTTGGCCAGTGTTTTCTAGATTCAGAGTTGGCAATCATCACATACTTCCAGAAACAGCATGTGGATGCAAAAGGAAAGCCATGTCATGGTTCAGCTGACCCCTCTTCCCATTTCTCGCGATTCGTGCATGCCCCTCGTCTCAGCCAAGATATGAAACAGTGGATCGTCGATAGTCTTCGCAGTGGCCTATCTCCAGCTATGATTATGACACAACACACTCAACAACTCCAGGAAGCTTGTGCGTCTCAGCCAGGCATGGAGTGGAGTCGCGATTGTTTCTTGTTCGAGTACGACGTGAGAAACATTGCCGACAAGCTTGCGATTGAGAGTTACAAAAAAAACATCCAGATGATGCACAAAGTGTACGTATGTGGGTCAATAGCAATCCTGAAAGCGTCTTCTTCTACCATGAAGAGACAGCGCCAGTGGCGGGTGATTTGAAGTTCGTAATTGGAATACAAACGGAGTGGCAAAAACAGAAAATGATCGACTTGGGACACAACCGTGTGGTATCCTGCGATGCAACATTTGGGACCAACGAAAATAAGGTATTCGTGTCACGCTTTACCTTTCATTGCATTCTGAAATGTGAGTGCCATGCAACTGTTGCCAATATTTTAACGCTCACCTTATTCATTTTTGTACCATTGCGACATTGCAGTTCCCAATGTATACCATGATGGTGTTCGACGAATGGCTCAACGGCATACCTGTTGCTTATATTATATCAGCGAGAAACAAAACGACTGACTTGAGCCCCTGGATGAAACGTCTTCGCGACCGACTTCTTCAGAGCAAACCAGATTGGAGGCCAAATGCTTTTGTTGTCGACGATGCAGACGCAGAAATCAATGCTATCAGGTACACGGCTAGAAGTTACAATGTTCTGAGTCACACTACAAGTTGCATGCACGAGGGGTTTCATGGATCGGGCTACACTGCTGCTAGTTACACTGAGAATCACAGTAAGAGTTAAACTGCCAGTTACACGAGGGGGTGCATTGCTGCCTGTAACACTGGAGTTACACTGTCAGTTGCTCGAGGGGTTACATGGATTGGGTTGCAGTGCTGTCTATTACACTGAGGGTTACACTATCAGTTAGACAGATGGTTATACTGCCTTGAGTTGGACGGAGGGTTACACTGCTGTGAGTTAGACCGAGGGTTTACCACTGCTATGAGGTAGACAGAGGGTTACACTGCGAGTTACACTGGGAGTTACACGGCGTGTCATCCGCAGTCCTACATGGATTAGGTTGCACTGCTATAGCATGTGAGTTACACTGGGAGCATCGCAGAGGGTTGTATGGGTTGGGTCGCTCTGAGAGTTACACGGTGTAACATGGATTGCGTTACAGCGCTGCGAGGGGTTATATGTGTTGGGTTACACTGCTGTCTGATAGTTACATGACCAGATGCACGAGGGGTTACATGAGTCACACTACTAAGAGTGACACTTTTTACTTCTGAGTTACACTGCGAAGAGTTCCTCTGATAAGAGTTACACTGACAAGAGTTACACTGATGGATTGGGTGGCATTTGATGTGTGTGCGTGCAGGGAATCGTTTGGGGACGTAGCAATATTTCTATGCCTTTGGCATGTTCGCCGCGCTTGGCTGAAACATTCGTGGCGTAAGATGCCCGATCCATACACTCGCAATGCTGTTTTGAAACAGCTTGGCGACGTAATGTACGGCATTAACGCCTGTGTGGGAGTCACCCCAGAAGAGTGGGCGCTGGAGCGACTGGAAGATTTGAATTATTCCTATCCGCTTGCGCGTGACTTCCTACGTTACATCAGAATGGAATGGGTCCCAAAACTGAGCATGTGGATCACGGGGGCTCGTTATATTCCCCACGCAAGTCAGGATACTAATGCCGCAATTGAATCTTGGCACGGAAATTTGAAGGCTCGTTTACGCTCGGGAAAGCAAAGGCTTGATGGCAGGAGAATCGATTGGCTGATCAGCGAACTCGTGGGTCCTGTTCTAACCCACTATTGGTATAGAGATAACTTGAAATCGAAAGGCTTCAAAAGGAATGTACGACAGGAGGAATTTATCAGTAATGTTGTTTGGACTGCAAGGGAGATCCCTGATGTCAATGTTCATTTGCCCACTGTTCCTGGTCATCCGGCGATTGTGGATAGTGTTCAAACGGCCGGTCGAAGCTACACAATCTATGCACCTGCGACCACCTGGGCTTGTTGCGATTGTCCATGGGCTTTGAAGGGTAACTTGTGCAAACATCAAATCCGCGTTCTTCAATTGATGAAGCCAAATCTGAAGGAAGGGCTTATTGTGAAGCTCTGTGGCACAAAGCTCGGGACCATTCATGGAGGTCTTCACATGTTGATGAAATCGGAACTTCCAGATATTGATGCAGAGGAGGAAGTTGTGAATCTAGCAGAGCCTACGGAGTGCTCAGCATCATCCCAGCGTGGTCGGCAGGAGCCATCGGATGTTTCATCAATTGAATCTGAGATGAAGTCCCTGTCGCTTCTTGGCAATGAGAGTGAAACAATGCGCAAACATTTGCTTGCCGAGCTTCGTTGTGTTCGTGGGAGGCTGTCCACTTTACAAGTTAGAATCGACAAAGGTCTGTTGCACCCTCTTCAAGCAGTTCCATTCAAAAAATGATGATGGAAAACAACATGTCCCTTGCCAGGAAAGTAGATTTTGTAGACCGGTTCCGTAGTAAGTGACCATTGAGTCCATTGGCAATGACACTTACTTTGTGATCACCAAGTTTAATATGAAGTACATGTCTGTTCATGGGTTGTTATTCACTTTGCCATTCCATCCACATTCAACCTATGTAACCCACTCAATGGGACACCCATGGGCCGGGGTGACACACCGCAGGGTTACACTGTCTGGGGTTTCATAACGTAACATAGCTCTACTTAGTGTAACGCATCTGTGGTACTCCACACAGTGTAACACAGATGAGTGTGAACCTCTTCAGTGTAACTCATTGTGGTGTAACTCCAAGTGTAACTGCAATGTAACTATCAACAGTGTAACCCAGTATGTAACCCCATAGAATATTGCTGTCAGTGGTGTAACTCTGAGAACAATGTGACTACAATGTGACAGGGTCTGGGTTAGTCTGCCGGGGTTACATGACCCTTCAATACAGAGTGGGAAGATGTTGAAGTCGAGCACCTTTAGTCACCAACACTAGCCCCTGTATGTGTAACCCCTCTAGTGTAACCCAATTTGTGTGTAACCCATGGACGTGTAATCCATGAGATAGATAATCATTCCGTTCAACCTATGTTATGGACCAGTGTAGCCCTCCGGAGTGTAACTTGTTGTTGTGTAACCCCAAGAAGTATGTATCCCGACCACATGTAACCCCCATTGATGTCACCCCATCGCATGTAACCCATTGTACAATTTGGGGTGCACGCTATAAACCCGATGCTACATCACCCATCTTATGTATCCCCACGACACGTAGCCTTGTATAGGCAACCCTGCCCACTTTCATTGTGCACAGTGTAACTTAGAACTGTGTAACCCTCTTGAGTGAGTGTAACCCAGAGTGTTGTAACTCCAAGAAGTATGTAGCCCGACCAGATGTTACCCCCACACTATTGTGACCCCATCGTATGTAACCCATTGTACATAGCCCTCATGTATGTAACCCCATGTAGTATAAATCTGAGAACTTCAGTGCACAAACACTTCAGTGCGAAAAAAAAAAAAAAAAACAAATGCGCATAGTCGAGGTGGGGTTACATGCCACGAAAGTATACTGTTTCAGCAACGTGACCCTGACATAGCCAGGTATGTAACCCATAAGTGTAACCCCACGTTGTGAGACCCGGCATGGTGTAACCCATCACTTATGTGTGAACCCACAGAGTGTAAGCCCATTGCCCCAGGGCCCAAAGGTGTACCCAAGTACTTGTCTATGATTCCACTTCATGTAACCTTATAAGGTGTAACCCCATGTAAGCCCATTGCATGAAACCCAAACTGTGAAGTGTTACGAACAAACCACATAGAAGCAAAAATGCATCAAGAGACGCTATTTATTTCTTTGGCCATCTGACCAAGTCTTTGTCCATCTCGTCACACAGCCAACTAATCATATGAGTACGGGAAGCTATCATGGTTGACTCGTTGAACCAACTTGCAGTAAACGCCCGCCTATGACGGGTTCGATCTTCTGTGGTTTTCACATTGAACTTCCACTCCAAGTAAAATTGCACAAAACAAAGTGCATAATAGCCGCACTCCCAACAGCTCCGTTGTTGGGGGACACTGGCCTCAAACCATTCCATCCTCTCCATGACGTAACTGAAGTCATCAGATCCAGGCATGAAATCAAAGAACGCTATGGCAAAATTTCGCAAAATTCCTTCAATGAGTTTGGGTCGGGCAATGGTTTTATGGGAGTCCAAATGTACTATCCGACCTCGGCGCTCTAAAACAGCAACACTCCAGTGATCACTGCAACACAAACAAAGCCGTTACGTCAGAATAGAAAAAAACATCTCCAATGAAACCCATTGTGGTGTAAGTAACCCAGTAGTGTAACCCTTGTACTGTAACTCTAAACGGTGTTACACAACTAGTCAGCAGTCACTAGTGCAACTCAGTCTAGAATAGAGGAGTGTAACCCAACATGCTCAGTCAATGCTGAAATTACTTACTCGAAGACAATAGGGATGACAACCACGTCCACAAGATCTCGATTCTTTGTGAACACCATCCCTCGGGCATCCTGAGTGTACCATTCTTGCACCAACCCGAATAGCGTCTGCAGATCGTTACCATTGGTACGCATGACATGCCATTGAAAAGGAGCACAGATGACAAACTCAGGTGCGATAGCCTTAAACAATTTGGCCTCCAGAAGTTGTTGTAACCCGAGAGCAATGCATCTGTGACAGTTGCTCTTATTTTATACATCGGCTCAAAATCTGTCTCTTCCAAGTAAAACTGTAACGGACTAGAAGCAGGAAGGCATCGCCATAATAAAACTTCACTTCGGGCGCCCCAGGAGGGTCCGACACCATTCTGAACTTTGTCAAGTACCGTTGTTTTAGTCTGCAACAAACCGCACATTACGAACATTACGATGCATCATACAAGAGTTATAATCAATATTCAAAATCAGAGAGGATCAAAGTACAATGAGGTACCTCGAACGCTCCCGCAAGTGCTTGGCAAGGACCTCTTGCTGCTGGACAACGTCAACCTCCGAGACCCCTGCACTTTTGCCTTTCGGTTTGGTTCGCTGTTTTTTGGGTGCGACAAGAACAGATACTTCTTTGTCAGCGCTAGGGGGTTCAGCCAACCGCTTTCTTTGAGCAGGCGGCCGTTTTGACCTCCTGGGATTCTCTGCAACCCTGACAATGCCGCCGTAGGGGGAATTTCTGAGCCAGAGGTGCTTGTTCTGAGTTTGCTGCAAGTGCTGAAGACTGCACTCCCTCGTCTGAGACGTGCTGGGAGGTGATTGACCAAGGGCAGAAGTGTCACAGCTCACCTCCTCGGTGCTACCCCTGTCAGTGTAACCCTTCTGTTCAAACCCCTTGTCACGCTTCTTAGTGTCACCCTTCTCTTCGGCTACCTCCTCAGTGTCACGATTCTCAGTGTCACTCAATGTCACCCTTTCTTTCGGCTACCTCCTCAGTGTCACTCTTCTTAGTGTCACCCTTCTCTTCAGCTACCTCCTCAGAGTCACGCATCTCAGTGTCGCCCTTCTCTCCGGCTACCTTCTCAGTGTCACCCTTCTCTTTGGCCGCATTATCAGTGTCACTCTTCGCAGTGTCACCCTTCTCATCGGGTTCCTTCCCAGTGTCACTCTGCTGAGTAACAATCTTATGTGTGTCACCTTGGCAGTGTCACTCTTCTCAGTGTCTAGATGCTCCGCAACATCCTTCTCTTCGTGACTCTCCACAGTGAAACGCTTCTCAGTGTGACCCTGCTTTGTGTCACCCTTTCCAACTGACAACCTCCTCGGTGACACCCTTCCCCGTGTCACCCATGTCGATGTCACTCTTCTTTGCATCAACCTCCTCAATGCCATCCTTGATTGTGTCGCCCTTCTCCGCACCCTCCAAGACCATGTTGACTAGCAGAAGACCGTCATCCGTCGCGACTAGTGGCCGTGGCAAAGGAGTGTCACCTTCCACGACTAGTGGTAGTGGAATGTCATCCATGACAGTGTTACACTCACTGACATCTACCATGTGGGTTGGCTGTGGGGTGTCACCCCTATCAGTGTAACCCATGTCAATGTCACTCTCAACGGAAGTTGCAGTGTTCACGGGCAATGGTGTGTCACCCACGACAATGTCCCTCACGACATTGTCAGCCACACCCCGTGCAGTGTAAACAGTGTCACCCCAGTGAACAGTGTCACCCCAGTAACCTCCCACTGCTCCTCTCTGCACAGTGTCACCCTCAGGTGCAGTGTAACCCTCGGTTTCAGGGCATCCTCCCCTTGCAGAGTCACCCTGCGCATCAATGGGACCCACGAAGGCTGGGTCATTCTGAGAGAGGTTGACCACATGATCCTGACAAATACTTACATTGCTGCATCGAGGGTTCAACCCAGCATCTCCAGATTCAAAGTCATACACAGACTCTGGGTCAAGCGGGTCCCCGATTCTTCGATTAAGACCTTCAAAAGAAATGACTGGGGCTGCGGACAAAGAGGTTCGCACTTGGGTGTTCCACCTTGATGTATCATCTTCAGTATCAGTATCAGAAATCATGGGCAAATCCCGCGTCAAGTCTGCTAGGTTCACCCCTAAGTGCAGCTGGGTTGAGTACAATTCACCAACCTGCGACAAAGATACAACGGCAGATTGACTTGGAATGATGTCCTCGTCATGTACATCGTCGCTCTGCGGGGCGGAAATTGGCCCATCGCTCGTCTGCGCGCCCCCGCCCCCTGTATCGCATTGTGGAGGGGCCCCATACACAACTTCGTGAAGCTCACGTTGAGCCTCAAAAAGGTTTTTGAACGCATTGGCGACTTGATTGGTCATGAGCTCGGACTCATCTGCATCGGGGAAAAGACAAAGGTTTTAGTCGTGGAACGAGGTTTTTGAAAGTGCAAGGGTTACACTATGTAAGGGTTACACTGACTAGGACAAGACAGTGGTTCGGATTACACGATATGGGTTACACCACCCTGTTAGAGACAGTAGTTTGCAATGGGTTACACTACCATGGGTTACACTACTGAGATTACACAACGAGAGGGTAACAAATCTAGGGTAACACAGCGAGGGGTACCATTAGGGGTACACTGATTACAGGGTTACATACTCCGAGGGTTACATTACACACAGCGAGGGTTACACTGAGTACAAGGTTCCACATAGCGAGGGTTACACTGATTACAGGGTTACACACAACGAGGGTTACACTGAGTTACAAGGTTCCACATAGCGAGGGTTACAATGATTACAAGATTACACACAAAGGGGTTACACGACGAGAGGGGTGACAGTGGATGGAGTAAACACTTACAGAGATACCAAGGCACTACAGACCCAAGGTCTCTCATATACTGGATGCCCAAACGCGCATTGAAGTCCATTTCTTGGTGATTCGCTGAAGAGGCCACAACACCAAAGCTGGATAAACGATTCTCTCTGTTGGATCGCAAAGTGATGGGCGGCGCGACGACGGCTTGCCTTGCAAAACTGTATAGCTCCGTTGATCTTAATTGACCGGTCACCCCACTCTTCTGTACTCAAACTCGATCTTAAGTCTTCGAGCTCAGAATCCAAGGTCGCAATTCCGTCACCAGGTTGTGCAAAGTACATCAGACTAAAGCCGTAATACTCATCGACCAGGTCCTTCACCTTTGAGGCCGTAAGAGCACTTTCCAGAAGTTCAGTCGTGAACCCCAACCTGGGATGCGTTTGGGAAACTGACATGACTGCCTCCTCCCCCCCCTCCCCGGTGAGATTCTCCATTTGACTGATCAATCCTTCGGCAAAACCACGAGTGAATTCCAACGGATGTGGAACAACCAAACCTTTGATTCCATCTACAGTAATAGTGATGACAAGAGGATTTGAAGTTCTGGCATCGTCAAGGTCGGTATTGCCAACAGCTAGTTCGTCCATCGTGTCATCATCATGTGAGGCTTGGCTCTCTCGATGGACTCGTGTAAGTCTCCCACCTTTTTTCTTTTTCTGCTTTGGCATGTCAGGATGCCCAATGCTCTCTAAATACTCCTTCACCCGATTCAATTCCTCTATCATTAACGGACCATGATCCGGCTGGGCAGTAAATGCCTTGTGGGCAGCAACAACACTGTCCATATCATCGCTTCTAAGATGATATCGACTCCCTGCGCAATACAGCGTGAGGGGTTACACCAGAGAAAAAGGTTACAGCACGAGGGGTTACACATGAAAATGGGTTACAAACAAGATGGGCTACACGGGGTTACACAGAGGTGGGTTACACACCATAGGGGTTTTTAAAGGGGTCCTCTGTGGGTGGGTTACACGCCACAGGAGAGACAGGGGGGGTAACACAAAGGGTTACATGGATAGACAACAGCCCAAAATTTGAAAAACAGAGAAATGGCAGGGAATCCAACTTGATTGTCTGTCGATAGAACCCAACTTGATTTTGCAGCTGTCGCATGGACTGCGCCCTCGCCTCGCGCAACAAATTCTTGGAATGCCGGCAAAACCCCTTCTCATTGACATTCGGAAATGGGAACTGAGGAATAAGGCCATGCGGTAGCAGAAGGATTGAGCCTGGAGTTCTCTTTCGCAAGATGAACCTTGAGCTCCGGTTTCCCCGGTTTCCAATGTTGATTTTCTTTGCAATAGGGACAGGTAGGCGGGCTCAATCGCCGCTTGTCTCTCTCGTTAGAAACCTGCCGAATAGAAGGACCAGGGACAGAAACAGCAGGAGCACTAGAAGATGGAACCTCTGTAGCAGAAATAGCCGAAGAAGGTACAACAGCAGGCACTTCAATAGGATCTGCAATCTCACCCAAAGCCACCCTATTTTGCAGAATCCATGCATGATATGCATCAACAGAAGAAGCTGGAACAGAATTCATCACATTTTCAACAGCCATGGCATGCTTGAGCTCCGCATCAGGAAACGGTTTTGTTCCTTTCGGTCTGGCCATACATGCGGCCGTTCCATCGACAATATGCCGATTCAATCTGCTCTTATCTACCTTTACTGCCCCACAATAAGGACATTTGAACTTAGGCCGGCCCTTTGCTCCCTCCACCTTGGCCTCTCTACACCTGGTGTGGCAGTACGCGATCATTGTAGCATGCTCATGCTCAGTGTACCAAAAGCGAACTCGTTCGCCATCCCTTTTCAAGTGATCAAATGGAATAGTAGCCTCTCCAGGGAACAAATAACAATCAGCCATGACAAAAGAAAAAGCTGACAGAAGAGAAGAGAAGAGCAAGCAAGAAAAGACAAGACAAGAAAAGACCAAGACCAAGAGAATTCCGAAGAACGCACAACAGGGAGCACGCACAGCAAGGAGTGCAGGAAGAATATGAATGGCTGCGAGAAGGGGAAAACTGAACAATGATCAAAGAACGAAGAACGAAGCTAGCTAGATGTCACCCGTAAGGCACGTCGGTTAAGCGAAAGACGGCGGTTCATTAAAATCTGGCGGCTTGCAATCAATTATATCCGCACTGACTCACACGTGTATGAGTTGCAATCCCGGTGTCACCCGGAATAGCGGAGTGTAACCCGTAACCCTACACTTGTGAGCGCGACAAACCGGCCGTTACTCGAATGCCAGGCACGTCGAGTGTAACCCTCCGTCAGGTACCCAGATATGATGTAACCCTTCGTCACAACCTCATGTACCCCTAGTCTATGTGACTCCCGAACACAACATCGATGTAACCCTGTCATATCAAACCATTAGTATGCAACCTCCAGGTAAACATGGTCAATGTAATGCCCCACCCATGTAACCCTAGCCTATGTGGCTCCGCGAGCGCAACATCCACGTAACCCATCAAACATGTCAACCCATCTAAACCTCCATTACTAAACCGTCTACCAAGCTAGCATGTTGAGAAAGAAAACACCGTGTAACCCCCTGTGTGTAACCATACCACACGTGAGGTAGTCATATAAACCATCAGACATGTAACCGGTTGACAGTGCTTGCAAAACACGCATGATTCGATACGTATTGCATCCATAAGCGATGAGTAGGCTGCCCCGGCTGGTGTGTGAACAAAAGATACACGAGAGGAGAGTGAATGGGCACCCCGTCAAATGAGCGGCTGCTTGCATGGCTAGACCGAAAGAAACAAAACCCTTTCCTAATGCGGATCTTAGGAATACCATAGCCATCGGGGACGGTGACAAAACAACAAGAATGACATTGAGAAAGAAAAAGAATAGAGACAACCGTATCAATCGTAGAGAAAACCGTAGTAATAATTTGACGGATCGTTGCGCGGAAAGCGTTGTCTTGTATGTTGCTGGGATGACGATACTGAACTGAATGAACTACAAATCTTTCGCATTGATGTGTGAAGCCGATTGGGCACCATGGGAATTGCAGAAAGCTGATGCCCCAAAGCAAAAAAACGAGCGAGCTAAGAATCTGGAAACGGATGGAGAGAGCAAATTAGGGTTTCGGCCTCTATTTAAACCTCCATTCGGCCGTCGGATAGTTTACACGTGTATGATGTACACGAGGCGGTGATACTGAGGGTTACATGGTGGTGATTACAGAGGGTCAGAGAGGGTTACATGGAGTGAGGGTTACATAGGGGTGAGGGTGACACTCTGCGGTGTTACAGAGGGTTACATGGTGGTGAGGGTTACAAAGGGTCACAGAGGGTTACATGGGTTACAGAGGGTTACATAAGGGGTGAGGACGACACTCTACGGTGTTACAGAGGGTTACATAGGTTACAGCCACAGAGGGTTTGTGAGGGTTACGAGGGTTACATGGTGGCGAGGGTGACACTGGTGTTACAGAGGGTTACATGGGTAAGGGTTACACCTGGTGAGGGATTGTCACAGAGGGTTACATGGAGTGAGGGTTACATGGTGGTGAGGGTTGAGGGTCAAAGAGGGTTACATGGAATGAGGGTTACATAGGGGTGAGGGTGACACTCTGCGGTGTTACAGAGGGTTACATGGTGGTGAGGGTTACAAAGGGTCACAGAGGGTTACATGGGTTACAGAGGGTTACATGGAGTGAGGGTTACATAAGGGGTGAGGGCGACACTCTGCGGTGTTACAGAGGGTTACATAGGGTTACATGGGTTTGTTACAGAGGGGTAGTGAGGGTTACATAACAGGGTACGGGTTACAGAGGGTTACATGTAGTGAGGGTTACATAGGGGTGGGGGTGACACTCTGCGGTGTTTATAGAGGGTTACATGGGTTACAGAGGGTCATGGGGTTATATGGGTTACAAAGGGTTACATGGTAATGTGGGTTACACTCGGCGGAGTTACAGAGGGTTACATGGGGGTGATGGTTGAACCCGAGGCGGGGTTACAGGGAACTGGCGGACTGCTGGAAGCGGCGGACTGGTGTCGCAGAATGACGACGCAGGGGGCGACGACGCCGATGGGATGAGGGCGGGGGTGGGGAGGGATTGACCGAGCCCAGCCGGCTGCTGTACGGGTGTCAGGGTTGGACCGTCCTGACGCGCTTGCATTAAGTTCTTACATTATTCCTATTATCTTCCTCCTTTATTAGAGGCTGGCATCTGACATTATGACCTAGAATATCCCAGCATTCATTGCCTGGTACTAGCTGCACGCCTGACCTCTGAGTGTGAGCCCATGGTCAAAAGCGTTTGAAAATCCAGCATAGGTACTCAAATTTGCGGAACTCCCAGGGGCCAGTGAGCCTGAGCTCACTGACCAAGTGTGTCGCCCACACAAATACTTACATAATTAGCATGGATTTTGTTTGCTGACTCTCTCGGATTTGAGGAGGAGGATGTTTGAACGTTTGAACATGAAATTTCTACCTGATGAGAGGCCCCAGTAGCGTTGGGGAATAATCCATTATGGTGGGTTGGAGGCAGGTTCGAGCCCACATCGACCCCCACATACCCATAAGTGGCCTTTACACATAGACCATGAAAGATCATGAAACGAATGGTCAATGTCATTTGAGCTGCTCCTTCCAGGCACTGAGAGGCCAAAATAAACTTGCTGTATTGCGTCTGGTAATTTCCAGTGGCCAGAAGTTAGGGCAGCGTTTTTAGGGGCTACTGAAAAAGTCTACAAGCGGAAACATTCTTTCTTTTTACCTCACCGTCAAAGAGCTGGAAAATTAGTTAGGTTTGGAAATAGTGAATGCCCAAAACTGGTACGAGGAAGTCTTGACGAGTCTTGTTGAGGAAGTCTTTTTCTTCTTCCAGTCTGGTGGGGCCTAGCATCTGAAGGAAGCTTCATCGACAAGCCTTGTCTCAAACCTCGCCCTATAAGTAGCGCTTGAGAGCCAACTCTCTCATCAAAGTCACACACTCTGGAATATATCTGCTTCCGGATTAGCCATTGTGAGATTTCTCCCTCGCATTTGATGTTCTCATCACTCCGACTTGCTAGGTAGATCGCACACAGAATACACAGGTCTCTCTTCCACGAACTTCTACGAATACTACTGTCGCCGTGTTGATAAGTGTTGTGAGCAGCATAGAATCTCCAACGTCGAAGACTGACGCAGTCTCTGGCGAAGAAGCAATGGCGAATCCCCATTCGACGAAGCAGTTGGGCTGCTTGCCAAGGCTGTTTGGATCTTCACGCACTAGCCCAAGTCCAGCTCCGACGTCCTCCGACAGTGAGAGCATACCTCCCAGCAGGGCCAGAAACAGCAAAGAGCAGCCTCCAAGGGTGAAGTCAAGGGTGCCCATTGTGGTCAATTACTTTCCAACTGGGGGAATGAGGTTGTCGACCCTATAACTATGCGTTGCGGGGTCCCTTTTAAAATTGAAAGGTGCGATGTCCAAGCAGATCGGGCCAAGTCTTCCAGTCCAGTGTCGCCTCCCTCCCCCTTCGAACCCGAGGAGCCATCTTCTGTTGCTTCTGCGAAAATGTCAGATGGGCTGCCCTGCGATCCAAGCAGATCGGCCAAGTAGTGTCGCCTCCCTCCCCCTTCGAACCCGAGGAGCCATCTTCTGTTGTTTCTGTGAAAATATCAGATGGGCTGCCCTGGACGGTACCAAGTCAGTGTGGAGCTGAGAGGTCGCCGAACACTTCGGGCAAATCAGCTGCACACTATATAGCCTAGACATAGCCTTCTATTTGCACGGGTTTTGGAGCTAGTGTGGGTTTTAAACGCACTTTGATTCGATCTCTTCACTCCTCGCTGTTTCTGTAACGCAGTCGACAGCATTTGTTCAATGTTGCTCCTTTTGTACTCTGGAGTGTACATACTAGGCTTTTTCATTCCTAAATAAAAAGAGTGTTGAACAGCCTCCTCTGCCATCATATACCAGACGTGTAATGAGTTATGCCATGGGATTGCTCACGAGTCACCGGGTACTTCCTCTAAGCTACCCCAGCTTTTGTGGTGACGAATCTTCTAGGATCTTTTGTGCGGGATTTAAAAGGGAATGGTATGAGATGATTCGCCTACATAATCATTAGCATATACAAGCTCCACCGAGCAGCTTGTTCTTCAGACACCGCTCTTGAGAGAAGGATCTTAGCAGGAACCAGTGCCTCCCCTCCCCCCCTCCCACTTCTGCAAGCTGCTGATGCTCCACCCGCATGAGCTGCTTTGAACTACGTAATCACAATTCATACTGCTATGAGCAATCTGAACTCCCTCTTATTAAGAAACCTTGCAGGTTTGTCCTAACCAGCGAAACTTGGCAAGGATTCCTTCAAATCCCGGAAGCTCTTATGATCTCAAGCTCTATGATCTCAAGCTCTCATTGTCCGGTAGCCATAGCCGCCTTTGCGCCGCCTTTATGAAATCACGGGCCACAATCCAGCGACCGAAGAAATAGCGCACGTGTTAAGATCATTAACCGTGGGTTTGGCGAATTCTAGTTCAACACGTGGCAATCGTATCTATCCGGGACCCGTCCTTCCCCCGGGACGTACAGAACCGTCTGCTTGAGAGTGAAAGTGGAACCACAGCTTTCGAGATTTGAGCTTCCGGTCCTGCGATTGTTGTGCATGTGCACTGCGTGGTGTTTGAATGTGTAGTTCCATATGAGCTCTGGAGTCCATTTCAAGTTTTAAGTCGAGAAATGAGTCCATTGGTGCTGGCGTCTCGACCAGTTCTGTCACACAGCTTGTCGCTATGGAGCTCCAGCCCTAAACATGTTTCTTCTGACAAGCAGCGCTTTTATGGCTTGTCGGGAAGACGGAGTGCCTTCTCTAGACCCTGGGAACTCTCTCGGTTTTTGGCAGCATCAACTCATCGCGTGAATGGTGCTGTTAAATGGAGTGACAGGAGGTTGGTTTTCTATCATGGGAAAGCAAATTATGCTTGTACTGGGTGGCGCGTATCCTTCTAATGGACTGAGGAAGGATCTTTGATAACATGGTAAAATGTGTGCTTGCTTCAAGGATTTGTATGGTTCTGCTCTGCTCTGATTAATGCGAAGAGTCCTGGAATTCGACAGAGCGTGAGAGAGAGAGAGAGAGTATATGGTGTACTCATGTCAAGACTTGTCCAGTCCTAGATCATCTGGATCTAGTCCTGTTTTGACGACATCATACATCTGGACATGATCCAGCTCCTCCAATTAGACAAGTGCTAGCATTTACATAGAAACCGCACAATTCCTGCAAAAGTCAGACTTGTGAATATGGATGCTTACAAATCTTGCAATTGATGAGGTCCCATGATATGCAAGAAAGGCTTCGACCTAAGTCCTTCCAAAAGTAGAGTAGAAACGTCCACATATTCATACTAGAATACTTTTGGTAGAATCTCTGTAGGAGTCAATTGCAGCTATGAGAAAAGCCATAGCTCAGCAGGTGGGGATTGGTTATTTGAAGCATTTCTTGAATTCAAATTGCTCAATGTAGGCATAGTTGAGCCTTGAGCCACTCGGAGGTCATAGTGTCAAAGTAAATCCATGTAGCCATCTACCTATTTCAAGGTAGGCTTGAAGAGTTACAGAAGGTGTATTCTTGTCAAAGGAGTCAGCAATGGCAAGGTTGCCGCTGGTGATCAGATCCTAACGTCTTCCTTGAGAATAGCACAAACAAGTGTTTACTCTCAACAACATTCCACACCAAGCATAAGGCAGCATAAAGGCTTCCCTTATGCCTTTTCTTTCCTTTTCAATCTGAGTATGCCTACCCTCTAAAGCAAGTGAAGTGGCCTCACCTGGCCCCTTCCCTATGTGGTTAGAAGCCCTGGCCACTCTTCTCATTTGGAAGACAAGCAGGCAAGAGCTGAGGTGGAGCTCAATGTAGTGTATCTACAGATGTCATCACGCAAATTGTTTATATGACTTCTGGCAGGCTTGTATTACCGGACAAGCCAAACAGACGTCCTTAAAGAGTCATTTTAACCCAAGTGAAAGTATCCAGCTAATTCGGCTGGAGTGCAGTGGGGAAAGGTTGGAGTAGGCACTGCTACAGGCCCACTGTTTTCTGTTGCATTGTACTCGGGCCAGACAAGTTGACAATGCTGCTGATTTATCCCTTAATTCAGCTCATTGTCATTGCGTGATGTGTAGAAAATGGCTACCGTGCCGAGCATCCGAGGGAGGAAAGGAAGAGGATCATGATCAGGTACATGCTGCAGTACCATTTGTGCAGTTTCAGCTGAACTTAGATTGTCAACTGTTTTTCATAGCAATAATGACAGTTGTTGCAGGGACATATAATCGCCAAAGCCTTGTGGTCATGGACTGTGTGGTCATTCACGGATTGGCCATTTCCTCCCTTTTGGCTGAAAAACTCAACAGGAATTACCCTAGCTAGGAGACAACAAAAGAAGTATCATTTGCAGATTTTGGCTCTACTTTAGCTTGCCACAATGAATGTGATCGTTGCTTTTAATAGCCTTCATTGTAGCTAACTGACTTTGATTACTTGTTCTTGTATTTCTGTATTTGTTGCAGACAATGACATCAAAGACCTTGTTGTGAAATGTCTTTGAGATACAGGAGAAGGGGGTTAACAGAAATGAGGGGGTAGGAAAGGATGCTGCTGAATCCACTGCAGCCGAAGCAATTGATAATTCTGCTCAAGGCCCAAATGGCCACGCCGGGTTGAACAAGGTATCTTTTCTTACTGTGTATGTTTGATTCACGTTCTCTTCAACCAGGGCATGCAATGGTGGACAGAACTGTACAGTTTCATTTAATCATGCGAACATATACACACACACTAATGGTTCTTGCATTAGCCCTGGTTGCTCTCTGGACCTTATAAACGTGTCTTTCTTTCTTCATTCTTTCCGTATAGGTTGAAGTTTGTCGACAGGCTATGGCAACCATACTTAAATTAGTAAAACTTCTCTGTGTGAGGTTTCTTGCGGGGGTTTAGGCCTGGTACCTTTTCTTTGTTCGTTCTTTCTTTTGTTTCTCCTCGCCTATTGACCCAAAGGATTCTCCAGTATTTCAGGAGTTCTAGCTTCAAATCACAATAGACTGTCCCTATCCTAAGCAAGAATCGGAAGAATGTTGATTGAGATGTTGCATTGAGGTTGGCTTGCTCTGTATATCCATCTTCTCCAAAGTACTTACCGTTGCAGGCAAGTTATTCCTTCACTGCAACCTATTGTTACACTGTTAAACTTTTACCCTGTTTCAAAAACTGTATAGTCTCAGAGCTTGATTTTTTGGCAGGAACAAGAAAAACTAACTAGTGGGTCACCTCTTCCTGGGATGAAGGTATTCCCCTTTTCTTTCATCTGCTTTTTATTTGAAAGTATTGTCCTTCCTTATATTGGTTATAGACTCGGGGCCAAAGATAGAATTGCAAGGAAGGGTTGTAACTCATCTTGTGACACTCGGTTTAGTTTTGTAGTGTTCAGGGGTATTTCCATATAATTGGGCAAGCAAATGGCAGAATGTTTCATGACCACATTTCTTCTGCTTGTCAGACACCTGGTAGGGTCTCACCTTGGGCTGGAAATCCTTTCACCTTGACAGGACCCGATGTGTTTTGACCTGTTCATAGACCAATGCCAGTGTGCATGTAACTGTTGCATGATTAGACCTTCACCATGTTTGACTTGACGCATATGTTCCAGGCACATTTGAGCTTTGAGACAACTTTGTGCACACTCACTTGCCTAGACTCTCTGGTCTTTCCCAAATGATTTGACCATGCATTAATGCAGTAATGGGATGTTGGGTATGGGGTGATGGGGGTGGCTGGTGGATGTGTTGACTTAAGCCCCCTAGTGAGGTGGTGAGGCTTCCCAAGGAGGTGCTTGATGTACTTCAAAACCAAGTCTTCGGCTTTGATACGTTCTTTGTCACAGGTCAGGAACCCTACGAGGTGAGCAAGCAACCTGGGAATTGTCACTGTTCTTCTGTTGTTGTCTTGTGGCCTAACCACTGGGATCTGTTGGATTCTTGCAAATTGTAATAATATGGTATGGGATGGTGCATTGGACATGCGAGCAGGGAGGAGTGATCTTTAAGGGCAACCTGCGAGGGGATTCTGCCAAAACCTACTCAAAGCTCTCACAACGCCTGCGGGTATGGACACTTGGTGGTTTTGCTATGTTGCTACTTCACTGCAAACCTGTAATATTAGCAAGTTAAAATTTATTATCATTAAAAAAAACTTCGGCTGAAGCCAGTGTTAAGAAAAATCACTTCACCTTGCGGCTACTGTCTCCTTTCGGAGGTGGTCTCTATAATAGCAAGTCAAATAGCTATGTCACACGGGATTATGGTTTGTTGGTCGCAATCAAGAGCAGATGTGATACAGATGTAGTTATGAGCATTCAAGGTTTAATTTGGACAGTTAAAGGCTCCTCCCCCTCGTTATTAGCATGGTTGCCTGATCTGTGCCCGGTATTTTCGTAGGTTTAGGATTGGGACCAATGGAATCGTTAAATGTCAACTCTTGTTGGTCATCTTTTACTGTTAACCAGCTTCATTTGAAGGCTCTACACGTCTGTCGCTTACTGAGTGTAATTTAAAGCTGCTTTTTATTGCAGAAGATTAAGAGAAGTCCTTTGGGACTCAAAACTCAATGGTCTCCCCCAAGGAAAGACATGGGCCGTTGTTTAGTGTGCAAGACTTTGTAGTCACGTCATATGCTGTACGGCAATTGTCACTCTGGCAATAAACCAGGTTGTGGAATAATGTAGTCGCTGATGCTACCTGCAGGATAAATATGCAGACCAGTATAAGTTGTTCCTGCTGACAAATCCCTTGGATGACAGACCAGTGGCTATTGTGGTTCCAAAAGAGTCTGTTGAGCCTGATACGGCCCGTAAGATTTCTTTCTCGATTGTTCTTCACCCATATTGATGTAACAGTGTGTAGAGCATTATCAATTGGCATACATATATACACAGCAGAGGGGACAAGAGAGAGGGGTCTCTTCTGGAAGGTGAGGGTGGCTTGGCGAAGCGAGAGAAGGAAGAAATTATTTCTGTATGGTCAGTGGAAGGATTCTACGACTACGAGCATTGTTGCTTTGCACTACTTACAGTTTTCTGTGAATGTGGCAATGACATACCCTTAAGGGACCCTAAGACTCCTGCATATGCACAAATTTGCAGAGCATTGGAATGGGCATCAGGCTACAAAGCAAGATGGCGATTCAAGCTTGCTAATTATGTAGCCTTAGTGCACATAAAGAAAGAGATGCAGATCATGTTACAGTGTTAACCTTTTATGACCAATGAATACTTTGAAGAGGAGAGCAAAATTCATTTATTAAATGGTTGAGTTTAGAGCCATTTCAGCGAGCTATTTGAATAGGGAAGCAAACATTACAGAAGGTTTTTCTTATTAATATTGCATGGCCATGTGGGTGCAGCTGTACCAGAGTGGTTTGCAGCAGGAGCCTTTGGGCTTGTAACAGTCTTCACCATCCTCCTCCACAACTCCCCTGCCCTGCAAGTCAACTTCCTGTAAGTCTACGTCTGCACAAAAGCTAATTTGAATCCAGAGGGATGATTAATTTGGACAGGTACTGCTCTGTGCATGCCGTCACCACAGCCAGACATACCTAGAGCTAGCCAACTTACACCTGAGAATGTGCCAATTGGCAGTTTTTTCTGTAGAGAGCAACTGCCCAAACGCTGACCCCAGGGGTAGTAAGCTTGCTGGCACCTATTCCTCTATGTATGGCCTCAATAAGCAGGAATTCAAAGTCACCCTCGGCACCATGCTGCGGCGTACGTACTTACATGTCTTAGCCAAATCTGCCAGGACAAACACAAGGCTTCTCATTGGGGGATGTTTGTAATCAAGACTTCCAGGGTAAAATGAACTAAGACCCATTTGGAGGTAACTGTGTGCCACATGTACCACTGGTGGAGCCTCAACCTCGCATCACTGACTGACCAGTAGTAAGATTGGTTGCCACCGAGCCCCAGTGAATTTTACCTGATTATCCTCGGCAATCGTTTCTATAGGCAGCAGTCTTACACCATTTAGTTAATTGTCGTTGCAGTCTATCCCGGCACCATGTTGCAGCTCTGGTGCTAGGGAAGGTGCATTCTAGTTGTGTCGCAGTTTGCAAGTTCCTACGCTTTGCAAGAAAACAATAAAGGCTATTTATTAGATTCTTCTCGTCATACATGTATCTCCTATTGTTGTAGATGGGGCCCAGTTATTAGGGGACAGAGGGTGACAATAGGGGCGTGGATTAGGGTCCAGTACTGTCACTGAAGGCTGATTGCAGTAGTTGGACCTTGTGAACTTATCCAGATCTCGAATGCAAGAAGGGTCATAGCTGCAGCTTTGGTTGAGCCTCTGAAACTGAGCAAGAGCAAGATTGCTAATAGTTTGGTGGTTCTTTGTAGTCCTGCCCTTGCAAACCCGGCACTTCTAGCAGATGGCTTATCTGGGGCGCTGGTAACAGTGGCAGTCCTCTTGGCACATGAGGCAGGCCATGTTTACGCTGCCCAAAAAGTGGGAGCAAAGCTCAGCTTTCCATATTTCATTCCCAGTTGGCAGGTTATCTTCCTCTCCTTCTCATGTTTGCTGAATCGTCTTCATCGTGCCCATATCAGGCTGACTTCTGCAAGCAGCTCAAGCTACCCTTTCTTCAACATTGAGTCTCCGGTCTCTTATGATAATGTGTTCACTTAGGTCATGTCTTCATGCATTCTCTTGCCCCAAGACTATGCTCATTTCTGTTTGTTAGTGGGTGAGGAGTGTGACTCAGCAGCTCTCTCATGAGCTCTGCCTGTGCCACAGCGGGAAAAGTACATCATCCCAAAAATCCCAGCTTTGTTAAACAAGTGGAAGCAGGTTTGGTAAAACAAAGGCTTCTCAACCAGTACAATCCTCACAATTCAAAATGCCAAGTCAGTATCCCAAATCCATGCAATGAACATTTGAAGTGTTGTACTATCATGTGTCAAATGGCAAACAGACATTAGATCAAGTGCACGAGTCAGCCTCATCTAACTTGCAGTAGTAAGAATGTTATATATTCTGTGCCTCTACAGCAGTGAAATGGTCTCTTTCCAAAAAAAAATTAAATGTTGTTATTGCTTGAAATGTTGCTATCTACAGCTTGGAACTTTCGGAGGGATAACACGTATAATCAACATATTGCCAAAGCGTCAAGATCTGCTCGAGGTGGCTGTTGCAGGTCCCTTAGCAGGCGCTGCACTCGGGCTCTCCCTTGTGTCACTGGGCCTTTTGCTACCTCCCAGTGAAGGCCAGGGAATACTCGTCACTACTTCTATTTTCCATGAGTCTCTTCTTGTAGGTGGTCTTGGTAAGGTTCAAATTTCCCATCGTTCTTTTTCTGTCTCTCTCTCCAGGTGGGTTCGTTGTTGTTGTAGAGGCAAGGAAAGTTTGATGAGGAAATCTGTCTCCCAGTGTCATTGGGTTTTCCTCCTTTGTAGAGTTCTAGTGTGTCCCATGGGCCTTCTTCGCCTCCTCCATACGCAATTAAATTCTTTCTTTTACTTTATACACAAAACACTGGTTCCAATTTCTGGAAGAGCAGGACCAAGTTTATCCATTCATGCAATCCCACTAATGGAGGTAGCCATCCACATCTTTCGGCACTCCATCCCCGTTCCCAGCTATTCCTCTGTCCAAAGTGGCCACAGGGTCTATCATCTAAAGCCACATCCATCTCTCTCGCAGAACGCACATTTATTGTATTGTGAACTGGAACAGATCTGGCCATGCGATGAATAGAGATTTTACATCTTTGGTTTGAGGCAGCATTTTAGATAGAGTCAGTCATATTTGTTCACCCTTTTTGTCTTCATACATTCTACAACTCTCTCTGTCTGCTAACTCTTAACCTGTTTTGTTATGTGGAATACCTCAGCAAAGGTAGTTCTGGGAGATGCTTTAAAGGAGGGGGGCCAACTAGTGGTGAACCCACTGGTATTGGCAGCATGGTCAGGACTCCTTATTAATGCCATCAACAGCATCCCAGTTGGCGAGCTTGATGGGGGACGCATATCGCAGGCCCTCTGGGGAAGAAAGGTGGTCCATTCTACCCTAACTTGAACATGAACACGCGACAGACATGTAATAGCTGGCCGTGAAAAGTGACTTCTCAGAATGACCTGCACTCTAGTGATTTCTTTTGTCAAGTCTCCTGAAACCAGTTATGGAGTTTTGGGAGAGAGGAGACTTTCACTTCAGATACAGAAAATCCTACTATATTCTGCCACTGCACAGATGTTGGAACCTTTCGACAACTGATCCAAAGGGATCTTGAATGTGATTCTTGATTTATCTGCTGGCAGGTATGGTCGCGCATAAATGGAGTATCTGTGGCACTCTTGGGATTAGCCGGCATCTTCAATGATGTATCTTTGTATTGGGTGGTGCTTGTTCTGTTTCTACAAAGGGGACCTATTACACCTCAAGCTGACGAAATAACACCTCTTACTGATAAGCACACAGCTGTTGGTGTATTTGTTTTACTTCTTGGGTTGCTGGTCTATTTCCCATTTCCTGTTCCATTCTCATAGGCGTGGAAAAGTTGGCACATTGTCCTAGGCATCAACAAGCTTCAATGATATGGACTACAATGATTCCTGTTCTGCTTTCAATTCCATATCTCTACACAGGACACTATGTGCTTGCAGGAATATTATCGTCCTGGTGATAGTGAAGAACTACCTCTAGGGCATTTTTTTTGTGAAAGGGCAGGCTTTCTTTGACTTCCTTTCTAAGAGAAAAGGGACAGAGGCCCATACTGGATTTCTTTTGTCAGTATGTAAAATCTCTGGATTTCTGTCTATCTAGTGTGACCTCCTGTGCAGTACCACCATAGTAATATCCATGCGAATAAATTTTATTCAATCCAATACCAGATTGCAAATTGATGTATGATATATGCTAGCCAAGGAGCCAAATTGAACATCAAGTCTTCACAATGAAGATACACAAGATATTCAAGAGATTTTGAAGCATTATAACACTGCTTTTACATTTTATTTTTTATTTTTTTTCCCAGGGGACAGGCGCTTGGAGAAAATAACCACACAGACGCTTTGAAGGCTTACAACAGGGACACTGCCTATATCCAAGTAATCAGGAAAAGGAGCTAGGAAAGGATGGCAAACACAGTAGAGGCAGCGAGAGCCAAATCAGTAAGGAAGAGCAGGGGCAAGGCAGCACCCAACAATGCAATCCTAACAAGAGAATCAAGAGAATCCTAACAATCATCAGTGCTTGCGCTTAAGAGTACTAAACACCATCTGAGATTTAAGTTTCTCATTCCTAATCGACCTACAGTGTCTCCAGTTAGGATTGTTCTTATGCCTTAATCCCATACCAGCGTTTCTAAATAAAGAAGCCAAAATCTGTTACCAAAAGGGTGAGAAAAAGATAGAACCCACAACGCCCCAAACACCTCAGTACAGTGTCGAATGGGGCCGCCCAAGTGTTCGAAATGAACCCCACTTAGTTTTGGAGGGAATTGGTACACGCGATCTTCAAATGTTGTTTGCCTTTGCCTCTGACTGAATTCGTGCATCTCGATGGAACAATTCAGGTCTTCGTCTGCAGAGCCGTTGTTCACAGCAAGTTTTTCCTCTCCAAGAATTGTGACAAAGAATCCAAATTTCTTTATGAAGAATCGTCCGCTTCGCAGCGCCATCTCTGGGCCTTAGGGCGTAGATGTCACTCTCATCAAGCCCATTTTCTTCCATGAACCTCTTCAGCCACCTATATTTTGGTGTGTTGCGCTTAGCTGTTGACTTGTAAAGAAGTTTCGGTGTAGGCTCCATCAGTGCGCAGTACACACACGCCACCATATGTCTCCTCACCTCAAGTTGAAGCAAAGTAAAGATTACTGGCCAGGAGAAGTATTATGTAGCTGAGCTGGGGACGTCACGGTACATAGAGAGTCTCGGGAGAGGGGAGAAACTTGCCATATATAGTAAATTCTTAAAATCATCAGCATCAATACCGTTACTCTGCATGCTTGATAATCAGCTTCGAGAACACCATGATGTTGTAGTCTCGAGCGTAGCGTGCTGCGCTCGAGACTCTGATATCACGGTGCTACTTGCAAACTCATCATCCTGAAACACCAGTAGCGAGACCAGTAGCTCACCATAGAAACTTTTCCTACCTTTGATCAGATCGCTGCAGGGTGCTTGGTTAGACTGAAGTTATCACCGGTGGGGCTGGCATTCCTACGAATTGAGGCGCCTCCTGCTTGTCAGTTCCTTGCAGCACCAAGGCAGACTCATGAGCTACTTATTCGTAACGATGAGTACTTTTTTTGCTTTTATTTGGGAGTTCACATGTATCATCAAATCAGGCTAGCAGAAGTTGATGGGTTCAAACACACTGGGCATGATATACTTTCATATCCACGATGGTCGGTACTAGTAAGTATCTGTGTCTAAGTTGGCTGTGCAATCTACACCTGATCGCACGCAAGCGAGTCTTGACTGATCAGTTGAACCTAGCTGACGTTGCATGCTGCGCATTTCATCAATGAGCACCAAGTACAGTGTGCTTGGACAACGCAGGGCCAGCGGGGGGCCAGCAGAATCATGTCAAACATCACAATTCTTCACCAGTAGTTGTTGACAGGACAAGAAAAATATGAAGAGCGCTGACAAGCTGGTTTGCTCGCCCACACTGTTAGGACTGTTATGCTGACGATAGGGGATTTATTTGCGTCCTGCATACACCGAGAGGCCTTTTCTTTCGAGAACACATTAGGAACCTGAGAACGAACCGATTGCACAGTCTCTGTGCCGGGGATCGCACTGCCATCTTGCGGGCCACGGATCTGACTGACAATCCACAAAGATATCGGAAGGAGGATTTTGGAGCTGTATGTTCATCCATATGTAGAACTCTGAAGTGTAGGCTTTTTGTTGCACACGCAGCATCATGAAGTTCGCTCTTAAGCCCCCAAGTGCTTTCGCTTAAGAGTATGCAGTACATTGTGGTGTAACATTGTGATACTCTTCTTCAGGCGAGGTGGACTCCAGTTACACCCTGAAATGCGCCAACTATTGTGAGTTCACTGTTTGTTGAGTGCAGGCATGGGGTTCGATGTAGGTGCTGCTCCGCAGGGTCTGAAGATGGGTGAGGAGATTAGCGCCCACCGGAGTTGGACCATGACTGAGATAAAGAATAGCAAGAAGACGGAGCAGGATGTCTCTTGACTTTTAATGCTGTCTATGTGCCTTACAACATCAGGGAAGATGTCATTTGTATCTCCTTTTTGTTGTAGACAGGACCCAGTTTAGATTGAGCAATAATATTATTTAATAATATTTGACGCCTCCCCAAGGAAGCGTAAATTATGGTGTTTCTTCACCCACAAGGGTTACTGCCTTCCGCTAGAAAGGTGGACACCTTTGTGACACCAAGGGTGGATTGAACCCACAACCACTTGGCTACAACTTCGTTGTCTAGATTTGAGCATTATGGGCAGAGGGAGAGGAACCAAGGCCTTTATGCATAATGTAGGGAGTTGAAAATTTGACCGGTTGGAGGTCATCCATAAAAGGGTCCAATTTTGTTTTCTTCCAGTTATCAATTTCTCAGGTATCCAAATTGAAAATTGTCAGGTCCAACATAAAGCTTCTCAACGCAAATTAGATTTCTTCACAATCAGATACTCAAATTTCACATACTGAAAAAAAACTAAAAAAAACTTGAAAATAAAAAATTATTGAGACTCTTCGCATGAAAGATATTAGGTAGTAATAAAAGAAACAATGTATGTTATTAGGTGTTAAATTAATGTTATATTCCCAAAACCACGGTTGCCGGAATCCAATAAATAAATAAATAAAATCCATAGCCATTGAACGGTCGCCCAACTGTGGTCCTGTGGTCGCCCAACTGTGGTCCTGCAGTCGCTGGTCGCTCGACATCCCATTTTTTTAAGAAAATTAAAAAAAATAAAAATGACATGTGTTCATTACATGTAGACCGCCACCTCGACAATGGGACAAAATAGTGTGAAAGTAAAAACAAATAAAAGAAAAATATATGGTTTGTGCATTTCTAGATTAGTAGTCATCTCTTAGACCTAAAATGATGGATGTTTAACTTATGGCCACTATCTTATCTCCCACCCACTTGGTTTTGGATAAAATGAAAAATGAATGTTGTTTTCTTCCTCTATAAATGGTCTACAAACATAGACCTAAGATTTTGTGTTGTTTTCTTAGGTGGTGTTTTAATTTGTCACCTATGTTATACTTACTAAACTTGATTTGCCAATAATTTATTGCTATAGGAGCTTGTTGATGTCTGGTCCTTGCTTGCAATACTTTTTTCGTAAAGAAAACAGCCTAATTCTTGGAGTAGATCTTTTGTAGTCTAGCTCTCTCTCTCTCTCTCTCTAACCTTAGGAAGGACAATTTTATCCCGCAATTTTATCATACCTTAGGGATGATTTAGACATGCCCAAGGATACCTTAAAATGTACATTCATATTCATATGGAAAGTCATTCTTATAGTGACTTATTATTTGTCAAAATTTAAACACAAACACTAATGCTGGTTCTAAATTAGGGGTTTAGTCCCATAAGCCTGCAAAGTGTTTTCATTTACAGCATGGTGCCTAAATATGTCATGTAGCCACGTGAATGATAGTTGCTTTGTAAGCCAAAACGGCTCGCCATGCTCTGCCCTCAAGAAGATCCATCAATGGCTTGGGCTGTCAAGGTTTAAATGCTGCAACCAAGCTTTAAATGTTGCAGTTTGCGACTCCTAATGCTTATATGAAAGCCAGAGGCCTCCCTTGGTATCTCAAACAGGAAGTTATACTTTGCTTTTACCTTGCTCTTATATTAGGTTTTTTAGTGTAAGTGGATACCTACAATGGCAACGGCTGGTCTGCCTCAAATTTACAAGGTATTTTGCTATCGCGGTAAGGGCTTGTTCTAACTATGAAATCCTTCTACTTGCTTTGGAATGCATGTTGGAAAACTGTAGCGCGCGTGAATGCCTGCTACTCTCCTTACTAAACGGATTCATGATATGGTTGTTTTGGTGAGGGGCGTAGTGAGGCTACTTTACTTTTCATGAATTTCTAAAAGCTTGGAATGAAGGGTAATATAGTTGTTTTTGGAGTATGTAAGGGAAAGCACTTGACTCCTATGGCAACCAGTATCGAATGGGTCTCCTTTGACATTTTGCTTGGTGCTTCTTCAAAGGAAGGAATAAGATGCTTAATCTTATCTAACTCTTTCATGTTTAGCTAGTTTTGTGCAATTGAAATCTGGTAGGAAACTTACAGCATGATGGATTTTGAATTTTGTTTTCTTGTCAAAGCTGCTAAGTTGAACACGGTGACGATGAAGTCTAACTCGTCGATGCTACATAGAACTCGACTTCTAAATGGAAGTTCTGTTTCATATGGTATTCCTGAAATCATGGTATGTGCTTGTTGAAGCTTTACTGGTTCAAAAATATCCAGGATCCGTACTAATAACCAGTTTGGTGAACCTATCTTTATGCATAATGCAGTGGATTATGTGAAAATGATTGATGTCCAGATTTGGATATCCGGGATCATCCATGTCTATACCATACTTGCATTGAGAAATTATATGTGCTATGGGCACTAAGCGGCGGTGGGTTTCGCATTGAGAAAAAGCCACGCCTATAGGGTAATATGTTCATCAGGTATAGGGGCTACTTGTTATATATGTGTTAGTTTAGCATAATTGTTAGTTTTGCCAATTTCATTTCGCTGCAGAAATTTCCGTCGCAAAATTCGGGGAATATGCCCTTGTGCTCACGCCGGTGTGAGCATGCTCACACGCTACCCAACCTTGAATAGGGTATGAGCCAGTTCCGGCTCAAATAACCGCTTTGGCAGATCCTTGACGGTTTTCAGGCTAAAAATTTCAGATCTATGTAACCTGCGGTTATGAGCCCCTGCCGATTTTTTGTTTGTTTTAAACTGCGGTTATATATCCACATAACCTTCTTGATAACCTCCCGGGGTTTGTAGCTGATCAAAGAATCTTGGTATGAGCCAATTAACATTTTCTTCTTGTAGAACCTAAGGGTCCAAATGTGGACTCTTGCCGAAGCAAGTGTAACTCTTGACCCAAGAGCTACTACCTTATGATGAGAAGGTGGACACCTTTCTGACATCTATCACATATGTGGTTTTGAACCCATGACCACCAACGAAATGGTTTTGTGGCCTAAGCACTAAGCACTAGGCTATTTATTGGATGTACCGAGGGCTTAAAGTAACTAGTGGTTTGCTGCACTACTAGTTACGACTTGATTGGACAATATCTAAGAAGATGTGGGGATTCAAAATTCAACATAGTAGGCCTTCGAGGTAAAGTGGCATCATAAATTACAATTATGTTGGCAAGAGTCTTCACCATTTTACATATGACTATCTATTTGGATCAAGTACGGAGTTATTGGCAGAGCTGAATCTTGCCACGACCCTATATAACCCAAAAAGCATGCCAGATTTTTATTTTTTTTAATAACTATTTTGACAGAGGCCACACAAATAGCATGGGCACCTACGAAACTTTGCAAAAAGAGTGTGAACTAGGATTGTGTACAAGTATATGCAGATTCAGCCCTCCATGATATTTTTAAAATTTGGTTATCACATTCCACTTATCCTAAAATTATGTTTGTTATCTAGGTCTCCAATTTCACAAAAACTGGTTATATTTTGGCTCATATCCATGTTGATATTTCTGTGGGTTACGTCTGTAGGAAACAAATATACTCAGTTGTTAACACTGAATGGTTCCCATCTGTTGTATTATATCTAGTTCAAGAAGCCTAAACCAATAGTGGGTTGCAGTCTCGGCTTTTACTCCACCAACATACAAACCCCACCTTTGTATTTCATATAGATCTTCCTAAGGGGAAATTCGGGTGGGTGGTGGGATATTTGAAAAATATCTCCATTTTCCTCTTTGGCACAGAAACTAGAAACTGTTTATCACAGGAGAACAAAAACAAATTCAAGCATTTCAAATAGAGTTTTGCAGAGAATATGTCTATTCACATAGATCTGAAACTCAATGTCCAGAATAACGAATCCATGAAGGAACCTTTTGTCTGCTATAGTATGCCACAAAATGTAGAGTCATAGAGCAGTTCTGAAAAATAGTACATTCCCTTAAAAGAAATTCACTATAGGTTTAGGGTTTTCTGGCTACACTAGTGAAGGTTTCGCCTCGCTGAATTGGCGCAGATGTACCTACAAATGCACCAAAAACGCTTATGGTTGTATTCTGTTTTGAAAACATATAACTCCTATGACCGAGGTTAAAAACATATAACTCCCATGACCGTGGGTTGTGCTCACGTGAGCGGAGCGTGCTCACCGGATCCCCCCCCCCCTTTCCCTTGGGTGACCGAACCATCAACTAACGAAAGTGTGGGGTACGTCTAATAATTCTCGATTTTCATTTCTACAAACCCATAGGGAAGGTAAGTCAAGCTATTCCTCCTATAGATCCCGAACCATAGGGTCTTGAAAATACATATACCCACCCAACATTGGTACTTTCCGTCCTGCTTAAGGCCCCGGCCGCATCGGGCTGCTAAAGGATGTTAGGTTAGTGTTAACTAATACTAGCTTGAAAAATCTGGCCGCATTGCCCGGCTTTACAAATTTTACCTCTAACTAGTGCTATCCGCTATTAGCTAATCCTTTGTAGTTTATGGCGACTTTTAGCAGTACCCCCCCTAGTGCTAAATCTAAACCGATGCACCGATTTCGGGCAGCTGCCCGTGCCATTTCACCATTTTCGCATTTTCGCCATCTCTTTCTCCTTCGTGCTTTGGCGCTCTCCCTCTCTCTCTTCAGGTCCAGAAGAGGTACGCATTGAAATGGCAGAGATGGTGTGGCTCCACTGTCAAAGGCAACAAGCGAGCTGCAGAGACAACAACAACTATGTTTCCGTAGGGATGCTGGGAGCAGCAGCCCACTGGCACGGGCAGCAGCACTGAATGCAATCTGTCAACGCTTGATACCAATGGCAACCTGTTCATTGAGGCTGGTGTTCTTCCCAAAAAGAACAACAATCTTTCTTTGCTAGTATCAGCTCTTCACTCCACAGCTGGACAATCCAGTCAATACCACAGCTCAAAAACAAATACGACAGAATTGGTGACCACTGCACCTGTACCATCATCACCAATCAAACTTCTCAAGACCTCTATTGTGGCATGGCTCAATCATTTCCAACTAGGCATTTTCAAGTCAGCATTTGGGGTGGCCCAAATATTACCTACATTATTGAAGCCTGACTTTGCCAACTCAGATGAAGTACATTATGCAATGCTCCGTTCACAAGTTAAATAGCTTGGTCTTGAAAAAAAACAAGCCTTGAAGCCATGACATCTTTTGCAGCCACTAGAAATGTATGCAAAGGGTAGGGTTGCACTCCCTATCTACTATGTAGGATGCATAGTCTGCAGTGCACTCATTAGCAAGTGAAATTGAGCGCTCTTCCAAGTTTGCCATTAGGAGAGCTTGTTGCAACTTCTTGGCACCATTGTTCGAATCAAATATTTGTTGTTCCAAAGATTTTGCCACAATTTAAATCCTTTGATATGACCCCACTCAATCACTTCTGATTGGGTTGACAAGAATGAGTGCTTCCAAGTATGGCACTGCCTATGTGGTGACCTGATAGGTGAAGAGCTCGCGTCCGGTTGCAACTAGTTTAGCTCGAGGCAAGAGGCCTAGACAATTAGTCGATGCCCAGTTATGGCATGTTGCTGAAGCACAATGCACTTATTCCTAGATAGTGTTTGGAATGTTATTACATATAATTGACCAGTTTTACATTTGGAGACCAGTCAGGGTTTGTCAGCTGCATTCCTACATGCGTACATACAGAGCCTGCGAGAACATTACCATTTGTGTGTAGTAGTTGCAGGACAATGCAAGCCCCTACAGATCAGCAAGAGTGCACTGCATCTCTACTTAATTTGGGAATCTTTCAAACCCAGTCATTGTCTGGCCTGCCATATTTCCCAATATCACAGGCAAGGGTATCACTAGTAGAGTTTGAGTGTGATGGTTTGCTTTCGTCTGTCAACTGCCAGTTTGTCTGATTGTAGTCTGTAGTATTACAGTTTCTGTAAATCCTCTTTTGTTATGCATGGCCTCTTCCCTACCCCTCTTGCTCTTTCTCTTTAGTGGGATGGGATGCAAACAAGGTCGGAACTTCATAGGACCATGGCCCCGCCCGCACCGCGCACAATGTCTCTCTCTCAAAAAGACAGTATCTCTCGCGCTCGCAATGAGTCCCGACAATACACAGATGATGATTTTTATGACTTCACATATGACTATTTTTTCAGTCTTATATGCGTTCATGACTACATCACTCTGTAGTGAAAAAAACCCTGTCATAGCGACTAGTCTTTAGGACTGCGTTTTGCAAGTCATATCCGTGACTACTTGCGTGGCACCTGGAGTCATGCTGCAGAGAGGGTTGCAGTCACAACTATATGACTAATATATGACTATATTGTCTGTTGAGCGCTCCCAACATGGAGAGGCTTCAGCGGGACACGTGCGCCACTGCGCAAGCGACACATCATGCATTCGTCAGGGGATCATATGACTATATGTCTGCAAAGTGATGCCTACATGGAGAGGCGACGGATGGACACGTGCGCCACTGCGAATTTGACATGTCACGACTTCTTGCCATGATCATATGACTACATGTCTGCACAGTGATGCCTACATGGAGAGGCGCTAGCGGAATACGTGTGTTATGGCAGATTTCACACGTGGTGACTACATGACTCGCTCATATGACTACAGGGATGTCTACATGGAGAGTTGTTAGCGGGACGCCTGTTGCACTTGAGATGTGACATGTGGGACACAGACAAAATATATGACTAGCATATATGACTACGGATTCTTACACGTGGTGAAAATATGGATAAAGAATGTCGTGTCATATACTGCCATGTGTTCTGGTTTGAGCAGGAGTGATGCCACGTGTCATCAAGATTGTTTTCCGAAATAGTTTATATTTTTAATGTTTATATTTTAATTTTTAGTTTTCATTTAATATTTAAAAGAACAGGGAGATTGCAGCCTTGGATTTTTTTAATGGTATTATTTTTAATAATAATATTTAAAATGAAAGTGAATTAAATGATTTAAATTCTTCATTACATGGTGAAATTCCAACATGAAAACAGAATGGATCCCTCCTGCATACTATCAACCACAAGGAGAATGAAAATAGTCAGGGCAATACAAGCGCTATAAATCACATTACAAAAATCCAAATGAGACCAATGTCCCAATGGACACCTCAAAAGCCACAAGGTCAAAAAATCCATGCCTCAAAAGGCCCAGCAAAAAACAAGCAAGCCCACACATGGGCTGAATTGTTGTAGCTAGTATGTTCTGGTGCTATTAGAATCAAGAACTCTGTTAAACAGTGCAATACTGACTATCCCTTCCGCAGCTCCATAAGTTTCAGTAACTTTAGACTCCAAAGTGTTGTCTGGCCAACCTCCTGCCCCAACTCGGTCTGTTTCCTAACACCATACATATGGTAGAGGGGTGTTACTGACACATGCCTCTTTGATGTACACACAGGCATAATCAAGGGCACAGCAGGGTACCCGTAACCCACCACAGCACCTTGAATAGCAACAATCAGCCCTACTCCACATTTCTTGCGTTTGGAGTTCTCGTCACCCACCCTGAACTGCGATCCCAACTCCACACAAAAAAGAACACGATGTGAAAACCCATGACATACACACGACTATGACACTCAACATTTGCGAATTAAAGAGAGCCCCAAGGTTGGAAAAAATAAAACAAACAAGACAAGGGCCTGGACTTACTCCATTTGCAGTCTTGAGTGGTTGTGAGACCTCTTTTGGGGGGCTACTCGCCGGGTCGACACTCTTGCCCCTGGTCTGTACCGGCTTGTCGACAATATCACCTTTGTTTGTCACAAGTTCCTGTGTCACAGACCAGAGAACAACCAGGAAAACAATGAGCAAACATGAATAGTGAATAGAAACAAAATCCAAGTATGAATCAAACAAAAAAAACCAACATGAAAACCTGCAAAGAAAACCTAGCATTAATCAAGCAACCGAGGAGAAGCATCCAGGAAAGCAATACAATGAATAAACCCACAAAATTGTAGCCTCTGGAGCACTGTTAGAATGTTTGTACCTTCACAGTAGCAGTGTTGTATGGTTGTTGTCCTAAAACAGGCTGAGACTCCAAAAACTTGGGAATACTGGCAGCTTTCGATGCCTTCCACAAGAAAGGCCACAACACCTCTGTTAGATACTCATCAGTTGGTGAATCTGGTTGCACTTTCCATGGCTCTGGAAAAATCCCACTGAAGGGAGGATTGTTTGCCGCCATTCTTGGTGTGTCGTCAACAAGAACAGTGTCCTCATAAGTCCATTCTGGCCAGTCTGCCCACACTCTAGTCAAGTTTTGAAATATAATGGCTTTGAATCAGACCCCTTACAGCATGGAGGACTGGATTCCTCGTCTTTACAGCATGGACTGCCACTGGAAAACCAACTTAGTGTGGGCTGCAAAAATATAGTCCACCATTGGGAAGAAGTTGCGAGCTTGGCAACAAGACCACACCGCCACCTCAAAGTGTTCAAAACACTTTTGCAAAAAGTCATAACAGCGTGGTCTCAAAACTACCATCTTCTTGCCACACATCTTCCCCACAAAACCTTTGGGAAGGGATGCATGCCCATTAGCAGAATGAAAAGATTCTCATAACAGACCATTTAAGTCCAGAATTAGTAAATGCTTCCTCTCTAGTCCAAGAAGTAAACTGTCATTTGGCTTCAACATGTGAGCAGGAGAAATTAAAGCAACCTGCTTGTTTGTTTTGTCCCCGTCTGCATCTTCCTCCCCATTTAAACTCCCACATACCTGCATACCGGAATCCGGTGTGCCCGGCGGCTCTGTCACCATTGCCCCCTGGACTGCTACTGCCTTTGTACGTGGCAAGGGCTGAATTTCCACGTGTACCTCACAGCTGGCCTTCCTTGTATCCTGCTGCTGCTCGGTCAAATTCAAAAGATCATCAGTGACAGGAAGACATAAGGGCTTAGAATGAGCACCAGTTACCGTCTGAAATTGGGATTCCAAACATTTTGATACTGTCATAGCAGACGCATCCATCGTAGATGTCACTGGTCCTGCTCCTGGTAGATTAATCCCCAATCTGGCCACAATGGCTTTCTGGTACTCAATCATGCTCTGCATCTGTAATTTTAAGTCTGCCATGTCACGTCCTTGTGATTCCACCAGTTTGTCCAAGCCATCCATCTTGCCAACTATTGTAGAATATGCGAGACTTCCCTCCTGCCAATCCATGAAAACTTGCCCAAGTATGAATCAAACAAAAAAAACCTAGCATGAACAACCATTGGAAAGAAAACCCAGGCCAAAAGCCTTGAAAAAAACCCTAGCAACCTATGATGCAGCAACCACTCTAGCAAACGTGGAAAACACACTTACCCGCCTGTCACTCCCAGCTGACAACCGTGACACTGAACCCTCTTGAATTTCATATAATGTAGGAAGGCACCCTGATAGTGTTTCCTGCAAATTAATTAATCCATGCCACAAACAAACCCATGCCACAAGTCAGTTTCTCTTTGCAGATGCAAACAGAGAGGACCCCATTCATGGTAGAACCGATCACACATTTGCCGATCATGACGATGACCTCGACGATTCCGGGGACAATGAATTTGATGAGAATGCTCACCTGCACGTTGATCCCGAGTATGATAAACTCTTCCGACAGTCGCAATGTCCATTTTTTGAAGGGTGCTCGATCAGCCGGCTGCAAACAACTTTGATGTTGCTGAACGCATGCACTACCCACAAGTGCACCAATGCATTTGTGGATGAGCTTCTGGGATTGTTGCGTAAGAGTTTTTTGCCTAAAGAGAATTCATTGCCGAAAACTCACTATGAAGCAAAAACCATGATTGCCAAGATGGGATTGCAGTACACCATGATTCATGCCTGTGAGCGTGGTTGTGTACTCTTCCGTGGGGAGTATGAGAATGTAGACATTTGCCCAGTATGCCGCAATTCTCGTTACATTCCAGGTCGTGGAAGTGTGCCCAAGAAAGTATTGCGACACTTCCCTGTCATTCCAAGGTTGAAACGTATGTACCGATGTAAATCGATCGCTAACCTCTTGACATGGCACGACAGACATAAGAGCCAGGATGGGTTGGTTCGACATCCAGCTGATAGCAAAGCATGGAAACACATTGACACCACATTTGAGGATTTTGCTGCAGAGCCATGATCTCTGCGATTTGGATTGGCCTTAGACGGTGTAAATCCCTACGGAGCTCAATCCACAAGTTGGAGCACATGGCCTGTTCTCTTGGTCAATTACAATCTGCCTCCGTGGTTAATGACCAAAAAGTTCTTTGTCATGTTAGCGCTACTGATTCCTGGTGAGGAGTCTATTACCTCGGTCAACGTAGATGTTTACCTGATGCCCCTAGTGGAAGAGCTACTGGAACTATGGAGAGGGATTGCAGCTCATGATGTTTCCCGTCCTCGTGGTCAACGCGAATTCACACTGAGGGCAGTGTTGATGTGGTCAATCCATGACTACCCTGCATATGGCTTGCTCTCAGGTCAAGTGACAAAAGGTTATGCTAGGACTTGTGGACCCGGGGTGACTTCACAATAGTTATACACATGTGGAAAACTGTTTTCCTAGGCCACCGAAGATTTTTGGCCCGCAATCATCCATATAGAAGGTCAAGAATGTTCAATGGCGCTACTGAGCATAAAACTTCTCCAAAAATGCAAACTGGAACACAAATCAAGGAGCTTGCAACAGCTCGCACTGCATGGGTGGAAAACGGAGGGACGCCAGATAGCATGACAGACCCAACAAAAACTCATGGAGTTAAGCGATTGTCAATTTTATATGTCTTATCTTATTGGGAGGTAATTCCTTCATGGCCTTTAAATTGGCTGTGTACATTTTTGCGTTTTCTGTTTAAATTGTGATGAGTAAATGCTCAATTGCTTATGTGTTCATTTTGTAGGGTCTCCTTATCTGCCACACGTTTGATGCAATGCATTGCGAGAAGAACTTGGTTGAAAATATTATTAAAACTATCTTTGGTGAGAAAGACACATTGAAAGTTCGTCGTGCTTTGGAGCTACTTGGGATGCGCCCGGAATTGTGGCTACAACGTGATCCTGACAGAGTAGGTACGTTAATTATGCCTCCTGCCCCTTATGTCCTCACTGAGGCTGAGTTACAAGTCTTTCTGGAGATTGTGCAGAACTTGAAAGTGCCAACAGGCTGCGCATCAGCTTTCAAAAAGCATGTGGTGAAGAAGAAGTTGTCTGGCATGAAATCACATGACTATCATGTGCTCATGCAGCAAATTATACCGCTTGCTATCCGTGGGCTCATGGCAAGTGGTCCTCGAAGGGTCATTTTGCGAGTATGTCGTGTATTTAAGAAGTTGTGTGCAAAAGTGGTGAATCCTGTAGAGTATGAGGAATTGAGAACTGAAGCAGTTGTCACTTTGTGTCTTATAGAGAAGGAGTTCCCACCATTATTTTTTGATGTGATGACACATCTGGTTGTTCACCTAGTGGATGAGTTGTACTTATGCGGGCCCGTAGCATCTCGTTGGATGTACCCCATGGAGCGGGCAATGAAAAATTGTGCGTAGCAAGTGCGCTTAATGTGGTTGGGTCGCTTCTTTGTGAACCCAATGCAGAAAATCCGCAACATGTAATTGTCTGTTGTTTTCACATCCACATGTGACTCTACCATTTCCGCACCAGCCTCCATCCACTTGTCTGTGGTGAAATTTATTCCCTGGACCAATCCCAAGTCAATTTACAACACGGCCTTTAACCCTGACAACAAAAAAAACTCACTTTAGAGTGCCAAAAGACACAGATTTACCTGAGAATAAGCACTTCAATTTCGCTATGATGTACTAAGTGATAAGAGCCCCATACTAGAAGCAGCACTGCACCCACTTAAAATGAGAGTAACCTAAAAGTTAGTGAGGACATTGCAACGACGCAATGGCGTGAGCGTTGCACGTGAGCGCGCGAGCGTACGCTCACGCAGGAGTGACGTGGCGTGAGCGTACGCTCACGCCAGCTGACGTGGCGTGAGCCTGCACACACGCTGACGTGGCGTGAGCGTCATGTCAGCATGCTGATGTGGCGGTAAATGATGACGTGGCACTGTCCGTCAACTGCCACGTCAGCATTAACATGCGCCGCCTATAACCGTGGATGGTCCTATGACCGTGGAATTAATGCAGGGAATCTTGCCTAAATAGAATCAAGACGAGCGTTGAGGCCTACAATTGCAGCATCCAACATTGTGCAATTACAAATGCTTGTTTCACTTTTACAATTACGAAGACGACAAAATATCCTCACAAAGTGTGCGCCATAAAGGCTGCCACGAGAAGACTTCCTCCCTCCTCAAATAACAATGAGAGTTATGATCATCTTCAAAAGATGATTGTAGTGCATAGCGACAGCAAGACATGTAGACTTCGAACGGTGCAATGACAAATGTGCACTACCTAAAAGTTGTCACTCAGACCTCACTCCGTATAGTTGGAGGCCATATCATTGCACAGCCGACGAATTGATGTGAATTACACATTTCAAATCATGGTCATCCACATACCACATTACATAGTTCATGCTACCCATGTGTTGTATCCCGCTGCAAAAGAGTATCGACCTCGTTGAAACTCATAGTGGCCTGGTGAATGAAGTTGTCACGTTTGGGATCGCAAACCATCCTCCTCAAAAATATGAAATACAAATGTTTGCAGGGTATGAATTTACCTCTCTTGCCCAAACTGGTTGATAGCATATTCACAAAATCAGGACATGTGCAATTGGGGAAATTGGAAACCGTGATGTCGTAGGTCCTGTCATGAACAGCAGATGTGGAAGTGATGATTGTGAATACCCGACCATATCCTGGATCGGGTACTTCCGTGGTGCTTCCGACACGAGCTTGGAGCATTCTTGCGGACTCCACTTTGCCAAAGTGTTCAGCGGTTGGAGGGAAACGCCGAACGAGCTTTCCATCTCGTTTGGTTGGCCACAAGTCAGGATTTGCCGGGGGGACCCGGGAGGACGCAGAAGTAGTAGCACATGCATGGAGTTGGGGTTGTCTCGCAAGGGAAAAACCTGCCTCCTCCAGCATTTCAATCTCCTGAAAGCTGAGATGTGTTCCCACCTTCACGGGCCAAACGGTTGGAGGAGATGGCTTCATCACTACGGAAGGACGCACAGTTCCATGCACACATCTGGCACAATCATCTGCGCAGAACCAGAACTTGTGGTTCTTGGCTTTGGTTGACCGTATGGACGCATCAAGCCCGTGAAAGTCGGAGCAGGAGTTCGGGCACCACCTCTGGATATAGATGAAGTGCACTTCTCGAAATTAGTTGCCCTGATCGCTGTACATTTCACACGAGACCCGACACTTGTGCGTTCTATGTGCCAAACGTGGTCGGGGCATGCGGACTCAAGCACATCAAGGGGGTTGTTTCTCTCCTGCACCATTTCAGTGGCACGGTTTGATGCTGGAGCTTGCCGTCGTGTTGGAGGTTCCTCCACAATGGAGGTTCCGGACATGGAGCTGTCATGCAGGGGAACACGAGGCTTCGAGAAGTTATCACGGTCTGCCCTGTGGGAATCTGAATCCGAACCAGGTGGAGTGTTCAATTTCCTCTTACAGGAGCCGAATCTCTCCTCCCCTTCAAGATGTGGAACTCTAGAAACAAGTGGCGTTCCCTGGGCATACATGCTCACCGCCCGTGCTATCTTGATTGGATCCCCAGATCTGTTTGCAGCACGCAACATCAACTCCCATTTGTCCGGACCCTTGCCACCAACCCCACCTCGTAAGAAATCACGGTATCGGGTTTGTTGTTGCAAGGCACGTATCAAATCATCTGTTGTTGCCACATACAAATCCCGACCTCGTTTCCCAGACTGCTGCAACCATGCATTGTGCACAGTTTCTGCCAAATTGCAAGATGGCATGTCCGCCATTTCCTCAATGGACATGTTCTGCAAAGAGGATAACCACACTTCAGAATAGTGCACAGGAAACAACATAAAGAAAGCAATGAGTCAAAAATATGGAAAGCAAATGTATGAATAAAGCATGAAATATAAGCCTCGTACCATTGTCATGGCTGCTCCCCACTGTCTATACCGGAAGTGCCAAAACGCCAGCCAATCTTCCAATGCTCTCATACTCTCAAGTGATGCAGCTCCAGAAGAGAACCACCAGGCACGAATTGTCTGGAACAAAGTGTCCGCCTCCTTCATTGTTCTAGCATCTTTGTACTCTTTGCACAATTTACGGTGCTGAGTCTGCATCTCTGGTTTGATGTCCGACTTTGTATGTTTTTCCAGAGATTGTGTCCAATGGAATAGACATGTACGCTCTCTTCCTGGTAGGCACTTTTGGGTCGCCCGATCCGAAGACAATACGAACAGCATTGAAATTTGCTTGAGCACTATCCGCCATGAAACCTGCGAAATTTGGAGATGGCAGCCCATGGCAGCCCATGACACGTATCAGGGAATTCCACATGAGCTTCTGGGATTCCGTATCCTCGGATTGCATGTCACAAACTGCAATTGTCATAACTCGTTGGTACACTGGATCGTAGACATGACAAGCCATTGTCGTCCAATCCTTCACTCGTTTCACATGATCAAACATAAGAAAACAGTTCTGCAAGTCCCCAGTCTTCTGCATCCGCTTCACGAGGCTAACCCCACTGCCCTCCCCAACAGTCGACATTTTGAAAAGAAAAACTTTGATGGCACCTTGACCTGGGAATACATTGTCCTGGATGTAATCGTACTTGCTCACTCGTTTCAATTCCAAAATATTGTCTATGTAGCCTCTGATCCCAGAGCCCATTCTCAATGCATTGATCTGATGCCGAATGTTAGGTGAACTTAAAGTGGAGAAATGATCCATGACCAGGTCCAATGCTGCACCGTCAAGTTTAGTCCCCACAGAATCTCCTTCACTCAAAATATGGCTTTCCAAGAAGGACTTGCTTGCGCCAAGAGCAATTGCAGATGTTGTTGCGGATGGGTTTCTCCCGAACTCCTGTTTGATCAACCTCGATACTGTCTCAACACTCTCCCTGTAATCCCCCTTCGAGACAGGATGGTTATGGAATCCAAAATGCACACAAGCTCTCATTGTATTCAAACGGTGGACAACATAGTACATTCTTGCTCCGCAGAGCGCCAAGCAGGATGGCACAAGTTTGCAGAATTTGCAGACGAAAGTGTTTGCCGGTGGAGGGGCAGTCCCAGGCTGAAATGGATTTTCCGCCAGACCCTCCCATTCGCTTTGATTATGAACCCCAGACTGAAGAAAGTGTCTGCAATTCAAATTATCACACCTAAGGTGTCCATTGCAAACTGTCCTCCTGAAAACAAGCTTGTCATCATTCTGAATATTGGATGTTTTTGTTCTGCACCACGGGTGCCCGTCGTGTTTCTTGTCCATTCCATGCATCATGATTGTTACACCTCCAACTCGCGGAGGAGGAGGCAGCTCGAATAGGATATCGCCATCAAAAGTCTCCGGCAAGAACTTCACAGGCACCTGCTTCAAAGATTCCCAATCAATTCCCCGCAACTCACTTTTGAATCCAGCCATTCCTCCCATCGCCCGCAATTTTGGAATGACACTACAAATCTCTTCTTCATCAGCTTCTACAACCACAGTAGGAAGGACTGGATTTGGAATTTCACTTATGTCATCATCGGAAGAATCCGAAAGCTCAACGATTGGAGTGGAGGAAGTCTGTTCTTTTTTCACCACCACCTCCTTCTTGTCTTCAACGACCGAAGCAGCAGTCCCGGGCGTCACATATGACCCAAGGGACTTTCGCCGAGGCTCTCCAAGTACTCTGTATCGACCAGGACGCACTCTCCACTGGCTGATATGAGCCGTCTCATCACGGTTTTGGAAAGAATATTTCACCAACTTCCCTTTCAGATCGTAAACCTCTTTCTCCAAAAAGATGGAGCCATTCTGCAGCTGAAAACGGGTAGCCAAGACATGTTCCAGAACAATTGCAAATCCATTGTCAAGGACTTCCTGGGAGAACGGCACTGGTTTGTCGTCTGAGAAGAACTCCGCTTCAGAGGAAGCCATCTTCCTTCCTCGAGTATGTTTGTACCTTGCTATCGCAGATCTAGTGTAAATCGGTTTACTGCTGTCTCCAGAACACAGTTGAAGAATGAGCAGAGAATATGGCGGAGGAAGCTCAGATAACGACTGTGCATATTCTGTTATTCATTCCAGATATGCAGCCGTCCATTTTAATTACTTTTCTTGTGGGCCCAGTGGTCAGAGTATCCCTAGGGGCAGTGTCGGCAACTGTTAAACCGTTAATCAGAACCTCATCAATAAACCCAATAACAAAGCCGACTTCCTGGAAGCATGCCACAGGATCTGAGAATGGGATTGCAGATTAAGTAAATGTATCTATATACTACTACCAATGATCATGCGCACCTGGAAAGTTCCAAATGTGAAACGAATGTGGGGTTTGGCTAACAAGGATGACCGTGTATGATATTCCAAAATTTGTCATCAAACTCTCGTTCATTTATATTTATTTGTTTAAGACTGCGCATCAATTTCTGGGATTCGCTGTTCTTTTTAAATATTGAACCCGTTATAATAAAGAACACGCCGTTTTTTTTGGGCGGCACACGTCAGACATCCATAACTGAATACGAACAGCTGTACACCAATTGCTGGCATGTGCACTAATAAGGAAACGACTATGTGTAACGGTCACGCGGGAGGGAATCCGATGCTTCTAGAGACACGCAAGAACGCAGGCAATCCCGCAAGAAATCGGGAGTCACTGCGTTTTTCTACTTTTCGCGCTTAGAGGGAGAGTGGTAGTCAAGCTGGAGAGGGTTCCTTCTAGAATACGAAAGAGAAGAAAGTCTCTTTATTTTACTTCACTTAGAGAGAGACGCAGAGCAAGAGAGAAAATGACGAGGCGTCGTTTGTTGGAGAACACAGGGCCAAGGCAGCAGGTGAACGCGGAGACTGATTCACAAGAGCAGACGGAGACTGAGGCAGCGGCTGCGACACAGTCGGCGATAAGAGTGCGCCAGCCTGTGGAGGCAGAGATGATTCGCAGGGACACTGAAGAAGGTGGAAGCACGCGGAACGCCGAACCTGGAGAAGGTCAAGAAACCCTTGCGCAGACAGAAACTCCAGCAGATGTGAGAGGGAAGAGGAAAGCTGCAGAAGGGGATCAGTAAGTTTTATCATATAGTCTGTCTGATTGCCTTTCAAGGAGTCCTTCCTCTTCCATTCTTTAGCAGGAACTACTGAATCGCGAGCGTCGTTAACGCCATTCGATTCTCCTCATGAGATTTATGTACCTATGTGTTTGAAGAGAGAGTCTGCACTTACTATTCTCCCTAAACTACACTGAATGTCGTTGCCGCCAATCAGTTGCACATGTATGTCATTACACAACACCGATCCGGCAGGTCGTTATCTTTTGTGATTGTCGTTAACGCCGTTCGCTATCGCTCTCGCTTTTGTTTTGAATACGGCAGTCTCGGCTTTGCATGTGTAGATTGTGCTGAATTCTTTCACACCATTCATGGTGAGTTTCCTTGATACAGAGTGATGGTCGTTACCGCCATTCACTATTTGCAAATCACTCAGTCAGAACTGAATGGCATCGTGCAGAAGAATGAAAGAACTCATGTCATTCCGGAAGGTAAACTCTCAGGAGGTTATAAGGGACATGCTCGTATCTGGAGGGCGTCTGGACATACCTCTGTGCCGGATGATATCAATGCCTGTTGTGCGTCCACCTCTTTCCCATGACATAACAAAATTGGAGAGTGATTTTGTGCATGGATATAGACTTGGTGCACAAGTTTTTTATGTGTCACTGACGGATATAAATGGGAAAAGCACATTAGTGTCTCCAGAGATCAGTGATAACTGGGATGAGTGCTGGAAAGATGCCAATGAGGAGTTCGAGCTGGGCCTCATGATGGGAAAGAACACCCAGCAATTCTGCAACCACATGTTCTACGTCTGGGACGGCAACCACCGATTGCTGGCATGGATGGGATACATTCAGAAACACCATTCGAAAGACAAAGACAAGCATGTTGTTGTGGAGGCAATGGTTTTGGATCCAGGAAACGACATCGCTAGGCTTCTTACAGCTATGCACGACGTGAACAAGTAAGTCATCCAGGAGATTTCATTCCCTCTGTAGTGTCTTGTTAATCCTCAAAAAACAGTGTTAAGGAATGCAATGTTTCCAATGTTTTTGCAGATCGACAGAGAAATCGCATGTGACAACAAGCTTGGTTCACACACTATTCCGAATTCAGAGGATTGGTCTGATGAAGCTGGATGATTTTCGGACAGTACTACCACCCAATATCATCAAGAAGTGCGAAACAGGAAGAGCTGCAGGCACTTGGTATTCTTTGACACGAGAGGCGTTTCTGGAGTACATGTATGCGGTAAGCCCGAGTCTGTAATCTGTTTACTTTTCGAATACATGTTTGTAGTCCCTTCGGAGCTAATCACTACTTGAATCAATGCAGCAAGAACTGGCAGAGGCAGCTGAGAAGGGAAAATCCGAATATTACCGCACTACACCAGAAGAACTAAGGACATCAAAGGGTGTGAAGCTGCAATAAAGAAGGAGTTTGAAATGCGAAGAACCAAATTGATGTCAGCCTTCGGAAAGCAGCTTAGAATAGTAGATCCTGGACTTGGTCCTGAGTTCCTTCAGCAGATCAAAACACACTATGACAAGCATGTGCATCCGGAGATGCAGCAGGAGAAATTGCACCGGCTGGCCATATCGATGGTCGACCCACAAACAAAAATAAGGTGGCTGGAGATATGGAACTCAGATCAAACAGTAAAGGACTTGAATCAGTTCCCAAAGAGCACCATACAGCCTGGCACAAAGGTGGAAGGAATCAGTGATTTGGTGTTTGATAACTGGCTCCACAAGGCTACATTTTGGAGTCAGGTGTGTATTCGAACATGCTGTTTCTTCTCTTCAAGTATGTGATGTGTATCTTTTTTGCAATTCTGACAAATATACTATTTGCAGCTCGAAAAGCGCGCCGTCATTGTGCTGGATCAGACTTTGAAGGACCTGAACATTGCGATTGTTTCCCCTCCCCAAATGTCATTGGAGGCATACATAAGGAAGTGGAGAGGTCTCACCTGGAGATACTGTTTTTTCCGGGAGTTCTCCAAAGATGGTAACATTTTACGGTCCAACGACTTTGACAGTCAGGTTGGAGGAGAGTGGGCCATGATGCGAGTTGTGTACAGGTGCAATGTCATACTTGAAACTCTACTGTTTTTTTGGGAAAAAATGTGGCTTCATATGGATTGCAATCTTAGATCCAGATTGAATGTCGTTGACGACATTCACTTCTTTGTCTAAGTCATTCTTAAGCGAGTATATGAATTCACCTGGTTAGGATCTAAGGGTGCAATTATATTGTCCCTGATTAGAATTGATAATGTCCTTGAATGGCGTTGACGACATTCACATACGGAGTTGTTGAGAGGTCCTCAAAGTTATTTAAATTTTTGTAATGTCCATAGAGGTTACAGTGAGGGTTCCTCACTTCATTTTGCTGAATGTCAATGCAGACATTCAGTTGTTCTGCATTGTTTTTGCCTCTTGCGATGAATGTGGAGGCTTGATAAGCTCTGTTTTAAGAAATCCAAAGTGAATGTCGTTGACGACATTCACAGCTGTGTCTGTATTATTCAACAGCGACAAATTCAATTTACATGGATTGGGGAGCTAAGTAATTGGTTTCTTTTTTGTATTTTTGTGAATGGCGTTGACGCCATTCACATACAGTGATGTTGTGAGGTCCTCAGTGATAGGTTCGTTATGAATGTGCATTGAGTTTGCCTGGAGGGTTCCTTACTCAATTTTTTGATTTCCATCCTGTGATTTTGCTTCATTTAAGTAATAATTTGGCTTCATTCTTTGAATGTCGTTGACGACATTCACTTCTATGTCTGTGTCATTTCTAAACGATTATTTGCATTCACCTGGATTAGGATGTATTTACAGTGTCATTGAATGGAATGTTCTGAATGGCGTTGACGACATTCATATCTGGAGCAGTAGTGTGGTCCTGAAAGGTCCTTGGAGCAGTTGTCAGAGCCATTTCAATCTATGTTTTATTCTTTCTGTTCTACTTGCATCTTACTCACTGAGCGCTTTTGTGTGTTGGGATTTATCTCCTTTTTTCAGGTACACGAAATATGTGCTTATGGAAGGAAATCACCTGAGCGGAATTCCCGACTATCTTGACATGTGGTCGGACCCTGCAAACGATCCAACCATGTATACTGCAGGGATATTGAAGGACTGGAGTCCTTCTCACTTCAGAGACTGTGGGTGGTACCTTGACTGCCCACCTGAGCACACGACCTTTCAAGAACAGCATATGAAATACTTGAACAATAACGCTGAGATGCTGGCGCCTTTGACTGACGAAGAGTATCAACGAAACATAGCAACCTTGGCTGCCAAGGAGCCTGATGCTCAGGGAACGCCGCAGAAGGGAAAGAAGGCGGGCCGCAAACCAAAAGACAAGGCTGTTGATGTCATAGCCATCTCACCAGCAAAGCCAAAGGACAAAGACAAGTCCAAAGAGAAGGAAAAGACAAGGGGAAGGAGAATGAAAAGGAGATGGAGAGTGGGCAGGACTTTACTGCTGGAAGATATACCCGCACTCTTCAGTGCGTGTTCGATGCCAAGCCACACCCTTCCCGTTCTGATTCAGCAGGAGAGATGAAAATTGTTAATGAGGGTTGGCTTTCGATGATGCAGAGTCGAAAGAGAGGATACACTGGGGTGCCATCCCCTACCTGGGACAATATAATCTCATTCCTCAATCTGGTGAGAATTCCAGTTTCTTTCCTTTTTCTCTGAAAGTTTCGTTGGCAGTATTTCAGTCTCGTTCTTTGAAAACATTCTTGCCATCGTTCTTATAAAAAACATGTCTGTTGCAGGTGAGCACAGGTCCCACCTTCGTGTGCGGTGTGCAGAAAACTTATGCGGCCGACATTGTCATTCTCGACATCCCGGATGGCCAGGCTGTGCCAGAAGTTCTTCCAAAGGGCAAGACGCCAGGCTGGAACAAATTCGAGGACAACTACTGGAGTTGGGTGTTCGGGTTCTGTAACAATTTCCTCTCTGATGCAGGGACACTTCTGCTTTTTCAGTCATGTGACAATGATAGTCGTCGGGCATTGGCATCATACCTCAAGTCTTCAAGGTTTGAAGTTTTGCGCACATGGAATTGTGTGAACAGCCTCTACCTTGTGAAACGGGGTTTCCCTGGTCAGCTGGTATGCCGTCTCCCTTCTGCTTGTGCTTTGATCATGAGTTTCAATTTTCTCTGCAGCTCCACTCTAGTAGAATTTTATGATCGACACCGATCATCAACGATTCATGATTTTTTTGTGTCAGAGTTCTGAATAGCCGATGTACACACTTCCACTATAGATTGTGTTTACCACACTAACCTGCTATCTTTGCCAGACGAGGATGTTCGAGGCGATCTGCCTGCGGAGGATTCGCACATCAAAGACACCATCCTCCATCCGCAGCTTTGAGATTTCTGACCAGGGTTGTTTCGTCAACCCCCCCTATGAGCCCCATGTTGATGACATTTTGTACAACTTCATGCAGTCCAGTCAGACTCTGAAGAGACCAGATGGCACTCCCTGGAGAGGTGCAAAGGAAAAGTCACCAGCATTCATGCAAATACTGCTGGAGTCATGCAGCCACCGCTCTGCACGGGTGGTCGATCTTTCTGTGTCCACAGGTTCGTTTTTTCCCTTCCGAATTGGTTTCCTTTCAACAGTTTCATCTGCTTAAATCCCCCCCTCCAAACTGTTCATGTTCTCCTGTCTGGTGCAGGAGCAACTTACCACGCATGCAAGGCAGGCGGAAGAAGCCTTTTTGGCATGGAGGGTGATTCTGACCTCTACAACACCGTGCTCCTCCCCCTTTTGTCTGGCTCCACTTCAGGCACACAGACTGATCGGATTCAAATTCGAAATGATGACGATCCCGAAGATAAGCAGGTCGACAACGACTTTTCATGTGAGTAAGTGCTAAACCCTCTTTGGGAGTCATACTCAATTTCTCGATAACATCAAAGTTACAGTAATAACTTTTTCAGGCTGTCTTTCAGGAAAGGCAGCGGTGGATCTTCAGGAGATACAGTCATTTCTGGCGAGTCTGTTTTCGACAGCCCCCTTTCCAATTTTCTGCTTCTTGTTTATGCCGAAGCAATGGCACTTCACGCGGCCAAGTCCCTATCCCCTGACTTTTTAGTGGCCAGCCGTAGGTGTATCCAGCGTGGATCTGGTGTTCTAAAATACTTAGACTTAGATGCAGAGGAAGAGGGGATACATTGTACTGACTCTGAGTCAGACTGAACTGTATTATTTTAATATTCATTTTCATATTATCTGGAAAACGTTGAATCCCCTTCCTCCACCGTAGTTGTTCCTTTAGAACAAATAATAATCACAGAATCAACTTTCGTTTAAATTGCTATATGTATGAATCCATCTCACAAACCTTCCTGACTCTTCTCATATCCATTGTGCATTCATCTACACTGTATTCATGCGTGCTCCATTCATGAAAGCTTCATTTGTACAACATCCATTGTACATTCATCCTCTGTACTCTTTAATCCACCCCACAAACCTTCCACACTCATTTCATATACTTTGTGCATTCGTCAAAAGATTTGGTCATGCATCTTCTTGTCATGAATTTTTGTCATTGCTCAACATCCATTATACATTCATCCATTTTACTCTTATCCATCCGTCATTCATCCATCTACATTCATTTTTCACACTCATCCATCTGTTTATCATTCAACTGTACATTCATCCATCATTTATTCAATGCCTTTTATTATGTCGTCCAGCTTGTTTCCGCGGTAAAGGGTGCCAATCCGCGGGAATACACTCCACTTCTTTCTGGGCGCGTGGTGACTCGGCCTTCACGTGTGATGACGTGGACTGAGCCCCGTGACGTGGCATTTGCGCAAGGTGACGTGGCGTGAGCGCAGTTGCGCTCACGCGCTCACGTGACCAGGCTCACGCCGAGGCATCCTTGAGGACCTTGCGACCCTGCACATTCTTGGTGAAGCCAGTTTGGCAATTCGCAGAGAGAACACATATACTGGCGGCCAGCTTCAACCTTTCCTTTGTAATATCTTCCATTATTTGACCGGCCAACCTGTGATGACGACAATGCTACCCATATCCTAATAGCATTGCATTCGAAAAGAATTCCCAAAATCAAGATCATGAGGGGAAATGTGAAGTTCCCTTTGGAACCTTCCACATAGAATGAAGGGTTTGACAGCGAAATAAGGACAAAAAGGGGGAGGAAGATGCAGGTTCCGATTGGGATTTCGCATCGGGCCTGTAGCTTCATGATGGTGATTGGTTATAACTGCTAATGGAAGAGATGTAGACTTGGCAGTAGATATTTAAACGTTTCGATTATAACTTACCAATCTGACACCAGATAACCTTTGTAAATCCTATCAAACTCTCCCTTCATATTCGCATCGTCGATGCTTCCATACATGTCCATGAAGGTAACGTTCCAAATTTCTTCAAGTAGATGCAGCTCTCGCCTATGATATGATCACCATGCTATCCTGCAATCATCGCATTTGAAGACACGACCCGTCGTTCAGCCATACTGTCGCACATTCCCTCTCTGCAAACTCCACATTCCAAATGACATCCTCTGCAGACTCTCATTTTACAGACTCAATGAAGAATGCGACTTAGTGCTCTACGGTAACTACAAAATGCTTGAGCTATATCAAACCAATAGGAAACTAACACATGTACTAAGCTGATAGGATTTCGGCAAACATGGATGGATGAGCTCATCCAATGGATGGATCCATTCATGTATATGTCTTCAAAATGACACGTGTACTAATAAAGTCATATAAATGCCTTTAAAATGTCATGTGTAGTGATGTAGTCATATATATAGAGTCATGAATCAATCTGCGGTCAAACAGTCATAAGTTTACAAGCCATGTCATGTTGTGGATGAACTCGTCCAATGGATGAATACATTCGTGTATTTGCCTTCGAAATGACACGTGTAGCGATGTAGTCGTATAATTAGAGCTGTGAAACCATCTCCAGTCATGGAGTCATAACATTCCATGAAACGTCGTCCACGTGTAATCAAACATATCACACTAGTCATATAAACCATCCCTCTCATTGTGGTCAACAATGTTTGACCAAAGCTTCCTAACTTTCCGGAGTCATGTAGTGATATCCGGCGTCATGTAGTGATAAAACTATGACTGCAACGCATTTCAGCGCTCTGTAGTCATCTACCTAGTGCAGTTTTTACGACTCCGCCAAAGCCATAGTCCTAAAAACGCTCATCTCTTGGTGGAATGCAAGCACATGCAGTTACTCTTCACTTCACTTCACTTCACTTTTCTCCTCACTAGTCTCATCGCTACTCCTTTTGTCTCCTCAATGCTCGAGGGAAGTGGCGAGGAAGTCGGGCACGGGCAGACAAACGTGTATTTAAAACTAACATTCCGCACTAAAACCTGTTAAGCTAAAACTCTGGTGCGACAGACATTGTGTTAGTTGGAGCAGCTGTTAGGCAAACGGGACTGGCTCTGATTGCATGTCCGTGTCAGTCTCTACCAAAGAGAAAGAAGCCTTAGTGGAGAAGATCAACGCAGTTCGATAGTTTCCAGGGTTACGGATTATGTAGCTTGCTCTTGGTCAGTGGAAGCCACAAACATTCTCTATTTACAGCAACAACAGCGAGTAGATAACCTGGTATCATTTCAGCCAATGTAGATTAGCATGTGCAACGTGTAGCATAAGACAAACCTCAAAAACTCTCAGCATCCCTCTATAATTCTGAACTACCCAGATGGAACAGAGAGTTCTATGGATTTTGTGAAGCCTTTTTGTCATGATTCAGTGCATCACCAATCGTTCCCAACCACTGCAAGCTCAGACTAAGGATGAACGACATGAGAGATCCCAGTGCGACTAATCGAACCGTTAACACCCCCAAGGAGTTCCATTGAAACTTCGTCACTTATAAAGACTTGCCGCCAAGTTACGCTCAGGTATTAAAGCTGCAAAGTCAGTAATCATGTGAAATTCAGTGGGCGGAACTAGTACATCATGCCTTCCTGGCTCTTCTTAATATTTTAAACCCATCTAGGCACTACACTTTTCTTCACCGCCTCTGAAACTTGCTGCTGTTGTGGGAAATAATCTGCTGCAAAAGTGAGTGGTTTAGAATGGTTGCGAATTCCCAATGTTGATGAGTGTTGGAGTCATGTACGAAATGTGAAACATTGCGATCACTGTTGGTGTAGCTTTTAGGGCAGATCGATGATGTAGAGATTGGGTCTGCTGGTGCACTTGATGCTAATCACATCAGATGCCTTGACGAGAGTAGACAGAACTGACCTCATAAAACACTCCGGGTTGCGGTTGAATTGATGAAGAGAGACCAGCTCGGAACATGGAGACCCTGCAAGTGGGAACTTTGTTATATTATACAAGACTAATCTAAGCTGAGAAGAAGATGGTGTATGCATAAATGTGTTGTTTGAAGCGCTACTATCAACCTCATGCATTGTTCAGTAGATTGGCATGAGTGTCAATGCCACAACAACATCATTTTCCACCTGCACGAACTCCACAAGTTTTCCTCAGTCCAGAAAGCATGGCATGCAAAGTCTTCTGGTGACAGACTGTCGAGCGAGCTCTTACCATTTGGTCAGCGAGGCTCTTGGCTTCATCGAGAATTGTTTGGGAGTCAACCCGAAAGACAGAGTGCCTGCAGTTATTGCTTCGTCTCCAGCACCATTCCCGATGAATCACAGTGCAGGAACTCGTATAAACATGGCCTGACCATTATCGCCATCAAAATCAAAGCCTCATTGAATATGGTCAAATAGGAAGCGGGACTCTAACGCTTGAACCGGCACAAAACCCTGTCACTAATTCCGTGTTTGGAAGACAATTGTAATCTTCAATTGTTCCCGCCAGAATCCATCCCCAGCCTCACCCAAGGATGGAGAGAGAGAAACTTTTTCCCAGCTTCCCGGTGATCGATCAAATTTCACCAAAATCTCACTGTAGCTCAGTCCATGTACAAAAAAGTTAATTGACTAATAACCTCATCATAACCACTTGTGCCATAATCCTACCATGGTTCCTATAATGATGACACCAAAACCGGGAGTCAAAACCTCAGCTTCAACCCCCAGATGACTGGGAGAGAACAGAACGCCGAGAGAGAGAGAGAAACAAACCCTGGTAGCTGTACTGTGAAGTCCAAATCCGGTTGCCGAATCCTTAAGAGGTAATCCACGACTACCAAAAGTTCAGTTCGTCTCCCTCTCTCTCTCCTCCGCTTTTATTCTGGCAATTTCTCTTCAGGATGTGGAACTAGATCTGACCAGTCCTACCATCTTGGAAACCCATAAAAAGTGCTCCACACATGGATCGTTGCGAAATGTTTTAGACCGGAGGCGTCTTGGAGAGTCCCAAGATACTACAAAAAAAGTTAACAAATTCTCCTCCTGGACAAGATGGCTGGCCCATACAGGTTTCGAACCGGTGACCTTCGACTCTAACCAACTGACATCAAAAGGGAACTTTAATGTTTACAGTATAGATACGCAAAGGTAATCTCGGAGCCCCACTGAGCGTCAAGATGATTGCACTACATAGAGCAATGTGAAGCTTAATGTTTACAACCGTTGGAGTCCATTGGAGTTTTGGGATGCAATCACACATACAACGGGAGCTCTACAGATCAAGTGACATAGACCACAAAATCAAACTATTCCATACAAGGGGTCTCCAAAATACACATGATTCCGTGTGTAAAACGTCGACCAAGCTACAAATTTACATGTACAAGAAAGTGGGAGGATGTATAGAAAATTATCGACAAGGATAGACTTACACGAGTCAGGAATGCCTCTCTTGCAGATAATGCGATCTGGCCAATTTGACTAGATATCTACTACTTCTGTTGACCCTCCCACTGCTTCCGTTGCAGGTAAGAGAATCATGCCAAGGAGTATGCGAAGCTTTTCGAACCGATCAGCCGGTAGTGCTTTCGTGAACAGGTCAGCTAGCTGTTGTATTGTCGAAATGTAGAGGACGTTAATGGTGCCGAGAATCTGGTGCTCATGAATAAAGTGGTACTGGACGTCAATATGCTTAGTTCGACGATGAAACTCAGGATTGTGGACGAGTCGAATAGAGCTTTGATTATTGGAGTACAGCTTCGTAGGCTGAGCTTGAGGAAACCCCAGGTCAGTAAGGAGCCGGCGGAGCCAAACCACTTCCTTAGTGACAGTGCTTGCAGCGATGTACTCCGCCTCCGCTGTAGAGCTGGCAACACAGGTCTGTTTCCGGCTACACCATATGACAGGTGCTTGATTAAGAAGAATTGTGCAGCCCGTCCTAGACTTTCTGTCAGTAATATCCCCAGCGTAGTTGGCATCGGCATAGGCCTCAATGAGGTTCGTTCCGCTGTTGCCATCGTAACACAAAGCAAGATGAATAGTGCCAGTTCTCTTGACTGCAAAACAATGGGACCTCTGAGGCCGAGAAGAGAATTTTGCAATTGTGTTCACGGCGTAGGAGATGTCAGGTCTAGTGCCCATTTGAGCAAATTGCAGACTTCCCACCGCTTCTGAGTAGGGGAATGACAGGTCGGAGTCGTTCAGAGAGTCTACGGTATCTACATCAAGTCGGACGTTGGGGTCCGCTGGAGTAGCAACGGGTGTGCAGTGATCAAAGCCGAAGCGATGGAGAATTCTCTTGATATACATGGATTGGTCAATCCAGAGCAGCTTGTGCGCACGATCTCGTATGGTGTGGAGACCAACATACACATCAGCAGTAGATGTAGAGACTTCAAATTCTTTCTCCATGTGCAAGATCATACCTGTAAGTTTTTCTGTGTGAATGCAACACCCGAGCCCATCGTCGACAAAGATGGTCGTGATAAGAAGGGGCAGCTGCCGGCTGGAGTAGACACAGGGATCGGCGTCGGTAGGGTATAGATCGTATTGTGTCAGGAAATCGTGGAACTTTTGATTCCAAACTCTGGAAGATTGCTTGAGCCCGTAGAGGCTCTTGCGTAAATGGCAAACCTTCCCAGCTTCTTCCCCAGGGGCTGTGAAGCCTTTAGGCTGTAGCATGTAAATTTCCTCCTCCAGGTGCCCGTACAAAAACGCAGTCTTGATATCGAATTGGACTATGTCCATATCCTGCTAGGCAGTAATGGAAAGCACAGTCCTGATGGACTCATACTTAACGACTGGGGAAAAAGTCTGATCATAGTCCATGCCATATTCTTGGCTGTAACCCTTGGCCACGAGTCGATCCTTGTATTTTTCAATGGCCCCTGTAGACGTCGTCTTTATCCTGTATACCCACTTACAGGAAATAGCCTTGCAGCCAACAGGTAAGTGTGTCAAGACCCATGTCTCATTTTTTGTCAGGGATTGGAATTCCTCGCTCATTGCTTTTTGCCATTCAATGGAGTCAGGGCAACTGATGGCCTCAGAAAAAGTGACTAGCTCCTCTGGCAGAACGTTGGTTTCCACAATACCTGCAAAAGAGTTAACGTAATAATCTCTGAGCCTTCCAGGTGGTCCCCGAAGTCGTTCGGGTCGTACATTAGCCTGCTGATCGGCCAAATGACCATCACCGTTCGGAGCTTGGGAGGCAACAGCCAAATTACGATTTTGAACTGCAACTTCTTCTTCGATAGGAGCTGTCTCAAATGTCTCGGCTACAGTTGCCGGAGTGCTCTCATCAATGGCCGTTGATTCATGATCTTCATGGCATGCAGGTGGTATCACGGAAGTGATGACATCATAGAAAAGCCCTGATGCTTCATCAAAATAATGATCAGCAATGTCATTGGGCGATGAGAACTCATCAAAAAGCACGTCGCGACAGATCATAATTCGATGCTTCTTAGCATCCCAAAGAGGATAGGCCTTAGAGTGAGAGCAATATCCGACAAAGATGGTCTTGAGGCTCTTAGAATCTAGTTTCTTTCTGAGCTCTTTGGGGATGTGTGCATACACGATGCTTCCAAACACCCGTAAATGATCCACTGCGGGTTTATGGCCCGTCCATAATTCATAGGGTGTCACTCCATTGTGCACTCGATAACCTGAACGGTTGAGTACGTAGGTTGCAGTTTGGGCTGCCTCCCCCCAATATTGCAAGTTCAATTGCTTGGCGTGTAGCATGCTGCGAATAGATTCAACGAGGGTTCTATTCTCTCGCTCTGCTGATCCATTCTGATCCGGGGAGTATGGGGCCGTGGTCTCATGGCGAATTCCAGCATCATCGAAATATTTGATGAACTCGGTGCTCAAATATTCGCCTCCCCTGTCACTACGGAGCTTTGTAATTTTGTTCCCAGTTTCTCTCAAAACTGCTGCTTCAAGCTGCTTGAAGGCATCGAAGACATCTGATTTCTTGCGGATGCAATACACAAAGCGGTATCCACTGAAATGATCCTTAAACATGACGAAGTACCGGGCCCCTCCAAATGAGTTAACACTCATGGGCCCACAAACATCAGTGTGAAAGAATTCGCCAGCTTTTTGTGCACGGAGTGCCAGTGAGCGGACTGGGAACGGCTGCTTGTGGTCTTCCCAAAGGCACAACCTTCGCATAGGCCAAGCTCATAGTTCTTGTTTGCAAGTTGCAGACCTGTAACCACATTGTTTTTCACCATCTGGAGGATCATGTTGGTGTTGACATGGCCAAAACGCTCGTGCCATACACTCAAGCTTTTGGCAGTATGCATTTTTCCACTGGGAGGTGGATTTGAATTGGTCAGGGCGACGTTGGCCTTGCTTGTGGGTTTCATCACCCTAAGCTGTAGTCCATACAATTTGTCAGACCGAATGCCAGTCAACACAACTTTGCCTCGTCCTTCTTGGCTAGTGAGAAAACATTCATCTCGCCTGTAAGGTCACAAACCCCTTATCAGCTGCTTGACCTACTGAAAAAAGGTTCTTCTTGAGCTCTGGTACGTAGAGGACGCGTGACATCGTTCTCTTTTCCCAGTTATTATCAACCAGACACTCGATCACGATGTTGCCGACACCCAAAGCTTCGTGTTATCGGCAATCATAACTGGCCACTTGCCTGGAGCAATCTCCTCAAGAGTATCAAACCACTCAAGCTTATCCGTCATATGCTCAGTAGCACCACCATCCGCATACCAAGTCACTATTGTTGCTAGAATTGCAGGTGATCGTAACAAAGGCAGCACTGTCATTGAATTCTTCAAAGGTGATGACGTTTGCTTCACTCTTAGATTTCTCATCTTGTTTCTTCTTTTCGCACTCCCTTTCCCAGTGACCTTTTGCGTGACAGTAGTTGCATCTGGTCCTCTTCTTAAGCTCAGCGATTCGCTGGGCACACTTAATTTTCTCCTCCGCTGTGGCAGCCTTTTGCATGTTGCTACTGCTTGGGCGACTAGAGAAAAATGCTTTATCATGACCTCCCTCCTCAGATGCGTCATGTATGCGATTGCGACCTTCCTCCTTCAACAATTGGAGGGTGAGGTTTTCGATGGTCTGTTGGTCGGCGGGGACGTTGTCCCATGTAGAGGCCAGATGTCTATAACTTTGTGGCAAAGTTCCTATGATCTTGGTCATGACAACTTGGTCTGAAATGGACTCTCCAAGATCATTAAGCTGGTTCGCCATGACCTCAATGGTGCTGATGTGGTCGGCAACGTTGTCATCAGATTTCATGCAGAAATCGAAGAATTTTTGCTGGAGCAGCTGCAGGTTTTCGGTGGCGTATTGCTCATGCACGGTGCAGAGGCGTCGCCACATTTGTTGGGAGGTCCTGCAAGTCATCAACTGCCGCAGAAACTTAGTATCCACAGAAGACCAAATGATGGATTGACAAATATTATCCTTATCAATCCACTCATCCTCATTCGTTGCATCCTCTCTAGTGTTAGTCCCAACAACTATATCAAACAGCTTCTTGGCACGAAGCATGACACTCATCTGAAATTTCCACATGCCGAAGTTCTCTCCGTTGAACTTGTGACCAGGTCCCGAGCTGGATCATTTCTGGTTCCCATCTTTCGCTTCGAGATCGGATAGGATAAAAATGACTACTACCGAGAAGTAAAGTGCTATCAGTGGAAGTCAGAAGTGTCACAGTAGATACAAATCTATCTATGGAAGCTGCAAAGGCTGTGGGCCCATAACCTATAGAAAATTATCGACAAGGATAGACTTGCACGAGTCAGGAATGCCACAAAGAACTTGCAATATCTGATTCAGATCAGGGGAACTACATAAAAGCTGAACTCACACTTCTTGCATAGAATGAGAGATATTAGTCTAACACAAGATCAAAGACTATATACCTAGCTTCCATACCTTAGCATGAGTAAAGGCAGGAACAAAAAATGAGTATTGTTCAACGATCGTGCTTGGCTATGAGTAATAGTAACACATACTTGTGTGCCCAATAAGTGGCGAGTCCGGTAAGCGGCGGAGCTTGGAAGTGGATCCTGGCTTTTCTAGATCATGAGTATACTCTACGAGTAGAGTACCAAATACTCTGCAGTTCTAGTTTCTAAATTTCTACAGGATGGTCTATGGCGAAGCTGGAAGCAGTTCTATGTCATGGATCATGCTATAAGTGGAAAGAAAGGCTTACATTGGGGTCTCAATTCGGTCCTGTGAGGACTCTAATAAGGCAGGGCAACTGAATGTAAGGAGTTGTTGCTGTAGGCCTAGTGACACATGGTTTGTAGAAAATGGGTAGCAAAAGGAAATTCCTCCTTGCCATCACTCATGTAAGGCTCACCAGCATGCTCCCTGGGAGGCCTCAGTCATCAAGGGCCTTGAGTTCGTGGTGACTGCCATGTGCACAGCCACCAAGTTCATCTGAAAGATTGTTGGGCGGCCGCCAATACTGTAGGTATATGATGCCATCAAGGTTTCACTTACTCGAAGATGGGGGTTGTTCTTGTGGGAGTAAGTACCGGTGAGAGTTGTTAAATGAATGACTTTAGAAAGTGCGGTGCCTCAAATGCGAGTGTGGCAGAAGACAAACCACTCTCAACATCCTAAAACTCTTCCACAAAGATCGAACAGACTCGAGGTCCACTCAAATGTGAAGCCTTTTGACACGATTCGGTGATTGTTTACCAGTACTCATTGTTCTCAGACACGACATGAGAGATCCCAGTGCAATGAATTGAACCGTTAACTCCCCCACGTTCCATTGAAAGACCCATTACTTGGTTATTTATGAAGACTTGCCGCCAACAGCACTCACGTATTAAAGCTGCAAGCCAATCATCATATCAATTAAATGGGCCACTTAGGAGGTAGTAGTACATCTTGCCTTCCTGGATTTTCATAAACTATTATTTGAACTCTAACTACACTATTTCACCGCCTCTGAAACTTGTTGCGGGGAACGATCGGCTATAAAAAGTCACTGGATTTGGCAGCTTAACTGTAATTCTGCTGCCTCTCATCTCCTGTTGGGAATTTCCAACTTTGCTGCGTGTTGGAGTCATTTACAAAATGTACCCAGGCAAGTTCATCATGTCCAAGTTGTCGGCGGAGAGCTCCTAAGTATAACTCAAGGTTTCTAATTAATGATTCCCATCATGTTTGAGCCGCACCTTCCCGCACAGATGGAGAAATCCTTGAAATTGGGTTATAGTTGATAAGGAAGGAAGTGACACAGGTAGGTAGTCGGTACCAAACTCGAGTCGCTTTCAATGGCAGAAGCCGCTGCGACTATTAGCATGCGTCGGTACTTTGGTGACAATCTTGGCGATTCTGAACTTTCCTGCACAAAATTGGATCTTCTTTGAAGATGTTCTCAGTATACAGTGAGTAGTCTTCATTTGGGTTTCGTCGTATTACACAAATCAACTGACCCAAAAGTGTCCTCGTTGATGAAGGGTCGCCAGTGGGGAACCGCTCTGCAAAATTCCTTATCCGAGAATGACAACATTTGATCTGCAGAGACGAGTACGACTCTGACTGTGTGGGCTAAAACTCTGCCCGGTGTAAGTATGCGTAGGTATTTTAATATGTAGCAGGGAAGTTGTTACGATTAAGTCTGGGAAAACTGGTCAGACCAATTTTGGCACACCTTCTTGAAGCCTGTGCCGTCAATGGCTACCTACACTTGGCCCATGGATCATCTGTTTTCAACGCTGAAGCGTTGTCACATGCGAGTTGGGTCGGGTATTCAAACCCACACGGGAGACTTTGCATAACCGGCCTACCTCCAATCTACTTTGCAAATATTTCGCATCACTTTAATCGGCCAAGTTAGGCGCATCGTAATTGCGAACGGCTTGGGGTATGATGACGAAATTTGTCGATGAATCATTGCATAGGAAGTAATTTACTACCCCTGGTTGCACAAGATCCAATAGACGACAAGAATGGTGATGATACAGGATACTTAAGTGTATGCAGAAATGTGATGGAGGCCCGAAGAAGGACGAGGCCAAGTTGTGGATGATGAAGCACGTTAAATGCCATGTGCGGCTGCGGGCCATACTCATGTCTCCAGCGGGGTTGCTCAGGTTTACAATTTTTTTTCTTCTTTTCTCACGTTTATGTCGTCACGCTCGTCACGGTATGATTGTGTATAGAAAGCTGGAGGTACACGTAACAATCGAGCAGGAAGCAGAGTACTTGGCTTAATAGTTTTCCGTGATGATTAACACATGTATACAAAGGATCATCGCCGTCTTGCCGGCCTGGCAGGCGAAGGACCCTCTCACCCTCTGTGCCAGGCTCGCAGTAAAAAGGTCATTTGTCACAGTGACTGTTCTCTCGGACCACGTTGTCCCTCTATTTGTCTTGTGTGTGTGTACGTTGGCGTCCGAGGTTTTTCCCCAGATGAGTGAAAGCAGAGATTAGTGTTACAGATCGGAAGGATCTAAAATGTATTTGTTGTTTGTAGGTATTCTGTTCTGTTTGTCTTCCTGTTGTTTGTATTTCAAGTCTGTTTAGCGAGTTTTTTGCAAAGAAGGTGACGTAACACGAGAACGACTGGCCGCAGTGAACATAAATGTTCCTTCCTTCCTTTCCACGTCGTCCGTCTCTGCATGTTTTGCCCTTGGCGTCCTGCTTCAGAGGTTTTACACAGGCAAGGTGAGGTGAACCGCAAGTAAATGTCATCCGTTAATCGAACTCGTTCTATACCGTTCTCTTGGCTTCCTTCCTTGCACATTTCAGGCGCTTTGCTCTTCTGAGTGTGGCTTCGTCTCTTTTTCATGCCGTTGACTCTCGTCTGTATTTTATCGTGTCTCAGCTCTCAGTTTAAGACTCTGATACTTTATTACTACAAGATCCTTTGTTGTTGCTGATATTTTCTGTATTTCAGCATCTTTCTGCTTGTGATGCAGCTTGCACCTTTCTTTTCACCATACTATCTCTCTATTTCACTCTAGTCAGCAAATCATGTTATTTCGATTCTGATTCAGATCGTATGTGTCTTCATGATCCCAGCTAGTCTGCATCTCGTCCGGTGTGGTGTGTGCTTCCAGTGTATGTCTGTTTCTAATCAGTGCCTGTCCCCTCTGTCCCCCGAATTGTCCTTTTTGTGTTAGTTTTAGTGCATGTCCAAGCTTTATCTCCTCGTGTCTTTCGCGCTCTGAAATCGGTGAGTTTTGATCTTGTCCTGAAGGAGTCTCAAGGCATAGAGAACTTTGTGGCTGGATGGCCACAAACTTACATTTTCTGAGGAATTGGCCTGAAGCAGATTTTCAAGTGTTGTTGCAAACGAGATTTATCGATTCGATGAAGAGAAGGAGATGTTTGGGTGCAAAAAACTATGTAGAAAGAATCCAGAAACGCCCGTAGTTCGGATGAATAAAAAGAAATCTGGAGGATGGCAAAGGATTGAACCAGGCATCCCTTTGAGCAGATCGCCATGGACGTCCTTGACTCTCCCGATTCTCAAGGAACATCTATGAAATACGCATGATGAATGGCTTCGCTGGAGGTTGTTAGGCTTTATTGGATGGCAAATAGAGAGGACTTCAGCTCTGTATCTGTCACGAAATTTTGAGGCTGCAAACTTCCGAACGGGAAATTAGGGGAGACAGAGAAAGAGACGAAAATAGGGACGAGCATACAAGACGAAATAGGGAATCGGGGGTAAGAATGGCAGTTCCATCAGGGTTAAGACCGGGGGCAGCAAGCGCAGGTCGATTGCGATGGGGGAGATTTGCGCAATGGGGAATGATTGCCATCGTGCTCATAGAGTGTGGCTTCATCATCCGGTTGGACGTGTTGAATGCGCCCTACCTGAAGTCATCGTACTCCTACTTTAGTGGTCGTACCGTGAAGCCTGTTGTCGTTCCCTCTCGGCCTCTGTTAGAAAAGAGAGACGAGAGTCGCTTTATGAAGCCTACTGGTGTACCTTTACGGCCACCGGAAAAACAAAGGGCCGGGACAAGCGAGGTAGTAGGCAACTCGGCCCTTGTGATTCAGGGTGATCGACCTGTGTCATTGGTGCCTTCGGAATTGGAGAACAGAGAGACTTGCACTGAAGACTTCTTGGAGAACGTTGACAGAGTGGCGTATGTGCGCAATTTTTCAAAACAGCCCGTTCTGGTTGTGTCTGCAGAAACACAGGCATGACCTTTTTCTCAATTGTTACCACTCTCCCTATCTGCCGCACTCCCTCCCATGTGCACATGAAAATGTAAACTCTGAGGCTCAATAGCTAAATACATTGCAATTGAGCTATAAGCCAAGATCATAAGAAGCATACCGCTAGTAGGAAGTGAAATTGTGATAGTACATCCAAAAGCATTCAAACTCTCTTCTTTGAAATACTCCAAACACATATCTATAGTGCTAGGGCCCTTCCTCTGTGTGCACCTCCCTTGGTTATCCCTGCCAGGCGTTTGAAGGCATTTCCAAATTTTTGTTGTAGTTTCTGCTGGACTTAGTGTGTTGAGAGTCCTTAAAGATCTTGGCAGTGTCTGTAGGTGATTTGTTCCTCAGGTTTAGTTTTGATTAGAGATCATTGAACACATCATGCATCATTGCTCTTGTTGCACACTCATGTAGTTTGCAAATTTTGGTCTCGAACTCGGGGCAGTTGGTATGATTCAAAATTCTTTTCAGAGAAGGAAGTGAAGTAATGAATAATTTTTCTTTGGTCCAGCTGGCAGCCACCCCTGCAGCCAGAAATGACACCACGTCCATCGGCTTAGGAAAGTCTTAAGAGTGACAGTGGATTTCCCAAGACTGTTGTTGTTCAACGACAGCAGTGCACTTGGTGGAGAGGACCTACACAAAGGTTGTATATCTTGTGGAGTAAGCTGTGAAGCCCTAAACCCGTACCAGGACCTAGGAAGATCACTGTACTGGGTTTTACTGCAGGTTTCTGGCAACACAGCAGTGTGGTGCAACCCCCTGGACCTTGCAATGGCTCCTTGCTGGTTGATAGATGGAGCACCCTTGGAGGAAGCCATGTATGCTGTATGCCATCCATTGAAAGAAAGTGTCTATTGTTAGCGGGGAGTGCGGTTGTTGCTTATTTATCAGAGGCTTTTACTCCCATGTGCCAATTTCTCAATGGGTTCATCTATTTTGACTACAGCCACACATGGATGCAATCATCCAACCAAAAACTTGCTGTGTGTGGTTCTCTCGACTACAAACAAGTGTCCGAGTGAGATTCTTATGTGGATCTGGATTTGATCTATCCAGGTTTGGAGTACATGTGATGTTCCATGCGTGTTCAGGGGTATGCGTGATGCCAACCCAGCAGATGGAGTATTCGGACTGCACGATGATACGGTGGCTGGTAGAATCTTACGCTCCATGGAGTCTTCGGCTTACTACTCTGACAATGACCTTGCTACTGCTCGTGGGTGGGTGCCTGTCATTTCACAGCACTGTAAGGGTTTTTGTTGTGTAGATTGCTCTACCAGCTATGTAGTTTTCTTATGATTTATCCAGGTTTGTGTAATAGATTGATCCCGGTAGACTCCCACAAATATTTGAATTCAACATTTGATTGCACAACCTTAGATTAAAGTCCTTACAATATTGTGCACATTATGTCCTTAAAATCAAAATTTGGACTTTATTGCACCACAATCCCATGGAAGGGTGAACAAACCAGTGGCATGCTTAAGGACAATTAGTTAAATTATCCATGGCTTGGACCAAACATTGCAGGAGGGGCTATACGGTGGTGATGACAACCAGTCTACGGTCACATGTTCCCGTGGGCTACTTTTCTTGGGCAGAGTATAAAATCATGGAGCCTCCCCAGCCGAAGACGAAGAACGCCCTTGCAGCAGCCTTCATCTCGAACTGTCGGGCCCTTAACAATCGTCTCCAGGTCATGGAAGGGTTGGCAAATGAGGGTATTGCTATTGACTCGTATGGGGGTTGCAATCAAAATGTTGCAGGAGGTCGAGGTATGCCCGTTTTTCTAAGAAATCGTGTGAATCAACACATTTGGCTGTGCCATGGGTAGCTGGGTGCTCTGTAGTTGCATTCACCGAGCAATCTGTCTTCATGATAGGGAGTAGTAACCCCAAGAACGGTGCAAGCCCGTTAAGTGACCAAAAGCTAGTGAGTAAGCAAGCGAGCCGGAAATTTTTTGATGAATCATCTCCCATGCTCTTAAGATCTGTTCGTTGGTCTCGTTCCCAGTTCAGTACTAAGATCACCATTAGATCCTGATCTGCAATTATGTGAACTGGTACTGATGCGCTTTCCATTTTGGAGGGCAACATGATCATTGATGTTGTTCTCGACATATCGTTGCAGGCATCATGTAATGGGATACAAGCTCCGTCCTGGAGCTGGTCATGGTATTTGTACCTACCAGTGTATCTAATGTTTGACTTGGTTTGCAGTAAGACTTGTGTACGGTGACCACAATCCAGGTACAGGGTTGAGTTAGTGTCAATGTAAAGGCCAGCTTTGTCATCACGAGAATAGTTTCCTTCCCTCAGACGACGCTGACGAGTCAATTTGGCATGTTCTTAGAAATGAACAAGGTGGAGGCACTGCAGAAGTACAAATTCAGCCTGGCGTTTGAGAATTCCAATGTGGAGGATTACGTCACAGAGAAGTTTTTTCAGTCACTTGTTGCAGGTATTGTGTCCTACTTTTTGTCCATGTCTGATAGGAAAGTCAAGGAGACAGTTAGAGTAGTTGTGTACTAGACCCTGCACCTGTTTGGCTAGGATCAGAGGTGGGTAGGGGCAGAATATAAGGGACCTTGGTGCAATTGTTGATAGTTGTGGGTAGGCCTTGGTAAGCATCAGGAAAGTCAATGTTTCTATTGAGTTTTTTCATTCACCTATGTATGATGCTGCAAAAGATTTCATCCTTTTTCACGACTGTGATTAAAAGCCAGGAACATTGACCCTTTTACACTGAGAATTTTCCTCTGCAATTATTAGCTGCGTTGACCAAGCGGACAAGATTGGAAAGAGCTGTCAAATGATGTTGTAGTAGAAAAAGATTTATTTTCAATCGAGTCTCTACAGAGGCACACCACCATAATGTTAAGAGAACTAGATTATTTCAATGTATAGACGTGTGTGATGGCATTTGCTTGTTGGGTGAAAGTAAACTGGGTCATTTTTGTGTGGCAGGGTCGGTCCCAGTAGTTGTAGGCCCCCCCAATGTTGCAGATTTCGCTCCTGGGCCTAATACATTCCTACACATCAGGGACCTGGCTGATGTAAAGCATGTGGCAGTGCAAATGAAGTTGCTAGCCAGCAATGCAACTGCCTACAATGAAACCATTCGGTGGGTCTACTCCCTGGAACGCAATTGACAGACTAGGATGCTGATATGGATGTTCATTACCTTGTGACCTACGTTGGAGGTCATGCCACTTGGTCTACCCGAAGTACTCGGTCATCCAGCTTCTTAGTCTCAAAGGAGGACACTTGCAGAAGCTCCAATCACACTCTTATTGACAGAAAAGTGCCCATCTGCTATTCAAGGCTGTAGCTTTAATGGGTCAAGGAGGCACTGTTAAGTTATGGTGGCTATTGCTGGCGGTATTGTCCTACTTCGGTACCTTGCATTGCCCTAAGTACAAAATATTTCTCGATGAATCCCCATCTTTATGAATTTCACATCTAAGACGTTTAACTCCCTTGAATGTTGCTCTGGAATGATGGGTGATTCTTAAATGAGGTAACTCTGCAGAGATAACACTAGACTCTTTTTCATTCAGTGACCAGATGATTTTTTGACATTATGACCTTTCTTTGTTCAGTTGACATATTCGTTAATTTGTACAGGTGGAAGTTTGAGGGGCCGTCGGATTCTTTTTTGGCTCTGGTGGATATGGCTGCCGTGCACTCATCCTGCCGACTTTGCATCTATCTAGCTACACAAATACAGTTTCAAGAGGAGGATGTTGCACCTAAACGGCCTTGCCAGTGCACGCGCAAGTCAGGCATCCTTCATCACTTGTATGTACGTGAGCGAGGCCGTTTTGAGATGGAGTCCATTTTCCTAGGGTAATGTTTGTGACCCTCCCTTTCAATGCTGGATCTTAGCCTCACACCTTTCTTGAAACATGTCTACCTTTGATGCTCTCCTGTGGTGTTCTGTAGTATTAGTCCCAAGGGACGTTTGTGGCTCATTTTGATTCATGTCCAGGGCACCAAAATCCCTCGACTACTTTAGGGAGGCGTGTATCCTGTGGAACTTCTGGTCAGAAGACCACACCATATGCCAATTTTCTCCATGCTGTCAAGCAAGTGTAATGTAAATCTAAAGTGCATGCATGAATGAGTTGCTTGTGTGGACTTGAAGTACTGGCAGATTTACTCTGGACAATCACTCAGAGGCCAGAACAAGAAGCTTTGGAAATCATTGCTGTAATAATATCTCGTTGGCTGAAGTGACATAGTTCATGATTTCTTAGGTGGCATGCAGCTCTGTTGGCTGTACTCTCTAACAAAAATGTGGCATGTCTGTCATGACAGGGAATCAGAACTTACTGTGGAAGGGCTGAAGCAGGCAGTCCTCCGTAAGTTCACAACTTTGAACCATGAGCCAATTTGGAAGACAGAACGTCCCGATATACTTCGAGGGGACGAGAACCTTAAAATCTACCGCATCTACCCAGTTAATCTTTCTCAAAGGGAGGCCCTCTATTCATGGAGTTTCAAAGGCGATGATGGGGTGAAGAGTTTGGTCTTGAAGTATCCATGCCTGAAGCTTGAAGTTATCTTCGTTTGAGGTACTTGGCCACCCAGCTATGTGAGGACTCTGAGCCACTAGCTGTCCAATACAGCCATTGGCAATCAGTAGTTTCACTCCTTAAGCTCCATAGATTTACTCATGAGAGGGGTTGCCATTGCTATATGCCACAGACCCCACCCCACTTTGGAAGAAGCAGAAATGTGGGAGGGAGGACGGAAGAGAAGAGAGAGGTCAGTTGCTGTGGTGTTCAGAAAAAATAGACCAACTGTCCTCTTGCTTTGTAGGCCAATAGTACTGGTTTCTTGTCAGGAAAACTGTGCTCTGTTGGATCCAGTGCCATGCAATTGGACTGGTGGTGCTCTTCTTAGCACTTGATCATAGAGTTCTGGATATGAGAGGGAGAGAGAAAGGGAGTGGTAGGGAAATTTTTCTGAACACTTGCTTGCTAGAGCCTTGTTGTGATAGAACCAGTAGCCTGTGTAGACAGAACGGACAAGAAGATAATTTTAACGGTGGAGAAGGGGATAGAAATGGAAACCTATGAATGGTGGCCATGAGATACCCTTGAGAACTCTATTTAAAGAAAGTCACCCCTCAGGCACTGTTCCTGGGATGAAATTGTCAAAGGATGTGTGCTAAAGAAAACGTTCGCCTTCTTAGGCTTTGTGGCCATAGCTCTTGCTTTGGAGAGAGCAGGAAGGAAAGGATGGGAAACCCAGGGGGAGTGTAAAAGGAGCACTACTATTGAGTATGCTCACTCCAGTAGAGTGATATTGTGTGAGAGAGAGAAGAAAATAGACCAAACTTATTACTTCCATGAAGGCCCAAGAGAACACGTTATTTCCCTCCATTGATGGAAGGTCAGAGGGGACCCGCTGTACTCCCAGAGAAGATGGGTTCAGGCACACTAGATTGAGTGTTGAAGTTTGTTTGTCACCATTTGGTGCTTCAGCACAGAGGTTGTGAAGTTATAAAGTGCTTCAATATTCAATGTGAAAATCTCCAACTAGCTGGTGCATCTTCCTGTGGAAAATAGCTGGTTCCTTGTGCTCTGTTTTTCTTGCAATCTTTCTCCCTTGCATGAGTGCTTAGGCTGCCTGTGGATGCGCTCAGCTCCTTTGTGTCTTCTTTCTTTCTTCATAGTTTTCTGTCTCACATGTATGACTCATCAACAGTGCCTTATGTATAATTATGAGAAATTGCTCATCTTCTGCGTGACTGACCTTGGAGACATCGAATGACATAAACTTTCTGCAGCCACAGTATACTTGCTTTCTTGGGACATGCTGCCTTTGCATTGCTGTGAGTGGGCATAGGAATGGAAGGAAGGTCACTATGGATTATAAGGGAGTTTGCTGTGCAGCAACTACCTAGTTTACTGTTTTTTTTTTCCTAGAAACACCTCTGGAAAAGAAAACACCCACGGACCCTTAGTGAGGGAAGAAAGGTGACTATAGATCATAAGGGAGTTTACTGTGCTCCAATTTGCTAGTTTTTCTTTTTTTGGGTCCCCTAGGGAAACACCTTTGGGAAACACCCACCAAGTCCTGACCCTTACTGCAAAGTGAGGAGAAAATTCCTCTCAGTTTACTTTATTAAGTTAGCCTCCCCACAGCGCTGTCTGTGGTTGGAGTGTGTTTTGGTTGTTTTTTTTTCTTGGTTGATCACAGTCAAATGTGAAGATTAATCATGTTATTATGTTTAAATAGTTTAACGTTGTTTGATAATTAAGAAAGGGTGTGTGACCTAGTGGCAAAGTCCTTCAAGTTGGTGTAAAGTGGGAAGTACAATTCAAATCCATTAGGAGAGACTTGGCCTTGGATTTGACATATTTCGCAATGGAACAGGAGACCAACTTGCTTTGCAGGACTTTGGAAAATTGAAGCTTTTTCATAATAGACCCAGCCTCACTGACATGCTCACAGCCTATCTCACAATGGGTCTCCAATGGTCCGCGGGTCTAATGTATCATCTATTGTCCATCCCATGAGTGTATCGTAAAGGTTGCTCTATTCCGACTTTGATTAATTCATTTTAAGAGGATGAATATTTTAAATTTTTGCCTTTGGAGTAGATGGAAGAGGGGAATAATTTTCATTTTAAAAAGTGAACTCTGGGAAAAAAAAAAGGTGGCAATTGTGGAATGCAAAAATATTACAGTAAATGCTAGTACTAACTACTTATTAACTACTTACTAATGAAATTTAATGAAATTCCAGAAAAATCGAATGAAGCTTAGATGAAAAAATTAATATTGTCATTAAGCCTGGCAACCTGGATGTATTTAACCCTTAAGCGCCCAGTGCCCAATGTTGACTTTTTGAAAAAAGTGGACCCCAGCTCAGAAAAATGAGAATATCTCAGCGAAAAAAAAGTTTTTGGGAAAATTGACCGGACATTATGCTCATACCTACCCCTTCCAGACACCCGTAAATTTGCAGGCCAATCAGGCGAAAATCCGAGAAACGCCACCATTGAGTGTGGGGCCCATTTTTTGGGCCCCTCCCAAAACAATAAGGGAAATTGGAGGAATTTGCAATTTTCACTGACGGGATGAAATCTGCAGGATCTCATCCTGCTTACAGGTGTTGTCCAGCACATTGGCATTCTGATGAGCCATAGAATGCAAAAAATGGATTCATATTTTCTGATTTACACCTGGTCAAAGTAAGGGGGGTCAAAATGTGTGAGTGGGAATTGAACCCAGTGGCCTGCCCCAACTGGCAGCTCACACAAAGAAAGACCAACATGTGGCCAACACTAGCATCAAATCAGACTCAGAAAAACTAGAGATGAACCCACATTTACACGCCGAATTGTGTGAGTGGGAGTTGAACCCACTAACTTGCCCCAATTGGCAACTCACACATGAACACAAGGGGGGAGACTCCTCCCCAGGGAGGGAAGGAGTCTCCACCCTTATGCGCACCCCCGCTTGACTGGGGGACTACCACATAATTATATTTGTGCCATCTTTGTATGAAGCAATCAGGACTGACAAGGGAAATGGCAGTGGAAATCATGGTCACCAACTTGGCATCCATCCAGGCAATAGCGGCTACTTGCCACTTATGTGAACACGATATTCCAGCCTACCTCTCTCACCCTTCTTCCCCAAATCAAGGCACGTAGGAAAACCCACTCGGGAGGTTTTTACCGTGCCAGTAGCATAGATCTGTTTTGCTGCCAAATCATAGAACAGGATGGGGCTACTGAAAAAATTATCCATCGTTACAATATGGCCCTTACCCTCAAATCCTTCTAGTAACCTTGTCACCACGCCATATCCACTGCCATGGGTCATATCATTCCCATCATCCTTCCCAAGGTAAACCTCTAACTTCTGAACATATTTGGAACATGCACCACACAAACACCACACATTCAGACCCCACTGCACAGGCTTCTTGCTCAGGTATTGCTGGATTCGGGCATATTTGCCCTTGTACTTCACCATTTGCTCATCCACAGTCAAATTCTGCTCGGGGCTCATGTAGGTGGCATACAAACCATTTAGTGCATGTAGCAACCACCTGGTTTTAGCTAACTTATCAAAAGCAGGGTCAGTGTCAATAGTGCATACATCCTTATTGTCAACAAGGTGGAGGCACCTCAGAATTGCCTCCCATCGGTTGCGGGACATAATGCGCATGATGGAAGGGCAATTGAAGAAGGCATTGTTGGCTTTCCAATACAATCTAGTACTAGGCAATTTTTTGATTCCCATGAGCATGTGAACAGCAAGCCAAGCCTTCAATTCACGGATGGTGATAGGGTACCACCATCTACCTCCTTTCAGGTTTCCATTCTGGTTTTCTGTCCTGGCATACAAGTTGGTCATGCTGCAAATTCGGCGCATGACCGATAGTGGCCAAAACAAATTGAAAAAATCAACTGGATTTGCTGAATCTCCAAAAGGCAAACGAGGACCCGAATCCCCACCTAACCATGTAATGTCTGGCAATTCAGTAGCAGAGGAGTTCCACATGTCATCACCAAACAACTCAGCAGGACTCCACTACTCCCAATTGGGCGGCAAATCATATAATCCCACCTCACGCGTTGGATTCCCTGTGTCAACACAGTAGTCCATCAAGTCAGGATTGTCGATGTCAACAAGTCATCATCTTCTGGATTATAGTCACAATCAGAATCTGATTCACTATCATCTACTTCCCCCTCAGGCAATTCAGCTTCAGAATCCAACCCCAAGAGCTCAGGGATAGTGCACAACATTGAATCATCAAGATTACACACAACACAGGACTGTGACGATACCACATGAAGGACACCAAAAAAAGAGAGAGTATAATTTTTGTACCATTCAGGATGTCCCATGTCTTGTCTACCACAGTGCCATATCCAAATTCGTGGGCATTGCTAGACGATGCCACATCCTGAAGGTGCAGCTCAGCCACTGCCACCTTCACTATGGATCCCAAAATCCCTATGTCCTCCATAGTTTGGGAGTGACCAGCAGGATCACATAGCGGATTTTGAGAGTTGCGCAAGGAGTAGGTCGAATTGCCCATCTCCTCACTCATGAAATCAAAAGAGGGTTCAATACGATTACCTCTCTCCCTGGCCAGTTGTTTGAGCTCATCGTGGCTGGCAGAAGACGTCTGGAAGTCAGGCCAAACCTCGAGCCTCAAAATGTCGTTGACCTCTGCGCGTGAACCCAAGAGGGTCTCCTTCCTCCTTGCGATCTACCCAACCCAAATCTGCACAATGGCGCCTAAACAAGTAACGAAAGTTGGAGGGCTGTGGAAATCCAGGCCAACGCACACGAGCAGGTCTCTTCAAACACAAGAGGTAGTCCTCATTCAGGCACCCGACAATCCGCTCGACTTGCTCGGTTGATGCGCCCAGTGAGCGTGCCCACTTGGCAATCGATGCAGCTTGAGTCTCCAAATGCGCAGGTGCAGGGGGAGGCAACACACCCGAACCCATCTTATACTATGTAGCTTCAATCTTCATCCACAAATTTGCATATGCACACAAGGATAAACACAAAGATGAGCTACACGATGCCCTAACTGCGCATAGTCTAGCTCAGGTATCAAACAATGAACATTGCCTTGAATGCGCACCCTGAGTATCAATGCAAAGCCGGCCCATCCAAAGGCGGCGCTTTTTTGTGACGCCCCGGCATCGCAATCCCCCGCTGCGACACCATTACGACGCCCAACCGTCGTAAGGTGGCATGAAGGGGGAAAGAGGGCCCTCGCTGTGACGGTTTTTTTTCTTGTGAGGCCCCGGCGTCCAATCCAAGTTTTTTTTTTTTTTTTTTTTTTTAAACGACGCGCGGCTCGCACAAAATCACTAAGGGCGCCCCAGGGCGTCGAGCATCACCACAGTGGGAGTTTGTTTTTTTTTTCCCCTTTTTGGGCTTTGCGGCCCTCAACTTCACAAAAGCGTCGTTGGGGGCGCCCCGCGCTCGGACGCCCAACGTTGCGATGCCAGGGGGTCGCAACGGCGTCGCCACAACAATGGGGTTGTGGTCAGCTGTTCCACCACCCAATGACGTCGCTTGGGCGCGGCCTGTGGGGGGGTACAACAACGACGACGATGCTGGGGCTGGGGCTGGGCACTAAGGCTGTGGAGGTTGCAACTCCCCGGCGTCACAAGAGAGACCCCCTTAATCCAAGTGTCAATCCAGGGGCCAATACATGTTTGGGCACCTGGCGTTGTTATCTTCACGGCAGATCGCGGTGGGCTCATCTTTCTCGAGTTGAGCCTCACCGCGTCTAGCTATGGCGCCGTAGTGTGGATTCCCCATGGCATGGGGTGCACTTGGCTCGACTTAATATATGAGTGATGTTTTCATGTGCGAGTGTGTGAGTTTGAGAGAGCTTGTATGCTTGTATCATTCCTTTCTTTATCATTGTGGCTGCACTAGTGGTGGCTAGTGGCAGCCTAGTGGTGGACTAGTGGCTGCACTAGTGGTGACTACTGGTTGTCTAGTGGTAGCCTAGTGGTGCTCTAGTGGTGGATTAGTGATAGACTAAGGCCGAGCTGCTCCCGCTCCACTTTCACCTTTGTTGCCGCTGCCTTTGCTCTCCGGTTTTGACGCCGCAGTGCATTGGCTCTGTCCTTCTTGGACATTTCAATCGGTGGCTCGGGGATATCACTAGGGACTTCATCCAGTGGGGGCTGTGACTGGAGCTGGGGAGATGTGACATAGGGCCCAGGGTAAGGGGCATAGGGTGGGTATGGCGGTCGCATTGCAGGTTGAGGGTAGCTATGAGGCAGTTGCTGGAAAGAAGGATGAGGGGGTGGAGAATGGCCATAGGCCTGCTCTGCATAACCAGATGGGGGTCGGGGGTACTGAGAGTGAGGGTCATAGTGTGTCAAATGGGGAAAAGCATGAGGGTAATGTGTGAATGGAGGATAACTGGCAAGAGGCCGGGTGGGAGGCCGTTTGGAGGGTGGAGTCATGCCAACAGGAGGGTTCACCTATTTCAGCAAACCATGCCCTGTGTGGCAGCGCTGGGTCCACCAACCGCTGCACGCTTCTTCCTCGCCTGTGCAACACACAACACAATGCTGGTCAAAACTCACCCTAGACAATTGGCAAAAACTCAGCCCTCACACAACCACCAGGGAAGCACATTGGTAATGAGGATCATACAATGACAAAATAGAAATCAGGTGCCATTTACCAAGAAGTCATGCAGGTCTTGGGTTGGCATGCTACCAATGCCTCTTCCCCCTGGAATGCTAGAGAGGTCAATTCAATTGCTTCTTTTTGGCAAATGCAACCACCATATTCTCATGCACTGTGTTTGCCCCCTTGTAATGGGGTATGTATTCTTCCTTTCCAGACAACCAGCAGCCCAGTGGTAATGGGCACATACCACGTTGGATGTGGTTACGCTCCCTTCGGGAGGCGTCATACTTTTTTACTTTATTCAGTGGAACCCAAACTCTCACTGATGTCTTCCACTATGAGGATCAGAAATGCTTGGCAGCCTACCTGCACGAGGCCTACCCTTACACAATCGCTAGAACATTAATTGTGGTTTCGGGATTTGTTCCTCTCTCATGTTTTCTTCCATTTTATCCCACAAGCTCTATGAGCTTTCCGCAAACGTTATAAAGCACCATTTCATTTCATTTCATTTCCTTCCTTTCCATATAGTACTTGGCAAGTACTTTCAAAATTGGGGCAATGCAACATTGCGGCAATGCAACTGTGGACGGGCAGTTTTCCTATCTGGCTGGATACTTACACATGACGTACACTGAGCTGGGTACTTACAGATGGAGACTCCGCAGCTGCTGGACGTTTGTGCGAGATGGTGGCTGGGGCAGGATCACCGCCGGGCATGTCTTTGTTGGAGTCCCCGATGTGCTCCATCGCAGGCACACAGAGGTCGTCGTCATCGTCATCATCAATTGCATATCTCCGTGTGGGGGGGGGGGGCATGGACTCTATTCTTCCACTGCGTCTTGGGGGACCAGAGGGGCGGGCTGGTGGCCGTCGTCTTGCACGCTTTGGCTTCTCTCCCACAATCCTACATTGGACGCCCCATGGAGGTGTTGTAAACCCTAAAGCAACCACTAGTTCCCTGAGTGTAACATGACAAAGAAAACATAATGGAGGAGATGACGAACTAATGCACCCCTCAACCCTAAAAGTGTAGCCACTTTCACGACCATGCGGCGATCTCCCGCCCACTCCACCATGCGAGCATAACCTACACTGCGCTCTCACTCATCTCATCCTCTTCATGGTGTCTTAGGAACTCACAAAGCTACCTACATTGCATGAAATCAACCTCCGCAAGCTGCAAACCTCTGCGGAAAGAGTGACTTTGATAGTTCAATGTGAACTCATTGTGCTATGTCTTTCAGCAGCTCCGCTTCAACGAGCTTGATGCGAGCAATGTTAGCTTCTCTTAGCCTCTCATATTCGGTAATGGGTGCAGTGGCCGCGTGCTTGACCATCTCATGAGCACATTGCCTCCCTAAACGCAGCACGACGATCAAGATGTACAGAGGGGGGGGGGGGGGGTGTCGAGTGCGACAGGGGATAGGCGGAGAATGAGTTTGCGAGACCACAACGTGTGGAGGTTTGAGGACGCCTATGCCACAGCAAACAACCTGAAGAAAATGTTGTGTAGTTGCTCAGAGTGCCATGGTGGCAAGTGGCAGCTACGCAAGATAGTAAAGAATCACCTCCTCTTGCATCGCAGGGACCCAAACCTGAGGTACCCTATAGTTCCGGTATGCACTCCATACTTACTCCACACGCATTTCCGACCTGATGTCTCTACTAAAGATGGGGTCCCATTTTTTCAAATCATTGCCAGTCAGGAGCGCCATGACTTCCTAACAAAACATGTGTCTCACAGACGTTGGCTGTGGGGCCGTGGGTAGTCATGGCCGTGACTACACTTTATGCCGTTGGCAGTCCTAAGCACGGCTATACCTGTTTTCACGATCGCGTGACGTGTGTCCTAACCTCCACACATGCACCAAAACACTTCAAGTAAGTAGATTAACGGGGGCGTTTCAATCCTAGATTAGACTAACGTTGCGATTATAGTTTGAGGATGAACCTCAAAGACAACCTTGGATCCGCAAGATAAGTATTGATAATAGCCAAGCGCATTGTTGAACGGCTGAAGTGAATGAATCAAGCACAATTCCAAGAAGCAAAAAATGGCTTCGTTCCTGAACAGTATTTGAACTGTCCCAAGGCATACCAGCTGACAACATTGACTTGTCATTTCGCGTTTACTGATGTATCTGCACTGCTGAGTCATGCTTCAGTGCTGCAAATTGCAGGCTCACATTATGTATGATGAAGATTCGGACGGGGAGGAAGGACCGTCCAGTCCTACACCTGAAACGAGGGGTGTGGGTGAAGCTGACCAAAAACAACTTTTACAAGAGGAGATGCAACGTGCTTTGCAAGAGGCTTTTGAAACAACTGACAGAATCAAAAGGGACGCGACTTGTCAAACAAATGAAGATGAATTTGGCATTCCCCATGCAAGCACTGAGGAACCAGGTAATGCCACAAATTCGACTGGGTTGCACGACGGAGGTGGGATGGCGACGGAGGATGAGAGGCAACAATATGAGGGAGACTGCGACAAAATATTCAGTGAGTCACAGATTCCTTTGTATGAAGGGTGTCATCACAGTAGATTGATAGCAACTTTGATGCTGCTAAATTGTTGCACGACCCACAAGTGTACAAATGCGTTTGTGGATGAGCTTCTGTCATTACTGAAGGATTCATTTTTGCCTAAAGAGAATGCGTTACCGAAATCACATTATGAGGCAAAAACAATGATCGCCAGGATGGGGCTAGCATACAAACAAATTCATGCCTGCGAACAGGGTTGTGTGTTGTTCCATGGAGAGCTTGAAAAAGCGAAGTACCACCGATTTCACTCTTCATGACTGACTTTCGACGTGTTTGCGCCACGTCATGTTATAAGTGACAACTAGATGTCTAATGCTTCTTTAGTCAAGTACAAGAACTTGTAGTATAGTACATCCAAATTAGTGTATAAGCATCTCCCTAACTATTTCTCCCCATATAATTCAAAGAGCAAATTTTCCCAGTTTTTTTGATCTATGGATGCACGTTGTGTGTGGAGGTTTTGTTGGTTTATGCGCACATGGGCCAACAGTAGCCCACCGCACCCCACCTATTACATCTGTGTTGGGCGGTTATTAAATTTTCAGGGTATAAAAATCAGGTTATCAACCCGGTTATTAATATATTGATAACCAGAACCGACAAATTTTCAAAAAAAATTTGATATTGATAATATGTGGTTATGTGGTTTTTGATAACTGGGCCATATTGATAACCGCAATTTAATATGCATCTCATGGCCGAGTCTGATGAGAGGGCCAAACAGGCTGAAATAGGTTGAAGAAAATGGTGCCCTCACCACATTGTCCTTGACCTTGTGTCATGACCGACAGAAAATATTACCTACCAAGAACCAACATGACCTATTTGTATGTGCTGCTTGTGTGTGTAGTCGGGTGTTGTCGGAATGGTCTGTGAGAACCACCACGGTGCAGCTGAGGCAGTGATTGAAACACAGACTGTGCTGACCAAGCAGACTCTCCCAAGAATGTGGTATACATCAAGAAGAATACCAAATCATGATACTAATAGGAGCCGGTAGCCCACGTTTGCAGGATGGACAAACTTCTTCACATCGTACATTAAACAAAAGCCCCGGTTGTCCTACCATCGTCAAATTTCCACTTGAGAGAGCTCCTGCGGTGTACTCATCATTTGCAAATGTCTCCATCTGCGATCGCTACGTGAAACCCCTCCGGGCTTAGGGTCGCGGTTACATCATCAGCCCAAAACCCAAGCTGCAAGACACCCCTCCCGGCTTCAAACCGCGCCTGCTAAGACGAAGCGGTGACAACATAGCATCCATCCCAGGCCCTGCATATCTTCCGCTGGCTGGCATTCCATGCTCAATGCCCAATGCAAGGCAGAACGTGAATTGGGAAATATATGACAGGGATATTGATATATTTCCCAATTCACAGCGTGCCTTGCCTCGGCTCGATACTAAGAGAACAAACCGCGCCTGCTAAGACCAAGTGGGGACATCAAAGCCTGCATCAAAGGCCCCTGCATATCTTCCGCTGGCTGGCGTTCCAGGCTCTCGGCTCCATACTAATATAACAAAACAAGCCAAAAAAGGTGCTATGGCCCAGCCCTCTCTGTTGGCGGCTACCCTAATGGGCAAACCTAAAAGGAAATTTGCGAGGTTTTTAAAACCTTCGGCACTTTCATTCATTCTAGTGGTCAGAGGCTAAAATCCGTCTACCAGGCTTCTCTAGAAAACCTTAACACCACGTAGACAAACAATTTGTAGTAGCTTAAGTAAAATACATTGCCATTGCTCCGGTTTGAACACTTGTTGGTGTCAAAGTGATAGTAGAAACTTTCACTGTGAATTATTGAAATTGAAATGTATACTGCAAAATATATTCTCATAATTACAGCGTCCAATGTTTGGCTTGGGGTGATAATAATAATATTTGATGCCTCCCAAATTGTGGTATCTCTTCAGCCCGTGGGTTTACTGCCTTCCGTCTTAGGGTGATGGAATAAGGACTATGTAATGAAACGTTTCATAGTTGTGGTGAGAACTTCAAAATTTAAAAACCAACCGACCAGTGTGTGCCATCCTACAGCTACAGATGCAAATGTACGCATCAATGTGGTGATAGCAAGAAGAAAATGGAAGTTGCCTGCTCGATCAGGTGGGTGTTGCCTAATGGGATATTTCCGAGTCTGCGTCCAGATCTTGATGGCACACTGGCATCACGATGATAAATAATCCGATAGAGAACTGGATAAGGGGAATAAAAATAAAAACGCCAGTTATGTGTGTATACATATATTATTTAGAGAGAAGACTCCGGCCGAAGCTGGCGTAACTAAGAGCCATGTCATGGTTTTAGTCATGGTTAACTAGAATTACCTACTTCTAGTTAACTAGGATATTTTGGATATTTATATTTGTATTTTGTGTGTTTGGACTTCATTTGGTCTCATATGCCAAATGAGGTGTCAAACCTCACTTGGGACATGGGGATGGGTTTTCCCCTTGTGAGTGTTGAGGAGGGCTCATCTTCTTGTAGTTGAGCCTCCATGAGCCTCTCTTACCTCCATAGTTCTAGGTATTGAGAGGGAGTATGTTGAGGGCTTTGTAGGGTGGATTCCCTTAGCTTGACTTAGTTTATGTGATTGAGTGGATTCATGAGTGGAGTGTTTCCATTGTGTTCACTTTCATTATCACTACAAGAAGACGACCTTATGCTTGTGAGTGCGGAGTGTAAGGGTTAGTTTATCACTTGTGTGTTGAAGAGCTTGGGAAGATAACTCTTGTGTTGCAAGGTGTTGCATATATTGCAAAGGAAAATCCTTGTGGTGTTAGGGATTTGAGAGATATTGCTTTATCCTAAGGAGGTGGAGAGCTCAAAGATGGAACTCTTGTAGATCACAAGGCTTGCAAAGAAAGGTGCTTGGTGAAGTTGCATGCACCAAGGAATTGAGAGCAAGGAGAATTTAGCTCTTGTATTACAAGGCTTGCAAGGGTTACAAGAAAGATACTTGTGGTGTTACACCAAGGTGTCGGGGAGCTCAAGAAGGGGCTTGTTTGCCACAAGATTTGCAAGGATTGCAAGAGGGAAGTCTTGTGTATGTGGAAGCATGGATTCTAAGGATTGAGAATCATTTCTATACATTATGGAGTCAATGGTGTGTGCCATGGCTTATGGAGAGCAACTAAATGATTGTTAGTATTCATTTCACTGTCAATCTAGGGTTAAGCAAGCTCAAGTGTGGATGTTGTGGAAGAGAAGCCAAGGAGCTACATAGGCTTGGGCTTGAAGACAACAAGGGCAAGCACTTGGAGAGCATTTGGAAGCTCAAGAGGTTTGAAGGGGAGCATGTGAAGAAGTCTTTCAATCATGATGGTATAGAGCCAAGCTTAGGGCATTGGAAGGGCTTGGATAACAACTTGTGGAAAGTCCTTGAAGAGAGATCATCATTCAAGCATGCTTCCCAAGTGTGGCTTCCAATTTCAAGCATGCGGAGAGCTAGAAGGTGAACGGAGCAAGTTGATTCCCTTGTGTATGAGGTGATGCATGTTTTTGGCTTGAGCTTTGCAATTTCAAGCTTGAGAGGAGTGGCTCTTGAGCTAGCAAGTGAAGGGAGCTTGAATGACCAAGGCTTGGTAGCTTGCCAAAAGAAGTACAAGCTTGATTTTGAGTTCCAATGAGAAATTGAGCTTGTTGTGTGGCCAATGCATTGTTAATTGAGTTGGAGACAAACTTGAGTAGCTTAAGGTAAAGAAGATCAAGGGAATTTGCCTTGGTACCCTAAGAATTGCATGTATGCTTAAGGGGATTAAGCATAGAGCCCCAAGGAGCACAAACCCTAGCTTGGTAAGGCTAAACCTCAAGGAAATAGAGGGGGAAATGGCTAAAGCCTAGGGGGAAAATGAACTACTCTATGAGGGGGAAATGGCTATTCCTAAGGAGAATACAAGGGGGAATACAAAGAAAATACATATAGGCCCAAGGGAATATTGGGGGAATACTATGGCATATTCTCAGGAATATTCTAAGGGAACATTGGGAACGCATTGGGAACATAGTGACATAGGAAGAGTCCTTGGAGGATTGTTTGGGGTCCTTGGAGGACCATTTGGTGGACCATTGGGAGTCATTGGATGACTGTTTGGGGTCCTTGGAGGACCATTTGGAGGACCATTGGGAGTCCTGGGAGGACTGTTTGGAGGACCATTGGGAGTCCTTGGAGGACTGTTTGGGGTCCTAAAATGACCATTTGGAGGACCATTTGGAGTTCTTTGGAGGACTATTTGGGGTACTTGGAGGCCAATATTTGGCGAGCTTGAGGAATCTTTGGCGACTTGTGTGAGGGACTATTTGGGGTCCTCGAGGACTAAGTTTTGGTAGGCTCATGGGCTTTGATGTACTGTTTTGGAGTCCCATTGTGCAAGGATTGGGAGCCTTAGTGAGATTGTTTGAGAGACATATTCTTGAGGGCTCTTGGAGAGTTGTTTGAGAGACCCTTGAAATGTAGTCTTGTCTATTGCTTTAGCAAGAGAGTGTGGAGATAAGGTAGTGGGATGAGAGCATTCTGGGGTTAGGAATTGCTTTAGTCTCTTTTCCCTGTAGTCTTTCACCCTCTCTTAGGCCAAAACCTTTCCGCAGGTGGAGGCAAGAGTCAGTCTGAGTTTGGGCTGGGGTGTCATTGTAGGAGCGATACTGTGGAGTGTGTTTAGTGTGGGGGAGCTGCTGTCTTGATTTTCTTGTGTTTGGATCCTCCCACACGTGCATGCTTGACTGTGCACCATATTAGCTTTGTGTGGGCGCTTGTTTTCATAGGAGGTTGGTCCGGATTTGATCACCGGTCAATCCTAGAACGTGCTGCCGGTGGTGAGGCTGGGGTGATGACCAGTCAGACCATCATTGTTTCTCTTATGGTGAGGCTGGGTTGATGACCAGCAGACCATAGGAGTGATTGTGGTGGATGCAGGTGCAGGTTTATGTTACGAACCTAGTAGTCTAAGCCATAAGCCGCACAGGTTCTCTACCTGGTTACCTTGTGGAAAGGGGGATTAGAGACATGTTTACAACATGTGTGGTTGTGAGTTTTCATCACGGAGGTGCCACCAGTTGCTGAGGAGAGTGCCGGTACGAGCACCAACGATACTAGTGGATATACAAGACGAGGTGTGCGGTTTAGGCCACCTTCACCTTCAGTGTCTTCTGAGGAAGGTTCAGACTCAGATTTAGGAGGATTCTTGCCAGGATGCAAGCCATTTCCGTGCCATTGTTGTGGGATACGATGGAGGAAATGTATGGAGCTACGAAGGGGCCACGTCAGTACTCTGGAGTTGTGGGCACCATCGAGCTTGATGATTTTATACATGAGTTTGATAGTTGGTGTGATTTGCAGCAGATGCGCAATCCACATTTTCTTTTATGGCGTGGAAGGGGCTGTTTCAACCAGTGTTGTGCGGTTCTTGCCATATTGAAGGAACCTTCGGTTCCGGTTCCTTGGTATATTTAAAGAGACGGTTCCAGTTCTGGATCCGGTTCTTTTTTATGAAGCGGTTCCGGTTCCAATTCCGGGTATTTCTTGGGAAACAACCGCCAGTTCCAGTTTCCGGTTCCGGTTCTCTATTTTTTGAATTTAAAAATGTATATTATTTTTTTGATCGTTTTTATAAATCTGAAAATGATTTGTGAATCCCCATTAATTATATCAAATCTTTTGACCATGTTGAAAATATACAAATTTATGAAATAATAATAATGCAATGTAAGCGGGTATAAATTAATGTGTGTAGAATACACAAAGAAATCATTTTATCTCAAACAACTCGGCCTCTGCAATCAACTCCTCGATCTCATCTAAGTGGACTTCCTCACTATTCAAAAACAGACATGAGAGACGATACAATGTGAGAAAATAAAATAAAATAAAATAAAATTTGCTGCCTACGATGCTACCTCCCTACGCTGCTCCCTCCCATGTGCTGATGCTCGCAGCACATCGCGCAGGTGGGAGGTGCGAGACTACAGAACCATGAAAACCAACCAACCAACCAACCAAAAAAAAAAAAAAAAAAAAAAAAACGTTGCTCCCTCCCCCACGCGCTGGTGCGCTGATCCCTCTCCCCCGCGCTGAGGCGCGTTGCTCCTTCCTCCCCGTGCTGTTATGCGCTGCTCCCTCCCCCGCACTGAAGTCGCGCTACTGCAGCAGATCGCGCAGATTGGAGGTGAGAGATGACAGATCACGGAAAAAAAAAACAAAAACAAAAACCCTAGTGCGGGAACCGGATCTGGAACCGCCACTAACCCCCCGGTTCCAGTTCCCAGTCGGTTCCTGGAAAAACCCATACCCGCCGGTTCCGGTTCCAATCCGCCTAAGCGGGTACCCGCACAACACTGGTTACAACACCTTGAGGGGTCGCCCATGGATGACTACCATAAGTTTAGGCGGGGACATGAGGTGGAGATTGAGGAATGGCGGGTGTATTGGTCACCTGACTATGTCTCCATCACTAGAGGCACAAGAGGAGTGGTAACACCGGCAGCTACACCGGCAGCTTCTGCAAGCAGTAGTGGGATGACAAGTGGAACATGAGCTGGGAAGTCCACCAAGCTCCTGTTGCAGCACCAACACCCGTGCCTGCCTTTAACCCAGTTGTGGAGTTCTTCGAGGAGTTAAGGAGAAACTACCAGGGGATAAGGACGGAGAAATTGCGGAGCTTGCAAGAGTTCCAATGAAAGTCTATCGAGAGTTTGAGGGAGGCTTATACGCGCATGAGGCGATTGATAAGTGTAACCCAAGGGGTTACGGAAGCTCAGGCAGTCCAATTCTAGTATGGGATATTGGACAAGGAGTTGAGGAGAAGGGTGCGGATGCAACTCTCCTACAAGTGGCCCAACCCACCCTAGCAAATATGTTTTTGCTAGCAGAGTGGATAAAGATCAACATGGTGGAAGAGCGAGTGGTTATGGTGGGTTTGGCAAGGAGACACAAAGAAGTGGGGCTCCTAGCCAACAACAACCACTACCACAGCGTGCTCAAGGCAACAAGGGGGCTCAGACAAAGCACAGGGAAGGTCAGAGGGGATCTCAAATGCAAAGGTCTCTCCCTTCATTCTCAGGCCAACAACAGACAAGTGTGTCATGTTGGGATTGTGGATGACCACATTTGAAGAAGGATTGCCTAGAGAGAGGCAAAAGGTTGGCACATGCATAGCCTACACAACTACAGTGTGGGCATTGTGGCAAGTACGGGCATGAGGAGGCCCATTGTTATGACTTGCATCCTGAGCTACGGCCAGGCCAGTTCCAAGGGAACAATGGTGGCCGATGACGAGACAATGTATTCCAGAGAGGTAGAGGAGGCAGAGGTCGTGGTGGAGGTCGTAACCAAAACCAAGGAGCACAAGGTTAGGGTCAAGGTCATGACCAAGGCATGGTGGATAGGCTTGCCGAGCTAGAGCAACGTCTTGCTACCATGGCCACTACTCATGTTGCGCCAACTCTAAGGTCTGAGGTTCAAGCCCTACCTGCACAACCTCCTATACCTAGGGAAGACCAGATTAGTATGGGCTTCATGTGTGGAGCCGCACTTGCAGGACCATTGCATGTGGATTCTGCAGCTCCTGTCACTCGAGCAGCAACGCGTCCTCCTGAGCCAAGAAGAGCAGATGTGGATTTTGATCCACAAAGAGGGGAAGCAAGTCGGCAGACAAGGCTTCCACTGTCTTTCACATTTGCTGAGACAGTGCCAACTATGCCATCGATGGCACCCGCTCGCCCAAGTGTGTCAGAGGTAGAGCCACGAGTGCCATTGGGGAGAGTTGGTATGGCTCGTAAAATGCTAGCGGGTGGTACTGCAAAGCAAGGTGCAGCCAGTACATTGTTGGGGGCGGCTTCGGCAATTTGCCAAGCTCCATTGTTTTCTACCACGACAATTGCAATGCCGGGGATGCGGCCAACTGCAGTGTTTAGACTGGCGGCTGCACTCTATGAGAGTGGTGATGCATCGGCACTATGTGTGGGGATAGCGGATAAGGTGCAGTGCATGGATGCCCTGGATTCAAGGGTGAAGACAGCCACAGCTGCAAGGTTGCAGGAGTTGTCAGCTAGACCAGCCATTGAGTGTAGTATGGTGACTTCTGGGGTAGTCCTAGTGGACAATCAGGATGGTGTGTTTCAGTTGGGTGGCCCAGCCGGGAGGAGGTATAGGCCACTGCGGGTCTTGTTGGACTCGGGAGCACAGCCATTGATGTTGGGGAGAGCAGCAATTGCAGGCTTGGGCCTTACAGAGGCGGACTTGGAGCCTTGCCATTTCCAAATTCAAACATCTTTGGGTGGTTCAGAGAAGGCGCGATAACATGCCATGAGCTCTTCATTCGATTACAGCCGGATCATCCTACGGACGACTCAGTCATGAGAGCCCAAATCATCCGCCCCCAGTATGGTAATGTCTGTTGGCAAGGGCTTTTGGTACCCTTGAATTGCTGAGAGAGGCAGCAACTCAGGGTATTGGTGTGTGAGCAAGGCAACGTGACGCATAGAAATACGCCGAGATATCTCATCCTTCTCCACATACAAGTACTTTCGTACTTTAATCCCAGCTTGCAACACTCCTGCAAGCCCATTGCTCATGCCTCCAAACAGGTCTAGCAAACAAATTTCTGAGTCAGGTGGTTGTCAGGTAATGGGCACTGTGTCCAAATGAGCTAACTGAGGAGATTCAGGTGATGTCACTGAACTCTCCTCACTCACCAATGGATAGGCCTCTTGCCATGCTTGGTACACACACTCGTCTACTACTCGATGCAAATTCCCAACTGTACCCCACAGTGGAATATAAACAGGCACATGAGGAAGCAAATCAGCCTTTTATGCCAATTGTTTGTCCTCATCAGTTGGTGGCCTATCATTTGCATGGCTATTGCCCTCCAAGAGCTCACCACCCCAAGCCACCACCCCTGAGAATGCAGCCAATGTGGGCATCATGTTCCTATGATCCACCGCTACATTCCCAATAAATCGCACTAGGAGCAGTGCACGTCGACCATCCCCTGACCGCCATTCCGGCCTGTATGATATCGTTTCCTCCCAAAAATCTAGAGTAAATCCTATGGGGTACAACACAGCCCCACCAACAAGCACATCATAGGACATCGCGTCCGTAACAATGGGCCGGCATAGTGCCATTGACTTGGCGATATCCGGATGGCATTGCCAAGGACACTCTCCCGCATGTCATGGGAATGGCTTGCATGATGCAAGAGACGCATTTATTTTGGGAGATGTTACGAGTGTTGCGTGACTTGCAGACGAGGCAAGTGTAACCTCTAGCATATATCTTGGAGAATGTTCCTTTTATGGGGGACTCTCGGGCCAGGGTTATGGCCAGTTTGCATCAGGTGCGGTCTTGGATTGGATCGGCGGTGCTATTGGATGTAGCAGTGGTGGGATCACGCGCGCATCGACCTCGATTGTGGTGGACCAATCTTGCACCACCAGAGCTGCTCGGGCCATGGGCACTACAACTGTGTCAGCTCTGTCAGAGGCATCACGCCGACACGTGTTGGGTCAAGCAATTGATCTAAATTGCTTGACATGGGTCATTGACTTGTGCATGGCTGAGCAACGGAGATTGCAAGCAGTGGTGGCTACTTCGGCATTTCCATTGGATATTGCATCATCCTTGCCAACCGAGACGGTTGAGGCAATGAGTGGGGGCGAGCACAGGATCATGGGGTGCAAACACCCATGACAGATGTGGGATGATTTGCGGAGAGAGAGAGTCATTGGATCTCTCAAGGAGCAATATGAGGAGTGGGGAGAGCCATACACTGAGGATCAGTTGGAGGCCAAAGTGACTAATGTTTTTGAAGAGGTTGAGAATGTTTATTCCCCAGATGATGTCACTATAGGAAAAAATGGGGGGGGGGGGGTTTCGATGCCGCGGCCACGCCGCGGCGTCGTAAAACAGCATTTTTCGGACGGGGAAAAAACCAAATTTGCGACGCCCAAACGTCGCAAGCCCATCGCCAAAAAAACGTCGCAAATATGCGAAACCGCGATTTGCGACTCCCGGGCGTCGAAAAAAAAAAAAACCTATTCTGCAAAGGGGTCGCAAAATGCGACGCCCGGATGTCACAATTTAAGGGGGTACATTTGAAATTAGGCGGGAAAATTTGAATTTGAAATTTGAATTTCAAAAATTTGTTGACCATTGACTCCGGTTCTGTCTAATGGCGATATGTTCATTGTTCTACATATATCATACAACGTATACTTGAACCTAAGACCTCCACGTTATAATATTTCTAAGACACTACAAACTAACCAACACACCTACGCTACATCTATGTATCATAAAAGCAATCTAAATATATATATATATATAAAGATTTCCTTCAAGTTCCTGCAATTTGATTTATTTCTTCAACCCGACTGGTTGATTGATTGGTTTACTGATTGATTTAATTCTTGAACACGACTGGTTTGTCTTCCCGCTCCGAGTTTAAATATTAGCCAATTACCCAGGGTAGCTAGGCCCTTCAGGCCATCCTTAAGGTCCTCGCCTTTGTCAGACCGACGCGTTCAGGGAAGTTTAATGCCTAACCGGATTTTGCTAGGACATTTAATGTGCTTCCAACTTGCCCTTAGCCACTTCAGCCTCCAAATCAGCTTCATCTACCATGCTCAGTGCTACCTGCCTAATATTTGTTTCATCGAGAATCTCTTTTGCTCGATATTGCCAGTGCTTGATTTGTTTAACATGATGGTCTTTCTTCTGCGAAATAGAGTGGATCATCTTAAGGTATTTTTGGTATTTCAGCTGGCATTGGCATCTGACCCAAATGTCAGGATACTTTACAACGTCCTTGGAAAGCTCAAAGAGCTTACACTAGAAGAGAAACCGGCTTTTTCCACGGCTCTGCCATCTCACACCTGGCACATTCCACGGCTTTTATCACGGGTCTGTAGAGTGAGCCAAGGTGTGGGTCAAAATATGCCCTAACTGTGGGGTGTCTCACATGTGATCCACACCCGAGGCAAGAACGGTGTGAAAACAGCCATGAGCGTGGCGGGAGTTGGCTTAGTTTACATGGCATGTTACACACATGTGTGAAATGTGACCATAGAATTTCCACATTGTGGTGTATGGGGAGTTTGAGAATGATGCCCTTGGAAAATGATTATGAACTTCATGTTCATGTTTGGAAATCTGCACGATGGGCTACTAGCAAGTGAAGAATCACCCCCTGCTACACCCCATTTTCAATCTCTACATTATGAAGTCTATAATGCCCTTGGTGAAATGAGCATGGGATCGCATTCAAAGGTGGCCCCGTTCCGTTGCAACCTATGACACAAGTAGGACAAATATGCATAGGCATGATTTACATTTTTTTTGCCACAAAACACTTGCATCATCCTTACGTTGAACTCCTTGTTTATGTGACATGCTTGGACTTTGTCATCTCACACATCAAAGAAAAAACCAGAATATTTCAAAAAAATCCTAACCTAAATTTACTAACAAGTGTTCAAACCAGCCCAATGGTAATATATTTTATTACCATTATCAAATATTTGTCTACGTGTGTTTTGGTTTTCTAGACAAGTCTGGTAGCAGGATTTAGCCTCTGACCTAGAATGAATCAAAGTGCAAAAGGTTAAAAAGTCAAAAAGTTGCTAATAAGGTTGCCCATTAGGGTAATTGTGAACACAGAGGAGGGCTAGGACTTGGCGTTTTTTTTTGTCTCCTGCGCCACACTATGTAGCCGAGGGATGGAACGCGATGATCGCAGGATATGAAGGGGCGTGGGATGGAGGCATTGAGCAAATGATGCGGGAAGGAGGAGAGGAGGAGGAGATGAGACGAGGAGAAGCACGCAAAAGGGGAAGGAGGTCCATGGTGACACCTTCAGAGCTGCAATTGTACCAAATGTCATTTTGAACAATACCCTAGTGGACATGTATGCAAAATGTGGGTGCATCGAGGATGCAAAGGGAGTGTTCAACTCTATGGCTGAACGAGATGTGGTGTCGTGGAGTGCGATGCTTGCAGGGTATGCACAGCAGGGACGTGGGATGGAGGCTTTGGAGACCTATGGAGCAAATGATGGGGGAAGGGGTTCAGCCCGGCCACATCATGTTTGTATGCATTGCAGGCCTAGCAGCCCTGGAGAAGGGCAAAGAGGTGCATGGGGATATCATCAAAGCTGGAATTGTCCCTAATGTCATTCGAAACACTGCCCTGGCAGCTCTGGAAAAGGGGAAGGAGGTCCATGGTGACACCTTCAGAACTGCAATTGTACCAAATGTCATTTTGAACAATACCCTAGTGGGCATGTATGCAAAATGTGGGTGCATCGAGGATGCAAAGGGAGTGTTCAACACTATGGCTGAACGAGAGTTTGACATTGCGGATGTGAGGGCCCAGACTATCAAGAACTGCGTACAAGCCATGCTACAATGTCATGTGATTTCAAACGGAGAGAAAATATTTCTTGCTCTTGTTTGCTCTTTCTGCTTGCAAATTAGGCCAAAGCGCTTGGAAATTTTTCATAGGCTCTTCGTGCAGGGGAATAGAAAGGATTTCACGTGTGAAGTTTCCTTTGGACAAAGTTATTGGTTGAATCCCACCTGTTGCCTCCTCGTGAACAGCCTTTTGTGCTGCCATCACAGGTCGATCAGGTTTTTTTCTCTGAATGTTTCAATGAACTGAGGTGGAATGTGGTGCTGGAAAAAAGCCCCCGGTCACGCAGGGTGGTCAGCGATGTCAGCATTTGCAACGATGATATTGCGAGTGTGTCAAGCCTCTTAGCCCCTGATCAAATTGAAGAGACCAATGTTGCTGGAAACAGTTTGGGGCAGACCATCCAAGTGACACCTGAAGATGTTGCTTCACTATACAGAGACATGGGATCTGAGGAAGGTCATCCATGTCCCACGAGAACAGTTTCGGTGAAGATACAGAATCAAGTGATGATGAGGACGTGTAGTTCCTGGAATGAGGTATCACATTCCCCAGAACTGCCTATTACAATCTGAAGTATATTAGGGCTTTGTTCACGCGAGGAATGCTTTGTTCAGCCTCAGACGTATATGAAGGGCTATGTTTTCACATACTAGATGTCTCTTTGGTTCCTTGATTTTTATTAAGGGCTTTGTGAGGCTGACACAAAGGAAGGGTGGGGGTGGGGGTGGGGGTGGATTTAAGCAGGTGACATTGGAGGTCTCCAATTGCGATGGCGTGTCATCTGTGGGCTCAGCAATTGTGCACGCAATTCTTGTGCAATTCTCGTATTTTCTGGGAGGTTGAGCTTCATGTCCGCCCCCCTGCATGGATGGGAGACTGCAGGGGGAGTGAGAAGGGCCCAAAATGGAGAAGCCATACATGTTGGTGGCACATTTTCAGAAGGGGATATTGCTGGTTTTAGCTACTGGGATGAAGTTGTTGGTGGAATGGAGTGCCAGACCTTGTCATGTGGACAGCATAACAGCAGGCTGCCGGTTTGTGCGCTGAATGTCCACCCACGTTGTTGGGCCATTTTTCTCATGACTTTTGGTAGGTGCCTTGGGACTTGTTTGAACTCTATGGCATGTAGGTCTTATTTCTACCAGCTCGGAGACTCACTCACATTTGGCTGGTCTATTTGTTGCTTGCAGAATGTGTTGCGAGGCAGCAGAAGGAGAAGATACCATGTAGTGGTGGGCTGGAGCAAAGACTACTGGCTGAAGAAACCACCCTTGCTGAGTATATCTGCTGTATATTTTTCTTTTTTCAATGTAAGTGAAGTGCAGTTATGTGCTTGGTGCATGGACTGTTCATCTGTTGCATGTCTTTGTAGTGTCTTATAGGCCATGGTTAATCCATCCTGGTTGAGGTTCTCTCCTCGGGTGGGACACATGATGTTCTCCCCTTGGGTGCGGTCAATGAGTATTAAGGCCTGAATAGTAGGTGGACGCTATTGTCACGGTTACACATGTATTCTCTTAACTGTCGTATGAAATGTGCCTACTATTTCATGGGTGTCGTGGAGTGCGATGCTTGCAGGGTATGCACAACAAGGACGTGGGATGGAGGCTTTGGAGACCTATGAGCAAATGATGGGGGAAGGGGTTCAGCCCGGCCACATCATGTTTGTGTGCGTTGCAGGCCTGGCAGCCCTGATTTAAATCAGGCACCTCAACCATGACCACAACTTCTAAAAGAGGATCAAGAGAGGGAGTCCATAATGCCTCTTCTGGCTCTTCTGGGCATGTGAAGATGCTTTGTGAGGCAGGCAGACTGAAAGAGGCTTTACAACCTTTAAACCAATGAGCATTTCAGCAGATTTAGATATGTATGTCTGTCTCTTGCTTAAGTGCATCAAATTGAAGGGTCTGGAAGCTGGAAAGCAGGTGCACACTCACATTATCCAAAGTGGATTCACGCCAAGTGTTCTCCTCAATACCCTTGTGAACATGTATGTTAAGTGCAGGAGCATCATGAATGCACACCGAGTGTTCAACGGAATGCCTCAACAAACTTTGATCACGTTGAATATAATGTTGGTAGGATTTAACATGGGTGTGGTAGGAATGCTTTGGCTACCTATGAGCAACTACATGTATGCCAAATGTGGGTGCATCGAGGATGCAAAGGAAGTGTTCAACAGTATGGCTGAACGAGATGTGGTGTCGTGGAGTGCGATGATTGCAGGATATGCACAGAAAGGCGTGGATGGAGGCTTTGGAGACCAATGAGCAATGATGCGGGAAGGGGTGATTCCCTGGGGAAAAATAGCTCCAAGAAACCTGCATGGGTAGATGGTCAACAGGAAGCCGCAGCAGCAGCGGCACAATTGATAAAATCAGGCAATGCTAATCAAGGCACCTTCTTCAACACATTTCACTTTGTTTTCCCCTCTTATCAGAATTGCCCTAAATTTTCATGTTTTAAGAATTCTGCAAGTTAGCTGGTTGAGTGAACCTTTGATAGTTTGGAGTGACTTTGACATGATACTGCCAAAGTGACAATAGGAAAGTATCCAAAAATAGGTAACAGAGAGGAGAAGCTGTGGAATTAATACTTTTCTGACCCCAGTCAATGGTGGGACAACCGTCTTGGAAGGTAAATGCCTTTGGATTACAGAGTGGTAGATGCAATTGAGAATAAGAACTAGTGTGATAAGTTGAGTTGGGTGTTTGTTGGAACAAATCTAGGTTGCCATCGTCAGCTGCTAACAACAATGCAAGGATGTATGCATGATCTGTGCAGAGGCATGGATAGCTGAAGGAGCAGGGATAGAGTGTCATCCAAGAGGGCCAGATTTCAAGCTCCACATTACTTTTGATTCCCTGTGGAAGGATAGCTACACGAAACCTGCATGGGTAGATAGTACATAGTTTGGAGTGATGATACTGCCAAAGTGACAATAGGAAAGTATCCAGAAACATGTAACAGAGATGAGGAGAAGCTGTGGAATGAATGCTTTTCTGACCCCAGTCAAGGGTGGGACAACCGAGGGAAAAAGGTGAATGTCTATTAGATTACAGAGAGTAGGAGACGCAACTCAGCATAGACACTAAGGCAAACTCTCATTCCCTGCAAAGGGTGTGTTTTGGTATCTGAGAGAATAAATATAATTTTTAAAAACATAATTTCAATATTTTATTATTTAATAATGTTCTCATCAAGGCCACTGTCCATTTTTCCTATAATAATAATAATCATCATCATAATAATAACAATAAATTAAATCCATTAATATTCAAACTTAATATTGGAAATCAATTAATAATTAATTAATGCGTACCACCACACAGGAACGAACACGTGTTGCATAATGACTTGTCGAAGGTGTGAAATATGACACGTGTCGCATAGTGGCTTGTTTAAGGTGTGAAATCCGTCGTGAAACATGCCACACTGGCCTTTTTCACACTCTGCCATGTCAACTATGCTATCGGCCATGTCAGCGGTCATGTCACCATGCACCCCGTGAAAAAACCCACCCATGGAAAAAGCCTCCCGTGGACTTTTCCACAGGGCCACCCGAGAGCCAGGCCGTCCACGGGGTGTCCGAAAGCACTAGTCATTTCTTACACCCACGGCAGGTGTGGACTGCGGCTGATTCCACAGAAAAAAGTGTGGGAAAAGCCGTGGAAAAAGCCGGTTTCTCGTCTAGTGTTATGGGACAGGATAAGGCATGCACCCAAGAAGAAAAGAGAGTGCCTTGTACCAAATGAGAGGGTCTCTCTCTGTCTAGGTGGTTTTTGAATGCTCCTAGACATCTTGCAAGTCTGATATGGTAGGTTTGTGTCATTGCGTGAAGGCTTTCATTGTCTCAGGATGTTATATCATGTCATGTTAGTAAATTGTCATTCAGTACGTGGCTGCATTTTGACTTTGCTGGCTGATTTGCAGGAAGCCCATTGCGGGCGATCAGTCGAGCTGCAAGAAATCCAAGAGTTGTATGTGAGCAAAACAATGACATCAGAGAGAATGGTGAGTTGTTTGTAAATCTCAACTCAGTTGCAAATGAGTCTGCATGTGTCAGTGGTGTGCACCCATTAGGATGTGTGAGCGGGTCCATTCGATTGCACAAGATTCCTTTAAACCTCCACTTCATGACAACATTTATTTGCATGCAACATCGTGGTTGTGGTGATATTTTTTTTTCTCATTCAATAGTGCTGTTGTTGGCAGGCGGCAAGTGAGGACTATTGTAGTATCGTGCGCAAAGTCGAGGAGCTAGGAAGAGAAACCACAAGTCAGCAAGAAGACATCATCGATTTGAAGGCTTGTGTCTCGCAGATGATGCTTTACCAAAAAGCGATAGCCAACAAGTTTGGCATCTCTATATCAGTGTCTCCGGCTGTGGGGACATCTGCAGCAGCTAGCGAGTGCATAGACGCAGCTCGCACATCCAGGCGCCTAGAGGACAACTTCGAGACACCCCCTGCAGTTCCATAAGTGTTGTCTCCCCCCCGTGTCTGTCATGATCAATTGCAGGTGGGCAAATCCCCCTGCGATGGCACGGGAGATGAGGACGCAGACAAATTACCTGGCATGCTGAAGGATCCCGTACCTGTGTCTGGCTTCATGGATCCCATGTCAAAAGTAGCATGCCTTGATTCAGAGGCAGTTGGAGAATCACTGGGCATGAAGGGGGATGATTGTGCAATTGATCTTGGTTCCCCTCGGGTTGTCCCTACCACTCCCCATTATTTGTTGAAGAAGAAGGACAGAGATCCGACCAGTGCAAAACATTTACTGATTCTAGATGTAAATGGCTTGCTTTGTGAGTGCGTACATGTTGGTAGTGTTGAAGGGTATATTCCAGATGGCTTTGTTGGCAGAACCTGTGGCAGTAAAATGGTGTTGATGAGGCCTGGCTGCATTGATTTTTTGAAAAAGTGTTTTGCGCACTTTGAGGTGGCAGTGTGGTCTTGCATGACACTTCGCAACTTCCAACCTGTTGTGGAGTGGATTTTCCGTGGCCGGCCTAATCTTGTGTGTCAGTGTGGAATGCTAGGTGTGTAGCTCTGTCTAGTTTATCATTTGTCTAGTTTTAGTTTTAGTTTGTGTGTAGCTCTGTCTAGTTTAGCTTTTGTCTACTTTTAGTTTAAGTTGTGTGTAGCTTTAGTTGTAGGGGAGTATGCTGCCAGCATAGCAAGCAGTATGGCTATAACCTGCTCATAGCTCGGTGTATCTCCGCTACCACTCATCGTGCAGTATGCTTTGTTTGTGCAGGTGCCTGCCGGGATTACGCAAGTCTCTGGCCACAAGGCATTGCAAGTAAGATTAATCCACTGCCCCATGCAATCTGCATTGGCTTATCGCCAACCCATTTGCGAGTGGTACTTGTGGAACCCAGTCCAATGTGTGGAGCATATGTTCCTATGTGCAGGTACCTGGCCATTCACAATCTGCGGCAGTTGAAGGGGCAGCCACCGCGCTACCTGACAGCAAGACAACTCCCAAAACTCCAGTCCTCAACTGCCAGAATGGGGTAAAGGTTCCCTACCTACCTGCAATTTTCAAATTTGCACACATACAGTTTGTCTAATCGTGCCTACACATATTCTTAGCGATATTTGTTTGTTTCACATATGTATATGTTGTTATAGCTTTGATTTTTGCCAGAAAGCTTGCTCATGTATCTTCTGGGGTTTTCGGGGTGGATGGCAGTTGAAGGTGGGTGACCAAGTCCGGCTTATCGACACGGTTTCGAGGGCAACAGCAGCATCTGGCCACATTGTTGGTCTACAAGGCTCTTCAGCGAGTGCCAGATACCCTATGGTGCCTGAGGGGTATGTGGCCATCATGATCACACAGGTGACACTTACCAATGCCCCTCTACCGTATCACAACAAGTCCATGAAGCCAGCGCACACAGAGTTGGGAGACACTCTAGATCATGTTACAGTTTGGAGTGACAAGTTTGTGAAAATCCAGAAAGTGAAGTGATGAGCATTTGACTGCCCCAATTTTTGAGTGCATCATCTGCCATGTGTTAGGATTGCACCAGTCCGAGAGATGCCAGTGTATACATCTTCTGCTCAGGCATTTGGAAGTCTACTTAGACTTTGCAGCTTTGTGCATTTTGTAGCGGCACCAGATTAGATTATGGAAATGATCTCAGATCATTAACTCACGTTGTATTTGAACTGATGCTCCAATTTGAAGTGTGCTTTCATGTTTCAATGGTGTTTTCGCTTTGAATGGTGCTTTATGTTTCAATGCTGCTAGAGTCAGGCCCAGGACTACGCTCATGTATAGGACTACCTCCCATCCACAGAGCCTCTGGCACGTGCCACTTTAACCCCCTCGTGTTCGCCCATACGCGTGCCACGTGCTATATCCAGACTCCACAGAGCACCATAGAAGTCATATGTTCCAGTCATAACGACCACCCCCACCCTGCGTAATTTGACTCCACGTGTGGACCTGGCATTAAATGTCCGAAGTCATACATGCCAGTCACGAAAGCCCCTCCCGAAGCCCATTGTCCTAGCACGTGTCATGTCCCATTTGCGCCACGTGTGGCACTGGGGTTAGTCGGTGGGAGTCATACATACCAGTCTTGGAAGACCCCCTCTCCCTCACCCTGTCACCCCACGCGTCATGTCCAGTCTAATCCACGTGGTGTCCTGGGGGTTAATCTGCGGATGTCACCCTGTCGTGCCACGTGTCCTTCCCGGTATTCTCCACATGCTGTCCTAGGATTAATCCTCCAAAGTCGTATATGCCAGTCGTGAAGACCTTGTCACCTTCCCTTTGTCGTGACACGTGGCATATCCCTTCCGTTCCACGTGAAGCTGACATGGATTCGCAGTCAATTATTACGGTCTTATCAATGACTATGATTAGGTGTCCTCGTTGCCACGTCAACAGTGAGCTCCACGACTGGCAGATACGACTCTATGGCGCTTACGACTCATTTGTCACAACTGATTGGGTTTATCTGACTGGGCAGTCATGCAGTCATAAAAGGCTGATACGACTGGAAAATAGCAGACCTAAAAGCCGGATTTTTTACTAGTGGGCCGGACTCTTCTCCTGTGCACCTCTCCATGGCTCTCCGGATGTCCGCATCACTGTAAGTGATGCATCCACGTAGTTGTAGATGAAATCATCATCCACCGGATCGCAGGAGGAGTCAACATGCCCCCCCCCCCCTTCAAGACTTTGAACTCATTCACGGAAGATGGTGTGGATGGGTGGCGTTCTCTTACAAGACAGTGCGCGTCGAAAGCACGAGTCTTGGCAATTAAAACAGGGAAGACACTGGAGTGGGCACCGAAGCCAGGGCCGGGGAAAGACTAACGGGAACACTTGCACCATGCTTGCGGCAACGCAAGGATGGTACGGGAGAAGGACAGGAAAAAACGAAAAACAGACGAGTCAAAACCGTAGTGAAATTTCTGGAGGGTTGAAAACAAACAACGAAATGAGAATCTACCTTCTGGCTTGGGAAGCCCCCCTTTTTGTGTGGCAAGCTGCTAACCCCATTCCAACTTTTAATCACCTTCATTCCATCCGACTTGAGAAAATTGGCGAGCTAGTGCCGACACTTCGAATTGGCTGCTTGGAGGATGAGCAGACAGCCATTGTCAGCCAAGAAGTGCCCACAGAATCTAAAGACCCAAGGCCAGTAACGGTCGTCCCATGCATTCCAAGCAGGAGTCACACCCATCGGAGGAACGTCGGGGATTGAAAGCTCGTCGGGAATATCCACAAATACGAGCTCGCATGCAAAGGGTTTCTTCTCCCCGTTCAACCATACTGCCCACTGTCCGTATTCATGCTTTCGTCAACGCAATCATGAATACGCATGTTGCATGAATACGCAAGCATGAATACGTGGTGGAAATATTACATAAAATTACAATCTTGGTTAGGCTTGCGTTAACGCAAGCCTGAACCCTAGTCTGAAACCAGTCCCCTTTCCTACACTCTTTCCCCAATCCAAGGAAAAGGCAAACCCCACATCTTACATCCCAAGACTCCCAAGACTCCAGAAAGATTACATAAAATTACACTCTTGGTCAGGCTTGCATTAACGCAAGCCCGAACCCTGGTCTGAAACCAGTCCCCTTTCCGAAATACCAACCACACCCCCCCCCCCCCCCCCCCCCAAAAAAAAAAAAAAAAAAAAAAAAACGCTCTCTTAGTCAGGCTTGCGTTAACCCAAGCCTGAACACTGGTCTGAAACCAGCCCCCTTTTGTTTTAATTTATATATATATATATATATATATATATATAACACTCTACCTGCTCTGGAACTAGTCCCCTTTCCTACACTCTGTGCACTTGTGCAAATCCAAGAAAGCCACAATGTGTGTACAGAAACGTCTGTGATACCAGGGTATGTAGCCACATCAAATACTGTAATCAGGCTTGCGTTAACGCAAGCCTGAACATAGTGTGCAATCGGGTCTAAAAGGAAGCAAATGCAAATGGGAATGCAGTTCCATTCTAACCTATAAATGGCTGGCTTCGTTGCCTGCTCCCCATTGTACTGTGCATTGAACATGTTAGAGCGCGTTCCCCCCTCTACTACGAATTCACGGAAGAAGGCATACTTCCAAACAATCTCTTTCCACCTTTGTATGAAAGTGCCGAAAGATTCATCGGGTTCAGCCACCTCGATTTTGAAGTCATGAAGAGTTTGCTCGATAATTTCCAAACCCCTCTCCTCCAGCTCCCAAGACAAAAGCTTATGTTATGATGCGTTTACAAACAATTGTAATTTCGATGCAAGTTATTGCGAGGACAAAGGCAGGATGACTTCTGCACCTGGCACCAAAATGTCGCTTTATGGAGCCACTTGTCCCAGTCGACATCGCTGAAAGGCCCCATGAAATGAAAGTTGTTTGCTTGACGGAGGACAAGGTCAGAGTTCCAGGCTTGCCACTCTTGTTCCAATGGAGCCACACCTGGTCCAAGAATCCTGCACCGAGACTAGGATCAGCTATGCGAAGTTTTTTGGTGAACGCTGTGACAACGTTTTTGCGGTATAAGTCCATTGCTTCGTTGATGGCCTGCTCAATTCCACGATAGGGACAACTTCTCGGATCCCAAGGATCAAAAGTGAAATGTTCCGCTATCAGGGCAGCCTCATTTGTCAAGTGCACCTCTATGGTTTGTGGAGCCCCTGGCGGGACTCCTGCCCCGACTTTCACAAGATTGTTCAAGCATTATAGTGCGCGAGAAGCCAGACCTCACAAGTTCTGGTTCTGTCCTGATGACATGAAGCGTTGCGTGATGGGGAGTATTCTTGAGTCGGTGATAAGCAAACCTCAAATTCCAGCCATGTGGCCAATGAAGATGGGGACTGCACTCTCAAAATACGTGAGGCAAATCTGTATAACTTTGAACTGGTGGATGGCCACACTTCATTCAACGTCGTTCATGTTGTTTCACAATCAATCTTATTACAGTCATCCATGGTTCATTCATCCCTCATTTTTCATCGAGCATTCATCCTACATTCATCCAATCCAATTCGCCATTCATCCAGAGGATCTAGAGCAGAGCTTGCCGCCCTTAGCCTAGGTGTTGTCAATAGTAGTGAATAGTTGCATCATCCTTCCTTGTGAGCATCTAGGAACAGCTGCACAGATCATAGACCAGGCTTTCCTGGCTTCAGACAGAAGATCTGAGTGAATTCTATGCAAAATAACCCGAGCACATGGAGACTTCCCATCATAGATCGAGCTGGAACAGATGTTCCATAATGTGTGAGCATGAAGGGCTGCGCACACTGGACAGTGCTCCAAATAACAAGAGAGGAAACATTCAAAAGCAAAAGAGAAGGAAGAGTGGAGCAGTTGGGATTCCAGGCAGAATAGAAATGAAGAACCATCTTCCAAACCAGGAAGGGAGCTGTGCAAAGAAGAATGCAGTGTTCAATCATTTCAGATGATCTGTTGTGACAACATGAACAGACCCCCAAGTTCTCTGAAATGAACCGAAAAACAGGGAGAAATCTGTTTGCCACTTTCTAGAGGAAGCAGAGACTTTCATCGCTCTATCTTTCTTCCAAATATCTTCCCAAATACCCTTCCAAGGCAAGCCACGTGATATAACGTCTCTGGGTTTATTTGGACTTGTGACAGCTTTGAGATAAGGATATAAACGGAGCACTGCCATGCAACATACCAAGAATAGATGGAGCATTGTCCAAGCAGAGAAAAGAGGGGGTTACCTGTAATAGAAAAAGATATGATGAGAATAGAACTGTGACAAGAAAAGATGACTAGGCAGTCATTAATGGACGTGCTGGATTGATATATAAACCCCTATTTCGGAGAGATTGGGAAGCGTGTGCAGAGATCTGATTGCATAGCAGTGAGAAGGATACAATCAGTCAGTGCCTCTTGTGATAGTTTGATACTTAGATTTCCGAGACGGGGACTGATAGGAGATAGATGCACGGTGAGGTGGTTGGGAGGACTAGATGGTTTCCAGTACTGTGCACAGTATAGTTTGACATAGAGTAAACCAGTGGGACATGACAAGATTTGAGATAGAGGATTGTAATATTTGGAATCAGAGCCAGGTTCGAGTCTGTGAATCCTGTGGTTTATGAGTCAGATCACGTACGGGTCTAGTTGTTCCTTGCTAGAGAATAGAGACATGTTCGTTGATAAGGCAACATCGATGGAAGGAGTGAGCCAGTCACAAAACAACGTCGCAAAACAACCATTTTCGGGCAGGGGGGAGGGGCCAAATTTTCAACGCCCGTCGCAACGGGGTCGCCAAAAAAACGTCGCAAATTTGCGACCAATGGAGGTCGCAAATTTGTGACGTCGGGGCGACTTGCGACACCCAGGCGTTGCAACCAAAAAAAAAAAAAAAAAAAACCAATCCTACTCTGCAATGCCGAATTAGCAACGTCCAGGGGCCGCAAAGTGCCACGCCCGGACGTCGCAGTTTAAGGGGGTACATTTGAATTCAGGTGGAAATTTTGAATTTCAAAAACTTGTTGACCATTGACTCCGGTTCTGTCCAATGGCGATATGTTCATTGTTCTACAAGCAATGCATACTTGAACCCATGACCTCCACGTTATAACATTTCTAAGATACTACAGACTAATTAACACACCTACGATATATCTATGTATCACAAAAGCAATCTAAATATATAAAAAAGTAAAAAAAAATGACGCCTCCCGAATGGAGCGTAACTTATGATGTCTCTTCACCACAAGGGCTATTGCATTCCAGCTGAAAGGTGGACACCTTCATGACACACCAGACCGTGGTTTGAACCCACAACCACATCCAACGTGGTATGTGTCCATTACCACTGGGCTACATACTGGTTGTCTCTAAATATATATACATATCAAGATTTCTTTCAAGTTCCTTCTAAGAGGGTCCCTCTTGTGACGCCGGGGATTTGCAACCTCCATAGCCTTAGTGCCTAGCCCCAGCCCCAGCCCCAGCCCCAACCCCAGTCCCAGCGTTGTCGCCGTTGTTGCAGCCCCACTGCCAAACGTCCCAAGCGACATCCTTGTAACGACCTAAACTAACTACAACATTGTTGCGACCCCCTGGTGTCGCAGCGGGGTGCCCCAACGACGCTTTTGTGTGTTTGAGGGCCGCAAAGCCCAAAATAATAATAATAATTGTGACGTTGAGGGTCACAACGTCCAAATAAAATAAAATAAAAATGGTATTGCGATGTCGGGGTGTCGCAAGAAAAAAAAATCTGTTGCAACGGGGCCCCCTTTCCCCTTCATGCCACCTTGCGACGGTTGGGCGTCGCAAAAAGGCGTCGCGGGGTCGGCGTCGCAGGCTCAGCGCTGCGCGGGGCGTGGGGGCGCGACTAGCGTCGCAACCCCCCCCCCCCCCCCCCCCCCCCCCCCATTTTTGTTGTAGTGATTATGCTCTAGGCACATTCAGAGGCTACATAAGTCCAAGAGTCTTAATGTGTTCTGTCTTGGTGACTTGACAAGGGTAACATCTTTCAACATATTCGCGTATATTTCTTTTCATACCAGGCCAGAAAAACTGTTTTCTGACCACGAGATATGTTTTTTGAAAGCCGGGATGGCCTGCAATGGGTATATTATGACAATCATACATGATCTTCAATTTGAAATCTACAACCTGGGTTTTGATTCCCCTGGAGGTTCTCAAATGGTGCAACAAAATATGCATCTTTAATATACTGACCATTTATCTCACCTATCACTGTACTTCTGATCATAGAGACAGCATTTGCCCATTTTCTTCTGGACAACACATCTGCCACTACAGTTTCTTTTCCTTTCACATACTGCAAATAAAAAAAGAACCGCTGAAGAAATTCTACCCAACGATATTGTCTACGACTGAGGTTGGACTTGTGGCTAGATACTTCAGACTCTCATGATTTGTCTCTATCCTAAACTCCCTCCCCAGTAGGTAATGCCGCCAAACCTTCATAACATGAATGATGGCTAATAACTCTTTCGTAGTTTAGCTCTGTTGGGCTCAACTTTCTAGACTCATAAGCTGTCCTTCTCTTAGTTTCTTGAACAATATCATGATGACTATCGCTAGAAGAAGCCTGAGAGTGGGACCTCACCTTGTGCACTCGTGTTCCCTACTGGTTGACTTAAAGGCTAATTAATTGCAGGTTGTTTAGGATGACTTGCCACAGGTCCTCCAGGTGTCATGTTGGATCTCACGCCTGCAACAGTCAATCCGATCTCGAATACCGCGTGCAAGAGCTTCACGAAGAGTTTGAGCAAATAATGAAGCTTTTATCACCACTTCATCATCAGGAGAGTTGTTTGTTTCACTCCACTTCAAAATTCACCGCTGGTGCAGACCCATGAGCCCGTTGTGACTAGCTCACTCCTTCCATCGATGTTGCCTTATCAACGAACCCGTCTCTGTTCTCTAGCAAAGAACTACCAGACCCGTACGTGAGTTGACTCATAAATCACATAATTCAGAGACTCGAACCGCTCTGATATCAAATATTACAATCATCTATCTCAAATCTTGTCTTGTCCCACTGGTTTACTCTATGTCAAACTATACTGTGCACAGTACTGGAAACCATCCAGTCCTCCCAACCACCTCACCGTGCATTTATCTCCTATCAGTCCGTGATGCCACTTAGTATTCCACTTAGTCATCATAAGAGAGGGACGATTCATAGGAGAATATCCCAGTTTCACGGTGTAAGCAAAAAAAAAGGATCATGACTTTCAGTCATCCATATCCACTCACCAGGGTCAAATTGCAGCAAAGAAATTGGGGCTACCAAAAACCAACGAAAGCTTCATGTGTAGTGGAGAATGTCATCCGGGGGGTGGGGATTAACAAGGCCCGACAAAAGAGCGAACCCTTATAGCATAAAGAGAGTCTTCAGGGATGGAGGTCTAAAGAGGAGGAGAGAGGTTCCCAATATGATCAGAGTTGAATTACCATCCTGGGAGTAAGTGATTAGATCCAAAAATTGCAAAGAAAGCAAAGTGTGAAGGGAGGTGGTTCACTCCCAGCCACACAAGAAGAGGTCTGCAATTTGGAGAGAAGGAGCAGAGGGAAATCCAAGAGGGAGGGATATTTTGACTAAATAAATCCCAAGATGAAGAATGCCTAGAAGAGAGGGAGATGGTGGCAACCGAGGGATTTTCAACTGATGTTTTTGATCGGAAAATCGTCGAGCGGTCACCAGCCGTCCTGCGGTTGGTCCCCCACCGTCGTCCAACGGTTGCGATTGCCCCATGGTCGCCCCACCGTCATCCGGCGGTCGCCCCATCGTTGCCCAACTGTCTTTATAATAAGACTGGATTTTGGTTGTAGGAGGACAAAGGTAACAATTATAATCATGTATTGTCTGATCCCCATTATCTGCGTCGGTGACGTCAGACATGACGCTGACGCGGCTTGCGTCATGTCGGTTTAGGGTTTAGGACATGTAATTTCAGGGTCGGGGGGTGGGTGGGGTATGACAGATAAGTGTTGGATTGGTATCGTATTTTGAAGATACCATGTTGATACTAGGTATGGAGGTCTTTGTCCAGTTGTGATACCAAAGAAGTACTGGTATTGGCAAAAATCTGAGATTTGGATACCATGGTGGTATCAATAATGCATTATTGATGTGGTGTTTTACAGGTGTCAATGTGAAGAGTTTGTTCAAGGGCATTATCAATACTGGTTTGGTATCAAACAAACCCACTATATATTCTATTAAAAGGCCCACGTCTCATTCTACGTGTACAATAAGCATGCTTCTCGTTGAATTTATTCGTCAAAGTATCCAGCTTCTTGTATTTCATCTTTATTTGCATGTACGAGCTCAGATTCAAGATTGTAAGCTGCATCCATATTGTGCATAGTGAGATTCTGTCTCCCTCGCGTTTGCACATTCCAAGATGAGCCCATTTTGCATCAAATTGCACGAGGAGGATTGTCCTCCTGTTCTGAGAACATCTCCACACTGTATCCAGCACCACCCCCCCCATCTTATGACCTTCAACCAGTAATAGTAAATATGTTGAAGGGTATCTTTTTTATAAGGTTCTCAATACTCTTTAAACAAAACAGGGCAAAAATATTGGCTCTACTCTCTACAGTAAATAATGACATGGATGTAGGGACAAAACCACTCTCATAAAAATAGTGATGAACCGTAGAACATGTATGTTGATGGCGAGCAAAATATCTTATGTGAACAAATCTCGACCACATCCTGGACAAGGTACTCAATCTAACATGAAGAGACAATGAAGAAAAAAGCTCTATGGGAGATTTGGAGGGACAAAGGGGTGAGCGATTCCATATTATGGAATGGGCCCCCCACATGCCATTCTGGTGGGTAAGGTGGTGGCAAGCCGGAGGGCGAGCTCCCAAACTGCCATAATGGCATGTGGTGGCCCCTTCCATAGTGTTAAGGATAGCGCCTGCCGGCCTGTCTTTGCCATATATGCTAGTGGAAGTGGCTTTAAGTCCTCCGGCCAATTTTCCATAATTGGGAGGCAAAATCCTTGTACTTACTGAAAGCCTGTTTGGGGCAGAATTTGGAGACAATCTGTTATTTTGGAGATTACCCATAATAAGTGTGGCGAAAGCTTCGGCTGCCTGCGAAAGAGACGAGACGAGAAACGAGACTCATGTTACTCGTGTTACTCAAAATAAAAGCTTAACTACGAAAAAACTGAACAAATTAAAAAAATGCACTGGCCGGGAATCGAACCCGGGTCTGTACCGTGGCAGGGTACTATTCTACCACTAGACCACCAGTGCTGATATTGAAAGTTAACGATGACAAAGGCTTAATCATCAAATACTACATACATACAATCTGTTATACATGCACACTTAAACTATGCTCAATCCGAATAAACAAGCTGGCATGCTATTGTATTACAGAAACACCAGTGACAAAGAAAAGATAGTGCGCTGCATATCTCCTTTAGAGTACCACCATAGTAATATCCCTGCAAAGAAGCTCACCAAAGTCATATAGGCTGGCACCCTTCCCTTGAAGTTCTAAATCTTTCTCAATTATGTCCTAACTGGTGACAGGAGGAGGTCACCGACATCAGGAACGCATTGTATTTGACTGTTGCAGTGCTGAAGAATCATGTCATGCCAAAGCTAGAAGTGGTAATTGACAAAGAAGATGACCACACAATCAGAGCTGATGGAGAATACTGAGGATGTGATACTGAACTCGACTAAAGACCTTGTAAAATTAAAGCCTGGGGACTTGGACATCTGTTTACCACCCCGAGTTTCAAAGTGAAGTGACGATCCTCCCCATTTTGATGTAATGAGAGGGATTATTTGTGCAGTTGGTAAGAACAAATGGAAGCTTAGGGCAGGCATGATTGCATTAGGATTTCAAAACCTGACAACAGAGAAATACCCCTAGTCTGTGAACTTCTTACTGTTTACTGACACTGATTTTGGCCAAAAACCTTAAGGTTCCACATCATGGTGCTTGAAAGTGTTTACTGATGTAGCATACAAGTTCAAGGATGGCGAGGAAAAAGACCTCAAGGAAGAATGGAGACAGTAATTCCTCTTGTGCCTCTCTGTAGTCAATTGGACCACAACTCTAAGCAGAAACATACACACTTCAGCACAAAAATACAGCAAGTCCATGATCTGGGCACATGTTTACCCACTGTATATATATCAAACTTGCCACATGAAAAATGGGCACAAAGGTTTATAGTAAGCACAAAACCTACTTCTCATTGATGCAAAGGCAAGGAAAACCTGGTTGAGGAACTTGCTGTTTCTGATATTCAACTGACACATGCTTCCAAATGAGTTGACTCATACACCCACAGATCAACAAAAATTCAGATTTTCATAAATGTCTTAGTGGCAATGCTTTCCTGCTACCACGAGGAAAATGTAGTACCGATTGGACAGAGCCACAGCAAAACAGAGAGAGAGAGAGAGAGAGAGAGAGAGAGAGAGAGAGAGAGACAGGCGTGCACTCTTCAGACTCTGTCTTCAAGGAGAGGAAAGAGTCCAGAGAGAGAAAAAAAGAGAGAAGGTAGAGAGAAAGGGGCAGCTGCACAATGGCTTGGCAACTCTCCCACATCTGCCATGATGTCAGTACTAGTGTTTGTGCTTGTACTTCTTATCTTTTTTGCCTTTATGTTTCTTGTATTTCTTAGATTGTTTGTGAGAGTAGTGACCCCCATGATGCACCTCGTACTTTCCATGCGAGCTTCCGTGATGGCTTCCACCATGCGAATCATACATCCCATGCGAGCTGTCATGTAAGCTTCCTCCATGCGCAACAGGATAACCAGCAGGGGTGTAGGGGGCGACAGGTGGTCCATGATAAGGAGCTGCCGGGATGTAGCTGTGGGCCACCGAAGGGGGTGCACTGTAGGGGGAGCCAGCCGGAGGGTATCCAGAAGGCGGGTACCCAGATGGAGGGTATCCATAAGGGGGATGCTGAGGTGTTCCGGAATCATGCTTTCCCAGCTTTCCTGCATCAACTGTGGGATACCCGCTAGGACCATATCCACCTGATGAAGGTTTACTGCTGGCCTTTTTGTGTTCATTTATCTCATATGCAGCGGCTCCCGCCAAACCCAGTGCTGCTAATCCAGCTGCAGCTGCGCCCACCCCATATTTTGAATCGCCATGAGCAGATGCCTTCCCATATGGATCATTGTAAGGTCCACCCCTTGCATACGAATCGTCCTGAACTGCACTTAGAGGATCCGTTCCATAAGGTTTGGTCTGAGAGGAATTCTTGTAAGGATCGCTGGAGGGCACTGGGTATGGAGAAGATTGTGGGTTCATTGGATCACCATAGCTGGACTGGGAACCATAGGCAGGTGCGGGATAGGCAGTAGATGTTGCCCTCCCATAAGGATCTGCAGATTGAGTACTGTGAGCAATTTTACCATAAGGGTCAGTATGAGAACTTCGTGGTGCATAAGGGTCGTTTTGAGAGGAGCTGTTCCCGCTCAGAGGAGGATAAGAACCAGCAGATGAGGGAGGAGCGGACCCGTAAGGATTAGTATCGGGAATGCTGTGAGAAGTTTTACCATAAGGGTCAGAACCACCCTTCCCATAGGGATCACCCTGAGAGGCAGGTTTTCCATAAGGGTCACTGGGTGGCGCATAGGAACCAGCAGAGAAGGGAGGAGCAGACCCATAAGGATCAGCAGGAGGTCCACTTGCAGAAGTTTTACCATAGTGGTCAGAAACAACATGACCATAAGGGGCGGGAGGGTAAGCTGCAGGAGACACCCCTTGACTGGACTGAGGAGTTCCGGGAGAAGGGGGGTAAGAAGGCTGATGGCTATACGTTCCTTGGGGATACACAGGTGCAGAACTACCCTGGCTGGACTGGGGAGGAGACACCCCTTGACTGGACTGAGAAGTTCCGGGAGCAGGGGGGTAAGACGGCTGATGGCTGTACGGTCCTTGGGGATACACAGGTGCAGAACTACCCTGGCTGGACTGGGGATAAGGAGCAGGGTAGGGAGCAGGAGGGTATGGACTCTGACTGTTTTGTTGGAAGGCAGACCCTACAGGGTAACCAGGCGTGGGAGGCGCTGAAGGACTGTAGGGGGATCCCTCTCTTGTGGATGTAGGCCCCATGTACGGAGCTTGGGGGTAAACATTGGAAGAAGGGGGATAATGTTCAGACTGAGAGTGTGAAAGATTGGGAGCATGACTAACTGGGGCTGGGTATGGCTGAGAACCATAGGGGTAATGTTCAGACTGAGTATGCATGAGAGGGGAGGCCCCAGAGGTTGGGTATGCCTGAGAACCGTAAGGGCCTGGCACACTTCCTGGTCCATATGGAGCTGGAAAACCTGGATTTCCTGAGCCATAATGCCCCGACTTGTCTTGCCCAGGGACCTTTTCGAAATTCTGCAATGTGCCAACAAGGGAGTCAGCAATCTCTTGAACAAGGTAAGGAGAGGAAAACAGACACTCGGATACTTACAGGCATATGGCTGGACCGATGCACATTCTAGTTGCAACTGGAGGAAAATTCAACACCAATATATGTGTAGGAAGGGAGCACAGGGATCTCTTCCTTCCCCATCTCCATTTGAGATCCCCACTTCCCTCCCCGCGGTCATTAAAAGCCACCACTGCGTATTTACTAACATTAGCTTCTAGCATCCACAGGTCAAAGTAACTCTTCACACAATCAATCCACTCCTAAAGATTGGATGGGGTATTCCCTTGGCCTGCAAAGTAATTTGCAAGCAAGAGAGCTGGTATGGTGGAATCACCCACCCTTAACCCAAGCCCTCCTTGTGAACATCTTCAACTGATTGATGAAAACATTGAAGAGCAGTGGAGAGAGGGTACAACCTTGAGCTACACCTTGGTCAATATCAAAGAAGTTAGACTTCTGTCCATTGACCATAACACAGCTTTTGGTGTTCACATACAGGTTGTGAACCATCCTTCACATCTTTACCAACCCCAGAAGACCAAAGTCAGAGCCACAACCCCGTCGTGCCATGCTGTGTCATAAGCTTTTTTGACATATAGAAAATGATAAAAGTGGACTTTCCTTCTTTTTCCCTTCCCTGAATAATCTGGCTTAGTGTAGATATGGTCAACGCAGCCCCTATTTCTCTGAAAGCCAGCCTGGCCTTCATGAAAACCACCTCAAGACTCCAGATCAACCTTGAGACACGTACTTATTATCCTACAAAATAGCTTGCCAACTGCAAAAAGAGCGTGATGCCACGATAGTTCCCAGGCTTGTCTCTGTTGCCTTTCTTATACAGATTGACAATGACTCCCCATCTCCAATGAAAGGGAATCATTTCAGTCTTCCAAATAAGGTTAAAGAGAAGGGCAAGGGCCTCTACTGTAGGGTTACCGCCATGCTTGATTAGCTCGAGCATCCGGCCTACCAGCTTTAGAGCCACTTACATGTTCTATAGCTACCACAACCTCAGAAGATCTAATGGGCATATTGTATCCCTTTGTGATATACTCCAGTTCATCAGGCTGTTTGGATCAAAGGAACAGTTTTTTCTACTGTGTCCTTCCATTCTTAAGAAAACCTTCACAATTAGAGTTACAGTCACGGCCAAGAATACTAGTGTGTTTCAAAGGTTTTGATGATGTCAACTGTTGAAGTCACCACTGCAACATTATTATTCCTTATAAACTAAGGGGGAAGATCTTCAAGCGATTGGATAAAGTGTGGGAGAGCCTCTTTCAAGGACAGGACATATTCTGTCGTGACCTCTTCACTCGTCCAGAGAGAGAGAGAGAGAATGTACTCATGCCATTCCCTGCAAATTGGCTTGCCATAGCCTTACAACCATTGACCCTGCAGGAAACTAACCGTCCCGGAGCCTTTTGTGGGGTTCGCACCCACCAGGTTTGGCTTATCCCCGCAGCCAGCTACAGGTATAAACTTATTTTCCTGCAACTGCCATTAAGGCGCTCACAGAGGCAATTGTCCACATGCAAACATGACAACCCCGTTATGCTGAGTTTTTCCTTTCAGTTTTTTAGCCCTGCATTTACCACAGAAATGACATGCTTGGGGATGTACAGGGCACAGGAGGCTTCTGCCCGTCACTCTGGTCTGTGTGCAGGGCACAGAGAGAGACAGAGAAAGAAGGAAACTTTATGACTTCCACAGATTGCCACAAGGGCCCATGCGCCAAGGCAGGACAAACAAAGAACTACAGGACACATCAACTGTTGTCTGCAAGCTTTTCTGGTGCATACACCGACACATCTAGAGGAATATGAGGGGTTGTGGGGTGGTTATATCTTGGTGTATCCATCTATACAATAGGAAAATGTTCTACTACAAGCAGGAGGCTATGAGGCGCTTCTGAGAGACAGACAGACAGACAACTAGCTAGGATGGCTTAGGTAAGTTGCAACAGTATTCTGATCATCATAACTGAGTGCCTCTGCTCTCATAAAATACTGGCAGGGAAAAAGACATCATCTTCTGTCTCCACTTCCCACAAATGTAAAATGCATACATCCTATCCTTGTGTTGACGTTAATCCATCTGCCTGTCACAATCTGGAGATTGTGACGCTGACACTGAAATTGCCTACAGCCTGCTGAGGGTGTGGAGGATGTGGAGACAAGTAGTTGGCAACAAGGATGCAGTTATCTCTGATGTCTATGAAACAAGCTGATCAACAAGGATTTCGAGACTTGCCCTGCTTTGTGACTAGAATCCCCTTGGGGATCAAAAGTGGCAGATTATTTCTATTATCAATGTCAGAGCTTACAGTAAACTCTGAACTCACATTTGAGAGGTAAAAAAAGATAAGAATCAGGCTTTGAAGTGTTGTGTCGATCATTATCAAATCAGAAGATAAATGAAATTGACCTTTACAACATCCACGGAAAGCTCAAAGAGCTTATGGGACAATAGAAACAAGAAAGAGAGAGGGGCCCTTCACAAGGAACCCAAAAGCAATTATTGCTCAACGGATTGTCTCGGAGTCGACTCCTCATGCTAGTAAGCTGCCAAACATTTCTGATCCTCATAATGGAAGACCTCCATGAGTGATTGGGTATCCAGAATAGACAACTGAATCTCCCACGGATCTCATAGTAGAAAGGGCAGTGAAGATAGAAATATCTTCACATTCAATTTCCCTGTTGTTCTCAGCACAAGCGGGGCATAGGCGGTCCTCACGTTGCAGGTTGTCCCACCTACCAGTCTCTATCCGTAGATAGGTAAAAAGAGCATTCCAGAAATATATGCACCAAGACAAAACCTCAAGGAAGACACAGAAAAGAAACAAGAAAAGAAGTAGGAAACAAAGCATGCCATCTCATCCCTGAGAGAATCAATCCAAAAGACCGAGATTAACTACATCCCTACAACAGTGACCAGTCGTTATAACTCCCTGCCGACTTTCATCAGTACATCCTAGTTTGTATGTAAGCACCATACGACTCAGCCAACACAATACTTTTAGCTATCTCAGATTTGTATTGCTAGACTAGTATGTCCGAGGAGACGTCTACTGCCCCGGCAAGCTGTTGAACATGCCAATCTCACCCAGGCGTGGAGCCATCTCATTTGCAGGCAATAGAGCCAATGGTCTGAGAGAGAGAGAGTTGGGGCGAGGGGCACCTTCGGAGTGAAAGTGGCAGACAGTTTAATTTCTCCTTGAGTTCTTCCAGAAGGGCGAATCACGGTAAAAGAGGTGGTAGGCAGCTTGTTCCCAGCATTGAACACCTTGGCTAAGGGTATCCTGCAATCCAGCCACCAGAAATTTACTGGGAATCAGTTCAGATCATCCCAACGCAACCTTCAGAACCTAAATTTGGACATGAACACCATAGACAGCAGTCGGTGTAACATTACCCCATTTTGACCTATGTACTTACCACGGCCACATTGATACCACATTGATACCCCCCTGCAGGCTTTGCAGAAACTTAAAAGGTCTCCTAATGCCTTGATTGACAGCTTGGCGATTCATTAGTTATACCTAAGAACCTTGACAATGTTTACGGGTTCCAAATATAATATTTGATCCTCGTGTTGGGCATAGGACAATCTGTTCAAAACCAAGATTGAAAAACTCCTCAAAACTATGCCCATATTGAGGGAGAGGATGAACTCATAACTGTAGTGCTTTGCCATTATAAATCTTAACTTCCATACCTTCACGACCACCCAGCCTGACAAGGGTTTTGGGTGTGTATGTGGAGAGAAAGAAACAGACATAGAGAGAGACATCACAAGGTCTTACACAGCACTTCCAATCTCGTCGTCCTCAAGGATATTTGCATTGAAGATTTTGATAGAGAGTTCGGAAGTGCTATCATCAACAGGGAACGTGAACCTCTGGTTCCAGACTGGTTTACTGCCTTGATCTGCACATCTCGAGTTAAACTCTTGTAACTATTAGTACACCATTTAAACACCTAGTCCAATCAGCCTACTGATGTAGAGCTATTGATTGTTAAGAAACAATCTAAATCTCAACAATGTAATGTGCAGCTCTTCTATCAACATTTTATTTTAACTAGTCAACAAATTTATATCCGATGTATGACAATGATCCACTCAAAAGTTACTTCTTATAACCTGCAAGGCATAGTCCATGTATAGCCTGCCCGTAACACACTTCACCCAAAAGGACATGAAAACTCGGCCCAAAATTACTGTAGCACTCTCACAGGGCAACTATATTCCAGCAACAGGGTGGTTGGTTGAGTGTCAAATAGAGGGCTGGACTTGACATAATAATTGCAATGACGTTTCCTTGCCTGTGATGATTTAACTACCCAAAGCATTTTCATTGGAATACAAATCCCTCCTGGAGCCAGTTCTCAGGTTCCAGCCCACCATGGTCCGTGAGACTACCTCAGAAGTGGGGTTAGCTTGAGGCATAGTCAATCGAGGTAATAAAGAATTGAGAGTTTATTGTAAGAGCTGGAATGGACATTGTTCTAAGTTTTGGAGATCATAATTTATGCGACACATCTCAGGTTCAGTGATATTGGTGGCCATAACAAATACCTGGGACTGTTTGAACAAAATGTTGAATCCACTGCTTCAATTTGGCCACAGATGTGGCAGACAGTGCCTAAAAAAGGACAAAGAGAGAGGGAGGTAGAAATCTTTGCCACATAATGCCTGCTCATATGTGTGGCTTTGATACTCGTACAAGACCAAGCTGACCAGAACTCAGAACATCTCAAATAGTACAACCCTTCACTCCCAGCTTATCCATACCTGTGGCAGTGTTGGTCCTAAGCTTGGTCCTTCCACAGTACAAAAGGGCATATGGATCTCCTTTGCCTGCAGTCATGAAATGTCACCTTCAACTCAAAACCAAAAGCTATTTTTTTGGAGGTGGTGGGTAAGAGAGTTTGGACCTCTCTACAGTAACTCATGACCTTGCATAGAAGCCAGTTATAACCTCTGAAAGAAACCCGCTTCAGCAAGCTACTAATTCCTTCCATAGCAATTTTGGCAATACAGAACAAGGAAGGTTAGGCCTTCAGCTGGAAAATCTCCACTTCAGTAACAATGCCCCTTTCCCTCTCTTTACCATTCTGGACCCCCTTACTATCGCAAAATGACCGTCCAGTGCAGGAGATAAAGCTGCAGGCATGAGGACTGTGAGTTGCCTGTGAATTTAAAGGACGCCTGTGCTGTCTGTGCTGCCTGTGACGCAATTCTATTGCAATAACCCGTGATACGTAAGATCCATACGATTGACACTGGATAAAAAGGGCGAGCAGAACAGAAAGAAATGTATATCAAAGGACCTATGGGAGGGGGAGAGAGATCAGACCAAATAATTCAGTGTCCTTGATACCCTGGGCGCCTACCAGCAGCACCTCCAAAGTGCCGACTGGCATCTTCGCTAAATCCTTCGCCCTTGCGTGAATACCTTTTGCCCCTCAAAGATGCTCGATATAAAAACCACCGTCAAGTCCCTGCAGTTACATGGCAACCTTTGGAATGAATAACAGCAAGAAGGTATTGTCATTCCTAACCTGTACTCATTCAAGTTTCCTTCGTCCACGCAGACATAGAAGTAAACTGCATCTCCGCAACAAATGTATCCCAGAAATTTCCTCTCTATCTAAACTTCAATCTGCACAGCGTCTTCTTCGTCGCAAACGTGCACTCAACTAGCAAACCAGTCATACTACTCACACTGACCTTTCGAAAGGCCCGATTAGATTATATCTCCTCTTCAGATGAAACGAAATCTGAAAGCACCAGCTTCACGACCCTCCTCCTGGATAGAAACATTCCAGGGATCTACCTCTCAACACAAGCTCCCGGCTCTTCACACGAACGTGGGAAGGATCCCCCCTCCTCCTCACCTCGTCTCTCCACCGCGTTCCTCTCCCTTCAACGCGCTTCATGCGCGAGCGACTTGTTCTTTCGCCATTAATACGTTTAAGAAAACCAAAAATTTATATTTTTGTTTTTCCATTCATATCTTCATATAAATGAAAAAGGGAGGCGTGCTCACAATCATATGATTGAGTCAGACTCTTTTTCTTTTTTTCTTTTTTTCTTTTTTTTTAAGGAAACTTGGGAGCGACTGCTCACAATTCAGGCCCTTGAGGAGGGGGAAAAATTAACCCCCTTTCAGATAAGCCATTAGGCACACAGGTGGGAAACGTCACCACCAGACCAACCGGTCACGAACAATCCACACACCAGGCAGGGCAGCGGGTTTGAACCCCGAACCACCAGGGCGACACACAGTGCACTTACCAGCTGAGCGACCTGAATCGGGTCTTGACCTCTAAGAAAAATGCCCATATCTTGCTCAGATTTTATTTAAATTAAACTATTCCTGAAGCAATAAATTTGCTGACAAGATAGTCCCCACGCACAAGTGGAAATGAATGCATTTGGAGTGAAACCCCGACCTGCAGATTTTTGCAAAAACACTGGGGTTAAGTAAAGAGAGGGGCTAAGCAGGGTTAACTACCTACGTGGCAACTTTTTATTGGTGCATGCAACAGCCAGCTCCAACCCCACTTAGGCCTCAACTTTTGAAAAATTCACCGTTGGATTCCCAAAAACATTTAACATTATGACGAGGATCATAGGAACTCATTCTCTCACCGCTCGGATAGAAAAAAATCTTGGACTTCTGCACACTTTTTGACAATGTTAGAAATTCCATGTTCTGGAACATATCTGAAACCCCCAAAGAATACATACAAAGGAGCATGTAGCATTTTAGCATGAAATTTTGTGCATACTTGGATATCTTGGAATAGGATATGGCTGTGGGTGCGGTGGGCCCAGCGAAAATCAACCCCATACCGCAATTGCTTGGTCCAACCTGACATTGCAGGTTTCTCAAATTCCCAAAAAGAAAACAACCCCCACCAAAATACTATAATCTTTGAAATTTTTGTGATGGTTTTTTTTGCAATTTGGTATATGGATGTATGTGGTAGGTAACCACTGATTTATAAGGTTCATATTTTTGGATGTACTATGATAGGTGGATAACTTGGTTATAGTGTCCAGGGGTAAGAAAATTTAAGGGCAAAAAAACTCCATCTGTAGGAAGTTAAGGGTTAAAGGAGGGAAAATATAACCTCCTTTTTCATATTAACCCCTAAAGGAACAAGCACCCTTTTGGTGGGCCCCTACAAAAGGGTAAGAAGACCTTTGCTTACCCTTCGGGTAAGGGTAAATAGAAATCAGAGGATTATTTATCCTCCAGGTACGAATTATTCATATGTATATTTATTTATCTACATGTAAGGATACATTATTTGTATGTCCATTTATTTATCCTACGGATAAAAGGTAAAGGCCAAAAAAAAATGTCTTCACCATACGATCACGTTCTGCTAGATCAATGATATATTCTGCAGCAGCAAATTTTAGATCCATGTAATACTTCCACAATGACTCTCCTGGCTGGTAAGTCTTGGAGCTCAATTTGGTGAAGCAGTCCAAGGGTCTTTCAGGTGGTTTGAACAGGGTTTTAGCCCATTCCACAAAGGATGCCCAAGTGAGATGGGGGTCATCCATGACAGCTGCATGCAACAAGTCACGGGCTGGGCCCTTCATGCTCATTCTAAAAATTGTCATTTTAAAATTCTCAGGCACACCATTCACATTAGCAATCACTTCAAACATCTGGAGATTTCTATCAAAGTCTTCTCCCATTGTGTATTCTGGATAGGGCTGGGTAGTGAGCTGAGGAAGCAAATGACAGGGCAGACTATGATTCATGTGACCAGGCTGAGCAGATCCATGGGCCGGGCAGCAATGAGCCATAGCCTGAGTCTGATTGGTGGTTGTATTCACAGCATGGACCCCACTAGTAACCGGGACATAGTTGTTACTCATGACATTAGAGGGACCTTGAAATGACAAAGATGGCAGGCTAGGCGGTAATGTTGTCACGCCCACCTGGGGTGCATGAAACACAGGCCTTGACTGAACAGTTTGACTGACCATGGCTGCTTGGTTTGGAGCCACTCCACTCATGGTGGGAATGGGTGGCCTTCCCAATTGCTGGACTGACTGACCGCCTACACTAGAGCTAGAACAAGCAATATTCATACCAACAGACTATCCAGAAGTCACAGACACACCAATTCCTCCCCCAAGAGCGGGATTAGGAACATGCACCATAGAAATAGGCAAACCAGCAGCAGTTCCTACGTTGACACGAGCATTTGACGGGGTTGGCATACCGCTCACATTAGCCCTTCCCACTGAGACTTGCACATTTGCATTGCATACACTACTAGCAATCGGGTCTAAAGAAGGGGGATGGATGGCATGCCTGGAAATACCACCCAAAGGACTGGCTCCTGTAACTTGAGTCGAGTAGAGGCTAGCTTATGAGTAGCTGCAGACAGGCCCTTGTTAGTGACAAAATTACCAGTACCAACTACACTTGGCACCACAGGCCCATTGCCAGGCAACATAGTGACCCCTCGAACTTCAAATTGCACTATCTTTGTGAGACCAGCGGGCGTCACCTGAACATCATCTAATTCTTGGGAAACAATACCATCTTCACAAGATAAATCAGTATAGAGACTGGCCTCTGGTGGAGGCGATCCCTCATCTAGACTTACCATCCCATGTTGCATTCACGGATTGTCACTCAAATTACCTGTAGGTGATGGAAGACCCGGCTCTCTGACCTCAACAGCGGCTGATTCCGTTGTGGCCAGATCGGGAGCATCCATCGCAACACGTTGCCTCCCAGACCTCAGCCAAGTATTAACAGTGTTTCTTACCATACAACAAGAAGCAACGAGTCCAAACAAGAACAAGAAAATATTTTGTTCTGATTAAACTATGACAAGATATAGGAATAGTAGAGAGATAACCTGGAAGCAACGAATACCAACAAGAGTTCTGATTAAGCCAAAGTCGGCGAGCAGGGATGGGTAGCAATTTGCTATAGCAGCCCGCAATACCACGATCATCCTTAATTCAAGGCCAGGTCGAACAGGAGATCACCTTGGTGATGTCGTGAGAGTCAGAATCGTGCATGGAGAGCGCTCACCATTTCCACGTGCTCGTGGTCTTGACCCAAAAGGACACACAGGTAGAGTTCTCCTTCTCCCAAATGCGAGATAGCACTGAATCAACAGGAAAGCGATCAAGATTTTCAAGCATCTCAGGTCTGACAAGCCGTTGATCGTCAAATAAAGTCCCTGGCAAAATGACAATGTCGGAAGCTCGGCCAAACAGACTATCCGACGACAGTCCTTGAAGTAGGTCGATCGACAGTGGCAGACCCTTGCAGGCTCGTGATGAAAACGAAGAAGATGTAGAACGAGAGAGCCCGTACCTTGGAGAGCTAACGACAGCCAAGATGACTCGACAAAGGAGGAAACCAGCCAATCACGGTGAACACGTTCAATAGATAAAGGAAGATGAAGCCCCACTTCTTTCCACGACAGAGCCTGATGATTCAAGAAACGGGACTTGACCACATCATGAGACAGACGAGCAGCATTCCTCGAAGCCACAACTTGCCTTGTCGCAGAGAGAGAGTCCGCAACGATCACCGCTGTCTGGGCGCCAAAACTCGACTCTCAGTGAAGTAGGATATGTCTCGTTGCACCGCAATCTCTATCTTGTCAAACCAGAATTGATCAACAGAAAGTAAGTTACACACTGTAGCATCATATTCCTGTGAACGAGCTATGTCCCTCTCAAATTCTCGCTCCTGCTCTCTGGGACAGACGTAATCGGGCCCTGGATCATGATAGTTGTCAAAATTGTAATACTCTGGATCACAGCTATCCAATGAACCGGACCTCGCAGTGCTTGGCGACCAAGCCTCGGCTGCAGCTAGATTAGCTTCCTCACTAGGACTAGGTGAATTCAAGCGGACAACAAGACCTGAATCAACAGCATTATCTCCACGCACCGGCAACATCGGCAAGGCAAGAGTGCCAGGCGGCGTGCTGGAAGAAGGAGGGTTAGCAGATGAAGCATAAAGTGAAATGACCATATCAAGCTCTACATGCAAGTGCTCGCCTTCACGATTAACAGCACTTCTAGTAATCGACACATGAGACGCCAAAGTCTGAAACATAAGCAAGATTAACGAGCAAGCATGGAGAGAACTCAACACTAAGCAAATACACTGCAGGGTGGCGGGCTGCCGCCATCTTTATAAAACACCGAGGAGCTCTTAATCTTAACCTAAGCACGCCGTTTGAATGATCAAGGAAAATACCCGGCGTCTCCACCATAAAAGAAGCAGGACGAATATCTGCCTATCCTCTCAAGTGCTCTTCAAAACAACGGGGGGAGAACAAGAGGAGCGTGCATGCACGCGAGAGGAGGATCTCAACGAGCGAACTGACAGAAAATCATACAAACGTATCGCATTCAGACAACTTTCCACATCTACATACACCAGAGTACATCAGCTGCCTGACACAAGGTCAAGCCGCCACTTTATACAAACCCTAGCTGCATGCCTTCCTGACGCGTGGCGAGGCGTGTCAGGCTGAGCCCGCGGCACCACATCAAAACCCTAGATTTTTTGAACAGCCATGATGCAGCCACCAGCCATAAATAACCTTGGCTATGATATCTTTGTAACGGTTCAATGGTATTTTAAGCCAAAAATTTATACTGTGAATGAGTATCGCCGCTTTGGATGAATAAGGTAAATCTGTGATGAGGAAAGTTTGGGGCATCACAACCATGGAGGCGAATGAGTGGGACACCGCCCAAGACCCATACCACACCCGTCAGTAGCAAGATTTGACCCCAGAATCATCTGGGTGGCACTCAGTGCACTTAACCATTTGAGCTATGGACTGTTGGTAAATAATTCTTTTATCACATCTGGTACAGTAGATAGAGCAAGTTCATGCAGGGAGTCACCGCCGAATTACTTAAAATCTCCTCGTTGCAGTGCCGTAAATCTAGAAATTTCCTTAAGTTGTGCCGAAGTGTTTTGTTGTAAAGAAAATAAATATTCGGCACTTCACTGCCGGATCAGCCTTCCCACTACGGTACGTGAACATGACCGGCTGATGCTGCATCGAGATGTAGGTGACTGGCTATAGCATGTCAGTGCAGGAACCTACCAGTTTCTACCTTCCCCATTCCCGCCCTGCCCCATCTGATGTGAGGTTATGGACATGAGACGGGTTACGAGAACTCGTGGACCAATGAGGACGCATTAGGTCGCAAATCAGGAGAAGGTCACTGGTTATTGTGAGTAACCGGGCTGCTCTCAGCCAAACATAGCATCGAGATGCAGCATCAGCCGGTTATGGACTGGGTAGCCTGCGAGGCGAGTCGGCAACACCCGGTAGCCGGCCCAGCCTCCCCCTCTACGGGACATAACTAAGGTGGTGGCAGGCTACGGCGGGTGGCAGGCCTGTCCAGGACAAATCAAACGCTGCCATGTAGGCAAAATGCCTCCAAACCTTAGTTATGTATAGGGTGAGGCATTATCCCGAGGGGGCTTCGAGGACCAAGGCCTAATGTGAGGGCGGAGGATTATAGGGGGCGAGGTACTGGAAGCCCGCGGGATAATGCCTCACCTGCGTAAAGCCCAATGAAATTTTGGATCTATGCCATAGATCCAACGGCTGATTTTCCCTCACACGTTCTGCGGCTGGACGAGCCTTACACGATTTTCCCTTACACGTTTTTTCCCGCGTTGCAAGGATCTTACCCCTTATCATTGAGGGCTTTCTAGGGTAGTCTTGGCCCATGTGTGAAGAATTGAAATCTAAGACCAAGTGCAAATTCCTGCATATCCAAGTACATCTCCTATATTAAGGCCCATCTAAGCCCAAGTGCCATCTCCACTGTCATTCCAACACTTAATTTTGTAATTTGGTGGAATTTTCAGTGACCAAAATTGTTCATATTTCTATATTTCTAGGCACATAAGTCCAAATTTTGTGAAACCAAGTCGGTCCAAGTGCCCAATGTCATTTAAGTCCAAGTGCAATCTCCTATGTATCCAAGTGCCTCTCCTATACAGTCTTCATATATTGATGTATCTCGTGTCGAGGCTTCATATATTGATATCATTATCCAATCATTGTCCCAGAAAAGCTCACTTTGCTAATTTTCACTAATTTCAAGCGACAAAAAGTAATTGAAATCTGACATCTCCCACACCGCAGGTCCAAAAATCATGAGACCAAGCCAGTGCACCCCTCCTCATAGAGGGCTTTCCAACTGTACCAAGCACTAGGGATGGCCCGCGGTCTCGGACATCTCAACGCTACAACACAAAACACAACCTCTCACACCGCATGTCCAAAAAATTTGAGACCAAGAGGGCTTTCCAATTCTACCAAGCACTAGACAACCAGCATGTAGCCCAGTGGTAATAGGCACATACCACGTTGGATGTGGTTGTGGGTTCAAAACCGCGGTCTGGTGTGTCATGAAGGTGTCCACCTTTCAGCCGGAAGGTAGCCCTTGTGGTGAAGTCCTTCGGGAGGTGTCTATATTTTATTTTCTTACCAAGCACTAGGTTTGGCCCGCGGTCTGTGACATCTCAACGCTACAAAACAAAACACAAGGGACAAACTATCTGGCTTCATAAATTGATTTTTATCTATGAATTTGCATTTTCGTGTGGGCTCGTCCCTAATCCAATGGATGTGTTCTTTGCCCTATGGCAACAATGGGGTTTAATTTTTCCCCTCTAATAAACAAAATGACGACTTTTGAGGAAAAAAAAATTGCTCAAAATTTTCACTGTGGATAGATGTAAGAGAGTAATAATCAATACAAGAAGCGAGACGTTTGTTTTGTTTGTTTTGTTTTGTTTTGTAGCGTCGTTGAGATCTCCCAAACCGCGGGCCCCAACGCGGGTGCTTGGTGCCGTTGGAAAGCCCTGGACGAGAAGGGGTGCACCGGCTTGGTCTCATGATTTTCGGACAAGCGGTGAGGGAGATGTGGAATTCCAAGTATTTTTGGTCGTTGGAAATTCACAAAAAATAGCAAAACTGACGAAGTGGGCATTCCTGGGACGGGATTCCTCGACGGGAGAAATATCAAGGGAAAGGTCTCCGGTTCAAATCTGGTGTGGAAAAAAACTTACCTAGATGACATTGGACACTTGGGCCAACGGTAAAGGCTACCCTAGAGGTTGCGTTTGGGCCTCAACATAGGAGACGCAGATACAAAGAGGATTGCACTTGGACTTAGATGACAAATCAGAAATCTGGTCGTAGGCTTTGTGGAAAAAAAATGATTAGATATGGCTTGCTTCATATATTGATGCACTTGGACTTGGATGACATTGGACAATTGGGCCAACCGCACAGGCTACCCTGGAGGTGATACTTGGGCCTAGACATAGGAGACGCACTTGAATGCATAGGAGATTGCACTTGGGCTTATGTACATGACCCTGGACACTTGGGCCAACAACACAGGCTACCCTAGTCAATATATGAAGGGAGACGTTTGTTTTGTTTTTGTTTGTTTTGTTTAACTACGAGGCCCCGGCGCTGGTGCTTGATACCGTTGGAAAGCCCTCGAGAAGGAGGGGTGCACCGGCTTGGTCTCATGACTTTTGGACCTGCGGTGTGGGAGATGTCGAACTGCAAGTGCTTTGGGTCGCTGGAAATTCGTGAGAAATAGCAAAGTGGGCTTTCCTGGGACAATGATTGGATATATGAAGCCTCGACATGAGATATATATCAATAATAGAGTAAATTCATGGAAAATAAATAAATTGGTACTTTTGTTTGCTGGAAATTTGCGAAAAACAGCAAAGAGGGCTTTGCATAGATTGATTGGATATTTTATTACTACTCAAAATAAATTCATGGAAACAAATGGGTGGAATTTCAAGTACTTTTTGGTCCCTGGAAATTTGCAGAAAATAGCAATATGGGCTTTCCTCGAACAATGATTGGATATATTACTACTGAATAAATTCATGGAAACCAGAACAAATAAAACAAACAAACAAACTATCTTGCTTCATATTGATCGAATTTCAAGTACTTCTGGTCGCTGGAAATTTGAAGCCTCGACATGAGATATATATCAATAATAGAAAAAATTCATGGAAAAAAATAAATTGATACTTTTGTTTGCTGGAAATTTGCAAAAAACAGCAAAGTGGGCTTTGCATAGATTGATTATATATATTTCGCAGAAAATAGCAAAATGGGCTTTTCTCCAACAATATTTTTTACCAAGTAAGGAGAAATACCGGGTAAGGATAAATGATTTATCCATTTTTATTTTTATTTATTTTTAGAAGCAGGGGACTAAGGCCCTGAAAAATTTTATTCATCACAAAATTGGGAATACATAGAGAACGAGGAAAAAATAACCTCGCAAGGAAAACCATGAGGCCGAGAAAGGGGGCACCGCCTCGTAACCAAAAAACTAGAATTCTGTAGGAGGCTATGGAAAAGAGGTCCAGAGGGGCCGGGGGGGGGGGGAGAGAGAGTGAAGAAGAATTATGAAGGCCTAGAGAAAGGTGCGCTTTCGATTTGCCATTCCTAAGCGTGCGCTTATGATGCCAGTTCACATCAGAATCCTCTAGTTCCGCTGATTGACGGGCACTAAGGGAGCTGCCAACATGCCGGGAAGCAGTCGTTCCAGGTAACCTTTGAAGAACAGGTTCTTGTGCACAATTGCCCTCATTTTCCCCATGAGTTATCAAAGCGAGAGAGTAGCTGCAAAGCATCTAGCAACAACAGCACAGACAACATACCACGTTTTTCTTGCTTCAGACATATTGTCTAAGTGAACTCTATGCACGACCAATTTGGCACAAGGTCTTTTGTCTTTTCCCTTCATATACCATAGAGCATCTAATTTTCCAAATATTCCAAAGAGTGTGAGCTCTTAGAGTTGCCCACACCGGGCAAAAACTCCAAATGACACCCCTGTCCAAGTTTAAAAGCAGCATAGAGCAATTCAACTTTTCTATACCCGCCGGGTAAATGAATGATATTTTGAAGGATATATAGCTTTTTTGTTTGTTATGCTCAACGGTTCACATGGAACTATCTTTTTATTTTTTATTTATTTCGGGTGGTTTGTATCACCAATGAGCTCAGGGGAGCACAAATTTTGAAGTTGTTTTGCTAAAATATACTCATAGACCATGGAACTAATTGACCCTCTCAACGCAACTGTACCCTATGTCCGCCTATGACTTGTATTTCCGTCTACAAACATATTATCCATATAACCGTGGATTGTGCTCCCTGATCACACGATCTATGAACCTTTATCCTAAGCGGCACGAAGGTAAGATGTGCCTTAAGTTTGGAGTTATGGTTCAAATGTTAGGAGATCACCACATTCAGAAGAATACTCGTCTGTACATAATATTTCTTACATATATTCTATATATTACTTAATTATAGAAGTATTCTATTACTATTATATATGTGGTCCTCCAAGCGTCTCGATTTGTAAAAGGATTTCATACATTCTTAAAGGACGAGGCCACCCATTTCAGATTCCATCCACATGTAAGTTTTTGTGGATGACCGTGGATGAAAGTGAACGTGAAGGTAAATGGTGCACATTTGGGAAGAGCACATGTGAGAATTTATAGCGCCCTAAAATAATTAAAGCTCCCTTCTCTAAAAATTTCCAAAGGGTGGAGGGGAGGGGCGCTTTTGCAAAAAAGGCACAATTGACCTGCCCATGTGGCAGGCCAAATGGGCAATCCCATAAAGAATATATAGGGCACAAAAAATTTCATAATGCCTAAATTTCTCGACAAGACACTATGTAATGTTGTTGGCTTCTCGGTACAAGATATTAGGGTCTTTAATGCACAGTGTGTGCATGTGGGGGGGGGGGGGGGGGGGCGCCTCTACCTGTTGGAGTGCTCTGTCGTAGCTAGATCCAGGCAAGCGGGTCCACTGCGGTAGGTCCCAGCCAATGACCTGCCTGTAGGCTCTGGTAATGCAGATAAACATTAAATATTTCTAAGATTTTGAGAAAACAGTGGGTAGTGTGATGGTTAAGAGCATTCAATAATATGTATGAGGTTCGATGTTCAATTTTTGTCTGGTGGTAATGTGTGTTATTAAGTAAACATTTTGTATACTTGTTCTTTCTAAAATTTTCCTAAGTCTTGTTATTTTACGGCGACGAGCGGAGTGTGTAGACCCTCCAGCGTGTCGTGCGCATACATATCGCTACACAACTACATCGTTGTCCAAAACCACACAGCACATGTGCACACCACACACTAGTCCAGCCACTAGTCCAATCACTAGGCTGCCACTATGCTGCAATCACTGGTCCACCACAATCGCCCCCCTAGCTGGTGCTTAGGTCCCTCTAAGTCCAGGTAGCCACAAGATGTGATAGTGACCATAGCCTCACTAAGTCCTCCACCACTATCTCTACTACACTCAAACTCGATAGATCAAGAGGCCGGGTACAAAAGTAGCCCCATCGTTAGTCGCCGTCTTGCAACCTGTGAACTTGAGTATGTGATCTCGTGTATTGACTCCTATGAGCTTGGCTGCCCATGTCTTGTTAGCTGCCACTAGTCATATCCACTATCACTATCCCAAGCAGTGTGGACATAACCAATCTCCATCATGAACCTTCTCAAGAGGTGGTGTCAAGCATCCTATGTGCCAACCTCTTGAGCATCGGTCACATACCAGCATAGTGGCTGCCTCTTTGGCAAACCCACACAACATGCACCTCAAACTTGCAGGTACCACTGTCAAGTTTGGGTCAATCATGTCATCGACATTGGGAAGGTGACATGGCACACAATTACGCACGTGGTCCTTCCAAGTCATGTCATCTCGACCCTCTAAGATCAGGACTCCTGAGGGCAACACCTCTCGAACCCTCAGAATAACACGTCCTATAGTCACCTCCAGGGTCGTAGGAGTAGTCTGCTGCAAATAAACATAGTCACCAGGGCTAAACCTCCAAACCTCATGACAATATCCTCCACCACATATAGTGGCATACCTCAACGTGTCACGGTGCTGTGCAATGGCAAGGTTCTCAAAAGCCATGGGCATGACTTTCTTGAACAACTCTGCACGCTGATCATATGTACGTACCCACACGTCCGGATCGTCAAAGTTAAGGACTTGAGCAGTGTCCCTACGAATGGCTGTAGGTAAATCCGGCTTTCGGCCAAAAAGAAAGAAATATGGTGAGAATGAGGCAAGTGATGCTTGCTTGCTGAACCTGTAGCCCATGGCTAACCAAGGCACCTGAAGATCCCAATCTCTTAAGTGTCCCTTCTGCAAGCCATATTTGCGCAAACCCCTCTTCACCGTCTGAGCAGCTCTCTTTGCCAAGCCATCGGCCTTAGGATGATCCCGAGAAGTGGTGCGGTGGTCTATCAAGGCTTTATCACACAAAGCCTGAAACTCCCCCAAGAACTCTCTCCCTTGGTCCGTGAGTACCTCAGCTGGAGCACCGAATCGGCTAAGCACACGATCTAAGAATGCATACGCAGCCTCTTCACTAGCCTTGTCAGGCAACGGAACCAACTCAATCCACTTGGAAAAGTGTTCCACCATCACCAACACATATTTGTGGTGGTGCATCGTCAGTGGCAACGGTCCAACGAAGTCAAGACTCCATTTGTAGCCCAATCCCATGATCGGAAGAGGATGCAACTGGGGTGTAGGGGCGTTGAATAAAGCACGCACCCTATCACATACCATGCACCTAGCCACGAATTGTTTCACCTCTGTGTGCATACCACGCCACCAATACTACCCCTGCAGTAAATTGTGAGTGCGTCGCACTCCAAAATGCCCCAACTTCTCATGGGCATGCCGCACTAACCAAGCACGCTGTGTGGGGTGAGGCAGGATCCTCACCCGACCATCCTCCCACACTCGGAGCAGGTGTATCCCCTCCCACTTAAACCTCTTGGCTCGTTGCAAGATTCGATCCCTCTTCTTGGCAGTCGCAGTGCTGCCGTGTTTCCAGTACGGAGGTAGTCTAACACAGCCGAATCCTCATGAATATCTCTAGCACCACCTGGCTCGTCACTAGCCTCAGGGTCCTCAGACACTTTGTCTACAGTCATCCCTGTTGTAGGCCAATCTGGCCTCCCGCTGCCAAGATATACAAAAATGCAGATGCGTGTCATCCTGACACCATCTCCTGTCCGTCTCACCATGCCACCAAGCTCCAGTGTCATCCTGCTGGCTCGTGCATGGATTGCGACTCAATCCATCCGCATTCCGATTGACCAAACCAGGTCGATGCACAACCTGAAAGTCATACTCCTGGAGTATGAGTGCCTGCCGTGCAAGCTTTTCCGTAAGCTTGTCTGACTTCATCAACCACTTAAGTGGCTGGTGATCCGTGACAAGGGTAAAGAGATTGCCGTATAGATAGCACCTGAAGTGTGTCACGGCCCACACTGCAGCTAAGCACTCTCCCTCATACGAACTATATTTAGCCTCTGCAGCATTGTTCGAGCGGCTAGCATAAGGCACTATGAACTCTCTTCCCTCATCATCCACCTGTGTGAGCATCGCTCCAAGCCCCAACATGCTCCAGTCCGTATACAACTGAAAAGGGATGTCCCCTGATAGGTCGTCTCAAGATGGGCGCCGAGGTCAATCTCGCCTTGAGCTCTTGAAAAGCTCGTTCCTGCTCATCTTCCTACTGCCACTCCTGGTCCACCTTGGTCAGCTTGGTTAGAGCCTTTGCAATGGCACTAAATCCCTTGATAAACTGTCTATAATAGTTTGCCAACCCCATGAAAGCTCGAACTCGGCTCACATCCGTGGGGCGTGGAATTTGTGCAATGGCCTCTACCTTAGTCTGTTGTACCCCCAATCCTCCAGGATATATCATGTGACCCAGATATTCAATCTGGTTATGGAAAAACTTGCACTTCCTCGGGTGCAGCTTTAATCCATGTGCTTTTAAGCGTTCAAATACCACCTGAAGGTGTATCTCATGCTCCTCCACCGTAGCACTAAAGATGATGATGTCATCTATGTAGCACCGAGCAAACTCTACCCCTGCTATAATCTTTTCCATGACTCTCTGGAACTCTGCATGAGCGTTCTTAAGCCCAAATGGTAAGAATCGCCACTGATATAGACAATCCTTCATGTGCTCATTGATCTCCCAGAATGTCGTCTTCTGCTTGTCCGCCTCCTTGATCGACAACTAGTGATATCCAGATCATAAATCCAAAGTGCTAAAGACCTTAGCATGCCCAATGGCATCAAAGATCTCATCCGGTGTGGGCATGGCATACTTATCGGACTTGGTCTGACGATTTACAGGCCAGTAATCACCGCACATACGTCTCTCCATCCAATTGCCATAGACATCATTCTTGGCTGACATCACTGTGGTTGAAGCATACTCTCCATCAGATAGCTCCACCAAACCAGCCTCCCAGAGGTCTTGAGTCCTCATCTGAAACAAGGACCTCTCCATGTCACTGTATCTATAGGGTCTCAAAAAGATTGGCATGTCAGTGGCCAACTCAATGCGAATTTCCTGACCCTTCAGTGCTCCGAAGTCCTTCAAACTGAAGGCAAAGCAATTCATGTAAGCCCTCAGGAACTGCCGTATACGTCGTCTCTCTCATCCAGTGACAATGGGTCCAATGTCAGGCTCCCAATTGTCCTCCGTAACTGCAACCTTAAGTCTAGTGGGCTTAGAGGTAGAGGACGCGTCCAGTGGTTGCTATGTTGCAACCTCTTGAGCTGTACTCCCTGCCTGCTCAGTCAATGACAAGGCCTCATCCTACCCCATCATCTCATCCTTGAGAACTGCCTCAACTCGAGAAAAATCCCCAACCTCATCCATCACCGCCACCTTGGCTGCCAACTCCTTCTGAACCTCGAGCACCTCCCACATGTGCCATGGATGCCTGCACCTCGTGGTCCTCACCTGCTCACCCCCACTCACTGCTTGTACCATCTTGGTAGGCAGGGAGCCTGTCAAGGGAAGTGTAGTGGGAGAAGTTGTTCGCAACCTGCGCTGCTCAGCCCATACTCAAGCTGATGATCCAGGTCAAGAAATTGAGATCCAATGCTTGCCCCAACACCTGACGACGTGATGCCTCAGAAAGAGATGACACCGTTGTGGTACCAGTGGTAAAACCCATTGCCCGCTCACGCTCATTGGCATTGGGTTTCACTAACTGCTGCAACTGGACATCCCACAGGAGACCACCATAGCCGTGGACGATGAGCCCGTGACCCCACTGCAGCTGCATCCAGCAACACTGCTGACCCAAGCCACGACCGGACTTGATGCACACTGGCCATCACCCTGGCCCAAAAATCACCCATCAGTGGCACATTCTCTAATATGTATGTTGGAGATACAGCTTAATGAAGTTGTAGATGGCGCAAAACCCGCACCATCTCCCAAAACAGACCCGACCTCGAGTCTCGCAATCCATTGTCATGCCCAGCTGATGAATGCCCTTGGCAAGGCCAAGCTGCCACTACCAAGTGGATGGAGCCAACCCGCTCCAAATCTTGCGCCCCCGGCAAGGAAATGTCTGTTGGTAATGCCTGCTGGTATCCACGAACTACAAACGCCGACAACAATTCAGGGTACTGCTGTACCAACTAGGCAACATGGCGTAGTGAGATGCGTCGTGCAGTCTCATCCCTCTCCACATACATGTATCTCTATACCCGTACACCTGCCTGTAGCACAACAGTCAATCCAGTGCTGTTCCCGCCAAACAAAGCCAGAAGGCAAATGCCTTCATCCGAATACCGCCACACGATAGGTGTGGTGTCCAAGTGCAACAACTGAGGTGATCCTAGTGCAATCACCGCACTCTCCTCCTCTCTTGATGGTACAAAAGCCTCTACCTAGGCTTGTTGCACCCGCCAATCAGCAACCCGCTACAAATCCTTGCTCGTGCCCCACAATGGGGTGTGAGCAATCATGGCAGGCAACTCCGCCATGCCATGCATGTCATCATGCTCTGCTGGAGGGGGCACATCCTCTCCATGGGCATTGCCTTCCAACAGCTTTCCAGGCCAACTCAATGCAGCTGTGAATGCTGCTAGTGTCGGCATCTCGCCCCGTTGGGCAACCACAACTCCCAAATGAATGTCAGAGGGAGTTGCACACGCCGGCCCTCCCCTGACTGCCATCTAGGCCTATAGGAGGCTATCTCCTCCCAAAAATCCAGGGATGAAGCCCATGGGGTACAACACTGCCCCACCAACTAGGATATCGTAAGAGACCACGTCTGTCACAATGGCCTTGGCTCGCATCACTGAGCCATCTGTAGGGTGATCCGGTTGTAGTCTGATAGCCAACTCATGCCGTGTCATGCCCCGAGCCTACTCTGATCCTCCCAGAGATGTTTGTATCTAGAAAAGACAAGGCTCTATATCTGCCTCCGTGAGGCCTAAGCCTGCAATAGCAGCTCTGCCCAGCATCAACAGCTGAGCTCCCGAGTCCAATAAGACCCTCAGTGGCCGGTACCTCTTGCCTGCCGGTCCACTCAAACAGAAAATACCCTCCTGGTTGTCTAATAAGACAACCCCAGGTGTCACCATGGCGTGCTCAATGGCTGGCCTAGCTTGCAGCTCCGCCAACCTGGCAGCTACAATTGGTCATGGCACCGTCGTGGCAGTCTTGACCCTCAAATCCGAGGATCCCTCCGTCACTATATCTTCCACTATCTCCGCAGAAGATGAAGTGACCTCCCCACTCTCACAGAGTGTAGCTGCCAGTCTAAACACTGCAGCTGGTCGCACCCCCGACGTTGCAATCATGGTAGCCGAGAACAATGGAGCCTGGCACACAGATGTGGCCGCCCCCAGCAGCACACTAGCTGCCGTAGCCTTGGTAGCAGGTAGTGTGCTGCCCGTGTGGCTCTCCCCAATGGCACAGTAACCTCCGCCTCGGTAGCAGTCGGACGAGAACTAGGTGCCATGGATGGCATCAACACTGTCTCTGCCAATGTGAATGATTGAGGCAGCCTAGCCTGACGGCTTGCCTCCCCACGCTGTGAATCCAACTCCACCTCTGCACCTCGTGGCTCAGGAACTCGTGCTGCTCCTCGAGTCACGGCTGCAGCAGACTCCACCTGCACTAGTGGTAATGCTACCCCGCAAATGAATCTCATGCCTCCCATATCTCCTCCCTCAGGAGCAAGAGGTGGACCCTCAGGCCTTGAAACTGGTACCACCTGAGCTGTGGCCCTGGCAGCAAGCCTCTATTCTAGCTGCTGAAGCCGGTTGGCCATGCCGTGCAGGTCAACACCCTGACCTCCTCGTCCATGGCCATGCTGAGCTTGCCCTTAGCATGCACCTCGTGCCTGACCACCTCGCCCTCTCTAAGCTACTCCACCTCGCCCCCGGCCACCATTGTTCCGTTGGAACTGGCTTGGCCGCAACTCAAGATGCAAGTCATAACACTAGGCCTCTCCATGCCCAAACTTGCCACAATGCCCACACTGCAACGGGGCGTGCTAGATTGTGAGTAGCTCACGTGAGCAGAAAAAACTGTGAGCAGGATTCTGCTCACAGTTTTCGCCCTATTTACCGCGGACCTGTACTTACTAGAAGCCCTATTACCGTGGGCTTCAAGCGTTGAAAATGGAGCATTTTTTTCTTAAGAGTGAGCCTGCGGGTTAGCAGCAACATTGTGGAGTGGTTGATTGATGTTTGAGTGTGTTTTGAAAAGGAGTGGATAAACGATGGATGAGTGTGCGATGAAAAAAGATGGATGAGAAAGAGAGTCGATGAATGAAAACGACAAATTCAGACCGGGGACCGCTAAAGGACGCCCGAAAACACATCTTCAAACATGCAAGGCAGGGAAACTGGTGCTTCATAAATGTTTGTCTTAAAACAAATGAATCATTCCGAAAAGGCACATCCACTGCTATCTGATTTTGAGCCCAAAACTGATGCAAAACTGTCTATGAGCCCTGCTCTGCACAAAACCACCTCTGTCGCGGACCACAGGAGGGGGAGATGAGAGGAGACGAATGTGCCAGATTAAGGTGGCGTTGACGCCACCTTGACGCCACCTTAATCTGGCTGGTCTTCTGGGCTGGAATTAAGCTCCAACAAGGGCTGGGAATTAAGGTGGCGTTGACGACACCTTAATGCCGAGCCTGTTTCCCTCTATGAACATGGCTGCTCGCCAAGGCTTTTATTTTGTTTTTATTTTGTTTTGTTTTTTTGTTTTTGGAGTGAATGGTCATGTTCCAACAGGGGCTGGGAATTAAGGTGGCGTTGACGCCACCTTAATGCCGAGCCTGTTTCCCTCTATGAACATGGCTGCTCGCCAAGGCTTTTATTTAGTTTTTATTGTTTTTATTGTTTTTGGGGTGTAAAGGTGTCGTCCACTTGTCTCCCGCGCTTTCCTTCTCTCCCGCTCCTTGTCTGGTACTCGTGTAAATGCAGGTTGCCGTTTTGTTTGCAGGGTGCCGTTGGTTCATGCTCGTCTTCATTGTTTGCAAGCATAGTGGCTGTGAGCATTGTGTTGGCCCCCATTGTAGCAGCATTGTGTTCATCTCCAAGGTGATTCTAGCTTCTTGTCTTGAGTGTAGTTCCGAACCTTCATTGCGATCGCAAGTTCTTGCGGCGGGTGTCAGAGTTGGTCTCTCTCCACCATCGAATTCACAGCTATGGGATTCTCAGAAGTGCCTCCCCCTACTCCTACCCATCTTGCGTCCGAGGCTGCTATAATTTCGAGTTGGGCTGCTGGATTGGGCGCCTCTCCTGAGCAGATTGCCAAGTTGTGTGGTGCTCTCAATGAAGACTACTTGTTGGGGATGAAGCACCCATGTCGAATCACAATACCTGCCTTCCCACAACCAAGTAACTTTCGGTATCTGTATCGGCGACAGGCTGCAGAGATCCTTGGCTGGGTGGAACGCAAGGAGGAGGGCCATCCATTTGGCTTCTCTCCTGAAGTGAATGAAGTGCTAAGGGTGCGAGTGAGGCCTGATTTCCAGAATTCTGTCAGTAGTCAGTATGAGATTGAAACGGTTGGCAAGGAGACAAGGTAAGGAAATTGTGGAACCCTTGTCATTTGAGTTTCAGGGTGACTTTGAGGATGCTGTAGATGTGCCCTTGAACGTGTATTCACTTCGCAGTTCGCAAGTAGAGGGTCGAGATCCTGCAGGGCACAGCCAAAGTCTGGAAGACTTGGGTGTCGTAGGGTGCACCGTGAAGGTTCCAGTTGCACATCTAACTTTGTCAGACCTTGCATCATCCTCCATCGCCATTGAATTCAGATATGGCACAGTAATTGAAGTGACTTGGGACATTTTGAAATCTCAGGAATGTTATCTCATATCTTTTTTTGGTGGCATTGGTTTGCATTTGATCCCTTCTTCTCTGTGTAGTATGTTAGATGATGCTACTTCTATGCCATGTACTTTGGATGAGATGCTTGGATTTGAGGCAGTGGATAATGTTGATCGTGAAAATGACAACATGTCTGAGTCTGACGACTCAGACTCAGATCCTGAAGGTGTTCATCCCAATCTTTGGGATTATTGTGTGGATACTGGGAATGCAACCCGTGAGATAGGGGCTTACGATGGATTGCCTAAAAATTGGCGAGATTGGGCGCCCAAAGCCATGTTTGCTGATGACATGTGGAACTCCAAAGCAAATTCTTTGCCGGAGGTGGTGTGGCACTAGAAGAAAAAACGGCTTTTTCCACGGCTCTGCCATCTCACACCTGGCACATTCCACGGCTTTTATCACGGGTCTGTACACTAAGCCAAGGTGTGGGTCTAAATATGCCCTAACTGTGGGGTGTCTTACATGTGGTCCACACCCCAGGCAAGAACGGTGTGAAAACAGCCATGAGCGTGGCAGGGGTTGGCTTAGTTTACATGGCATGTTACACACCTGTGTGAAATGGGAACATACAATTAACAAAAAACACAAGAAATGGGAACATACACAAGAAGGAGCCTATGGCCTACTTTTGGTGCCTTGCAAATTGCAATAAGAGGCTCCGATCTGTTGGCAAGAAGTACCCGTTGCTCCACGATTACTCCCTGTGGTACACATTGACTAGCCTTCCATGCCCTCTCGGATGAGCACGATGTCATGGTGATCATGGATCGAGGTGAGCGAGGATATACATAGTGTCATTGACATACACCGCAATGTAGATTCATGCACTGTAGCTTCCCGCAATCGTCTCATGCATGACGTTTTTGCTTCAGTTTTCAGCGTTGGTACTTGTGACGGTGTGATGGTTTGGGGGTGAAGCAGTAGCAATGCAGAGACTATCCACATTTCAGCCTACGTACATTATCCTTTTGGGTTTTGCCTCAAGTTTATGTACTTAACTGGCCTCTCCTGTCAAAAACTGAGTGTCCCCTGTACGACGTTCAGCTTGCCTCTTGTTATCTACTTCTCAGACCTTTCAACCATACTGCTTATGAATCTGTAATACTTTTGTTTCATGTGTGGTGCAACTTGGTAATGGGCGGTAAAATTACAAGTGCACATGTGGTGATGTCCACATTCAGAACAAATAACAGCACATCTGGATGGTTGAAGGCATAGCGCCCATGAGCTTCCAGCTCTAGCAAGAAAGAGTTTTATTTTTGGAAGGACCAAATAATGTGGGGGGTTGCAAATCCATGCAAAGTACACACCCATAATGTGGACTGGTAATTGGTGTCTGTAACACATAATGGTCTTTGGATTGCTCACCTCAAGCCCCCCATACAAAGTATGTATGTTTTTCAAAGAAAGGTCATCTCTACAATTCCAACTCGCAATCATGACAAAGCGGGGTGGTACATGCAGAGGGATGAAGCACCGAATCTCACAAACATGAGAAACAGAGAGAAATCACAAAGCAAAAGATCAACTTTGGCTATATATGAATCTGGAATCTCCATGATTCTGAATTCATGGGTTCCGAGGTGCCACATACCTTCTTGTGATTCATGAACATTCTCCTCCACCATCACATCGCCTCTAAATTGAGCAATGATAGAAGCCTCATCCCTGTCACAGTGAGGGTTTTTAAACAAGCCAAAAAATAGAGTAACCGTGGAACGAGCCCTCTCTATGAGTAAGTCAAAGCCATCATAAATAGGGCCACGTACTGTCATGTGCGGAGGAATTGAACCTGTAGCCAACTGAATGGCTTTGCCCCATGCATGGCTCTGCCCATGTGACCTGCAAGCACACAGTCAAAAAGTGGGGGTTTACGAACTTGCCAAATCCCAAGCATGAACAGAGGGGTCCCATTAGTGGGGAAGACATGTGAATCACATCCACAGTTGCAATGCCCATCAGATCCAACATGTGACTTGTTGTGCAGATTGTCCCCCGACTGCACCAAACCAGAACAAACATTATAAAGAAGTACATCCCCAACACATTGCACCCAACCCCCACAATTTGAACACAGGGAAAATAGAGAGGGGGAGGGAGGAGCAGAGGCATCAGAATTCAGTTCGTAGCTAGAGAGTAAGTAAGGCATGGATGTGGGTAGGGGGGGAGATAGTAGAGAGGTGGAGTAACAACTGAAGCAACCCAAAATGCCAACATGACGCTATTGCCCTTTTACCAGGAATCATCTTCCTCGCTGCTACATTCACAGGGAAAATAACCGCAACAAGTGGATGCTGCAGCACAGGATGTCCGCTGATTTGGGACTCAAAATGCGCCTCAGTGTGCCACTCAAAATGTCATATAATGCATATGTCATTTTACCAGGCCAGTGGCTGAAGCACAGGGTGTCCAGTGATTTGGAACTGAAAATGTCACTCAGTGTGTCAGTTAAAATGTCAACATGACGTTATTGTCCTTTTACCAGATGTAGTCATCTTCATCGCTACTACTTTCACTACACTCATGGTTAGTGTTGCAATCCTCACTATCTCGGTGCCATGGTTCGTCCCTTTGTGGGGGCCTCATCATAGCAATAGTAGCCATCTCAGCTTCGGTAAGGGTCGTTGAAGGTCCAAATTCTGTGTTGGGATTCACATCCTCCAATGCCTCCGCCACTTGCATCCTTACGCATGACTCATTCTCACCCAAGCTGACACCAGTGACATCATGTACCACGCGCCGTGAGCGCGGCTCCTTCTGAAGTACTACTTTCCAGTTACCAGCGTTGGAGGGCTCATCTGCCAAAAAAACTTGCTCGACTTGCCATGGAAATGTGAATGGTTCATCTCCCGGTGGCAACATGCGATCGAAGTCCACGAGTAGGAAACCATACTCATCCTTCTTCATGGTGCGGTTGCGACCTGTCAAGCTTGCTCTGACCCATTCACATATGAATACTACAGGAGTGACAACACCATACTGAAGCTATAAAATTTCACGAACAACACCAACATATTGCAGCTGGTTCATGACAGGGTTACCATCCACACCCCTTCCCGTTGACTCTTTGGCAAAAATCTGTGCAACCCCAGAGTCGAATGTGACATGGTAATCAACCACACTTGTTTCCACCACTCTGTAGTGATTTCCGTATGCCCACATAGACCGAAATGAACGAGCAACAAACCCTGGTGGCTTACACAGATGACGAATATTTGCATCATACGCTGCTCCTCTTGAAACAACATTTTGTACTGCCGACTGTATCCACATATGAAAAGCAGGCAAAGGCAACATGTTTTCGGGGTATGGAACGGTGCGTTGGTGTGCATTTCTCCCTTGGGTGGTGTATGTGGCTCGAAATTCGGCTCTGGCTGATTCTATGGTGGCCTTCTCAATATCATAAAGTCTGGTCATACTCAATTCACACTTAGTCAGGACCATAGTATGTACAAAGAGGCTGAGTGAAAATTGAGAATGCGCCAATTTTGTGTCCGGAAATGGCCCCCAGAGTTAGCATGTGAAGCCAAATAAATGATGTATACTTACCTCAGAAACGGTCTCATGCACGCCGTGTTGTGAAGGACATAGTCGTGTGCACTAGCCCGAAGCTCAGCCGACAGTTTCCTTGGAGTTCCAAAGCCCTCTAATACTTCTCCCGCAACACTTTCTTCTTCGTTGCAATCCCAGACCCTTCTACGAGTTCCTGGAAATGCAGCCATGTACTCTGTGAGGAGGCCAAGAGCCTCATCAAGAGAATACCTCCTGGCCATGCAACCTTCTGGCCGGGCATAGCTCTTCACATATCCCTTCAAATTTTTCATGTACCTCTCGATGGGGTACATCCAACGCGAACTAACAGGACCACAAACCTCCAATTCATTCACAAGGTGTAGCACAAGGTGGGTCATGAGATCGAAGAATGAGGGGGGAAACTCTTTCTCCAACAAACAAAGCGTTACAACCACATCCTCCTTCAGGGCTGGTAGTTCTTCGGGATCCACTGTTTTCATGCACAATGCGCGAAATACACGAGATAGCTTCATGATTGCGAGCCTTGGACCTTTGCCCAGCAAACCTCGAATGCACAAAGGTAGAACTTGTTGCATCAGTAGATGGTAGTCATGACTCTTCATGTGTGAAAGCTTGTTCTTAGCAATATGCTTCTTAAATGAAGCACCATACCCTGTCGGTGTCTTTAGAGCACCCAAAGTTGCATAGAAGGTAGTAGTTTCCTGTCGATTCAACACGTAAGGAGCCTGCGGCTTCACCAACTTCCTGCCATCTCCGGGGTGGGGTTTTAACCATAAGTGAGGTCGTATGCCCTCATTCTCCATGTCCTTCCTGCTCTTTACTGTGTCCTTTTCCCCCAATATGGTGCGCAATATGTTTTCAGAAATGTTTTTTTCACAGTGCATAACATCAAGGGTATACCGTATCAACAAATCCTGCAATCATGGAACCACCATCAATATGGTATACTTTGATGGTAAAACCAAGAGATGACATCTTAATAATGGGAAAAGGAAGAAACCAGCCTTGCATGCTGTAGACAGTATCCAGAGAGACAAAAGCCAGACATTTTCATGGAAACAACCATATTGCTGCTACATGTGCCATACATAGGCGACTCCAAACTTGCTTCATGCAATTTGCATTAGGCTGAAATCTAAGTCGTGTGTGATGATCCTTACAACTGTATCCATGCAACTATGAAATCAGCCCTGCCGACAAACAAACAATGAAGACATACCCACCTTCCAATATGGCAGGTTCCAAAGGATCGACCTTCGCTTCATGCCATGGGATTTGGCAGGGCACACATTCCGGCGACGGCTGCCAAATGTTTCCATGAACCTCTCGTTTTCCTCCGCATTTTGGAGCTGATCCACAGTGGATACTTGGGGGGGGGGGGGGGGGGGGGGGTGGTCTGTGATCGGAGGCTCCATTGAAGTGGTTGCGATTGCGTCTATATGGATGGCCTGCTGGTAAGAATTTTCTGTGCCCCTGGTACACCATTTTGCTCAGTGCACTGGAGTGCCTGGCATCAAGATTGGGCCCGCACACGGGACAAGCCTTGTAGCCCCCAACTGCACACCCTGCTAGCATGGCATATGCAGGATAGTCATGTACTGACCACATCAGAATGGCTCTCATGACAAAGGTCCTTGATCCTTCATTGCCAGATGCATCATTAGCCCTAACACCTTCCCACAACACGGTCAGCTCATCCACCAGAGGCTGCAAAACACATCCGCATTGGTCTTCTTCACGGATGTCGGCCCTGGAATTAAGAGTGTCAACATCATAAAAAAAGGCTTTGTGCTCAAGCCAAGGAGGAAGGTTGTAGTTCATGAGCAAGACTGGCCACGTAGACCATTTTGTTGATTTATCACCAAAGGGATTGATACCATCCCATGCCAGACCTAGTCGCAAGTTGCGAGGTTCAGCTGCAAAAGCAGGCCATGTATCGTCAATGTATTTCCATGCAAGGCTGTCAGGCGGGTGTCTCATCTTCCCATCTTGACTTTGGTTCTCCATGTGCCACACCATAAGCTTAGATATCTCCTTGCACTTGTACATGCGCTGCAGCCGGGGAATCAAGGGGAAATGCCGCAAGACCTTCTGTGGAACCAACGTCTTCATGCCAGGGATGTACCGAGGCGCCCCACATTTAGGGCAAGATGGTGCATCCTGCAGATCTCCCCTGTATAGCACACATCCCTTCTCACAAGCATGGATGCTATCGTAATTAAGCCCAACTTTTGTTATAAGTTTCTTCGCTTCGTAATGAGATTTGGGCAAAAAGTTCCCTTTAGGCAATAGATGTCCGTGAAAAAGTTTCAGAAGCTCATCCATCGCTGCGTTTGTGACACCATGAGTAGCACTAACATTGAGCAAAAGCAACGTCGCACTCAAGCAGCTGGTGGGGCAGCCAACATACAGAGGTGTGGTTGCTTGATGCTGAAATTGGAAAGCAGCACCGTCATCCCCATCCCCATGACTTTGTCCATCATGATGGCGCTCGTCTTCTCCAAGCCCTTCATCCTCATTAATGGTGCTTTGCACATTATCTGCAACTGCAAATGTTTCCTGCAACATGCGAATGATGTCGACGTCGGGGTCTAGATTCTCTCCACCACGAACAGGAACAGGGCTAATCATCCACATCATCCTCAGGGGGGCTACGTTCTTCCACAAAGTCTTCGTCTTCGGAGTCGACACTCTCCACCTGCATGTTCACCTGCAAACTATAAGAGTATAGTCTTGTCCAAAATGTAACGTGTTGCATAAAACAGGGAATCTCCAAATTGACCGTGCTAGTTTCCATACAGTAGTCCACCGTACATGTACAGTGGAGGGCCGTTCAACATTACCATTCTAAGGGCTTCATCCTAAGTTATGTCTGCGAGAAGTGAGGCGAGAGATGCACGTCACTCACCATGGGATAACCCAACAGTGGATCCCGGTCGTTGGCAAGCAAATGCAATTTGGCAGTTTCCACGAATTGGAGTCGACCCCCATGGCAGTCGTTGCAGGGACACATTATCTTTGAAATACCAAGTCTAGTTGCACGTCGTTCCTCGATTTGCCAAAGTCCTGCGTCAGTGTGGGGCACCGCAGTGCGGCGCCGGGTGTTTCTAGTTCCGGCCTCTCTCATCCCCCACGAAACGCTTCTGGGTTTGGCTAGTTTTTGAAGTGGGAAGTCAGCGAGTGCTCGGATGTGGGGAAGCTACGTTTGTGCTTGCAGGCGTTGGAGTATTCGTATGGCGGGTCCACCTCCCCTCTGTTTTCTACATGCGCTCCTTCTATTGTTTGATCAGTAGATCATGGTAGTCTTGTTTGAGGTCGATTACTGCGATTTGAGCGACGAGGAGGAACCCGCCATGGCACGGACACGCAAGGCCTCTACACCCAACACCCCTCCATGCACTGCCTACGAGGAAGAGCGAGAGAGGCGCATAGCGGCCAACAAGGAGACGTTGGCTCAGCTGAACATTGGGAGCGTTGCGCGCAGGTGAGCAGATCACCCTTGTCCTTAGTATGCATGCTACACAGGTAGTGAGTAGGGGTTTCCCACCACATTAGCCTACTGCTTTTCCCTCCCATAGGTTTCATGGTGATGGCACTTTCAAGATCGCCTTTTGTTTAGGGCAAGATTCACACAGGGTTTTGGAAATGTGTGCGCAGCATAGCTAGGAGTGTACAACGGCCGAGTAGGAGCTCCAAAGTTGTGTGGAACGGGCCTCCTCGACAAAGTGGGCGCTTGAAAGAACTAGCATTACCTTCGATGGTGGAGGAAGAGCCCGAGACTCCCCAGTCGGTGGGCTCTGAGGCAGAGGAACTCGACGAGCGTGATCAGGAGCTCGATGAGGATTACAACATAGATGACGACGACGATTCGGAGGAGGAAATGCACGAGGACATAGAGGAGGACGAGGATGGAGATCATGTGGACAAGGTATCAGATTTGGAGAACTACATCAGTGGTGCATGTGGACTGACCGAGCCTCCCAATGCAACGCATGCTCCGAGGGCACCAAAACGGCCAGCTCCTCTTCCACCAGAGGTAAGTGGGCATTTGCTGTACTGATTTCTTAGGTTTGTGGCAGGATTTGCATCTTCTTATTTGTTTTTCCTTTTGGTCCCAGCAGTTTTTTCCATTTTCCACTAGCAGGATGAAGCACCACTTTCTTGCCCTCTATACATCATGATACAAGGGTTTATCTACTGTCTATTCCTTGGAACCCAAATCTGTTATTAAAGTCTTCTATACATTTTTCCATTTTGTGCCATGAGAAATGCAACTCTGCAGATTGCTGACTCCCTCACAGGAGGTTCAAACTTGTGATGGCCTGTCTTAATACCCAAAAAGCGCAAAGGGGGTTGTGGGAGGGAGGGACCTGCACAGGTAGGGGGCTGCATATTGTGGTGTCATGTTGCAACAAGAAAGAAATTGTAGTGGGAGAGGAGGAACCCCCAAGAGCACGATGGTAACCGCCTCATCAGCCAGCCATGTCCGAGAGGGGGCGCTCACGACTCTTCCTCCCCCATCTTCCTGCCCCCTCTATTGTCAAATGTTGATAATATGTGAAGCCATTATCAGCCATTATCATATTGTACTCTCATTGATATGTACGATGGTCATCGGGGCCAGATTGTGCCTACAAGGGATTCCCCAAAGAACCCCGAAAGAGGGTCGAAACATACAAGGAGGACTTTCCCAGTGACGTTTGGCGTGTTCAATGGATCAGACCTAAATGCATTTTGGGTGCGATTTCTGCTGCCACAAAGGTGTGTGGTACCCTCACCCCAACCCTCCCCCACCTGCGCATCCTCCCCAAGCAACGTATCCCAGAAGCCCCATGTATAGTGCGCCGTTGCATGGCCCTTATTCCAGGCAGCCCATAGCTTCACCCAATTGCAACGCTTCGCGGCCTCTTCAATTCCCAAGCTCACCAGCTCCGAGCACAGGTTATGTTCCTGCCCACCCCACACCCCACGTTGGTGCGTGGCAGGGTTCATGTCCGCCCGAAGGGCCCCATGTTGCAGGTTGTGAGGGAGGAGAGGAGGCCCGTGATTCCAATATGACTCCAGATGCGCAACATTTGACTGGCTAAGACAGAGCCAATTTTTTGCGCAAGGTGAGGAGAGTAGCACGGAGAGGGTTGAAGGAAACGTCTTGTGCAAATGTAGTTGCTGGGCAAAAGAGATTCATAGTTGCGTGTGGCAAAAAGGGCCCATGCGGGGATGCACGGAATGACTGGCTGGCAGCCCTGCGAGGGCAATGCCAACGTGTGCTGGACTGTTCTCTGCCCATCCATCTTCAACCTCAAAGTCTGATTGACGAGGTGGGTGAACTATTAGCAGATGATTGGGAATATTTACCTCCTGGGATAACTGGCGCCCAACTTCGAACTGAGATTGGAGGCGTCATTAAATACTGGCGCATCAAACTGTTTAGAAAAGTTTACTCCCGTGGCAAACCTAAGCCCCACTATGTTGCGGACAAGACTTGGGCAGAACTTGTGAGGCATTGGAACACGCCCGAATGGCAAAAGAGTCGTGATAATGGCAAGCATGCACGGGGGCATGTTGGTGCCCCTTCGAGATCTGGACGCAGTGGCCTTAGCGGCGTTGAGGAACGTCTGGTAAATCTGCCTGTCTCATGACATTGCCAATATATTCAGGTAGTGAGGTGTCTTGTCATTTGTATCTTACTCTTAGAGGATGGCACTAATATTCCCATATCATGTCCATGTGTAGGCTAAGACAAGTGGTCGTCCTCCACTTCTATCCGAAATTTTGGGGAGCACGAATAGCAACAAGGGGTATGGTTCTGATTCAGCAGGGGCCACCCGATCTGTAAGTAACTAACCCACCTGCATTTGTTGCAATGATATGCTTGTCAATTATTTATGGTTTTGCCTTCCTATGTTGTTGTCCAATAAATTACCTCGCATGGCTAGTGCGATAGATGTATTGAATCGTATTTGCACTCTTTTTGTGGCAGGGCCTTGGAGCATTGGCTTCTCGGCTTGATGGCTTGGAAGGATGGAAACATACAATGGAGGCCAGCTCAATGGAGCACAAATTGGAATTGCAGGTAGTGAAATCCATGTTTGCCGCTGCAGTATGTAAGACAGACAAGTTCAACATGGCATTGGCAGTGAAGCTCGGTTTGGACCTGCCGAGGGATGAATCTCCATCAACATCAAACATTGTGTGTGAGTTGTCGCCCCCTGTTCATGGTGTTGTCCCACCTGCGACTACTGTGGAAATGACAAGTACAGGTGAGCAGCCTCCTAGCAGTGGAGGCAGTGGACAAAGGAAAGGGGGCAGTATTGTGAAAGAAGATGCCACATGTGAGGACAAAGTTCAGAACATGGCATGTGACGATCCTTGCCTTAATTATGGTGCCAATGATGACCTATCCCCCCTTATTGAGAAGGGAGTGCCTGTACTGGAGGATCACACCGGTAGTGAACTTAGACAGAGTGCCCAAGACATAGGGGCAGGGGCTAAGGGCACATGAGTGGTTATTGTTGGGGCAGGGAAGAACATTGATTCAACAACAAAATTGGCCATTGTACGGAAGGTAAGTACTCGTGTTCCTATATTCTTGTGCTGTTCCAAGTCGATTATGCAATACCTGCAGGCCGTTCATGACTTCTGTGTACATGTGTGGGTTTCTATTGATTCAGAAGCCACCAAAGGAAATTGTTGCGGTGAATATGAGGAAGAAGTCCGCAAGACTTGCTGCCAGCAACGTTGATGGGAGCCGTATGGGAAGCTTCAAAGCGCCGGCACCTGTTGTAAGTTTTCCTTCGTGGAAGTACATCCGTATTTTGTTTGTAGGGCTATATGATGGCATCTCGCGTTTTCCATGTCCATGTTGCATGTGCATAACAAATGACAAGGGCACACATTGGTGGTGTTGGCTGTCCCAGTTTTAGGTTGGTGACAAGGTCACAATGTTTGACCCCAATGCACCCAAACGGAAGGCAGGCGTGGGCCATATATTGGGCATGTCGACTGACTGGCTGGCTTATGTCGTTCATGCCGATTATCATGTTGTCTCGGTTGAATCAGTACATGGGGCAGATGTTGCTCTACCATACCCCAACAATGATGTTAGGCCTCCCATTGTGATGCTCAGTGACACTGTAGGCAGCACGGCCCTGTGGTCTGCCAAGTTCCTCAAACTGACCCGAACATGAGATTGTGGGGGATCCTCAATTTGAAGGCAATTTTGACTGAACGCCACTTCATATTTCACCTTTTTTTCGTTATTGTGCGCATCAATGTAGGATTTGGGTACATTGTGGGGTTGTGATCAGCAGTGCAGACTCTGCAATACTTGCATGTTCAGACTAAACTTTATTTGGGCAATGAAGGGCGCACCCAACTTTGAAGCACCCTTGCATCTGGTCATTCTTTCTGTTGTTCTAGCCATGCTTAGTCAATTGTACATGTCATGAGCAGGTTGTTGCCGCAATGCTTTGGAATTGTATTTATGTATATGAGTCATATTTCACATGGACTGTGAAACTGACAGTGTGGACAGTATCACGATTTGTGATATGATCATGATGCCTATGGAATAATTGTGCACACCATGACGTCACAAATATGTGAAATCAACCGTAGCTTGCCTGTGGCATCTTCCACATTTTTGTGGAATGACCTACAACATCAGCAGTAGAATATTTCAGACCCACTATGGTATGCTCCTGTGGCTATGTGGAATGACCTACAGTATAGGCAATAAAATACTACACACCCACTCCATGCAGATTACGCCACGTGCCGTCCTCTCCAAAATACACGCGTTGCCCATACCGTTGCCCACATGTCGTCAAGCCCAGGTAACAGGGTGTCACATCATTTTCCCGTAGGTGTGGACAAGTCCACACCCTTTGTACGTTTAGGATCCACGTGGGGGTGTTTGCCACGGAACACGTGGCCCCCAAACTTGCTGAAGCTGTGAAAACAGCCAGTGGATGGTCTCACACCGAATGGCTTTTTTCACACCCACATGCCACACCAGATGTCCACTCCACATAAGTGCACATCACCTCTTTGTCTCCATACACGTGTCATCCCCACAAAAATACACGTGTTGCACACACCGTTGCCCAAATGTCGTGAAACCCTGGTGACAAGCAGTCGCATGGTTTTCCCGTAGGTGTGGACAAGTCCACACCTTTGTACATCTACGATCCACGTGGCGGTGTTCGCCAAAGCACACGTCGCTCGTGGAAAAAGCCATGAACCCCGTGAAAAAGGCCACCCGTGGATTCAGCCACCCGTGGATTTTTCCACAGGGCCACCCGAGAGCCAGGCCGTCCACGGGGTGTCCAAAAGCACTCGTCGTTTCTTACACCCACGGCAGGTGTGGATTGGGGCGGATTCCACGGAAAAAAGTGTGAAAAAAGCTGTGGAAAAAGCCGTTTTTTCTTCTAGTGTGGACAGGTAGGGATTCAGGTCCAAAGGTACCTAATCTCACTGATGATGCCAGCCCCATTGACTTTTTCAATCTTTACTGGTCATGGCCTCTGCAGAGAAAGGTATGCATGATGACCAATCTGTATGCTCAGTCATTGAATTCCAAAGGTGGAACTAAAGGTGGCAAGGGGTGGTATCCATTGACAGTTCCAGAGCTTAGAGCTTGGCTTGCAATTCATATCTTCATGGGTGCCAAAAAATTGCCTAATACTAGGCTATATTGGAAGGCTAATGATAGTTTTTTCAACTTACCCGCATCATGAGCAGGAATCAATGGGAGGCTATTATGAGGTGTCTTCACCTTGTTGACAATGCCACTGTGGTAGGTAGTGGAATGCCAGGGTATGACAAACTAGCCAAGACATGATGGCTCATTGATGCTCAAAATGAACTTTATGCTCACTTCTGGAATGCAGACCAGAACCTGTGTGTGGACGAAATGATGGTCAAGTATAAAGGGAAGTATGCATCTATCATTCAGTACTTGCCAAAGAGGCCAGTGAAATGGGGAATCAAGTGTTGGTGTCTTGCAAATGCTAACTCGCGCTATGTGCATAAAATGGAATTGTACTTGGGTGAGGACCCGACAATTGACCTCTCCCATGGCATGGGTACGCAGTGATATGCCAATTGCTTGATGGCTTTGACCATCGTGGCCACATAGTGATAATGGATAATTTTTTCTCCTCCCCTACCTTGTTTTATGATTTGGCTTGCAAGGGGATCTATGCAATTGGCACTGTGAAGTGCCAACGTGTGGGATTCCCTAGTGCTTTAGATTTGGGAAAAACAGGTAAACGGGGCAGACTGGAATGGCGTATGCATATATCTGAGAAGTTAGCAGCCCTGTCTTGGTATGATGCAAAATGTGTGAACCTTCTCAGTGCTGCCGTGAGCCCGGTCGCTCCTAATACCTTCATAGAACGGTGGCACAAAGGAGCTCGACGCTTCACTCAAGACCGTGACAAGCAACCATGTCTTGCTGGTTTCCAGCCCTTGTAAGCACTACTTCATGCACTCTCCTTGGCCATAACATGTATCTTAGAGCCTATTCCAGCCCCCTATACCTGCCGCTTCAAGAACCATGCTCTATCTAGGCTTGCAGTTGAAACCCCAACTCAAAACACGCTCTACAAGTGCCGGACTATCACCTAAGAGCAAATCAACCCCTTACCTTCCTTTCTAGCTCTCCATAGCTTAAAGATGGCGGCTTAACTAGGCTGAATGCATGCTCCACACATGCACAACTCCCACATAAGAGAAATCAGCCCTTCCATTTTCCTTGCTTGCTCTCCAAGCAGCTTGAAGATAAAAGCTTCAATGGGCTGAATGTCGCGGCCCTTTGCCTTGAGGGCAGGGGGTCGGGACACAAGAGGGGCTGCCCCTGTGGTGGGGGCAGTGGCAACAATAGGTACGGGAGCTGAAGCACCCTTGAGTGCCCAAGGCACTCAAGGAGGCGGAGATGCTCACTAGGTGGAGCCCCGCACATCGGGTTGCGGTGGGGGTGGTTCCACGAGGGGTGGTGGTAGCTTTAGTGGGTCTTAGTGGGGGTGGCATAGGACTCACCATGGGGCGGAAACCTTGTGGTGGGAGTCGTGGGGACGATAAAATGAGTGGGTTGTTTGTGAAACCCTCGCGGACAGTCATAGAAGTATATATAGGGAGTAGTAACCCCGAGAACGGTGCAAGCCCGTTGGTGACCAAAAACTAGTGAGTAAGCGTGCGAGCCGGAAAGCGACCAAGGTGTGGGGAGCTGTTCCGGACTGCCAACAACCAAAGAGAATTTCCACTAGGCCTAAATCGAGAGAGGGTCTTGTGGAGGAACAAAGGGGGACCGTTATGTCCCGGTGAGCAGCCGAAGCTCCGAGTTGGCCCGACGGTCAGTTTGGGAGTTAGGTGAGCGCATCAAAGCGAGTAACTATGACTTGAAAGGGAGCTTACCTAAGTGAGCTACGCGACACTTGGTATCAGAGCTTAGAGTTCAGTACGCGATCGTCCTTGAGATCGGCCTCATCATGGGGTCGGGCAAGACAAAGTGAAAGCGGAACGGCCCGAAAGATGATGATCCTGGTGAGCCCGGTGGGGGCGACGTGTCACCGAATTCGAAGCGGCAATTGGAAGAGACGATTTATGCTTTTGAAAGCGAGGCCGCTCAAGAACGGGAAGAATCTGGGGGATCGGAGCCCGAGGACTTCCTGGAGGCTCCACCAGACCAACAAATGCCTCCCATGCCAGCAGCCTTTTGGGAAGGGTTGTTGCCGCAGTTTGGCGGGACGTTGAAAAACGTGTTGAAGGCGGCTAATGCCACTTCCACTAAGACAAAGTTGAAGGTGAAGCCTAAGGAACCCGACACCTTCGAGGGCGTCCAAAATTGGAAGGCACTCAACACTTGGCTCTTGGAGCTAGAGCAGTACTTCCGGGTGACCAAGTTGAGTGACGAGGATCGGGTGGAAGTGGCTCCCACCTATTTGAGGGGCTATGCTCAACAATGTTGGCAGAAATGCCTTCATGACCAAGGTCCAAACCCAGAAACCTTGAGCTGGAGTGGGTTCAAGGAACTTATGAAAAGACAATTTGTGCCCCTCAACGCGTCCTGGCTCGCCCGGGACAAGATGAGGAATTTGAAGCAAACGGATGACATTCGGGGATATATTCAGGCTTTCAATGTGCTGTTGCTCAAAGTCACAGATATGGCAGAACCAGAAATGGTTTTCAATTTTGTGGCAGGACTAGCCCCATGGGCTAGATGGAAGTTGGAGGAGAAGCTACCTAAGACTTTGAACGAGGCAATTGAAAGAGTTGAATGTTTCTCGGATGTCCCTAGGGGCGAAAGACAAGGCCGTACGGAGCTGAACCACAAGAACCGGCGGGAGGGTGACTCCGTCCGACCGGAAAAGAAGTGGGATGGCCACGCGGCGACAATGGCACATGGAAATCAAAGGGAGGGCCTTCACACGTCAAGGCGACACCCGGTGCTCCGAAAGGAAAATCAGGTGCGGCGGCTTATGGCGAATAGAAGGCGACCTTCGATGGAGTGTGCTTTAATTGCGGGGAGCCCGGGCACATGGCCAAGAAGTGCGTGAAACCTTAACAATTGAACATGACTCGGGCGACCACGGAGCTGTCCAAAGATTCCATCAGCCGCTTGTTGGAAGCGATGGTCGCCAAGACTTGCAAGGTAGACAACTACTCTTGTGAGTTGTATTATGAGACTGACGCCTTGCGTAAAGGGAGTCAGTTAATGTTCGTGAGTGGGACTCCTACTTTTGTAAGCTAGCATGCATTCTACACACTAGCCAACCATACCATGCATCACCATTCCAAACAAAATAGAAAGCACAACATTAGGAAACTATTTCATTTATAAACAAAATTTGTACAACACAAGTTTTCGCAATCGGATTTCTGAGCTAGCTAAGCCGGACTAAGCATGCATTTCCTCCCCCACGCTGGTTCAGGGCTTTGATCCATTGGTCATTGGGTACACTGGTTTTTATATTGGTATGATGGTGCATGGTCACCACCCATGCAGTTCCAGGGTAAAACTGACCGTATTTTAGCATGCTCAGTAATACAGACGGCAAATTACCGGTGATCTGCTTGTGCATATCTAACGTGTCATTGTTGGTGGACACAGGAGCGTCGCACTCCTTCATGACACCGGCAACGGCACGGAAGCTGGGGCTCTCGACAAGTGATGTGGGGCCTCTATTGAAGTGCGTTCTGCCAAAGGAGAACCACAACTAGCGACGAGGCTGACGTTCGATGTTCCTCTTTAGCTGGGGAGTTGGGAAGGACGTGAGAACTTCACCATTTGCGAGATCGATGGAGTGGATCTCATTTTGGGGAAGACATTTTTGAGCAAATCCGGAGCGGTCATAGATGGCCGCAAGAGAATAGTCACGCTACCGTGTGGGAATGGTGGCGAAGTGTTACGGGTGTCAAAAACGCCCAACCGAGTGGGAGGGCAAATAAACCTGCTGTCAGCAAAGGAGTGGGTCGTGGAGGAGACAGAGAGCCCCAGTTTTTGCTTTACGTAAGACAAGTGGAAGGAGAAGACGATAGGGAGTCCAGCCCAGACTGGATCAAGGGGATCCTGGAGAAATACCAGGATGTGATGCCGGAGGATTTACCAAGCGGCTTGCCACCGCGAAGAGGAGTTGACCACAAGATTGAGGTGGTACCGGGATCAGAGCCGCCTGCTAAGGCGCCCTACCGGTTGAGCCACACAGAGTTGATCGAGATGAAGGCTCAGCTTAAGGATCTAATGTCAAAGGGGTACATCCGACCGAATAAGTCACCTTATGGAGCCCCGGTGCTATTCGCAGACAAGAAGGATGCGGATGTGTGTCGATTACAGGGCGATGAATAAGGTGACTATAAAAAACCGGTACCCTTTGCCAAGGATCGATGACCTCTTCGATTGGTTGGCAGGAGCGAATTATTTCAGCCGGATCGATTTGCGCTCCGGCTACCATCAAATCCGAGTGGCAGAAGGAGATGAGGAGAAGACCGCGTGCAGGACAAGATATGGTTCATATGAGTTCTTGGTGATGCCTTTTGGGCTCACCAACGCACCCGTGACCTTTAGCACGCTAATGAACAGCCTTTTCCAGGAGTGGTTGGATGACTTTGTGATCGTGTACATCAACGACATCTTGGTGTACTCGAAAACAAAAGAAGAGCACCTGGAGCACCTCAAAAGGATGTTCCAGAAATTGCGGGAAGGAAAGTTGTATGCCAAAGCTTCAAAGTACGAATTCGGGGTCACAAAAGTGGAGTTCCTAAGGCATGTGATTACACAGGATGTGATCAAAATGGATGACAGAAAGGTGAGGCGATCTTGGACTGGGAGCCTCCGACTTCGGTCCCGGGAGTGCGATCCTTCCTAGGACTCGCCTCCTATTACCGAAAGTATGTGAGAAATTTCGCCAAGATCGTGGGGCCGCTGTCAGATCTTCTGTGTAAGTCCAAGGTATGGGTATGGAACACCTTTTGTGGCCAAGCTTTTGCCGAGTTGAAGCAGCGGATGGCGGAAGCTCCAGTCCTGAAAATCCCGGAGTTCGACCATCCATTTGAGATTCATACAGATGCGTCGGACTTCGCAATTGGGGGTGTGCTCATGCAGGATGGACGTCCAGTGACTTACGAAAGTAAGAAACTGAATGAAGTGGAACGACAGTGGCCTACGCACGAGAAAGAAATGAAGGCGGTGGTGCATTGCCTTGAGCTTTGGCGCCACTATGTTGGTTCCAACCCGGTGAAGGTGTTCACAAACAATGTCACAGTGAAGTATTTTGCCACACAGCCTAAGTTGTCCCCAAAATAACTTAGGTGACAAGACACTTTGGTAGTGTTCGACGTGGATATCCAGTACAAACCGGGACGGGACAATGTGGCAGCCGATGCTTTAAGTAGAAAGCAGCAGCTCATGTTGGTGTACAGGGGCGAGACGACGCTCCAACGGAAGTTCCGGAAGGCTTACCGGAAGGCTGAGATGGCGAAGTCCGTGATGCGGGACTTGAGGCTGGGGATTAAATCGCAGTTCCACTTGCACAATGGACTGCTTCGGTATAAGCAAAAGCATCTCTACGTGCCGAAGGGAGGGATCAGAGATAGTCTCTTGAGAGAATGCCATGATGGCCCGCTTGCGGGCCACGGTGGAGCTAAGCGCACCGCGACACTCTTGAAGAAAGAGTATTTCTGGCCCAAACTGAGGGGGGAGGCCGAGGAATATGTCAAGACATGCACCACATGCCAACAAAACCGGAGCAAGTACAAAAAGCAAACGAGGCTCTTATAACCCTTGCCGATTCCAGGGGGGTCTTGGGAAAGTGTCTCGATGGATTTCATGACTGCTATGCCGCTATCAAAAAGATTCGACGCAATCATGGTGGTGGTGGTGGATAGGTTCAATAAAATGGGCCATTTCATTCCCACCAAGGAGACGATAATGGCGTAGGAGACGGGACGACTTTACATCGCCCACGTCTTCAAGCATCATGGACTACCGAAGGATATTGTCTCGGACCGCGATCCAAAGTTTACAAGTAAATTTTGGAGGGCACTTTGGAAGAAAATGGGGACGAGGCTCAAGATGAGCATGGCCTTCCGACCTACGACAGACGGCCAAATGGAAAGAGTGAATTCCGTGATGAAGCAAATCTTACGGAATTATGTGTCGGCAGAAACACTCCGCAACGGGAGTCTTCCCTTTCGTATTGGTCTATGGAAAAGCACCTCTAGTACCGACAAGTTGGGCCGTTCATGACGTTGAAGAACCGGCAGCAGTAGCGGTGCTAGAAGAACGCGAACGTTTGTTGGAGCTCGCAAAGTACAACATTGCCAAAGCTAGGAAACGGTATGAACGGTAGGCAAACCGAAAACGGAGGGAAGTTAAGTTTGAGGCAGGCACGGAGGTCTGGTTGAACATCAAGAATTTTCGACTACCTCCGGAAGTGAGTCCGAAGTTTGTACCTTCGTATGCGGGGCCTTTTCGCATCCAGAAGGTTATGAATGAGGATGTGTATGAAGTGGAGGTGCCGGCAAACAGCAAGGTGCATCCGGTATTCCACGTCTCCCTTTTGAAGCCTTACTTCAAAGATGAAGCGTGTCCAAATCGGCATCAAGTGTTGCGTCTGCTACCTGTGCTGTTGGATCATGAAAATGAACCTGAGTACGAGGTGGAGGCAGTGCTTAAGTCAAGGAGGTTCAAGAATCGAGAAACGGAGTAACTCGTGAAATGGAAGGGCTATCATCAAGTGGAGGCAACTTGGGTGCGTGCCTCAGAAATGGGAAACACATCCGAGGTGGTTGCAGCTTTCGAAAGGCGACCTCAAAAGCAGAAGAAGCGTTGATGGGGGCATCAACCTTGGATCGTGGGGGAGGAAATGCATGCTTAGTTTGGCTTAGCTAGCTCAGGAATCCGATTGCAAAAACTTGTGTTGTACAAATTTTGTTTATAAATGAAATGGTTTCCAAATGTTGTGCTTCCTATTTTGTTTGGAATAGTGATGCATGGCATGGTTGGCTAGTGTGTAGAATGCATGCTAGCTTACAAAAGTGGGAGAGGTAAATTGGATTAATCGTGTATTTGCGCAATGCCGAAATCGGGTGACTCCCATCCAAGGGGAAATGAAACTTGCGCCTTCTATGGGAGTTCACGTGCTAGTGCGCACCTGGCGTGTGCGCTTACTATAATTGCACTACCGAGGGAGTTGTCTTGTAGTGCGGATTAACGCGGAAGCTACGTGCTTCTGTTCACGTACTATAATCGTGTAACCTCGGGACGAAGTCGTAGTGTGGTTTCGGCGTGTTCCCGTACCTCAGGCGCATTCCAAGGCGGACCCAATTGTAGCGATTGGGGTGCACGGTTGATTCAAGTTATCTTCCTAGTTAAAAGGGGGTTTAAGGTGAACCATTGCTCAAGGTGATGCCAAAAGCGACATCATGAGCGGTCGCAAGCAATGTTGTTGCAATAAGGCAATTCGATCCTCAGGGAGGATCGTTCCTTGGCCTTAAAGTGGGCCAAGAAGAGTGCACTGGGTGGAGCTTGAGAGGCTCCACCCTTGGCTGGGACTTGGAGGAAGTCGGCCGAACTAGCTAGTGGAGAGTAGAGTCAAGTGGGGGGTTTGGTTCTTTGCCATGGGACGCCATGGTACGGAAATAAACTCCTTGATGTTGGACGCCACAACTTGGATGTTAGTTTCTACAAAATGGACAAGTCGATGAGGACATCGACTCCCTGTTGATAGGGGTGTGTGTTGTGGCCCTTTGCCTTGAGGGCAGGGGGTTGGGACACAAGAGGGGCTGCCCCCGTGGTGGGGGCAGTGGCAACAATAGGTACGGGAGCTGAAGCACCCTTGAGTGCCCAAGGCACTCAAGGAGGCGGAGACGCTCACTAGGTGGAGCCCCGCACACCGGATTGCGGTGGGGGTGGTTCTACGAGGGGTGGTGGTAGCTTAGTGGGTCTCAGTGGGGGTGACATAGGACTCACCATGGGCGGAAACCTTGTGGTGGGAGTCATGGGGAGTCTTGGGACTCATCATGGTCCAATGGGGCCGTGGTGGGTGGGCCAAGACTCACCGCGACTCATCACCGGGAATCGAGGGTTTTCGTGGTGGTTCGCGATAAAATGACTAGGTTGTTTGTGAAACCCCCGCGGACAATCACAGAAGTATATATAGGGAGTAGTAACCCCGAGAACGGTGCAAGCCCGTTAGTGACCAAAAACTAGTGAGTAAGCGTGCGAGCTGGAAAGCAACCAAGGTGTGGGGAGCTATTCCGGACTGCCAACAACCAAATCTCAATCGTGCTTGCTCATGCATGTACACAATCTGAAACCATCAAGGTGCTCTGGAATTACCTGCAACATGGTGCTTTCATCTCTGAAGCTGAAGATCGAATGCCAAGGTCTAGCACCTCGTAACCCACATCGCCTCCGCTCCTAACTACTAAGAGCTCCATGATGCTCCTTGCATAACAACCTGGTTTCTCTCATTTTCAAGCAAAAACCACAAGTGCTACAACTAACTTGTACCTGGCACTCACAGATACGAGCTCATCTTTCTCGAGTGATAAACAAGAAGAATACAAGCACAAGCTCATGCGAGCTCACAAAGCTGAAGCATAAACTCATGCAGATAAACTCATCACTCAAATACAAGTCAAGCCAAGTGTACCCCACGCCATGGGGAATCCACACTACGGCGCCATAGATGGCGTGGTGAGGCTCAACTCGAGAAATATGAGCCTCCCCACGCTTGCCGTGAAGATAACCACTCCAGGGCCTAAATCTGCCTTGACCCCTGGATTGACACTTGGGCCAATCCCAAATGTCAATATGTAAAAGCTAGCCATTTCCTAGCTAGTTTAACACTAGTGGTGAAATAACTTGACAAGCGGACTCTGCATAGTGGACCTTCTCGGAGTGAACTTGGTCTTTCTCCAGGGCTCCTGTTCCTTTCTTCCTCTACAATACCAAACAGGCTTATAAGACCCTGACCTCTCCCCTACCCCTCTTTGCTAAATGGAATGACAAATGACAATCTTATGGATTTGCAGATGAAAACTGGAAACTACATGGAGCTCCATCTGGAGTAAAACTAGACCTGCAAAAGTATCTGCCTTCCTTTGGCAGATTGCCACCAGAGCTCTCAAGGTAGGGGAGTGGCTTCAGTTCCAGGATGCTGTCATGTGCTCTTGCTGCTCGTCTGGCTTAATGGAAACATTAGCTTTACCGAGCTTTTAACTGCCTGATCTTTGAGTGTCTTATAAGCTCTACGTTGTGGCACATTTGGAAGGCTCGATGCGCCTAGACCCTCTCAGGTACCACCTGCTCCCTGTCTACCTTGTTGTCTCGTGTAATCTGGGACTTGCAGATTGAGGTGAGGAAAGCGTGGTCGAAACTATGTATATGTACAGATATTGAACGGACCCCCCAACATGCTGCAACCATCCATGCAGCCTTCACCACCACTTCGGCAAAGGAATGACCACTTCTGCTCTGCACCATCAGTTTGCACTTGGGCAGCCCTCCCACCAGTCGGCTTGAGAAATCTCAACACGGCCCTCCATGGTGTCTCCAGAATTTGACAGAGATATCAATTGGCGACATGTAAAATCGGCTGCTAGAAGTCTTCAGTTTCGCTGAACTTGCATGCTGTAGGAAGCAGATTCGGCGAGATCCCTCAGCTAGCTGCATTCTACTACTCCACGATCACACCATCATGCAATTCTGTCGCATGAGCATATTTTCTCAATTTGTTGGAGGCGAAGCAAACTTGCGGGGCACAGCGATCTTGGGGTTTGCTTTCCCGGTATCGCCCCATAGACGTGCAAACAGTGGGCGAATTTGCCTGTGTAGCCTGGCTTCTTATTTACCTACCACGGATTAGTCCTCACCACTGCTCACAACTCTGCTCACTCCGTACCAACCCCCGTTTAGTATTGAAGTATTCGTCTTCCCAACGGAAGCAGCACTGATCTTGTATCTTCTCTCTTTGTAAATCTTTCGAATAAAGATTTGATGGGCTTCCTCCCCTTTCACCAAATTAAAAAAAGAAAAAGAAAAAGAAAAATCCTTCGATAAGTTGACAACGAGGCAATATATATTATATAGATTAACCTGATTATACATATATATACTAGGTTTCGACATAAATGGTCCATTAAATGGCGAAAGTTCCAGGTGCCGCCCTTGCAGGATTGACTTGTGTGGCTGTTGCTGGCAGATTTCAGTTTTTTTGCCAAAATATTTAGTAATTCACCATTTATTTCTGAACGGAATCATCCGATTTTTTGTCATTACTTCATCCAATTGACGAATTGGGAGAGAGACGAGAGCAGGGGGATGTGTGTACGATGGTGTAGAGAGATTCAAACGATGCCTCCGTCCGAGATCATGACTCAAAACCGGAAGATCGGAAGGGACGAATTGAGAATCTTTCCTGGATCTCTAGCGACTTCTTTATGACACCGATCATATTATTTCTGCAGAAGGATTGGGCCAAATGACAGGTCTAGGGCATCTATCATGCTCTTTAGTCTTTTTCCTCACCTCGCTGTTGTTTTCCTTTTTTTTCTGGGGGAGTGAGCGATGCTTTCGTCCAGCGTTCGCCTTAGATCTCGACCAGCAGCAGGAATGGAAGGAGCTGACAGTGGAGAACTACAACGATGTCTACAGACACGATTTCTGCCTGTGTATCACGATGCTGGCATGTGAGTTGTTGCTCAGATGGTTACACCCCGTGATTCATTATTTCTGGATTTTATCATCTTTCTCTGTTTACTGCTTTCAATCTAAATCTGCATCCCTTCTTCTTGGTTGGTTTCTCATGAACATGGAGCTTTGTCGAAGTGTATTAGTTAAAGCTGACATCTTTCCAAGTGTCAGCTTTTTCGGGGACGATTATATGGTACTTCCAGTATGAGTGTAATGCCATGGGAGCTTGGAAATTACTGAAGGGAAACGTTGAAAATCCCTCGCCGAGACGAATGAAGGTAGAGAGGTGATGCGCAAATGGACAGTTCTCTCTGAAAGTTTGTTGTTGTCTACCCTGAGTTGATCGAATATGTCAGTCTCGAGTCAGGCCAATGTATTGTGCTAGGTTAGGTCAGCTAGCAAGGAATCTTTATGGACGGACACACTTTGCATCCATATGTTGTATGCCTCCCTCTCCTTTTGTGGAAGGATGTAGTAGCGGTGCTGATATCAGATCATCCTCTCTAGTATTGTGTCCAGGGAAACCCTTAGACAGTGAATGTGCTGTACTTAGGATTCCATTTGGAGTTCTGGGATTGTGTGCAGGGACAGTGAATGTCCTGTACTTAGAGTCCACTTGGCGCGTGCCAGTGCTCTGGAAATTTTGGACTGATGTTTGTATCTTTGTGTGGTAAAACCTGGACGAACCTGAGAAAGTTAGTCTCCTGCTGTACTATGAACTCATGGGCAGGCCAGGAAGCACTTCCACAGGGAACAGGCCATGAGGGCATCTCTGTTTGTCCGTCTGGTATCTCTGGGCTGATGAATGCTGTGTCCATCTACTAATAACTTGCAATAACCGAAAGAGACAGAAGTACTGACACATGAATTTCTCCCCTAACAGGGTGCGGTGAAGGCAGAAGCCTGATGAGGGAAATGTCGAAGCTAGTGAAGGAGGACCCTGACACATTCTCAGTGCTGCAACTGCGTTTTGTCCATATAAACAAGGACAACATATTGTCCAGGCTTCTACCTGGTGGCCGTTCTCCAAGTATATTACTGTTTCGACAAGGTACCCCATATCTCTATGGAGGGCGGCTGACAGGTCCCCATATACTAGAGGCCCTTCGGTATGGGATGTGTACTTCTATGGTTGACTTTCCAGTTAAACATTTACAAAGCTCTGAGGACTTGGAGAGCTTTGTTGGCTCCACAGACAGGGCTTTTTTGCTTTTAGATTTCTGTGGATGGGCACAGAGCTTTGACAAGAAGCAGCATGAAGATCAGCGGTCAGATATGGGCACGGAGAAGCTGTTGCAGCATCACAGAGTTGATTCCTTTGATAAATTGGAAGGGAATCATGGATTTGAAGAGTCAACCTCTTTGGATTGGGAGGACAGCAATAGCAGTCGTAGGCAAGAAGGCCTTAAGCTCGATAGTACAGCTAATGTCGGTCAGGAGCCTACAATGGCAGGTTTGGAGCAGCTTGTTGAAGCGTTGGTGGTCGATAGATTGGATGCCCCTCCAGAGACCATGGAAGAGACCCTGGAGTCTGTTAGCAATAGTGAAAGCTATCACTCGTGGGATGAGCATTTTGGCTTTTCAAATGTGGATGGTAATGTCAATATTACTGATGAAGAAATTTATCCGATGGAAGATGGGCGAGAAAAGAAAGAAGAGGCTGTAAGCGGCAAGAGTGATCATTTCTGTACACCAGCAGTGCGAGAACACTTTAAGGCTATATACCACAATTTTTCTGCTGTTGCAAGGAGCCGTGCATTGACACCTCTACGGCAGAAGTTTGGGATTGTGACAGACAAGAGTGTCGCTGTAGATGCAGGATTTGTGCAGGTAGAGGCTCGTCAGCCATGGCTGCTGCTAGCACAGGTTCAAGACCTCTACCGCTCACCTGATGTCTTCAATGGGGAAGGAGATGTCGAGGGCTTTATTCTCAGTGCTTCTCCCTCTCTCGTGATTGAGGTATGCATTCCCTTTCTTTCGATGGGGTGGAATATGGTGAATTCAGAGGTAGTTCAGTTCTCACAAGATTCTATTGGGATCATGCATCATGGCTAGACTCTCCATGTCTTTGTCAAGGGTATGATCAGGATTTAATACTCAATGCATTACATGAAATGCAAACCCATATGCCTTCCTTGATGGGCCTGCCATAGTTGTAAACTGCACCACCACCAGTAACCCCTGGACTGTCAGGGACAGGAGTCCAGAAATGGGGTTGAGGTAGTCCATTGTATGAATCCGCACTGTTTCTGCTCAATGGGTTCTTCCCTCATCTCTTTCTTTCTTGACCTTGCTCTCCTTCCTCCAAAATGATAGACGCACCATGATTTGGTGCGCAATGCGGAACTGCGGGTGCAGTTGGAAGGGGAGGGTTACCACCAGCATGCGTCTGCTTCTTCTGCTTTCTTGAATGACACGCCGTCACTGATTCTCTTTATTGATAGGGCATCAGCCTCACCTCAAGTGCGGACCCTCAGTCAGGCCGCACTCCAGGCCACTCGAGGCGCGGCCTTCCATTTTGCTTCCACGCCTACTGACATCAAAGGTAAAGCACAAGGAAGCTCTACACAGGGGACCAAATCAGTAATGAGGAAGAAGATACCAACTGATGAGCTTCTGAAGGCATCGATCTCCGTAGCTGTTAAGCAGGGTGTTCAATTTCAATTGGTCGAGGCTGGAGATCTGTTGAAGTTACTCGGAGTTTCCAGTTCGGAAGGAGGGCACTTGAAAAGTGGGAATGGAGACCTGGTCCTCCAGCTCAAGGGGGAGCCTCCCCTTCCAGGGACTATGAATAAGCTTGCAGAACGTGTACGTACGGTTCAAGAGCTTCTGGTGCCAGGTAACAACAAAGGGAAGGCCATGCCAAGTTTAGCTAATGTCCTAAAAACTTTGCTGAAGGGACCGACTCATACTCCGATTACGTCCGAGCAGCTGGATGCTGATGATCGATTGTCACGAAAATTGGCTAAGGATGCTGGAGCTACTGCCACTCGGGAGCTTCGTAACTCAGGTGTGGAGCATGTGATGAGTATTCAAGGTGGAAGAAAGGACACAGGAAATCAATGCCCTGCACAACACTCACATATGGAAAGTTGTGAAGAAACACCGAAACGACAAGGTGCAGAGGATGAATTGGAAGTTTCTGACCATGTGAGTATCGAGGACCAGGGAAAAGCCTCTCTTGGCAGTAGAAAATGGCAGTCAATTGATGAATTGTCGTTTGGAGATATCGACAACCTATTGCTTGATTTGGACTACCGGGTACCAGATATACATCAATCTCAATATTCACAGCCTACAGAGAAACCCTTGGAAAGTGTGCCATTGGAGTACCATATTGAACCAAAATCCGGAGACCTGGAGTTAAGGGATGCACACTTGGAGGATTCCCTGCATGAAGGGTTTAAACAAGAAAAAGAGGAGACAGAGGAACTACAAATGGGGCCTAGGCCCATCATTGAATTCCTGTTTCGGGATGGTTATGATCCATTGAAAGAAAAGCTGACAATGAGTTCAGCGACTCCTGCAGTGGTGGTACTCCACCCTGATAGTGAGGCGCACTACCTGTTTCCTCTCGAGAAACCCATAACTGAGTCATCTCTCATACAGTTTGTTGATCGTTTCCTTCTGGGCCAGCTAGAAAAGGCTGTGAACTCAGAACCTCCTCCTGGGCCACACAGGGAGGGTCCCCGGCCCCCCTTTGTGAACCGAGATTTTCATGATGTCGCTCCTGTTCCACAAGTTACAGTCAATACCTTTCCACATCTAGTCCTTGGGATGGACAGGGGAAGAACTGAGGGAGGCGCAAAGCTGTCATCCCAGGAGAGAGTAGGGGAAGGAAATGTGAGCAGGTTGGTGGGCCCTGCCTGGGAGAAGGATGTGGTGGTGCTCTTTACTACATCATGGTGTGGATTTTGTAAGCGGATGGAGCTTGTCTTCCGTGAAGTCCACCACTCTTTGAAATACTACGGGGACCCTTCCATTAGTCAAGGCACTAGCGAGGTATGACTTGTCCGCTGTAGTTGAGAGTTTTTGGTGGGATGGACATGATTTGGAAATGTTTTGGACAAAGGCTTAGATATGTATGTCACCCTATGGCCTGGAATGTAGGAAGAGTAAGGTCTTCCCACACCCCTTCAAGACCAAGTGGTGCACCCTCATTTTGCTCAAAGGGGGAGCTTACAATAAAACTACCTATGCTAGATCCTCGTGAAGTTGTTTGACAACCTGCTCGGAGGGGTTGAAGTTCAACTCAAATTGGCATCCCATAAAGAACAGGTGCATTCATTGAGCGCAGATTCTATGTGTTCAACCACAGTGCACATGCTAATCTACAAGGTTCCATCCACCCATCGTTTGGGCTGTGAAGAAAATCAACAGCCATTTCCCAATTCTTAGCTCTCAATTGCGGGTGGGAGTTGATTCAAGTTCTCACACACTGAGTGACATTGTCTCTAATAGCCTTGTTTTTATTGGGTACGAAATAAATGTCTTCTCTAGTAATCTTCTGGATAGGAGCCCCCTTCTCTGACCATATCGATAAAGTGCTCTTCCCAAGGCATTCACGAATCAACCCACATTGCTAACAAATTCATGCCATTTCAGGCCCCCCATATTCGGCAATCAAAGGAGGAGCAAAACTCTGGGAATACACCACCTGTGGATATCCTCATAGAGCATGCAGGTATTCTGTTCTATTGCCTGAAATGCATACCAGGTTATTTACTAGCTATTGTTGCTGTAAACAGAGAATGTTTGTGGCTACCACTGACCAAGAGCTAGACTCTGGAAACTATCGAACTGCATTTATCAAAGCCATCTTCTCGCCCAAGTCTTAGTGGAAGGAAGTTCTTAAATTCTTCTCAATGCAATTGAATGTTCAGTACACAGTTGGATGCTTACTAGACACTTGTGTAAGGTAGAGACAATGCCTTCAGTTGCTCATACAATGTAAGAGGAAATGCCCAGGAATCCATTTAGGTACGCTTTAGCCTAGCCGGGTTAGGATAGTTTTGCACAAACTGTTGCGTCCCAGTTACATTCAAAATGTCTTGCACACAATGATGCTAGTTCCTTCCTGAATTTGTTGTAGATCATCAGGTCAGATTCTCATTCTGGAGAGAAAAGGAATCGGGGTATTAGAGAGGAGTTGGGAGGGATGGAAGGGGGGATACAACACCAAATTAAGGGTCCAGCTGTGCTTTTGTTGTAGAAAATTTTGTCAAAAGAGCAGCTAGCAACACTAATGATGATGGTGACCATGGGCTTCCCGACTTGCTGCAAATTGACTGTACCTTGAATGACTGTACTCACTTGTTAAGACATCTGGTCCCTCGGGTATGTCCCTCAGACCATCCCTTCTTCCCAGCTTGGTAGCTTTTTACTGCAGTGTGCAGCAGAAGCTTTGTATTGGGTTCTCTGTCTTGCCCGTCTCTACGTCATGGAGGACATTTGGTGTAGTTTGATATGGGTTTCTGCGTCCATCAACCCTTGGATGTTATGAATGTCCGTTTTCTCTTTGGTAGAGAATGTCACTGACACGCAATCAGAGCCCCACGCCAATGGGCTACTTGTCTCATGAGAGTGTGACTGGCAGTTCAATCACAGCCATGTGTATTACTGTCCACCCGTTGTGAAGGTCATTTATTTTCTGGCTATTCAGGATGAGCAGTCGTATCAAAGCACGTTCTTAGTATCCTCCAGGACTGTGCCCTCAAGGGTACTTCATAGCAACAGTACATGCCAACAGTCAGTTAATACATCGACTCACATTCTACATGAACTTGTGTGCCCCTAAGCAGGATGGAACGTACCCAGCTGTTGTATTATATCCAGCTCAAAAGAAACATGAACCAGTAGTTTATGAGGGTGCAGTGGAAGTGCGTGGCCTCTTTCACTTCCTCCGCACACATGGGGTTGCATCATCAAAGCTGCCTTGTGCGTTTCCAGGTTGGCTCTTCCACGACTGTCCCAACTGACTGTTTCACTCTGACTTCTCCAATTTGTTGGACATTGACCTGTTTCAGACATTCAAGGGCCACTTGGGTGGGTTCTCTCTACGTTCTATTGCCAGTCCTCTTCCTCCTCTTCTGTGTTTCGCTGCCTATTTGTTTGCTCCTGTGCTCTTTTTTCTAGCTGACCTTCCAAGAGATAGCCCAGTGGTTCGGGCATAGTGGCCACACTGCTAAAGATGCATTGTAGGTTCACCAGCAGGATCTGGCCTTGTTCTCCTTTTAACCTTGCCTGAAGCAGGGTATGTTAACTGGCAAAATCATGCTCTTGTTCTTAGGTAAAGTCTCCAGTCCCTTCATCTAGCAGACAAAAAAAGAAATGCAGCTTCTCTGTGTAAGTTGAACTTGGCCACTTGCTGGGACTATCGCTTTTGCTAATACAGAATGTAATGTGATGGTTAGTGTGATCATATTCTGTGCTGATGCAGGCACTTACAATGTGGAGAGAGTCGCTGTGCATTCAAATGGACCTGGTGCTTCCAGTCATGAAGTCCCTCTTGTTCGCCAAATTTCTATACCTGTACCTCATTCAATGGATGAATTTTCTAGTCCAATACAAGAGCATCCTTCCTTGACTACAATTGTTCTGGAAGAGCCAGATCTACAGCTGAGTATTATGAAGACTGCTGAATCTGGTGAAATTGTGTCTGGTGGAGATGCAAGTCACCCTGGAATTGGCTCACTGTTGGTGGCCTCCATGTTGCTGGATAACATGTCACCTGTCTTCAAAAAAACACTGATTTTGTTAGTTTCCGTGGACACATTGACAGGCATCCAGGGACTCATTGTCAATAAGCCTCTGGCCTGGGATACTGTGCCACACCTTCAAGCTGGGCTCCAGGAGCTATTAAGCTCAGTATCCCTTGGCTATGGTGGCCCAGTTGTAGCGCAAGGGATGCCCTTCTTCTTGTTATCCCGGGTTTCAGGCTTACAAGGTTTCCAGGAGGTTGTACCGGGTATTTATTACGGAGCAGCCAGATCTGCAAGGGGTCTCTTTGAGTTGATGGAGTCTAGTAAATTAACCAGTCAGGATTTGTGGGTATTTCTGGGGCATGCCTCATGGACTTGGTCTCAGTTGCAAAGTGAGCTGGGAGACAAGTTCTGGGACCTCCAGCATATTAGAGATGGGCTTATTCAATGGCCTTCACATTGGACTACCGAGTAAGAATCTACCAGTATTTTGTGTGCTTTATTAATGTTCATTTTGGTGCTTTCAGAGATCAGAACCACATGTTGACAAATTTGTGCTCATTATGCCTGCTTGTTTATTCTGTGCTATGTCATGTTTAGTTGGAGATATGGTCCTAACCCTCAAAAAAATTTAGGAACCCCAAACAAGCCAGCTTTGTATGGACGGCTCCTCACAAAGAGCACCACCTAAATGTGTCAGAGGCGACATTGTGGTTCGCACTTGACACCCGACTAAAGTTGCCAGGGCAAAGAGAAATTTGAAGTACGGAAACTGTGGCAATGGCAGAAGCTCAGATTCGAAGATGCTGAGGAAACAACTGTCTTAGGTTGTTCTCAATTGTTGGAGGTTCCTTCCTGACCTGTGCAACTTTCTGGCATGATCATCCTGATTTTGGAGTGGACTGCATAATGTGTGTGCTGAAAAGCATCACTGCTGGAACACTGTTTGCAATCCTGTCGAGCTGTCGGCTGTGAGATGGCAGGCTAAGTTATTGAAGAAGTCATCAGATGTGTGTGAAATCTTGTGTGTGACGGAGACACCAAAGATCCTGATGCAAATTAGGGAGTGGCCAGACCCAGGTCAAAACCACAGCAGCAGCTAGATCCAAGAAGATGAGCACCACTTCAAATGCTAATTTGAGTTCCGCCAAGTCACTTCTTTGCCCTGCACTGCTTGATTGCCAAGGGACTGGTAAGCATAACGGTTAAGAAACCCGTCGATTGGCACTAAGCAGGAGTTTCCATACTCCACGACAGCTCTTTCACCTGCAATTACAGTGCATTCTTTGGCTGCTGATAGAAGTCAGGTAATGTCAGGTAATGTAAGGTGCAGATTGTGACATGACTCAAACGTACGTGAGCAAGCGCATCTCAAATATCACACTTGTACTCACAAATGTGTCTGCGCAGAAAGAGCAGGAGGATTTCTCGTCATGAATAAACTGAAGATTGTCATGTGTAAGTTTCAGCTTTCACTTTTGGTATCTCATTTGTTTTTATCACTACTGAGGCGTCGATAGGTCTCAAAGCCTGAAAATGTGGAGCCTACAAAGATCCCACATCACAAGAAAAATGTCCTATTTCTTAGTTCTAACCGAGCAGATTCTAGGATCTACTTCTTGGCAACTTGTGGACCATATAGCTGCAACCTCCAGAGAGAAGACTCCAGCCAAAGCTCGCGTAACTAAGAGATATTCCAGTCATTTTTCAGGATTTATGATTCACACAATGTAAGTTCAGATGTACTTCAAAGACCTACATGTATTTCTTTTAAACTGAACCAAACTTTGCTACCTATTTGCTCAATCAATTGCCAATAACTAAGAAAAAATTATGACCAAAACTGTGATAAGGGCATGTTTCTTCCAAGGAACTCATCCAAGGAATTCAGATCTTAGTAAAAATGCGATTTCCGGCATATTGAGGCAGGGCCCTGTGAAGGCTTAAAACAAGCTTGAAGCATATACTCCTTTCCTCTCAAGAAGCAGGGTTTCACAACAAAGGGGCGAGCGGAAAGAGCAGGCAACGCGTGAGAGGAGGATCAAACACACGGATCTGACACAAAGCAGCTCTCATCCAAAGTTGTACACCAAAATCACATATACACTAACACCTGAATACACCGCCCTGACCTTGTGTCAGGGCGCCGTCTTTATACAAAAGCCCTAGCTTTAGTTGCCCGCCGCGTGGCAAGGCGTCACAAGCCAAAACCCACGGCGCCGCTTTGTTACCCTAGATCTGATGAAGGGCCAGGATCGAGCCACCAGCCAAAACTAACCCTAACCTAGATATCATTGTAACGGTTTAACGGCTTTACACGCCAAAAAAATATACTATGGTTGTGTATTGCTGTTTTGGGGCCATTTTCAGGCTAAGCAAATATGGGGCTTTACATCTTTGAAGCCTACCCCCCACGAAAAGCCCCTGAGCTTCGCGAAGGAAAACAAATAATAGGGAGATATCACCCTCTACTGTTGGGTAAAAAACCTACCAAGGGAAAACCTAGCACCTGCAAGTTGGGCCAAGGACAAAATCCTTGGCTAGGAAAACCGTGCAGGGAGTATAGATGGTGATATATCATGAAAAATGTTGCGAAGTCCTAGAGAGGTCAAGTCCTAGGACCCCAAGAGACAGCATCCGCAAACTAAAACTAAGCCGTTGAAGAGAAGAGGATCAAGCTGAAGTAGATCGGCTAAGAAGATCAAGACATCACCCTAAGATCAAAGACCAGCTCGGAATGCACCAAGTCCGTCAAGGAAACAGGTTCATCCCGCACTTCAGTATTAGAGCCTTGTGGAAGAAGGAGAGCACGTCGCCCACGTAAAATCTGATAGATCAAAGTATGGACCGTCGATCTTGAGCTTAGATTTGCATGCATGCTTGCCGTGCTGTAATCGAACGCACACGGTTTGTCCCACCTGAAACATGTTAGAATACTTAACACACTTGTTAAAATTACGGGCCTGGGTTAGTTGAGCCTTACCAATGTTCGTCTTGGCATCATGGATAGACACCGCATGCCGAGCATGAAGATCCTCAACAAAGGTCTCAAGATCAACCGGATCAGCAACAGTAGAGATAAGAGGGGTAGAATGCAAAGGAGAAACACACTTGCGACCATACAACAACTCAAAAGGAGTCTTCTTGGTGCTAGCATGCACGGCGGTGAGATAAGCAAAGAGAATAGGGGGAAGAAAGGTATCCAACTCCCTTGTAACTGAGCCATTCTTCTCCAACATTCGGCAGAGAGTTTGGTTGAAGCGTTCCGTAAGGCCATTGGTCTGGGGATGGTATGGGGTTGTGGTGGAGTGCTTAACACCGAAATTGAAGCAAACCACCGTGAGGAGCTGGTTACAAAACTCTTTGCCCTGATCCATTAGTATCTCCCGAGGACACCCATGTCGCATAAGGATCTCATTGAAGAAGAACTGAGCTACAGCATCACTAGCCTTGGAACGCAAAGGCCGGACTTCTACCCACTTAGTCAAGTAGTCGATAGCAACACAAAGGTAGCTTCGACCCATTGATGTGAGTGCGAGGGGTCCTACTAAGTCAATGCCAACACGAGCAAAAGCATGGGTGACGGGCAAAGGCTGCAGCTCATACAAGATCCAGGCCCTAGGAAGAGCAATGTTAGCACGATAACCTTCACACTTAGAGATGAACTTCGTGACGTCTCGGTGAATTCCCAGCCAATAGTATACCTCTTGGATGCGGGCCACAGTTTTCTTGATACCAAGGTGACCTGCATACAAGGAACAATGGAAATTCTCCAATAAAGCATTCAGCTGGATCCGTGGTGGCACCTCCAAAAGCATGGTACTCCCCCTCTAGTGAGCTCCTTGAAAAGCTTATCACCCATGAAACGGTGAGTAGACACATGATAGAGAATTTGTTTATGCAAGGACTCGGAAAGGCCAGCTGGCGAACGCCCTGATTGACATCATTGGAGTAGCGCAGCATGTAGCTGATCATCTATGACTGCACTGCACATAAGAGGTAGACAATGGGCTTTAGAGAAGGTAGTCTGGAGTGCTTGCACCTATGATCTCCAGCCAGGGATACTTTCACCTCATTTGTTACTAATCATGGACAGCCAAATCAAGCCTTGAGGCTCAAGCCAATAGTCGCACCGGAGTGCAGAAGCTGAAATAAACATACTCGAGGGCCTAGGAAAGAGAAGAGCTGAAACACAACAAGGAACTTCCACCAAACCATCCGAATTCTCTCTAAGCGATAAATCCACCACACATAGTAACAAGGAGAAACTGGTTGATCAGTTTCTACTGTTGCTGATCAACCAGGATCATCAAGAAGGCTAGACCTGCCCCAAGCAGCCAATACGCCATGTGAATCCAAGGCCAATGGGTACTGATCTGCACAAAAAAGATTGAGAAGAGGGGCAGGATCAGGAGAAGGGGCTGCATCAGCAACAGCAAGGTCATCCAAGGTGAGCATGGGCCTACTGACAGGAGGATCAACCCGTGTAAATGCATCAGCATTTGTGTTCTCCTTTCCCTTCTTGTAGACTATATCCATGTCAAATTCCTGCAGGTACATAGCCCATCTAGCAAGTCTGTCATGAAGTTATCTTGGCTTAACAATAGCCTTAAGTTGAAGATGATCAGTTTCTACCACAAACCGACTACCATGCAAATATTGCCCGAAATGCTTCACACCAAATACTGAGGCCAGACTTGTCAGATATGGAATAGTTCATTTCATGACGATCAAGACGGCGAGATGCATAAGCTATTACATGCTCCTTGCCTTCTACAACTTGACATAAGATTGCAGAGATGACAACATCTAATCAGTCTGAAGCAAGAAAGGTAATTCAAAGTTGGGAAACATCAGGATGAGAGCTGAACACAAAGCGTTGCGAAGGGTGTCAAAGGCAGCCTGCTGGGAGAAGGTCCATTCAAACCTGGCATCTTTGCACAACACCTTGGTCAGAGGGTAAGCAAGCTTGGCAAAGTTATTAATGAAGCGCCTATAATAAGAAGCCAGACCCAGGAAGGATTTGATACAATTTTTATCCCTGGGAATAGGAAAGCCCCAAACAAACTCAAGCTTTGCAGGATCAGGAAGCAAACCATCCTTGGAGAGGATATGACCAAGAAAGTGTAGCTCAGGCATGAATAGCTCACAATTCTCTGGCTTTACTTTGAGGCCTGCAGTACGCAATTTGCTGAAAACACGTTGCAGGTCAGTCAAGTGGGCATCAAAACTGGCTGAATACACATTGATATCATCTACATAAATTAAGACACATTCCCAGCAAAGATTACCCAAGACAATGTCCATGGTGAGGTGGCATTGCATAAACAAATGGCATGGTTTCATATTGGTATTTGCCCATGCGACACACAAACAAGGTCTTTTCCTTGGCTGCTTCAGTGAGAGGAACTTGCCAAAAACCAGATGCAAGATCAAGAGAGGAGAAAATTGTAGCACCATGCAATTGATCCAAGGTCTCATTGATCCTAGGCAGAGGGTAGGCATCCTTCTTGGTGATGTCATTTAGTTTCCTGAAGTCAACACAAAAGCGGGTGGTGCCATCTTTCTTTCCAACCAGGACAATTGGACTAGCCCAAGGAGAAACTGATGGCTTAATCACACCAGCATCAAGCATTTTCTGGACTTCCTCTTGGACTATAGCACGTTCCTTGACACTTTCTCGGTAAGCAAATTATTTGATAGGAGGTCCTCCTGTAACAATGTCATGTTGAAGGATGGGTGTGCGTTCTAAATCAGTGAACCCCAAGCTGAAGACATCTAGATTTTTTGCAATAAGCATCTCAACTCTTTTTTTTTGCCCTAAGGAGAGGGTGGTATCCAACTTGATTTCAGATAGCACTTTGGTGAGGGCTTTCTTACCTTCAGGACTGAGATCAGAGACAGGTGGTGGTGTACTATGGATGTGTATCGCCATTTTGGATGAAACGGGCCATTTTCAGGCTAAACAAATATGGGGCTTTACAGCACTCAATTTGAGCTGGTGCTGAACCTTTGACCCTCGAGGTTGCCTGGTTTGCAGTGACGATCTCGTTCGTGTGATTTTCAAGTCACTTTTGTGGGATCACTCCACTACAAGGACGGGATGCAGGGATGCCTCGACGTGAGCCTGGTCACGTGAGCGCGTGAGCGCAACTGCGCTCACGCCACGTCACCTTGCGCAAATGCCACGTCACGGCGCACGAGAGGAGGATCAAACACACGGATCTAACACAAAGCAGCTCTCATCCAAAGCTTGTACACCAAAATCACATATACACTAACACCCGAGTATACTGCCCTGACCTTGTGTCAGGGCGCCGTCTTTATACAAAAGCCCTAGCTTTAGTTGTCCGCCGTGTGGCGAGGTGTCACAAGCCAAAACCCACGGCGCCGCAAAGGCAGCAACAGCATCCAAGGGGCCATGTTGTATGCCTATGGCCTCTAGTCCAAAGCCAGCTTGCACCTCTTGTATTTCAGCAATGGGTAAAGCAGTGATGCGAGCCAGGACCTGTCCTTTCTTAATGGTCACAGGGAAGCGCTTAGGATTAGCAATTAGAATCTTGACTTCTTGCCTATGACACCTGTGGCCACCAGACAATGCTTGAGGGCAGTCAGTCTCCTCCAACCTTCAACTTCCAGGAAGTGAGCAGCTGGACAAAGGAAGGCCACCACCTCTTTCTTGTGAATCCTGATGGGCACAGTGACTAATCCTAGAGGCTCATATCTCGACTCATCAGCAATCAGAACCTCCATTCTTGAAGCATGGCATAGCTTAAGACCAAGGACTCTTACTACATTCAAAGGGATGGCAGATATGGTGCATCATGTATCAATCACGCAGGGAAAGCTTAGCTCATGGATATGGCACTGAGGCATAAGGGGACCGATCTGCTGGTCAGCAATGCTGAGAGGACAATGCAAGGCCTTGAAGTTAGTAGATAAAACAACTTGAACTGGTATAAGAGAGGTAGGGTTGGTAGATGATTGACCTCTTGCCCCCTTCCCAAGAGGTCTCTCTACTTTAAAAAAGGGGAAGAACCACCAGTAGCTTTTCTGTTCTTGATCAGCTCTGGTAACCCTGCCCTGTCTGGACAATGTAGTCCAGTGCTCAAAAGATCCACAGATGTAACATGCAGCACGATTACCTTCATTGCCTGCCCAATTTGGGTGCGACCCCTATTATTGCCACTGTTGGCCCTTGTGCCTGGCGAGGCTGCCAACGCTGTTGGTGAGCTTGCATTGCAACAAATTGAGTGGCTACAGACTCACTAAGACTGCCTACTGTGTTGGCCAATCCTCAAAGGGTGAAGTCATCTGTCTTACAATGCATAGCAGGAGGAACATAAGACACAGATGTTGCAGCCATGCCAAGCTCGGAGCCCATTGGAGCTTGAAACTTGGCATGATGTTGTGTTGATTTGCTGTCAGCCAAGTCTACTATCTTAAGGTTAATTTCTACTAACGTAGTTTTGTCATTGACAAAATGACGACGCTGAGCCCAATTCTGAATAGCAGGGGGCAAGCCAAGGAGAAAATACCTTTTGACCATGCGATCTCTCTCTGTTGGGTCAATGATGTTCTCAACAGCAGCAAACTTGATGTCCATGTAAAATTGCCACCGCTGGTAAGTCCTGGAAGAGAGCTTAGCAAAGCAGTCTAGAGGTCTTTCAGGAGGCTTGAACAAGGTTTTAGCCCATTCTATAAGGGTCGCCCAATTGAGGTTGGGATCATCCATGACTGCTACATGCATCAAGTCCCAAGCTGACCCCTTCATGCTCATCCTAAAGATGGTCATCTTGAAGTTCTCAGGCACTCCATTTATGCTAGCAATGACTTCAAACATTTGAAGGTATCTATCAAAGTCTTCCCCTAAAGTATACTCTGGATAGGGTTGAGTGGTGAGTTGAGGGATCAGATAACAAGGCAGAATGTGATTTATGTGGCCAGGAAGAACAGATGCATGAGCAGCGCAACAGGGAATAGTGGCCTAAGTAGGAACAGAAGAGGTACTGGCAGCATGTATAGGATTAACAGCAGATGCCTGTAGTACTTTGATTAACCCCACTAATGGCTGGTCCCATACTAGAGGATGACAGACTTGCATGTGGTGCCCGCATGCACATGGGAAGGGCATGTGACACCACATTTGACTGAGCAGCTGGGTAAACTGACTGTAGGTGGGACTGTGGCACGCCACTCATGGGAGGAGTGGATGTCACTCCCACCATAGGAGCTGTTCTAGAGCTTAAATTGCTAGCATGAACAGGGACTATATTGACATTGCTAGCATGTGTACCCATAATTTGATTAGCTGCAGTCCGTGGCAATCCCCCCATCTGTTGAACAGGAAGAGTTCCCACATGACATGCATGACCAACAGACGAGGTGGAGGGCACTGATGCTACTGTCCCCCCACCCGCAGCAAGACTGGAGACATTCAACAAAGGGACAGCACTCAGATGCAAACTTGAATTTAAAGAGCTAGTCCCTCCCCCGAGAGTGGGATTAGGGAGGCTAATCACAGGCACATGCATCGGACTCGTTATTGGGCCCGACATACCGCTCATAGTAGCCCAAACATCCAAACCAGACCTGTCTACCCCTTGAACATGAACAGGATGGGAGGGCAGACCGTTCAATTCCCGAGCCAGCGTAGGCTCGGTTCATCCAGCCACCAAGGCTTCATCACTTTGAACATAAACAGAGAGATCCTCGGGGTTGGCTATCCCAGAACCCTCATCTACCAATGCAATAACAACAGGAGGAGCAACAGGAACGACACCAGCAGAACAAGGAGTGACAGCAGGGTTAGTTTCCACACTAGGATTAGTTTCAACAACAAGTTCCACACTAATATGAAGAAACAGGCTCTCCCCTTCTCTACGGGCTACAAAAGACAAGTCACGAACAATAGCCATTCCCTGCAACCACACCCCAATGCGCAATGTGAGACGGTGATATCACAACAGCAGGAGAAAATACGGCAAGGCGAGGAGCCGCCATTGATAACACGCATTAGCGAACCACTTAGGCAGCAGGATGTAGAGCAGATCCCGCGAGAAAGACCTAACTGACCCTGACAGCGTGGGCAAGATCCACCAACGCATATGGTACCCAGCTTTTCTCCACCATAAAACAAGCCTGAAGCATATACTCCTTTCCTCTCAAGAAGCAGGGTTTCACAACAAAGGGGCGAGTGGAAAGAGCATTGGATGGATGAATGTACAGTTGGATGATAAACAGATGGATGAGTGTGAAAAATGAATGTAGATGGATGAATGAGGGATGGATAAGAGTAAAATGGATGAATGTATAATGGATGTTGAGCAATGACAAAAATTCATGACAGGAAGATGCATGACCAAAACTTTTGACGAATGCACAACGTATATGAAATGAGTGTGGAAGGTTTGTGGGGTAGATTAAAGAGTACAGAGGATGAATGTACAATGGATGTTGAACAAAGGAAAAAATTCATGAATGGAGCACGCATGAATACACTGTAGATGAATGCACAATGGATATAAGAAGAGTCAGGGAGGTTTGTGAGATGGATTCATACATATTGCAATTTAAATGAAAGTTGATTCTGTGATTATTATTTGTTCTAAAGGAACAACTACGGTGGAGGAATGGGATTCAACGTTTTCCAGATAGTATGAAAATGAATATTAAAAGAATACAGTTCAGTCTGACTCAGAGTCAGTACAATGTATCCCCGCTTCCTCTGCATCTAAGTCTAAGTATTTTAGAACACCGGACCCACGCTGGATACACCTACGGCTGGCCACTAAAAAGTCAGGGGATAGGGACTCGGCCGCGTGAAGTGCCATTGCTTCGGCATAAACAGGAAGCAGAAAATTGGAAAGGGGGCTGTCGAAAACAGACTCGCCAGAAATGACTGTATCTCCTGAAGATCCACCGCTGCCTTTCCTGAAAGACAGCCTGAAAAAGTTATTACTGTAACTTTGATGTTATTGAGAAATTGAGTATGACTCCCAAAGAGGGTTTAGCACTTACTCACATGAAAAGTCGTTGTCGACCTGCTTATCTTCGGGATCGTCATCATTTCGAATTTGAATCCGATCAGTCTGTGTGCCTGAAGTGGAGCCAGACAAAAGGGGGAGGAGCACTGTGTTGTAGAGGTCAGAATCACCCTCCATGCCAAAAAAGCTTCTTCCGCCTGCCTTGCATGCATGGTAAGTTGCTCCTGCACCAGATAGGAGAACATGAACAGTTTGGAGGGGGGGATTTAAGCAGATGAAACTGTTGAAAGAAAACCATTCGGAAGGGAAAAAACGAACCTGTGGACACAGAAAGATCGACCACCCGTGTAGAGCCGGTGGCTGCATGACTCCAGCAGTATTTGCATGAACGCAAGTCCTTTGCACCTCTCCAGGGAGTGCCATCTGGTCTCTTCAGAATCTGACTGGACTGCATGAAGTTGTACAAAATGTCATCGACATGGGGCTCATAGGGGGGGTTGACAAAACAACCCTTGTCAGAAATCTCAAAGCTGCGGATGGAGGATGGTGTCTTTGAGGTGCGAATCCTCCGTAGGCAGATCGCCTCGAACATCCTCGTCTGCCAAAGATAGCAGGTCAGTGTGGTAAACACAATCTATAGTGGAAGTGTGTACATCGGCTATTCAGAACTTAGACACAAAAAAATCATGAATCGGTGATGATCGGTGTCGATCATAACACATTCTACTAGAGTGGAGCTGCAGAGAACATTGAAACTCATGATGAAAGCACAAGCAGAAGGGAGACGGCATACCAGCTGACCAGGGAAACCCCCTTTCACAAGGTAGAGGCTGTTCACACAATTCCATGTGCGCAAAACTTCAAACCCTGAAGACTTGAGATATGATGCCAATGCCCGACGACTATCATTGTCACATGACTGAAAAAGCAGAAGTGTCCCTGTATCAGAGAGGAAGTTGTTACAGAACCCGAACACCCAACTCCAGTAGTTGTCCTCGAATTTGTTCCAGCCTGGCATCTTGCCCTTTGGAAGAACTTCTGGCACAGCCTGGCCATCCGGGATGTCGAGAATGACAATGTCGGCCGCATAAGTTTTCTGCACACTGCACACGAAGGTGGGACCTGTGCGCACCTGCAACAAACATGTTTTTTATAAGAACGATGGCAAGAATGTTTTCAAAGAACGAGACTGAAATACTGCCAACGAAACTTTCAGAGAAAAAGGAAAGAAACTGGAATTCTCACCAGATTGAGGAATGAGATTATATTGTTCCAGGTAGGGGATGGCACCCCAGTGTATCCTCTCTTTCGACTCTGCATCATCGAACGCCAACCCTCATTAACAATTTTCATCTCTCCTGCTGAATCAGAACGGGAAGGGTGTGGCTTGGCATCGAACACGCACTGAAGAGTGCGGGTATATCTTCCAGCAGTAAAGTCCTGCCCACTCTCCATCTCCTTCCCATTCTCCTTCCCCTTGTCATTTTCCTTCTCTTTGGACTTGTCTTTGTCCTTTGGCTTTGCTGGTGAGATGGCTATGACATCAACAGCCTTGTCTTTTGGTTTGCGGCCCGCCTTCTTTCCCTTCTGCGGCGTTCCCTGAGCATCAGGCTCCTTGGCAGCCAATGTTGCTATGTTTCGTTGGTACTCTTCGTCAGTCAAAGGCGCCAGCATCTCAGCGTTATTGTTCAAGTATTTCATATGCTGTTCTTGAAAGGTCGTGTGCTCCGGTGGGCAGTCAAGGTACCACCCACAGTCTCTGAAGTGAGAAGGACTCCAGTCCTTCAATATCCCTGCAGTATACATGGTTGGATCGTTTGCAGGGTCCGACCACATGTCAAGATAGTCTGGAATTCCGCTCAAGTGATTTCCTTCCATAAGCACATATTTCGTGTACCTGAAAAAAGAGATAAATCCCAACCCACAAAAGCGCTCAGTGAGTAAGATGCAAGTAGAACAGAATGAAAAAACATAGATTGAAATGGCTTTGAGAACTGCTCCAAGGACCTTTCAGGACCACACGACTGCTCCAGATGTGAATGTCGTCAACGCCATTCAAAACATTCCATGCAATGATACTGTAAATACACCCTAATCCAGGTGAATGCAAACTATCGTTTTGGAATGACACAGACATAGAAGTGAATGTCGTCAACGACATTCACTAATGAAGCCTAATTATTCCTCAAATGAAGCAAAATCACAGGATGGAAATCATAAACTCGAGTAAGGAACCCTCCAGGAAAACTCAATGCACATTCATAACGAACATATCACTAAGGACCTCACAACATCACTGTATGTGAATGGCGTCAACGCCATTCACAAAAATACCAAAAAGAAACCAATTACTTAGCTCCCAATCCATGTAAATTCAAATTGTCACTGTTGAATAATACAGACACAGAAGTGAATGTCGTCAACGACATTCACTTTGGATTTCTCATAACAGAGCTTATCAAGCCTCCAGATTCCTCGCAAGAGGCAAAAACAATGCAGAACAACTGAATGTCTGCATTGACATTCAGCAAAATGAAGTGAGGAACCCTCACTGTAACCTCTATGGACATTACAAAAATTTACATAACTTTGAGGACCTCTCAACAACTCCGTATTTGAATGTCGTCAACGTCATTCAAGGACATTATCAATTCTATTCAGATACACTATAATTACACCCTTAGATCCTAACCAGGTGAATTCATATACTCGCTTAAGAATGACTCAGACAAAGAAGTGAATGTCGTCAACGACATTCAATCTGGATCTATGATTGCAATCCTTATGAAGCCACATTTTTTCCCAAAAAAACAGTAGAGTTTCAAGTATGACATTACACCTGTCACAACTCGCATCATGGCCCACTCTCCTCCAACTGACTGTCAAAGTCGTTGGACCGTAAAATGTTACCATCTTTGGAGAACTCCTGGAAAAAACAGTATCTCCAGGTGAGACCTCTCCACTTCCTTATGTATGCCTCCAATGACATTTGGGGAGGGGAAACAATTGAAATGTTCAGGTCTTTCAAAGTCTGATCCAGCACAATGACGGCGCGCTTTTCGAGCTGCAAATAGTATATTTGTCAGAATTGCAAATAAAGATACTCATCACATACTTGAAGAGAAGAAAACAGCATGTTTGAATACACACTTGACTCCAAAATGTAGCCTTGTGGAGCCAGTTATCAAACACCAAATCATTTATTCCTTCCACCTTTGTGCCAGGTTGTATGGTGCTCTTTGGGAACTGATTCAAGTCCTTTACTGTTTGATCTGAGTTCCATATCTCCAGCCACCTTATTTTTGTTTGTGGGTCGACCATCGATATGGCCAGCCGGTGCAATTTCTCCTGCTGCATCTCCGGATGCCACATGCTTGTCATAGTGTGTTTTGATCTGCTGAAGGAACTCAGGACCAAGTCCAGGATCTACTATTCTAAGCTGCTTTCCGAAGGCGGACATCAATTTGGTTCTTTGCATTTCAAACCTTCTTATTGCAGCTTCCACACCTTTGATGTCCTAGTTCTTCTGGTGTAGTGCGGTAATATTCGGATTTTCCCTTCTCAGCTGCCTCTGCCAGTTCTTGCTGCATTGATTCAAGTAGTGATTAGCTCCGATGGGACTACAAACATATATTCGAAAAGTAAACAGAGTATAGATTCGGGCTTACCGCATACATGTACTCCAGAAACGCCTCTCGTGTCAAAGAATACCAAGTGCCTGCAGCTCTTCCTGTTTCGCACTTCTTGATGATATTGGGTGGTAGTACTGTCCGAAATCATCCAGCTTCATCAGACCGATCCTTTGAATTCGGAATAGTGTGTGAACCAAGCTTGTTGTCACATGCGATTTTTCTGTCGATCTGCAAAAACATTGGAAACATTGCATTCCTTAACACTGTTTTTTGAGGATTAATAAGACACTACAGAGGGAATGAAATCTCCTGGATGACTTACTTGTTCACGTCGTGCATAGCTGTAAGAAGCCTAGCATGTCGTTTCCAGATCCAAAACCATTGCATCCACAGCAACATGCTTGTCTTGGTCTTTCGCATGGTGTTTCTGAATGTATCCCATCATGCCAGAATCGTGGTTGCCATCATGTCCCAGACGTAGAACATGTGGTTGCAGAATTGCTGGGTGTTCTTTCCCATCATGAGGCCCAGCTCGAACTCCTCATTGGCATCTTTCCAGCACTCATCCCAGTTATCACTGATCTCTGGAGACACTAATGTGCTTTTCCCATTTATATCCGTCAGTGACACATAAAAAAACTTGTGCACCAAGTCTATATCCATGCACAAAATCACTCTCCAATTTTGTTATGTCATGGAAAAGAGGTGGACGCACAACAGGCATTGATATCATCCCACAGAGGGATGTCCAGACGCCCTCCAGATACGAGCATGTCCCTTATAACCTCCTGAGAGTTTACCTTCTGGAATGACATGAGTTCTTTCACCTTGTCAAGGTAGTGCACTTCAGATTCATCTGCTTCATCTGTATTCTCTGAGCTTTTTGCGGACTCGTCCCCATCTCCAGATCCTTTCCCCTCTGATCCTGTAGGCTTCGACCTCACAGTTTTCTGCACGATGCCATTCAGTTCTGACTGAGTAATTTGCAAATAGTGAATGGCGGTAACGACCATCACTCTGTCTCAAAGAAACTCACTGTGAATGGTGTGAAACAATTCAGCACAATCTACACAAGCAAAGCTGATACTGCCGTATTCAAAACAAAAACGAGAGCGATAGCGAACGGCGTTAACGACAATCACAAAAGATAACGACCTGCCGGATCGGTGTTGTGTAATGACATCTATGTGCAAGTGATTGGCGGCAACGACATTCAATATAGTTTAGGTCGGACAGTAAGTGCAGATTATTCAGATTGACTCCACTGTGATTACCGTCGCCAGCATGGGAAGAGGAAGGACTGCTCAAAAGGCAATCAGACAGACTGTATGGTCTGAACAACGATGATTGACGGTATGCCGACCCTCACTCTCTCTTCAAACACATAGGTACATAAATCTCATGAGGAGAACCGAATGGCGTTAACGACGCTCGCAATTCAGTAGTTCCTGCTAAAGAAGGGAAGATGAAAGACTCCTCGAAAGGCAATCAGACAGACTGTATGATCTGAACAACAGTGAATGACTGTACCGATAGTCACCCACTCATTGTGCGGTAAACCCTTCGCAGAGGAGTAGAAATCAAATCACCTTTGTGATGGTCGGTAGCGACAATCCCTGTCTGGGACATTCCACTCAATCTCTACGCATATCTTCAACAATGAAATGTAAGTTAGATAAAACTTACTGGCGCCTTCTTAGGTTTTGAAATTTGATCCCCTTCTGCAGCTTTCCTCTTCCCTCTCACATCTGCTGGAATTTCTGTCTGCTCTAGGATTTCTGGACCTTCTCCCGGTTCCGCGTTCCGCGTGCTTCCACCTCCTTCAGTGTCCCTGCGAATCATCTCTGCCTCCACAGGCTGGCGCACTCTTATCGCCGACTGTGTCACAGCCGCTGCCTCAGTCTCCGTCTGCTCTTCTGAATCAGTCTCCGCGTTCACCTGCTGCCTTGGCCCTGTGTTCTCCAACAAACGACGCCTCGTCATTTGCTCTCTTGCTCTGCGTCTCTCTCTAAGGGAAGTAAAATAAAGAGACTTTCTTCTCTTTCGTATTGTAGAAGGAACCCTCTCCAGCTTGACTACCACTCTCCCTCTAAGCGCGAAAAGTAGAAAAACGCAGTGACTCCCGATTTCTTGCGGGATTGCCTGCGTTCTTGCGTGTCTCTAGAAGCATCGGATTCCCTCTCGCGTGACCGTTACACATAGTCGTTCCCTTATTAGTGCACATGCCAGCAATTGGTGTACAGCTGTTCGTATTCAGTTATGGATGTCTGACGTGTGTCGCCCAAAAAAAACGGCGTGTTCTTTATTTAGAACGGTTTCAATATTTAAAAATAACAGCGAATCCCAGAAATCTTGGCGCACAGTCTTACACAAATAAATGTAAATGAACGAGAGTTTGATGACAAATCTTGGAATATCATACACGGTCATCTTTGTTAGCCAAACCCCACATTCGTTTCACATTTGGAACTTTCCAGGTGCGCATGATCATTGGTAGTAGTATAAAGATACATTTACTTAATCTGCAATCCCATTCTCAGATCCTGTGGCATGCTTCCAGGAAGTCGGCTTTGTTTTTGGGTTTATTGATGAGGTTCTGGTTAACGGTTTAACAGCTGCCGACACTGCTCCTAGGGATACTCTGACCACTGGGCCCACAAGAAAAGTAATTAAAATGGACGGCTGCATATCTGGAAAGAATAACATAATATGCACAGTCGTTGTCTGAGCTTCCTCCGCCATATTCTCTGCTCATTCTTCAACTGTGTTCTGGAGACATCAGTAAACCGATTTACACTAGATCTGCGATAGCAAGGTACAAACGTACGCGAGGAAGGAAGATGGCTTCCTCTGAAGCGGAGTTCTTCTCTGACGACAAACCAGTGCCGTTCTCCCAGGAAGTCCTTGACAATGGATTTGCAATTGTTCTGGAACATGTCTTGGCTACCCGTTTTCAGCTGCAGAATGGCTCCATCTTTTTAGAGAAAGAGGTGTACGATCTTAAAGGGAAGTTGTTGAAATACTCTTTCCAAAACCGTGATGAGACGGCTCATATCAGCCAGTGGAGAGTGCGTCCTGGTCGATACAGAGTACTTGGAGAGCCTCGGCGAAAGTCCCTTGGGTCATATGTGACGCCCGGGACTGCTGCTTCGGTCGTTGAAGACAAGAGGGAGGTGGTGGTGAAAAAAGAACAGACGTCCTCCACTCCAATCGTTGAGCTTTCGGATTCTTCCGATGATGACATAAGTGAAATTCCAAATCCAGTCCTTCCTACTGTGGTTGGAGAAGCTGATGAAGAAGAGATTTGTAGTGTCATTCCAAAATTGCGGGCGATGGGAAGAATGGCTGGATTCAAAAGTGAGTTGCGGGGAATTGATTGGGAATCTTTGAAGCAGGTGCCTGTGAAGTTCTTGCCGGAGACTTTTGATGGCGATATCCTATTCGAGCTGCCTCCTCCTCCGCGAGTTGGAGGTGTAACAATCATGATGCATGGAATGGACAAGAAACACGACGGGCACCCGTGGTGCAGAACAAAAACATCCAATATTCAGAATGATGACAAGCTTGTTTTCAGGAGGACAGTTTGCAATGGACACCTTAGGTGTGATAATTTGAATTGTAGACACTTTCTTCAGTCTGGGGTTCATAATCAAAGCGAATGGGAGGGTCTGGCGGAAAATCCATTTCAGCCTGGGACTGCCCCTCCACCGGCAAACACTTTCGTCTGCAAATTCTGCAAACTTGTGCCATCCTGCTTGGCGCTTTGCGGAGCAAGAATGTACTATGTTGTCCACCGTTTGAAAACAATGACGAGAGCTTGTGTGCATTTCGGATTCCATAACCATCCTGTCTCGAAGGGGGATTACAGGGAGAGTGTTGAGACAGTATCGAGGTTGATCAAACATGAGTTCGGGAGAAACCCATCCGCAACAACATCTGCAATTGCTCTTGGCGCAAGCAAGTCCTTCTTGGAAAGCTATATTTTGAGTGAAGGGGATTTTGTGGGGACTAAACTTGACGGTGCAGCATTGGACCTGGTCATGGATCATTTCTCCACTTTAAGTTCACCTAACATTCGGCATCAGATCAATGCATTGAGAATGGGCTCTGGGATCAGAGGCTACATAGACAATATTTTGGAATTGAAACGAGTGAGCAAGTACGATTACATCCAGGACAATGTATTCCCAGGTCAAGGTGCCATCAAAGTTTATCTTTTCAAAATGTCGACTGTTGGGGAGGGCAGTGGGGTTAGCCTCGTGAAGCGGATGCAGAAGACTGGGGACTTGCAGAACTGTTTTCTTATGTTTGATCATGTGAAACGAGTGAAGGATTGGACGACAATGGCTTGTCATGTCTACGATCCAGTGTACCAACGAGTTATGACAATTGCAGTTTGTGACATGCAATCCGAGGATACGGAATCCCAGAAGCTCATGTGGAATTCCCTGATATGTGTCATGGGCTGCCATGGGCTGCCATCTCCAAATTTCGTAGGTTTCATGGCGGATAGTGCTCAAGCAAATTTCAATGCTGTTCGTATTGTCTTCGGATCGGGCGACCCAAAAGTGCCTAGGCCAGGAAGAGAGCGTACATGTCTATTCCATTGGACACAATCTCTGGAAAAACATACAAAGTCGGACATCAAACCAGAGATGCAGACTCAGCACCGTAAATTGTGCAAAGAGTACAAAGATGCTAGAACAATGAAGGAGGCGGACACTTTGTTCCAGACAATTCGTGCTTGGTGGTTCTCTTCTGGAGCTGCATCACTTGAGAGTATGAGAGCATTGGAAGATTGGCTGGCGTTTTGGCACTTCCAGTATAGACAGTGGGGAGCAGCCATGACAATGGTACGAGGCTTCTATTTCATGCTTTATTCATACATTTGCTTTCCATATTTTTGACTCATTGCTTTCTTTATGTTGTTTCCTGTGCACTGTTCTGAAGTGTGGTTATCCTCTTTGCAGAACATGTCCATTGAGGAAATGGCGGACATGCCATCTTGCAATTTGGCAGAAACTGTGCACAACGCATGGTTGCAGCAGTCTGGGAAACGAGGTCGGGATTTGTATGTGGCAACAACAGATGATTTGATACGTGCCTTGCAACAACAAACCCGATACCGTGATTTCTTACGAGGTGGGGTTGGTGGCAAGGGTCCGGACAAATGGGAGTTGATGTTGCGTGCTGCAAACAGATCTGGGGATCCAATCAAGATAGCACGGGCGGTGAGCATGTATGCCCAGGGAATGCCACTTGTTTCTAGAGTTCCACATCTTGAAGGGGAGGAGAGATTCGGCTCCTGTAAGAGGAAATTGAACACTCCACCTGGTTTGGATTCAGATTCCCACAGGGCAGACCGTGATAACTTCTTGAAGCCTCGTGTTCCCCTGCATGACAGCTCCATGTCCGGAACAGGTTTTTCCCTTGCGAGACAACCCCAACTCCATGCATGTGCTACTACTTCTACGTCCTCCCGGGTCCCCCCGGCAAATCCTGACTTGTGGCCAACCAAACGAGATGGAAAGCTCGTTCGGCGTTTCCCTCCAACCGCTGAACACTTTGGCAAAGTGGAGTCCGCAAGAATGCTCCAAGCTCGTGTTGGAAGCACCACGGAAGTACCCGATCCAGGATATGGTCGGGTATTCACAATCATCACTTCCACATCTGTTGTTCATGACAGGACCTACGACATCATGGTTTCCAATTTCCCCAATTGCACATGTCCTGATTTTGTGAATATGCTATCAACCAGTTTGGGCAAGAGAGGTAAATTCATACCCTGCAAACATTTGTATTTCATATTTTTGAGGAGGATGGTTTGCGATCCCAAACGTGACAACTTCATTCACCAGGCCACTATGAGTTTCAATGAGGTCGATACTTTTTTGCAGCGGGATACAACACATGGGTAGCATGAACTATGTAATGTGGTATGTGGATGACCATGATTTGAAATGTGTAATTCACATCAATTCGTCGGCTGTGCAATGATATGGCCTCCAACTATACGGAGTGAGCTCTGAGTGACAACTTTTAGGTAGTGCACATTTGTCATTGCACCATTCGAAGTCTACATGTCTTGCTGTCGCTATGCACTACAATCATCTTTTGAAGATGATCCTAACTCTCATTGTTATTTGAGGAGGGAGGAAGGTCTTCCCGTGGCAGCCTTTATGGCGCACACTTTTGTGAGGATATTTTGTCGTCCTCGTAATTGTAAAAGTGAAACAAGCATTTGTAATTGCACAATGTTGGATGCTGCAATTGTAGGCCTCAACGCTCGTCTTGATTCTATTTAGGCAAGATTCCCTGCATTAATTCCACGATCATAGGACCATCCACGGTTATAGGCGGCGCATGTTAATGCTGACGTGGCAGATGACGGACAGTGTCATGTCATCATTTACCGCCACATCAGCATGCTGACATGACGCTCACGCCACGTCAGCGTGTTTGCAGGCTCACGCCACGTCAGCTGGCGTGAGCGTACGCTCACGCCACGTCACTCCTGTGTGAGCGTACGCTCGCGCGCTCACGCGCAACGCTCACGCCATTGCGTCGTTGGGACTGGATGTGAGCAGCGATGCTCCTTGATCGCTAGACAAGTCGCGAGAGAGAGTACTAGTGGAGAATCCGAACGTCCACTCCAAATTGATGTTCTGCAGCTTACAATAAAGGAGCAATGCTGAAAATATGATATCTAGTTGTCCTCGGCATCCAGTCTTGAGAGTCTCACCTTTCATTGATGGGCCCTCGGAGAATTCCAAGAGTCTCAAAATAAAGTTATCCGTTAAGTCCAGGGGATTTCCACTTCCATCTCTTTTTCTCATAAACACATGATTACCCAGATAGCTAGAAAGCATTCTCTCCATTCGGTCTCACAACAAGGCCCTGCGAGGCGACACTGTGGGGGATCCGTCGTTTCTCGATCTTCCACGTTTCTCCGGCGAGAATGTTTTTTGGGAATGTGAAGCGACATTACTTTGAGACATTACTCGGCAAAGTTGGATAGGAATATTCTGGCAAAATACATCCGCATTGCAATGTAGGTAGTAGTATTGTGGCGACACATCCATACATGAAGCAAGATAGTTTGTTTGTTTTTTTGTTTTGTTTTGTTTTGTAGCGTTGAGATCTCCCAACCCACGGGCCCAGCCCTGGTGCTTGGTACTGTTGGACAGCCCTCGATGAGGAGGGTGCACCGACTTGATCTCATAATTTTTGGACCTACGGTGTGGGAGATATGGGATTTCAAGTACTTTTGGTCGCTAGAAATTCGTGAAAAATAGCAAAGTGGGCTTTCACCAAATTCCAATCTTTGAATCACATTACATTGTTGCTCATTTTGTTCATGTTCTTTAAACATGAGTTCATTCATATAGGTACCGCACATTCTTTGTAACTAAACAAACATCCAACTTTATTTTAGTATATCGATTTCAATTCTTCACACATAGGCCTCAACATAGGAGATGCACTTGGACACATAGGGGATTGCACTTCGACTTAGATGACACTGGACACTTGGGCCAACGGCATAGGCTACCCTAGTAAAGATGGATGGAGCAGTCACTTGTGCTCATTTCAGACGAGAAAGGATGCTAGGACTTCAACAATTGCTACTCTAGCTGCCATATGTTTCAACCAGCCTCGAATGATATTTGTACCAATATTGACACCATTTTTGAACCACATTGTTGACCTTTGCATTTGTTATGGGTGACAGTAAAAGATCAACGACGCTAGGCCGTGAGCCTGTGAGTCTACACCCACGCTTTGATGATGTGGCGTGAGCCTAGGCTCACGATTGTCTATGTGGCTGAACTCATGGCCCACCCCACATCATCAACTAGTAAGGGTGTCTATTCTCGTGGACATGACTCCTTTATTGTCGCAGAACAAATTGGAGAATAATTAAGAGATTTATCACCATGATGTCGTATGTCTTTTGTCCTTTCGTCTACGTGGCTGAATTTATGGCCCACGCCACAACATCAACTAGTAAGGGTGTCTATTCTCGTGGACATGACTCATCCATTGCCACAGAACAAATTGGAGAATAATTAAGAGATTTGTCACCATGATGTCGTATGTCTTATCCTCCATAACAGATCCGGAGATGATGATTGTTTATACCTATCATTATCGTGGTGGAGAAACATCTATGAAATGACAGCAACCCTAACCCTCTCTGATCCTTAGCAACCCTAACCCCAAGCCTCTCATATCATTTATTATATTGCAACATGAAAGAGAGCTCTCAGTATAATAGGTACCTGAGACAATACGAGAGGTATGGGGTTGCTGTAAAACAAATGTGCATTGACGCACACTTGTCTTCCAACCCAAAAAAAAAAAAACATTTTTAATTTTATTTTTTTCATTTTGGGGTGTGTGTGTGTGTGTTTTGGCTGTTAAAACAAGTGTGCATTGATGCACACTTGTTTTCCAGCCCCCATCAAAACCAAAAAAGAGGAAAAAAAAAAATCATTTTTAATCATTAGCCCACGTCGGATCCCAAAAAATAATAAATCTGATTTTGACTGGGGCTGGAAATTAACTGTGCGTTAACGCACACTTGTTTTGTAGCAATCCCAACCTCTCCTATTGCAAACTATTCTTCAAGTGCTATTGTGTTTACTGCTTAATCACTCTCCGCTTGTCAAAGCAATGGGGGTAAACCTCTTCAGAGTAACCTTGTAATTCTTGGATAATCTTTCGTCATATCTGTATAACGTAACGTCATTCACCAAATAGATGAACATTACACAAATTCACAGAGAAAAACATAATCGTTAAGAAATTTACTTTAGAAATTGTTGACCTCCATCATCAGTTCTATGCTCAAAATCACTAATGCATCCATCAAGTTACCCACCCCCAGATATTCAAAAGCGATTTGTCTTCTACTGCTTCATGTGTTTCTCATCCGTGGGGCTTTAGAGCTACACCATCATCAGTTCTATAAAGGAGAAGAGCGCTCTCATCCCCTGCCTCTTACTACTTACTTACCAAGTTAGTCCCTACTTTAATGGGCTCTGCATAGGCAAGGCTCCAAAAAAAGACGCAAACATGAACCATAGCTATATTAAATTAATAGAAGAGCTGAGCTGAATAACCCCCCCAAGTTTGCGTGGGCCCTGTCCATTAGAGGCCATTTTGCCAAATCCATCATAATGGCTGCATGAGATGCGCCTTCTTCCCCGTTGGATGGGGGAAGGGGAAGCCAGACTCATAGGCAGCTTGCATGCATTATTGCCAGCTGCTCGATGGTTGGAGTGGTTGTTTCCATCTTGCACTACATGGGGTGTATAATAACACTAGGTTGGTAGGAGCAGGAGAAGAGGGATGGTTTATGGCATTTATGGCGTAGAAGCACCACTTTGGATAGCCGCTGAATTTTGAATAATGGTTGAATGTAGCAGCGTTGGCGCAGCCTTGCCGTGCGCTGCAATAAGTAGGAGTTCGGCGAATCAAATTTTCTTCGCTCCTCTTCAGTTAGGGTTGCATGGTTCTTTGTCGATGTATAAAGTAACCATGCATTTGTGTGAATATCTCGTTCAAGGTTTGTGGGTCATATAGAGGGAGAGTCAGTGGTTTCTGAGGAGCACTGGGATTCTGAGGTTATGTGATTTTTACTGAGGATTTCTTGCTCATACCACCGTCAAATTTTAGATTCAAAGCTTTCTTTGATATGAGGGTCCGTGGGTTAGATGTGGCTTCCTTTAGCACATCTATTACTGTTAATTGTTTCGATGTCGTGCCTAAGGTGGTTGACGTGACCTTGCTCGATCGTCTTGAGGTTGTCGTTGCTGGAAAAAAAAAAATGGAAGCATGAGTGTGAGATTCATAGGAAATTTTAAGACATTTGGGCGAGCAAACTTCCTTGGGCTGAATCTGTTTGAGGTCAAGATGGGATAATCCATCAGGTCCGGTGCAAAAATGTGTACCAAGATAGAGGGCAGAGATAAGCTTTTTGTTCCTAAGTTAGACTCATTGTGGAAACATACAACTAGAAGAAGAAAGACAAGCCTTGTAGCAATACATGGGGTGACACTGGGTAATTTTTACTTTGTGCAAAACAATGCACATGTCCGGAATGTCGAACGATCTGCTCGTTGTGAAATTGTCTTGGATTAAATGGCGCATGGTTTAGTTGCAGAGGGAATGATGAAGCTTGCGTAATTTGTTACAATATTTCACCTTTTATATGATGGTCGACCCATGACAGATTATGGAGGGTCCCAAAGTTTGTATTAGTTTTTTAAGGTGCCTCGGAACTCTGTCAAGCAGTGCAGTGACTCGTCAGTATGGGAGATGGCAGCCAGTATGCACAGAATGGTGTTACAGACAACCAAAGATGTTGTGAGGGGATCCAAGTTTTTGTCCATATCTCTTGATGAAATAACACTATTGACAACCACAGTTGGTTGTCAGTCCATGTGTATGTGGTTTAGGGTGGAAGCATATCCCTGTCTTACTGACCCTTGAACAAATTGTTGAGGGAGGAAGTGTAGATCACCTAACTGAAGTCATTTGGGGGAGTCTGATATACGATGGTGAGCTCTCAGAGCAGAACATTGGTGAGAGACTAATGTGTCTAGGTGTTGATGATTGTCAACCTTCCAAGGTCTAAGGATTGGTGTCACAATTCAAATGAAGGAGCAACATACTCCATTTCTTATCGATGTACATTGCATGGCACATCGGACAAACTTAGCTGTGTAGGCTTTATCAAACTGTCCATTGTTACCAGATTGCTTCAGCTATCAAAGACTTGCTTCAGGTATTGTATGGGTACTATTCTTCATCACCCAAACGTTGTCTTGAATTTTCAAAACTGGTTGATATTGTGGAACAGAAGGACTGAAGATACTGAGGAATGTGAAGACAAGGTGGATTAGCATGTTAGCAGTACTTTTGAAAAGAGTTCAGGCCGAGTACAAAACGTTGATCGTGAAGATGGCCGCTGACTCTTCTTCTTATGCAACTGCTAAATCTAACTTGACTGCTCTATGTGATGTAGATGCCATCTTGGGGTTGCCATGTATTTTTCCCTTACTGGAGTGTGTCAACAAAATTTTGATATTGTTCGTACAGTCTCGAGATGCCTTTGTTTGCGATTTTGTTGCCGCTATCCAGATCTGTCAAGCTGATTGATACTCAATGTACAACAACTTCGATAATACCTTCAACTCCGATTCCTTCCAAGACTTCTTTGACGTGGTTGACAACAGCTCGACATGCATCACACATGACTGGATGACTGATTTGAACACTGACAATGAGCACTTGGCTTTTCGGATCTTAGGCTAGTCTTATCTGGTACATGCTCATTCACCAACCATTGGACTATTGAATCATCTTACGAGAAATGATCTCACTTACTTGGTTGGGGAGGTGAAGCATTAGTCATCTTCAACTGCAGCATATCTTTTGATCAACGAATTGGAGAGACACTTCCCTGACAATGAAATAATGAGTTAATGCTTATCCCCAATACTAGCCACTTTCCCTTTGCATTTGGTTGTCTTGAAACGTGTATATAGTGTGTCCAGGAAATTGACACCAATAGATTCACCTCTTGATGGACAGGTTTTGGACTTATAGAGCTCTTTGTTCAAGTTGACCATGAAAAACAATTGGGTTGTAGCAATGGGTGAGCCTTTTGATATGATCCCTCTCACAAAGTTGTGGGTCAGACTGTCTTCTTAATCAACGCATCAATGAATACATGAAACTCGCTGAACTCGCTATGGTTCAAGTACTGGGATCAGTGTAGGACGAACGTACCTTTAGTACCCTGGCATTTATGAAAACAAAACTCCATACTCATTTGTCATGCCACCTAAATACTATATTTTTCAAGATGTAATAACATAAGTTTTACACAAATGAAACATTTGTAGTGTGAAAAAAGAAGGGCATGAATCCCTTTCGTAAAAATCTAAATCTGGTTTGTAGTGTAAAGAAGCTTGCTGCCCCAGCCCACTACGCCCTAGTGAAGACAAGTTTGCTACCCTAAATCACTATCCTCAATCATTGACCCTTTACTATTCATGACCAGAGACCAGATGCCCTCATCCATGCCGCAACGGAAGAGAAAACATGGATGGGACTGGGAAGCTTCTCCATTTTTATCTCTCAGCTTACAACTGGTTATCCCTTCGTTCTTCCTTTTTCTGTGCAGCTCTCCCATTTTCTAGATTTTCTCTCACTCTTCTCTAACAAACAGATCCCCTGGCCCTTGTTTATCTATGCACCCTTTCTACAGGTAATGTAGGTGCAATTGAGACATGATATCCAGTGGGGCCCTTTGCAGAAATCATCCTTGAAATCACAAGCATACACCACATCCTTCCTTAGTCCTCTCTCCTCACCAAAACAGAGTCCCTCCTTATCTTGACTATTTGCAGCAGCAATCAGCTTGTTAGTCAGTAGTTACCCCTTCTTATCTAAGTGTGCACCTCACAAACAAATTAAGACCTTAGCTTGCACTCAGGCACCCATTGACAAGTTTCCAGTGCCCTATACTCTCTCAGTCTGATAACCCAACATCAAACAAGAGAATCCCTACTGCAATTATATGTAAAGCAGGAACAACCAGATAATATCGTAGCAAACAAGAGACAGCCGGAGTTATGGTGTCTGCTGGCAGGAGGGGTCAGGTACCAGTCGGGGCAGGCAAGGCCACCGCTTCACTGGAAGTATAAAGCAGTTAAGTTCAAGGGTTTTCTCCTTCTTCTTACTTAGGATAGATGTTGTTGAAATTTCTGGTTGATGCTCTCAAGTTAGCATGAGGGAGATGATACATTTTTGAAAAATGGAATGGAGAGACTGTCTGAACTTCAAACCAGGGAGATGTAGAGAGAAAGGGAGGTGATGGAAGTGTAGATTGGTATGCTGACTGAGGGGAAATTCTCCAATCCCTCAGTCACAGAGTGTATTGTCTTGATCTTGCTTTTCATATTCTAGTTCCAGCATTGTGAGTCTGGGATCAATTTTGCATTGAGGTTTTAATGGCAATCAGATCTGCAGAGAACTTGCTTTAGGGTAGAGACAAGAGGGAGTTGCTGGATAGTATCATGGATTGGGAATGAGGGCTCTATCTATCAAGAGTTAGGGTCTGGTACAGCACCAGCATGCACCAAGTAGTGGGATGCATTTGGTGAATACTTTCTAAAAACAGAGTCCACTCAGCAGATCGCTTCGCCGCCTTGGAACTTCATCCCCCAAAGAATCTAGGTTTTAAAGAGTCCATCAATCCTTGGCGCACTGTCTTAATTGCTGGCAGCTTCCCTGTCTGTTCGCTAACTACCCTTTCTGCCTTCCACCAGCTCTGCTACCTTGCCCTAAGAAAACATCTTGCTACATCAAAGAAATCCCAGCATATAAAAGCCCCTCCGCTTTCTGCTCTGTACATTCATACCCCAACAATATTCCACAGATGATCTAAGTCACCATTTATCACGCCAGTCCATCACTGCCTCCTCTTAACTGGTCGTTGTACTTCCACTTCAAGCCCCCAATTTCCCCCGTTTGCTCATCTTTCAGTTAATTGCCATTGCCAAGTGATAAACATAACGTCCATCGCGGCACCGCCTCCCTCTGTATGGCAGCTGCACACATGCCAAGTTGTTCCCTGACAGCTTATCCTTTAAGAGCCCTGCCCTCTGGATAACCCAAGTCATCACTCATGAGCCACCGCCCTCACCATTTCTTCCCATCTGCAGCTGTTCATCACGTCAAGCTGCTTCTCCACGCAAGCTCATCCTCCAGCATTCGTCGCCATTTTTGGACGTATTTTTTCCCCGTTGCACCACTTTGTCTATTGCTTGCATACTTACAACAAATGCCTTTTCATTCATAAATGACATTTTGTTGTTTCGCCATGTCTAGATAATGCCCAAAAATACATGTAGCCATATATTGTCATTTGCAATACACAAATAGCCAGTATATTCAAGGAACTTCTGGGACAACAATCCACAAAACTGATACAATGTCCCAGCCCCCTTAAACTTTCTGTGAGAGAAAGCATTCTCGCCCTCAACGCGCAATTGGGAGACCACCGCAAGGCCCTGCTCGGCGACACGTGGTGAATCCGAGTTGTCGGAAGCAGCCCATGATGTCACTCACACACAGCAAACAAATGCAAAAGATATTCTCTCTCGAACCCTTACATAAATGAAGGTAATCATCTCCAAGGACGCCGACCGAGGGATTCGAACCCTCGACCACGTGGTTAAAAGCCACGCGCTCTACCAACTGAGCTAGGTCGGCTACCACAATAACTTTCATGAAAATAAGATAGATAAATAGTGTATCGTCATTCAACTATGCGTTGCTGCGCGCTAGTGACTGCTTCTGATAACAATGTTCCTTTTGATCGAATAGGAACACTTGAAATAGGACTTGAAGGCAATTGAAATAGGAACAATGTAAGAACTTAATGTAGACGTCCGATTCGACGTAGCGTCGGTTTTGTTAAGAAAAAGGGGTTCGACCTCTTATCAGGAGGATTAAACCACCTTCAACTCAAAGGCCCTCATTTGCCTGAAGAAAGCGTCCACCAGTTTTCAAACAACACTACACATTGAATGACCACTTTTAAACAGCCTGCTGATACCGGAACTAAGGTTTTGCTGCCTTCGTCCCAATGAAGAGTAAAACTGTTCTGTAAGCCAATTACTCTTCATGAAGGGGGAATAGGAAAAAGATCATTTGAATCACTCCAACCTTTGAGTCGTCCTTATCAACAAGTCCTTCCATTCATCCAGAGAGAGAAACTTAAGAAACTTTGTATCCTCGTCAGGGATCCAGACAAAGAATTACAAAAGAAAGGGCACTGCTGCTCTAGCCATGAGTACAGATGTGACACATTACCCAGATTGGCAGATTGCAGCTGCAGACATATGAGGAGAGAGAGAGAGGAGGGGTTGAGGCATACGAGAGTGCTCGCCACCGGGCCTTTGGTGCACCACCAAAAACAAATGGCACCCCACCGTGTACTCACAGTGCCCAAGAAACCACTCCCTGTTGCCAGGCTCTACAGCTACCCCTTCCTCACACCCATTTTGTAAAACCAAGGAAATCTTGGAAAGACGAAGCCAATATGACTTCCTGCCTATAGGGTGGGAATCATGAGACATGTGTCAAAGCTAACTAGCTCACCCTTTGACGACTCCTCAATGCGCATGCGCTCGATGGCAAGCCTCAGAGAATGTCTTTAGATGTTAGTGTCATTTCCACTTTGGATAATGCATGCATGCACCTGCTTTCCCATTTCAAGGTTCTCAGTTTGGATGCACTCCCGCAAGAGACAGACATAAGTATTGGAGTCTGCCAAAATGACTTGGTTGTTCACAACATGTGCAATGCCTGTTCGTGTTGTCGTGCCTTACATAGTGTCGTCAAAGCGCCAGCTTGTGCTTTCAGCCAAGCAGGGTTTGACCAAATCTCAATCCCTGTCTTCTCTTCAAAAACCACAGCTGAGCAGCTATAGCTCCAGTCTCACACAGACCACATGGCAGCCTTGAATAGGAACAGTTTTGAACGACCTATTCAACCTCCTACTGACAACAGTCAACACTCCTTTGCTGCTTTTCACAAGGAAAAGCACAATTATCAGTAACTTGAGGACGGGCAACACAATCCAGTCTGCCAACGTCATTCCAGCTTCAATTAAAAGTGTGCCTTTACTTGCTAACCGAAAGATGCCCTCACCTGATCAAACCTGTTGTCCCACCATTTTGAAATGGTGGGACAACAGGTTTGAGAAACCTCTTCCCAAATCTCCCTGCCATCCCAATCTGGTTTATATCAGCTGTCTGTTTACAATTAAGGACGACAGTGTTCAAATAGTACAAAAACAATTTAACCACCTGTGACATTTAATCTTTTTGCCAGATACAACCAGCTATCATGCACTCGTGACATATTGCACACCACTAACTGAGAAGAAGAGGAAGATTTCTCATCACCGCAGACATCAACTAACCTTATAATATTCTACTTTCTGCAAGAACCCTTGTAGCTCATCTCTCAGTCGCTGTGTCTTCTTTTGTAGGAAATTAAGTATGATACACATTGCTTACCAGTTTGTGTCATCTGTCCCTGTAACACTGTTTGGCACATCAAGGCAGGATTTGAGGTTGCATTTTGCCAACATGCTTGCAGTATCCAGGTACTCGATCGCCAGGTAATGACCCACCACACGGCTAATGAGGTGCTCTGTGTTGCTCAAGCTAATCTTATAATATTCTCCTTCTGTAAGACCCCTTGTAGCTCATCTCTCAGTCTCTGTTTGTCCTCTTTTGTAGGAAATGAAAGCTTACCCCCTTTTAAGTATGATACACATTGCTTACCAGTTTGTGTCATCTGTCCCTGTCACACTGGTTGGCACATCAAGGCAGGATTTGCTTCCTGCTCATAATAATAATACTGCGATTAGAAGTGTGTTAACAATATCAGAAGACAAACCCAAACCACCATCACTTAAGACATTAGCTCTTATTTGGCTTGAGCACATACACTCTATGCATGATCTTTATCTGGTGGTTTAGCTCATGGTAGCAGAACATGACGCTGTAGAGACAGCACAATTCTCCATGACAGGTCCTTAGTGTGTGTTTGCGCAAGAGGTAGAGAGAGAGAGCTAGGAGAAAGGAGAAAATGTTATAACACAGGGTCAGTCCCCCTGAGCTGTCCTAAGCTACAATTGTGAAAACGCAGCTTAGTGGCAGCAAATGCATCATCCAGCTGGGTCGCAATCTAACACAAGTCAGCTTGCTTATATCTTAGTAGGCCTCTGTGTTTTGGAAGGTAGCATGACTTAACCTCCTGCTCTGTTGTGTTTATATTTATTTGCTACTCAGACTTGGCAGATGGCAAACAGATCACAATCCCTTGGTCATGTGTTTGAGTGACATGCAGACACAGAGCTCCAAGTTTTGCAAATCTGCATGCCAGTAATGCACTTTTGGTAGGAGCATAACATACTGCTATCATCACCTTTGATCAACATCCTGGGTCCATACCTGCCAAATGGCACCTACACTGCGGCACATCTACCGACCTCCCTTCCCATCTATAATGAAGATACTGTTTAATAATAGTTAAAGTCGGAAGGTAGGATAATACAGCAAGAGTGCGAAATGTTGAGCTATGCTGATTCAAGACTTTCATCACAAATTGAGACAAAACTGGGTCCAGAGATTGGATGTAAATTTTGTCTAATTTCAACTAGCTGTGATGGATGCAACAGTCTAGCTTGCAATTGAATCATAATCTTATCTAGTTGTGCTCTCTCATCTCCAGGAAAATTACCCGCCATCACATTGCAGTACTGCAATTCTGCCAAAACCTTACATGTCAGGCTATGGCTGTCATCTTAGCCTCCATACCAATGTATGGGTGTGTCCTTCCTGAGCCTATGCAAAGAACGTGAGCCACACAATCTTTCCAACTAAGAGACACCTGAACCTGCAAACACCTCGTTAAGAGTCACCACAGTGAAATTCTGAGTGAAAAAAGCTGTCATGAAAAGCATGAAACATTCATTCTTATATCTTGGCGATAAAATCTGTCTCTGCAGGTAGAAGCTTGTTGAAGAATCAACCAGCTTTCAGGCAAGCAACACCACCCCAAGTCTGCCTTCACCCTGCCCTAACCGCAAAATGAAATTAAGGAATTCCAGTCAACCGTGACCAGCATGGGAGGTTTTTGGTGGTACAATGCTATTTCACGAGTAAAATACTTACACCACTTGGTTGTGGTGGAAGACCTACAATTATACCATATCCTACACACTGCTTACTTGTGGTGGCAATCTTGCAATCCAATATCCCCTCTTGCTACTCACTGTCACTTTTGCATCTGACACAAGTAAGAGTCAAAGCTCATCTTCCCAGTGGGATGTAGTTGGCAATAACAAAGCCAAAACAACTCCATCCTGGGATTGTGGTTCAAGCAGGCAGATTTATTTCCTCTTGAACAAGTGATGGCAAGCCTATGGCATCTCGGGAAAAGCAAAGCATTACAGAGGTGAGTTCAAACAGTCGTGCAATCAGTTTTCAGCCCACTGAGCTACTCAGGAAGTGCCCAGTATATGACATCTGTGTCACACATTAGTGGCAAAATAAACCAACTCCAACTTTCACATCCCTCATCAGTTAGAGCTTTGCCAACTTCACTGCCTCCCTGGAATCCCCCCCGTGAAAAAACAAATATAAAGCAAATTCCCAGAGACACCTTTACCAGTGAGTCCATGTATATGTCTCGCTGCCAGTTTCAGAGAAACAAGGCTCTTAAGCTTTGCCCACAAACTCAATATCAAAGATGAGTGTTGAATTCGGGGGTATGACACACAACCCTGCAATCCAGCAACTTCTCACGGTTTAGAAAAGAACTTTCAGAAAGGAAGAGAAGGAAGAGATTTGAAGGGAACTATGCAGTTCATGGCTGGATTAGATGGGGCAGCTTGCATCAGATGGGACTTGGGTTGCTGCCTACAGTGTGACAGAGAATATGGCATCCTACTGGAGGCATATCAATCACAAAGGCTACGTGCTTCCCCAGCCACAGTTTAGCAGAAGAAAGAGGCTGCATATCTTGGCATCAACAACGAGAGTGAATCTTGGTGGGCAACATTGTTCTCAACCCAAATTTACTCAAAGGTAGAGCAGACACTTCTGTGACCCATTTACAGGGTTCTAAGATGACAGCCATTTGTACCTCCTCGACAACCAGTTCCCCTTTCACCATAGCCAAGTTGTGGAGGGATTATCAATGTTCGCTTTCCACCTGCATGCCAAATCGAACATCTGTTTACAACTGACATCCTCCTGACCCACAAAGCCGCAGCAGATACAGCAAGCATCATATCCATAGGATATATGTTCCCGTAGCCCTCCATCCCATTTAATCAGATAGGTGTGTGAGGAACTGCTTCAGTAATGTCGGGCTCAATTACATATCCTGGTGCCTTCGAGTCGCTTCAGCAGTAGTAGTATCATGCAGGTACAATGCCTTTAAGAGTGTGTCCAGCCAACCCCCATAAGAACTGGTCAATAGATGTGCATCTGCAGCATCCCTCTTTCCCTCTGCATTTGTGCGCATGGACATTTAAACAACAGCAGAAATGACATTGATTGCAAAAAGGGCCAAGTGAAGCCAAACGAACCTGCCAGCATTGGGGGTATGCCGTCAACACCCAGAATGCCCTGATCCCATCCCTTGATCACCTGCCCTACCATTACCACACTGTTATCTCTCTGTCAGCTTCACACACATTTGAATGCACACATACATCCTGCTCATACACCGATTCGACAACAAACCAATTACTTCATTCCTCGATATCTAAACAGCTATGTATAAGAAGTTGAGAGGTAACTAAAGATGGACTCATTGTATATCCCCTGTGAATGTAGCTATGGCATCCACTTGAGTATATAGGTCCCCTGGGATCCTACTCCTCCTAATGGACCTGGTAAGGGAGGCATATCACACTCTGCCTCATATACCAATTGAGATCCCTCACAACAACAGTTTGTAGGTGTCTCAGTGTTCATTTAATGAGTGGTGGCATTTCCATCATTGTAGAGAGAAACTTGCCAAAGGGAGAAGGCATAGAAACTTGTATTCATTCGACACAGCTTGCCATATCAGGGAGGAAAATGGGAGGGATGAGTGCCGTACCTCTCCAACACCAATGCGAAAAGTCAGAGGTTTTGCACGCTTATAGCTGCTGTCAAATACTTGCCCGTTCTCTAGCTTCCCTGTGTAGTGCGCCTGCTTGTTCCATCCATACACACCACTTCACAACAAAGTAATGCTTGCAGGCTGGCAGAAATAAATCTTTTGGATCAGCCATCAAGACCACTGGCATAAGGTGTACTTAAATGTCCCTACCTCACCATGTTAGCTGGTGAACTCATGAGTGCAATGCTTTACAGACACACCACACCCTTGGCCCCATCCATCCCACATCATACAAATCCACCAACCGCAATATAGAACTCCCATTGCACGTCACAGCAAACCATCACTCACCTAAATTATACTATACTTCAGCTGGTGACATGGAATGGCAAATGGAGGTGATGAAGTCCAGTATGGCTAGCTAGCTGGAGAAATACAGTAGGTGCGTATTCAGTAATATTCCCTGCAAAAAACTGCTTGACACAGCCTTGCAAACAAGCAATCGGCTCTCTGATCCTTCAACCCTCTCCCCTGAAATCCTTTCAGCTATATATAGGAGAAGAGACAGAGGGAGGACAAAGTGATATCACAGGGAAATATACCTTGATGAGCAAGCCTTTGGAAGCCTGAATTCCAGAACCAACAGCGCTGTCACAATATGCCAGACCCGACGGTGACACTGTCAGATCTGCACAAGCTTCAGCTGCATTGGCCTGGGGCGCCACCGTAACCATGGCCAATCCCATTGCGAGCACGCCTCCAAATCCTAGCATCTCCCTCCTCGAGCAGGCGGCATCATAGCTACTAAGATTCTCATTAGCTATAGCAATCCCTCCCTTGAAATCTAATGCGCTCCTTGACTCTGAAACATTTGAAGAGGTTGACTGTCTGGCGAACACCGTCAATCTACCTGCACTCGAGAATTGCCTACGGTTACGAACATTCTCAGAAACTGGCAAGGGGGAAAGACAAAGATAGGGGAAGATGCAGTAGGCTGTGGATATTGACGCCATAGCCATGACTGATCGAACTCTCTTAATCCCTTTCTCTGTTTTCCACTTGAATCACAGCACCCGTATGAGGATAATGGCCGACGGAAACCGGCTTCCTCGTTGAAACATGACTGTAAAGACGAGGAAGAATGTGGGGCCATGACGCTTTTACGAGTCTTACACATCCTCTGTATTATGTGCCTCGTGTAGAAACTAGAAATCACTGCAATTGTGCATATGATCTTTCTCACGCACATAGCAAGTGTTTGAGCATCTGACGATGGGTATCAAGTCAGAATCCCGGGGAATTAGTGAACATGGTGATGCTGTTGAGGACATCGGTTCTCAATGTGTATGTAATGAGGTTGCCTTCTATCAAAATTGTGCAAGGAAAAATTAATCAGTGCCAATATCGTCGTCAAGCATCCCAGCCGGCAACCGAAGCACTTATTTCGGAAGCAGTTCTGTTGTGCAGCCATCACAACTCTTGTCATCCTCATTCTCTTGATCAACGTAAATCGGGAGGCTTTTCGGAAGTACAGCGACATCACTTCATAGACTCAGCATCTTAATGCAAATGCATTGGATCATTTTTTGACGGAGAGTGCTGCTTCAGTACTGAATGGCTACAATTCCTTTGGAATAAAAGCTGTGACAAGTAATCTCTAGAAACCTGAGTTGGGCAAATTATTATGTGATTGAATCATCCTCCTAATCCACTCAGAACCCACAATAGACCATCATCGCTCCTGTGCATGCTTTATTCTGTCTGCAAGTCTAGACTGGATCTTGGAAGGCATCCTGAGGCACGCTATCAAGCTTGACAGTGTACTTGTCAGTCCCCTATAGAAAGGTTCAAATTCCTGGAAGCCCCAGGTCGTCACATACAGCTTCCGTGTTTTCCATTGGATTTCTCGCCGTTCATGAGTCCCTCAAGCCATCTGTTGTCCCATTTTTGAAGACTAGACTTCAAACAACACTAAGAATGGTCATAACACCCGGCCATCTGGTCATAACACCAAGGCTTTGTCCTGAAAGTACAAACTGCCTATAGACTCCATGAATGCTATATCTCTCCTAGTTAGGCTGGTACACTTCCCTGTAATTGAAGGAATGGTTAATTTGATAATGCAGCAACCAAAATGAAAGCTTGCACTAGTTGCACAGCAGCATTACCAACCACATCAAGGACGATAGTAGCAACCTCATATCCTCTCATGCGAGGATCATGGGCACACTTTTTCTTCTTTCGCTTTTCAGGTTTCTCCACCTTCCTTCTTTCAAGTGGAGAAAACTGAAGACCCTGGTCTGGTGGTGGCTGGAGTGGTACACTTTGCCGTTCGTATCCAGTCAGAACTGGATACCCCATTACAGCGTCTACCTGACCCAGCGTGGATGTTGGATAGCCCATTTGTGAAGTTGAGTCATAGTGGCTGGTTTCACAGTCCCTATGAGTGTCTTGATCCACTGCCATAAAGGAGGGAAGTGCTTCTGGACATACTCCCTTGTTTGTGACACTTGAATTAACCATGTCAATGGGGCCGTATGCCCTTTTGTACTGCAAAATAAGACAAAAGTCATCAGTATCATGGAGTGGTAATCTGAAAGACATTACAGAGGTCCTGGCATTGCAGCTATACAGCCATTACTATAGAGTCTTGCCAAAAAAAAGTACTTATACTGGGCCCTTGACATGTTTGCTATGACATAATTTATGAAGTATATTTGTTTCTCTATCTTGCATCATTTGGTGTTTTTGGAGTGGTTTCTTGTTGTTGTACTTCGTCTGTCAGATGGATGACCAGGCCCAGCATCACCGGTATGAAGTTTCTTTATTTCTTTATAAAGTACTACTTCACTTTCATTTCATTTCTATCAAACTCCAGTCCACCTTCAGTGCAAAGATCAAGCTGCCTTTTGGTCACTTCTTAAACCTCACGATAGACATCCACATTTGTCACTGTATCACTCTCCAAACCAGTCTCCTCTTCCCCTAACTTCCAGACCTCTGCACTTATCCTTCACTGTGTTTGAAGGTTGTCAGGAAATTGCAAAAGGGCAAAGCGATGGACCTGTCGGGGCTACAGAGTGAAATTATGAAGCACCCGACAGCGACTTTGGCCCCATTTATTGCACATCTGCAGTGCAGAGTGGCTTTCCAACAGCATCATCCACCCCCTCTTCCAGAATGGCGACAAGCTCGACCCAACCAATTATTGCACGATAATGGTTTCTTCATCGTTGACTAAACTGTTTGGGGCAGTTGTGGCCATGGAACTTGATGATTGGGCTTCAACCTCTCAGCTTCACTCTACTGGACAGGCAGGCTTCCAGCGCAACCGATCCACTCTTGACCACATTTTCACTCTTCAAACTATGGTAGAACGAGTAACCTACAACAAGAAAATGGTGTATGCATGCTTCGTAGACTTTCGAAAGGCTTTCAATTCAGTCCCTCGAGCCCTTCTTCTGGACAGATTACGAACGGGATAGGGGTCCCCCAGGACATCATATGGGCCATTTTATCCATGTACAAGACTGTCATTGGTGTGGTCAAGGTTGCAGGAGAGTTCTAAGGAGAGGTGCACAGCAACATTGGGGTCAAACAGTGCTGCCCTCTCTCACCTACCCAACCATGCGAGCCCTTTACTCCCACCGCACTTACCAGGTATAGTCCATGACCAGCACTCATAATCTCTTTGGAATATAAATAGACGCTTTGGAAGGATACTTTGTCAAAGAATAATGGAATGGGGTGCCTTGAGACAAGAACACAAAGCAAACAAAAACAATAGAAAGACATGATGGAGAGCCAGACCAAATAGCTTCTAGAAGATTGAGTGCCTCGTGAAGGTAAGGTGACTAGCAGTACTGTTGTTCATGCTTACGCTATTGAGGAAAAGGGATTGAATTAAAGGACAGGTGGTACCTTGTGTATGAACAGTAGTGTTATCTCCACTTGTCCTTGAACTCTTCTAGATAGTGGGCGAATGACATTATACAGAGTAGCTGCCTGCTTGCCCTCGGAGAACACTTCCTCTAATGGCACCCTGCATGGCATTTTGGGATCACCTCATCAGAATTGTGTCTGCCCCTATTCTCATGGAAACCTCTAGGGGGTATTAATTAAGGACCCAAAAGATGATCCGAACACAAGCTGTGAATATACATGTGCATTACTGTGGGGTATATGAGGGTAGATTGAATGACATTTCTATCAGCTAAAGAAAGTGTATTTATGCGAGGAAGATTGCTCAAGTAAATTTCTCCTCTGAAAACTTCTATATAAATCGTGGTCTATCCTCTTAGTATGATGCAAAGATAAATACAACATCAAAAAAATTCTGGCTCCTTCGTCCGAGGAGGTAAGTCTGGGGCTGTCTTATGGCTTGAAATCGGAAGAGGTTTACACATTAGCACTTGAGGGGCATGACTTATTGAAGCTCTGGCCAGCTAGGCTTCTGTCCTTCAAAATTGGTCCACACTTATGAAGCTAACTCTCAAAAACAAAAACATTGTATATCAATTACATAGTATACTCAAATAGTATACCCATATTGGTGAGGAAATGCCCTACATATTCTCAATAGCTTAGAAAGGGCGCCCCATACACTAGCCGGCCTCATCTTGTGGCAGCTGGAGATACAAGGAGGACTCAACTAACTTACCGAGCTGTTCCTATTTTTCTGTCAGGAAGCCTATTCTTATTGTACAGTCTGATGCATAGTTCAGATGCCTGCTCTTCAATGTTGAATATGAAAGTCTGGTTCCAAATTGGTTTTGAGCCTTGATCTGCACAAATACAAGAGAGTTTATAATTGATAACATCAGTGTCATGTTCAAACTGGGAGAAACTTGGTTGAAACAGATGGAAGACTGGGGACCTACACTGCCAAAGAGAGTAACATGGCCCACTCGTCTTAGCTACGACAGAAAAAAGGGCGAATTTTGGTTCATAAGTCACCAGCCAGAAAGTATCGTGTTGGGCGACAAGTCCTTGTACCACAGTAGCGATCGTTGAGTTCCAGTGCTCCTCGAGTATCAGCTACTTGTAACATGATGAACAAAAAACGGCTAATTCCCTGGTCTCTGCTAATCCAAAGCAAGGTGGAACCTGGGCAGATAATACCTTGGGCAGTGCTGCTTCTTTGAGTACATGAGCCACACGAGATGAGGGCATATGGGTCTGCTTTGCCTAGCCCTGCACAAAACCAAAAGACAGGACCAGCAGGACCAGCTTTACGTGGATACGAGGAGACATTCTTCGTCTACTTGTCATACTGAGTGCTCTTCAATCACAGCTTACAACCTCAAAGGTACTCCCATTCCAGCGCATTCAAAATCTGGCATATTCAAGCCCCTCCCCATCCCCCCCAACGTAGTGCCACCAGGGATTGAACAGAATGGTAAACAATCACCTAGAATCTCGTCCCCCTTGATGCCCTGAGCTCGTAACAGCACCACCTCCAGAGTACCCACCGCCATCTCTCCTCAGCTCCCCACCACCCGTCTCCCGCACTTTCACTAAGTCGCAATCTTCCCCTCTCGACAGCCCCGTAAGCCCAAAACTGTGACTTCACACGGAGATCCCCGCCAAACGACGCGCATCTTTGACATCTCACTACATACTCTAAGTATAGCTCCATAGAATACATATCAGTCAGCCCAAAGCTTCTACAAAGCGTCCACCTATCTACTGGAAGGAAGGGGCTACTACCCCATGTTTAATGCTTGCTTATGGAGGCCCTCATACATTATACTAGGGTAGCATGTGCCGTTGGCCCAAGTGTCCAGTGTCATCTAAGTCCAAGTGCAATCCCCTATGTATCAAAGTGTGTTTCCTATGTCCAGGCCCAAATGCAACCTATAGGGTAGCTTTGCCATTGGCCCAAGTGTCCAATGTCATCTAATTTTTTTTTCACAGAGCCTACGACCAGATTTGAACCAAAGACCTTTCCCTTTATATCTCTCCCGTCTAGGCTCCAACCATTGTCCTAGGAATGCCCACTTTATCATTTTTGCTATTTTTTTGTGAATTTCCAACGACCAAAAATACTTGGAATTCCAGATCTCCCTCACCGCTTGTCCAAAAATCATGAGACCAAGCCGGTGCACCTTCTCGAGGGCTTTCCAACGGCACCAAGCACCCGCGCTAGGGCCGCGGTTTGAGAGATCTCAACGACGCTACAAAACAAAACAAAACAAACGTCTTGCCTCATGTATTGACTAGGGTAGCCTCTGCCGTTGGCCCAAGTGTCCAGTGTCATCTAAGTTCAAGTGCATCAATATATGAAGCAAGTCATATCCAATCATTTTTTTTCCACAGAGCCTACGATCAGATTTGCCGGATGTCAAGGACGAGAACATGACTGAACACAAACAAGAGATCAGACTAGAGGTACAAGACTAGACAAGAAGTCAAGGTCGGCGTGGCCAAGTCCATGGTGGGTAAACATGAATCAAGATGATCTTTATAATAATGGACAAGAGTACAAGATACTGGAACTCGACTCGAATACTGGAACGCTGGAAACTGGACTAGATACTGAAAGCTGGACTGGAGTACTGGGACTGGGAACAATAGTAGCTTGAACTTGTGTTGGCAAGACTGAAGAGTGTCCAGTCTCGCCTCCTATATATATTGGCTATTAAGAAGTTCCCTAAGAAGCTTCCCCTATGGAGGTTTCTTGATGGAGAAGTTTCCTCCAAAAGAAGCTTCTCGAGCAGTTTCCCAAGTTACTCTTGGTAATTTGGTAAGTAATGATAAATCATGGTAAGTCATGGTAATTTCCAGAAACATGATAACTTGGTAGCTTCTGGTATTTACTCCTGGTAAGTTCCTCTGGGCTATGTCCGTGACATCACCCTCTCCTCTAGCGCCGAATTCCTCGAGGAGCGGTAAAATCTTGGACTTGCTTAGAGTTGGAGAAAATCCAAAATCCGGCGAATGGTACTTGCCAAGTATTCGGCTCTTCGTTCTTGACTCAAATGATTTATAGGTCCCTGCAACCATCGATAGTGTCCAACACCTTAAACTTGGGACCACGCAGTGATTTGAGCATTCTGATTTTCGAAGCTGCCTTCAAACATGATTTCATTGCCCTCTGGGTCCGAAGCCTCAACCTCCAACAGAATTATCAGACTTCGAGTAGGCTTCACTTGCCGTTGTAAGGGGTCCAGATGAGGAAGTACGCGTCGCATGGGTGGCCCATCGTCTCCAGAGCGTCGGCGTGATGTTGAAGGTCGTGAGAGTTGGAATGACTGATCTGGTAGTTGGATAAGCGACAACTCCAATGTATCTGGTTCCTGTGACTCCATGCTGCCAATACAAGATGCAAGAGTGTTGGAAGTGTAGCTATATATACCGATGTGTGGTGTTCCTCTCTCCTTAGCGTGTATCAGATACATTGAATGTGGAGTCTTCACCTTGAAGCTAACTTGGCTGACATCATCGTTGTGACGTCTTATTGACGTGTAGCTCGGGGCTTAGCTGGATATCGTTGATGAAACTCTCGGACTTTGTCAGATGCATTGGCGAGGTTGGATGAAGGTTCTCAAGTTCGTTTGTTGATGTCGTAGCCTTTTCAATGTACGAAATACTCAAGACGTTTATACTTGATGCGAGAGTCTACGACTTCGTCGACTTCATACTCAATTTCCTGATTGACTTCAATTGGTGGAGGTAGTACGGAGACTCGCATTGGAATATTCGATGGATGATACAACTCCAATAATGAAACATGAAAGACTGGATGGATGCGCATACTTCGTGGGAGTTCAAGCCGAAAACTGACCGGATTTATTTGTCGAATAATTTTGAATGGTCCCAGGCATTGATAATCCAACTTCCTTGACGGTCGCGAGGTTTGTATGTCCCGTCAAAGAAGCCACACACGATCTCCGACCTTGAACTTGGGTTGGAGTTGGTGACGTTGATCTGCATACTCCTTGTATTGTTTTTTAGCTTGTGCGAGGTGAAATGTAAGCTCCTTGTTAATCGTAACAAGATGAGTAGCAAGGTTTTCTGCAACAGAGCTTCCAACAGTCTTCATGTGGAAAGGGTTTGCTCGAGGATGATGACCATAATTGAAGAAAAATGGAGTTTGTTTGGTCGAAGAATGTATAATGTTGTTGTAGGCAAACTCAGCCAATGACAGAAGGTCCGTCCAATTATCTTGGTGATAATTTATCGTACAGCGAAGATACTGCTCCAAAATCTGGTTTACACGTTCGGTTTGACCATCAGTCTGTGGATGATTAGCTGTAGAGAGGTTGATCTTAGTATCCAATATGTGAAATAATCCCCTCCAGAAATTTGATTTGAACTGTGATCCTCGATCAGATACGATGTCCTTCGGGAGTCCACGAATGCGGTAGATATTACTAAAGAAAAGTCTTGCAGTTTCCTCGCTGATAACCGTCTTATGACATAGAATAAAATGTGTCATCTTCGTAAAACGATCTACAATAACAAGGATTGAATCGGTGGTTTTGGAAATTGGAAGGTCCGTAATAAAGTCCATAGACACGGATGACCATGGACCCTTGGGAATGGGTAATGGTTGAAGAAGGTCGTAAGGTCGATGTCGTGGTCCATTCGCTCTAGTACACGTGTCGCAAGATTTTATAAAAAAATTCACGAGTTTCCACATCTGCGGCCACCAATAGTCCCTGGATATCAATTTCATTGTTTTGTTCAAGCCGAAATGTCCTACAGCCGGAAGATCATGACATGTTTGAAGAATTCGAAGTTGTGTAGGTCCTAGAGGTACATAGATAAGTCATTTGAAATAAAGTAAGTCATCTTTGAATTCGAAGTCGTTTGTAACCTATAGGTTGTCTCGAGGTCGATTTAGTTGACTTCGTAGTGTCGTAGCAAATTGGTCGCTCTTCAGTGCTTCCTGAATCTTCTTTATGATCTCTGCATCATCATAGGTGGACATGGATAGCATATTTAATTGGAGATTTGTTGGTTTCAAGATGATGGATTTCTGTTGATCGAAAGCTGCTTCCTTTTTTTTCGGCGCAAGATACGATCGTCAAGAAAGAGCATCGGGTTTCCCTTGAAGATGTCCAGGGCGATAGGTAATAACAAAATCAAACCTTGCTAGTGACATACCCCATCTGGCTTGACGTCGATTCAAAATACGAGCACTCATAAAATATTCGAGGTTTTTGTGATCGGTGTAGACAATGACCTAATGTTTAGCTCCCTCTAATAGATGACGTCACTCCTCAAAAGCATCGATGATCGCTAGATGTTCTTTATCATGGATTTTATAATTGATCTTTGCAGCAGAAAATTTGCGAGAACGAAAATTAACAGGGTGAAGTCGGTCATCCGTACCGTATTGAGAGAGTATAGCGCCAAGTGCAAAGTCCGATGCATCTGCTTCCAAGAAGAATGGTTTAGATGGGTTTGCATGTACCAGTATTGGAGCCGTTATAAATGTCTGCTTCAGCCTTTAAAATGTCTGGTCAACCTTGTCATCCCATATAAATTTGTCATTCCCTGTGAATCATGTCAATGGTGTAGCAATTTTGGAGTAGTCATTGATGAAGATTCTATAGAAATTTGCAAAGCCCAAAAAACATTGTATATCTCAGACTGAAGTTGGTTTAATCCATTCGATGATAGTTTGTATTTTCTTCTGATCCATAAAGACGCATTTGTCGGAAATAATGTAGAATTCGACCTCAGATTGATGGAAAAAATATTTCTCCAACTTGGCATATAGTCCTCTTTCTCTTAATTTATCAAGGATAAGGCGTACATGGCGACTATGTTTTTCTTCATTTTGTGAAAATATCAAAATATCGTCGAAATAGATGACTACAAAGTCATCTAAAAATTCTCGAAAAATGTCATTCATCATATGTTGGAAAATTGTTGGAGCATTTGTAAGACCGAAAGGCATAACATTGTATTCAAAATGTCCATACCTTGTTCGAAAAGTTGTTTTCCATTCGTCTCCTTCTTTTATCCGTACAAGGCTATAAGTTCATTTCAAGTCAATTTTGGTGAAAATCTTCGCTCGTCCCAGCTGGTCGAGAAGCCCAGAAATCAGCGGCAACGGATAACGATTCTTGATTGTGACTTTGTTGAGACCGCGATAGTCGACACACATGCGTAATAATCCGTCCTTCCTTTTCACAAACAAGATAGGTGCCCCCGCAGGTGATTTTGAATGTCGGATGAAGTGCTTCGACAAATTCAATCAATGTATTCAATGTATTCACGTAATGCAGCCAACTCTGTCTGGGATAAGTTATAGATTGGGCCGAATGGTGGTTGGGCTCTTTCTGTAACTCAATTGCATATTCATAAGGTCGATGTTCTGTCTGCATTTTTCTTCTCGAAGACATCTTTGAAATCTTGATATTGAGCGGGTAATGTTGAAGTACATTTGTCTGTTATGGTCTTGATCGGAGTCGCATAAAGTGCAAATGTCGCCTCCTTTTTGGTAGCTCTCATGAAAGCTCTAGCTCCAAGGAACAGGGGTTGAATACCTTTGATATTTCTACATTTTTGTCTTGCAGAAATTTTTCGCGACCGCCAATCGATGTCGGGATTGTGAAGTACGAACCAGGGAAGTCCAATGATCACAGGATTCGTCGGAGACTGGATGGCATTGAAAACAATATGTGATGCTTGATCTTTAAGCTTCACTTCAAGTGGTCAAGTTTCATGATCCACATTTCCTGATGCTAACGGTCGTCCATTGATGATTTCAACGGGGGCCGAAAGTTTCTTCTTAACGAACGTTAAATTGTGTTGCTTCGCAAAGTTTTTGTCCATAAAACAAGCTGAAGCCCATGAGTCCAAAAGTGCTTCTACAGAGATATCTCGATTTTGCACTCTGATTTCTACCGGAACTGTGAAGCAAGGTGCAAGGTCTGGAGGTAGAAAGAGACATTTTTTTCGGTAAGGAATTTGTGGTGTCCAGCCGCATGGTCCCTATTGTGACTGGACATCTTCGTTTTCCGACCTCCTCATATCGTACACTTGAGTTGTGCCCCGAGCTTTGAATCTTATATTATTGGGGCAGTTTAATGCTATGTGATCTTCTTCTCCACAATAGAGGCATAATCCATTCGAGCGTTGTCTTTGTTTTTCTTGTGGCGTCAATGGCTTGAATCGGACAGCATCAATCTGCATATGATCACTACCGGATGTCTGATGGATCATTGTGTTTGGTGCCGTAGTAACATGGCATGATGCGTCGTCGACCATCCAGATCGCTTCTCTTGACGTCTTTCGAACAAACGATTATTGCATGCAATGACTTGGGTGATGAATTCACTCAGTGTGCTCACGTTTATCATTGCCAGCAACAAATCTTTTACATCATCTTTTAGTCCACATCGAAATTGACTAATGAGGCTCTTCTCATTCCAGTCGAGGTCGCACGCAAGTTGTCAAAATTTGGCAGCATAAACGGAAGCAGGACATGCTTCTTGTCGAAGATTTCACATCTTTATCTCTGCAACTCTCTCTCTATCATTGTTTCCAAACGTTGCTGTGAACTCGGACATGAATGCTTCAAAATTATATAGTAAATGTGAAATTGTTTTTTAATAGCGGTGCAAATCAAGATAGGGCAGTGCCTGATAGAAGGGTATCCACGAATCCCACTTGAATACCTTCATCGGGGTAGCGTTGTGGATGTAGTCGTAGGAAGAGTCGTACTTGTTGAACAAAACCGCGAAATCTTGATCTCGTCCCATCAAATTTCTCGGCCATGCTGATCTTTAGTTCTCTCGTAATCTGTTGAAGATGAACCGTTGCAGTAGGAGCTGCTGCAGTAGGGGCTCGTATGGTTGAAGATCCATTGTTCGACTCCTTTTTAACTCTGAAATTTGTTATTGCAAATTGTGGAGAACGTTACCAAGATCTTGAGATTGATCAGCTTGCAATTGGGCGGTAGAGCTACGAAGTTCTTGCATCTGGAGCTGAAGACTCTGCAATGTGGCGACCATTTCCGCAAATGTGCCTTCTATCTTAACTAACTAAGGAACAAACTTTAGTCTCGTCAAACTATCAATGACGAGAACATGACTGAACACAAACAAGAGATCAGACTAGAGGTACATGACTAAACAAGAAGTCAAGGTCGGCGTAACCGCATGGTGGGTAAACATAAATCAAGATGAACTTTATAACAATGGATAAGAGTACAAGATACTGGAACTCGACTCGAATACTGGAATGCTGGAAACTGGACTGGAGTACCAGATACTGGAACCTGGACTAGATACTAGAAGCTGGACTGGAGTACTGGGACTGGGAACAAGAATAGCTTGAACGTATGTTGGCAAGACTGAAGAGTGTCCAATCTCGCCTCCTATATATATTGGCTACTAAGAAGTTCCCTAAGAAGCTATGGAGGTTTATTGATGAAGAAGTTTATTGATGGAGAAGTTTCCTCCAAATGAAGCTTCTCGAGCAGTTTCCCAAGTTACTCTTGGTAATTTGGTAAACTCTCGGTACTTTGGTAAGTAATGGTAAATCATGGTAAGTCATGGTAACTTCCGATAACATATTAACTTGGTAACTTTTGGTATTTACTCCTGGTAAGTTCCTCTGGGCTATGTCCGTGACACCGGAGATCTTCCCCTCGATATCTCCAAGTGCTATCCCCTATATATCCAAGTGTGTATCCTATGTCGAGCCTCAAATGTGACCTCTAGGGTAGCTTGTGCCGTTGGCCCAAATGCCCAGTGTCATCTAAGCCCAAGTGCAAGATCTCATATGTATCCTAGTGCGTCTCCTAAGTGAGGCCCAAGTGCGACCTCTAGGGTAGCCTATGTCGTTGGCCCAAATGCCTAATGTCATCTAAGCCCAAGTGCAAGATCTCATATGTATCCTAGTGCGTCTCCTAAGTGAGGCCCAAGTGCGACCTCTAGGGTAGCCTGTGCCGTTGGCCCAAATGCCCACTGTCATCTAGGTCATCTAAGTCTAATGATTTAGCCATATCTAATCAATTTTTTTTTCCACATAGCCTATGACCAGATTTGAACCGGAGACCTCTCCTTGTTGTCTCTCCCGTCAAGGCTCCAACCATTCTCCAAGGAATGCCCACTTTGCTATTTTTCCCGAATTTCCAACGGCCCAATGTCATATAAGTAAGTTTGTTTACAGAGAGCCTACAACCATATTTGAACCGGAGACCTTTCCCTTCATATCTCTCCCGTCGAGGCTCCAACCATTGTCCAGGAATGCCCACTTTGCCATGTTTGCTATTTTTTGTATATATCCAAGTGCGTCTCCTATGTCAAGGCCCAAGTGCGACCTCTAGTGTAGCATGTGCCGTTGGCCCATGTCCAGTGTTATGTAAGCCCAAGTGTAAGATCTCCTATGTATTTATGTATCCCAGTGTGTCTCCTATGTCGAGGCCCAAGTGTGACCTCTAAGGTGACATGTGTCGTTGGCCCATGTGTGAAGAATTGAAATCTAAGACCCAGTGCGTCTCCTATGTCAAGGCCCAAGTGCTAGTGTAGCCTACGTTGTTGGCCTATGTGTGAAGAATTGATATATAATAAGACCAAGTACAATTTTATATGTATCCAAAGGCGTCTCCCATGTGCATCTCCTATGTCGAGGCCTATCTAAGCCCAAGCGCAATCTTCTATGTATCCAAGTGCATCTCCCATGTAGAGGCCCAAGTGTCTAGTGTCATCTAAGCCCAAGTGCAATCTCCTATGTATCCAAGGGCGTCTCCCATGTGCGTCCCCTATCTCCTATGTATCCAAGTGTGTCTCCTATGTCAATGCCCCATTTATTTTTTTCATGAATTTATCGAGGGCTTTCCAACGGGACCAAGCGCCAAGGTAGCCTATGCCGTTGGCCCAAGTGTCCAGTGTCATCTAAGTCCAAGTGCAATCCCCTATGTATCAAAGTGCGTCTCCTATGTCGAGGCCCAAAGCATCCAAGAGGTTTACTATTGGCTGGGAATTCACCGGGATGTCACGGAGTTCATCTCTAAGTGTGAAGGTTGTCATGCTAACATTGCTCTCCCTAGGGCCCGGATCTTGTATGAGCTACAGCCTTTGCCTGTTACACATGCTTTTGCTCGTGTTGGCATTGATTTGGTAGGACTCCTCACACTCATATCAAAGGGTCGAAGCTATCTTTGTGTAGCTACCGACTACTTGACTAAGTGGGTAGAAGTCAGGCCTTTGTGTACCAAGACTAGTGATGCTGTAGCTCAGTTCTTCTTCAATGAGATCTTTATGCGGCATGGGTGTCCTCAGGAGATACTAACGGATCAGAGCAATGAGTTTTGTAACCAGCTCCTCATGGTGGTGTGCTTCAACTTTGGTGTCAAGCATTTCACCACAGCCCCATACCATCCCCAAACCAATGGCCTTACGGAACGCTTCAACCAAACTCTTTGCCACATGTTGGAGAAGAATGACGCACTTACCAGGGAGTGGGATACCTTTCTTCCCCCTATTCTCTTTGCTTATCGCACCGCCGTGCATGCTAGCACTAAGAAGACTCATTTTGAGTTGTTGTATGGTCGCAAGTGTGTTTCTCCTTTGCATTCTACCCCTCTTATTTCTACTGTAGCCGAGCCAGTTGATCTTGAGACCTTTGTTGAGGATCTTCATGCGCGGCATGCGGTATCCATCCATGATGCCAAGACGAACATTGGTAAGGCTCAGCTCACCCAAGACTGTAATTTTAACAAGCGTGTCAAGTATTCTAACATTTTTCAGGTGGGACAGACCGTGTTCATTCGGCTGCCGCATGGTAAGCATGCATGCAAATCTAAGCTTAAGATCGACGGTCTATTGATCTATGAGTTATGTGGGCGACGTGCTCTCTTTCTTCCACAGGGGTTGAATGTCCACGCGCATGATGAACCTGTTTCTCTCACGGATCTGGTGCATTTCGAGCTGGTCTTTGATTTTACGTGCATCAACGTGGAGGGGCGTACAGTGGGATGATGCCTTGATCTTCTTCAGCTTGGCTTCTTCGGCGGATTAGTGTTAGCTTGCGGATTTGGCACTTTTCGACTTTTTGGCCTTTTTGGCCTTTTATTCTAGCTCTTAATGCATTTGTAGACCTATGATATGTTACCACGTGTACTCCCTACACGGTTTTCCTAGCCAAAGGTTTTGTCCTCGGCCCAATTTGCAGGTGCCAGGTTTTCCTTTGGTAGGTTTTTTACCCAGCAGTGGAGGGTGATTTTATCCCAAAACATTCACTTATTATTTCTTATATTGTGCTTCGCGGAGCTCAGGATTTTTCGTGGGGGGTAGGCTTCACAGATGTGATGCCCCAAACTTTCCTCATCACAGATTTACCTTATTCATCCAAAGCGGCGATACTCATTCATAGTATAATTTTTGGCTTAAAATACCGTTGAACCGTTACAAAGATATCATAGCCAGGGTTAGTTATGACTGGTGGTTGCATCATGGCCGTTCAAAAGATCTAGGGTTTTGATGTGGCGCCGCGGGCTCAGCCTGACACGCCTCGCCACGCATCAGGAAGGCATGCAGCTAGGGTTTGTATAAAGTGGCGGCCTGACCTTGTGTCAGGCAGCTGATGTACTCTGGTGTATGTAGATGTGGAAAGCTGTCTGAATGCGATACGTTTGTATGAGTTTCTGTCAGTTCGCTCGTTGAGATCCTCCTCTCGTGTGCATGCACGCTCCTCTTGTTCTCCCCCCCTTTATTTGAAGAGCACTTGAGAGGATAGACAGATATTCGTCCAGCTTCTTTTAAAGCTTCACATGGTGCATAAATGAAAGAGGTTATTTTCTTCTTTCACTATAATTAAGGGGCCTGATTTGTGAGCTGTCACTTCGAGGTGTTTCCATTTTTTCAAAAAACAAAAACAAAAAAAAAACAAATTATGTGGGGAGCCATGAGAGCATCTGGTTAATCATCAAATGCAGTGATTGTTCAGCCAATTATTCTAGGATTTCTCAGAGCTAAGGAAAATATTTTCCTAGAGCTTTATGCCTTAAAATATGCATTTGGAGATTTGATGTTTGGAGTTTGTTTGAGATTTTAGGCTCTTTTTTAATAAAGTTTCTGGATTTTCGGCAGTTTTTCCTAAATTTTCACTTAATTATTAGGCAGATTCATTTCTAATTATTTAGTGCCGGATCAGCCTTCCCACTATGGTAGTCCATAGAGGGCACAATCGCCATGGACGGTGCTTCTACCCTAAAAATAACATGCACAGTGCAGCCCCTTAAATCTAGGAATGCCCTCTTTCCCCCCGAGACCTTGTGGCGGCGCCGTCTCTCCTGCCTCGCCTATCAACTGCTTCTGAAGCTTTTTGGGAAGGAGTGTGCTGGGACGGTTCGCGAGCACCAGGCGATGATCAAATTGGATAGGTCTGTCGTTGAAGAGCAGACGCTGGCTCTGGAGGGACAATGTGTGCCCATTTCCACAGTTCAAGCACACTATGTGCAGGTTTCTTTGCCGTAATGTGTGCATTTGAAGTGACAGTACGTCAATATTGCTCTGGGATTCGGCACGCCCAACTAGGGACACGGATTAGTGGGTCGTCTGCAAACTGGGGAATCCTTTTTCACTCACCAAATCTCTGCCTGACTGTTCAGGTTGATTCATAGGTTGTATGCATGTTTTCAATCCTCTGTATGATGAGACACGCGAAGCTCGGGATTTGAGCTATGCATCGGGACCGTGGGGTGCTCGTCTTTGTGGTAATGATGCCAGAAAACGCACATATCCTAGACACTAGTAAGTTACGACGATTGACAATTCTCTACCCGTGCCATGGTGTTGGTCGCATCAAGGCTGATTGCGTTATTCTCAAAAGAAAAAGAGATGGTCCGCTGGAGACGGCTTCGGATTCCCAGCCAGCTTGGAATGGGGATCCCGGGCCCGACCCTCCCCATCTGTCTTCGCCTGTGCTTTCTGTGGCTCTACACGAGCCTGGGAACTCGGCCTTCTCTCCTGCTTCAGCGGTGCCAGCTGGTAAGGGCTTGAAGACTCCAGAGGAATCGCTGCGACCATGTATCCACCAGTCCCGCCCAGCACTCTCTACGTTCAAGCTGCGAAATGGCCATCTTTTGGCGCTTCTGCAGATAATGACTTGCCACCCATTTCTTTGTGCTCTCTCCCTTATTTCAACAGTACATTCTCGGTTTATGTCTCGATGACATACCCTGAGGGTTTCCTTCTCCTCCTTACCTCCCATGTCTTTGAGCAGTTTTCCTTCAGGTTGACCGCTATGAAATTTCCTTCAGGGCCTCATTCAAGATTAGATCCGGCCTACCTTAGAGTGATATAAGGGAGGTTTGTTTCGTAGCATGACCAGAGGCGCTACTTTAGGGTTAGTTGTGTCGTCAGCAGGTGGCAGGGTTACATGTCAGGTCTTGTGGAAAAGCTAAAATCCTATTGTTAAGTTTCATAGCGCAGAAGCTGTGCATAATGTTGGTGAGGGTCAGGGTCAAGCGACCACTGTATTTGAAATGAAAGAGACGGAAAGTAGGTGGGGAGGGGGGAATTTTCTTGGCCTTAACGTGTGCTTTTCCATACACGGGGAGTTGAGAGAGTGAATAGGCTGCAGTAGTATCTAGCATCTACCATGTCAACTCCAAACTCATCGCTGACACTTGAATATGGCTAGGGCATGATGACATGGCTCGTTGGAAGAAGACACCGTTGGAAGAAGACAGTGGCAATGGTGGTTCTAGTGTCACCGATGAGTACGGAGTTGACATAGTAGATGGGTGTTGAAAGACAAAGTGGCCCTGACCTTGCTGATCTCCTGAGAGCACGGTTGAAGCATGGAGAATTTACTTTGAACATACTGAGGACGCAACAGTAAAAGATCTCAAGGAAAATTTGGACAAAATGGCCTCTGTGAAAATCAAGAAGAATGCGATCTCAGCGTTTATCCGTCAATGAAACTGCTTGTTTATTGGAGACTACGGAGATTGTGACGAATCTGGTTCTTCTCTGGCTCCAGATGATTCAAGCGCGGTGCAGGATTCACAAACTGCCAGTACTTCTGGTGGAACTAGTAGACCAAGTGGTCCGAAGACAGCGAAGAACAACACTCCAGCTGTATTAAACGAGTTTTTGTACGCTGTCGTGAACCTGATCGAGTGCCATGGCCTGTATCCTGCAACCGTTTTGAGTGAGGTTGTGAGACTTTTTAGAGAAGAAGCTCGGCACGTCCAAGTTCATACGGGGTTCAGGGGTGGACGCTGGACCACTCCGCTACCCCTCTTGCAGCAATTGGCTGGACGTGGAAGGAGAAAGGTGTATGAACGCCGGAGATTCTTGGTGCAAAAAGTGCAATCTGGTGAGCTACTGCAGCGAAAAATACCAGACGGAGCACTGGGAGCGGAGGCACAAAGATGAATGCCAGAAAGCGACGGATAGCGCATGTGGGACTGAGCAGCATCAGGATAGCTCCAAACCAGAAGGTATTCATGAAAGAATTTGAATCAACTACTGTCGAGCAGCACTACTCTTGATTATTACCAAGATTACAAAATGTCTCAAGAATATATGAAAGTTTCAGTACAACCCACATGTATCAGCCCCAGCAACTTGTTCTAAATGCGACGACCTGTCTGTACAAATAGTAATGCATTTGAATGAAACCAAAAGTTGCTTTTAGTGGGATCTTATTGCTGGCACATGATGGGTTGACCAATCGATGATTCACCTGAGCCACATGCCTGGTGCATGTATGAGCGATAATCTAGTCAACTGATGCCAACACAGTTAGGTTGTTCATTCCTTTTTCCTGTGACAATAAGATTTAGCTCGGAGTTTCGGAGTCCGAAGAGAGCTTTTGTTGGGGTTTGATTGCTGGCACATGATGGGTTGACCAATCAATGATTCACCTGAGGTTCATGGATGTGCATGGAGATCACTTGTCAGCTGATGCCTGATTCGTGCTGCATGTTGCAGTGTACATGATCTGCTTTAGGGGTCTGTAACCATAGATATGATTGTTTAAATGTTGCGATAATGTAAAAGCAGCTGATGGGCTCACCAATTGATCCCTGTGAGGAATGAGTTTAACCTCCTTGGCTTATGACACTAATTTCTTATTCAGTACTCATGTCACTCTCTACAGGTCTCAAAGAAGAAGAGTTTGGAGAGGATGGAGGAAGCAGAAGCAATTGGCTTTGAAGCAAGCCTTCCTTGGGAAGGCTCAGATCGTGACTACAATTATGATGAGGTATGTATGCTGTCGATTTCCTGTGTATGCTGGTTTGCAGAGTTCCCTGGTTGTTGGGGGCTGTAGGGGGGTATGGTCTTGTTAAATTTTGCTCCTGCAGACTTGGCGACTGGATAGCAGGATGGTACCATTGCGGAAGGGTCAGTGTGGTAGTGGGAATATATACAGAAAATGAAGTGGAAGTAGACTTCCAGTGTCCATCAAGTAAGCTCTTTACTGGAGAAGAGACTGGTCTGGGTCTGCGGAGACTGATCTAGCAAGAGGTTGGGTATTCCAGCTGTGTTTGGACATGGATTCAAAGAACAATCCAGAGTTGGCAGGACAGAAATGTCGCACCATCCGGAGGGCAAATCTTTGTGAACTTCATGGACCTTAGTAAAATGCATGTCCTGTTTATCTTTTCTCTCTAGATCTGCATTCACTTTAGGATAATGGTTGTTTCTAGCACACTTGTATCGTGCAGATGTTCCAACATATAGATCTGCTCCGTAGCCCTTTATAATGTTACAATTAGCATTATTCATGAGGCTTTCTTTCTGTGAACCTTTGATAACTGTCTTGGGGTTTACTTTCTTGCAAAGTTCAGCATCACTGCCATCCCCCATTTTCCAAATTTTTACTGTATTTGACTGTTCACAAAATGGTAGCGGAGCTGGCATGGACGATGCCTGCATCTATGCAGGGGGTAGATACAAAAGTACTCTGTTCCGCGCAAGCAGATGGATCATGCACCAGTTGGAAACATCCCTTCATCTTTTTACCTAGAGGAATCTCTTTGCTGGCAGATTTGACTGAAGGTGCATATTCCTGCCAAACTTTCTGCAATTCATCAGAAGGATGATGGGAGATGCTACAAGTTTGTTTTCGTTTTCTTAGTAAAGCTTTGTGAAAAGCAGAGGTATTCGAAGTTTTGATGGAGCCTTGCCATTTCTAATGTGTAACTGTCCAAGTATGTCCCATGGCTGAAAAGTGGGAGAACATAATAGCACAGATATTGATCAAGACTTGAGAACAATTCAACTATCCCGCTGGCATCTATTATCCCGACACATTCTGTTGCAGCAAGTCTGTATAATTTCTCTTTTGTGGTTTCAGACTGGTACTCTTTATCAATACTCTTCTTTGAGAAACTCTCAAGAATGAACCAAATTTCCCCTTCAATCCAAGCACCAAATTAGAACCCTTGTATCCCCTTCTGGAAAGAAACTAAGGAGCCACACTGTATCGGAATTTCGTACCATCAAGCTTATCTAGATAGATTACATATTGTATCAGAGGTGACCTGTTGTCTCATGTTGGGGATGGTTTCTGAAGACTGTCATCGAAAATTTTCTCAAAATGTTTCAGTGTGCACAAAAGTTTCGAACATGCACACTCTCAGATTGGGGCTGCTTCTCAATCTGTCATTTTACACCCCTACTTAGTATTTGGGGATTCATCCCCCAAAAGTGCCTACAAACGACATCGAAGGCCTGATCGTCATAACCTCAACATCTTAGTTCTCATTCTACAGCATGTGGTCGTCTGCAGTGAACATTTCGTGGTTTAGATGATGAATTCGCATTCTACCTGTCAAGTCTCGACTAAGCAAATGTGGAGCAGAATACGGATAGAACATACTACGAAAGTAAACTACCATTTCATTTAGCAATTATGAAAAAAGTATCAAATTGATTGCTAATCCAACCATTATGGACGAAGGAAAAGTGGGTAAAGTTGCATATTTACATACATGTTTTGACACAATCTTGTAAGAGACAGGCACCGTGACGGGTTCGTAGAAGTGTCCAAGACCAAAAGAAGAAAGACGTCATAGAAGTGGTCTTAAAATTACACGTGATCTGTACTACGAAAACCCAGACGAGGTATCCTTCGCTTGCTCCCCTAGCTACAAATTTACAGGGTTATGGATCCACTCTTCTCAGTTTACGAAGGTCCACACAATCTGGATGGACCTCCACCGTGGGAAGAGACTTCACAATAATGGAAGCATTGGATTTGTTGCCCATTACATTCTGGGTGTATTTAAAACCAGAGTGACCTGGGGCACTGCCTCTCACTGCCCTCTTGTAGTATGCATGAGAGATTCATACACGCTCACACTGCACCATTTGGCCATGACTGTACCTAGTTTATGGCGTTATTTGGGAAGGGGATGGCCTCATGCAATCGAGACTTCCAAGGGGATGATTGGACTCTATAGTATGTATCACATTTAGACATCTAAATCAAAGAACGCTAAAACTACAAGACTTCGATTGTAGACCTGCTCCTGATCTCATGTAGTTCTGGACACCTCTAGTTCTTAGTTCCACGACCCTTAAGAACGTATTGCCTCAAGCCGGGAAAGTGGATGTTGTGAAGATAGTTGGACCAGTCTATTGCCCGGACATTGAACCCAAATCTCTCAAGCTCATCTGCCGATAGCTCCTTAGATAGCCGTTCCGTGTTCACCACATCGAATCTGTGCACCCAGAAACCTATAATCAAACTGGCTGAAAGGAGTGACAGTCTACTTGCACGCACCGTGCGTGGACATGTAGATCTGGTGTTTGATGCAATGCAGTGACACACAATTCTAGATTGAAGTATGGCAACACATTCTCGAAACCTGAAATCAAACTAGTAGATCTCCTCTGCTTCCCAGTAAGAATATTTCATTCGTAGACACAACAGATTCCAGGGATGGATCTCACTTTCAGGATTTCAAACCAATCCAGGACAGACCTGCAGGTTCCCTCTAATGCAATGCTCAATCTACCTAGTTGTCAAGCCAACACTCAAGGTATACAAACAAAAGAAGCACCCTGACAGTACTACTGGCCTTCTATACGGATGTCTAATACGTCTTAGTTTCCGCTCAAACACCTGTGGCAAATTAAAGTCTTCAATCCCCCCTCTGGATGGAAAGGCACAAAAGGCAATAAAGAGGTAGTGAAATACACACCTGCCACCATAGAATGTGTAGGGCTTGTAAATGCCAGCCAGATAGTTGAATTGTTCCAAAGTTTTGAGCAATATCTGATTACGCTTCTCTGTCATTCTCCCACTCTTCTGCCAAGGTATAAACTTGAACAGCTGCACATGAGACGTGGCAAAGCTCCATCAAAACCGTGAATACCCATGCACTTCAGGAAGCCTCACAGACTCCAACAAATGAATATCTTTCAAAGTCTAAATCTGTTAGCACAGAACAACAAATGCTGAACGCCTGGAATCTACTCTACAGACAGAGGGTAAGTTTTTCTAATGTCAGCACTGGAGCTAGGCACAATCGCGTGCAAAAAACCTCCAGAGTTCATGGTGCATGAAGAAGCAGGAGCTGAAATGAACAAAGAGACGACCATGGAAACGTGGGGCTAAGTTGCTCGAAAGGTTTGAACCACCAGATAACACACAGCAGGGTATATCTAAAAAGAAGGAAAACAGACCTATATCTAGTCTCCCAGCATCTCTATGCCCGGAACCAAGAACATGAGGTTGCATCTCACAAATACTGCTTCACCACGACAAATCTAATGCTGGAGTGAAGTTTAGGCAAAACCTGTGAAACTAACAGGTAGAGTCTGGGAGAACTGATAAACTTACACGAACCCTAGTTCAACTTGGCATTGGAAAAGCAGACCACACACCTGGACTCAATGGACGAATGGGGATACCTGGATAGGCAACTGATAGTTGAACCACATGTATAGTAAAAATGCTTGCATATTTTGAAGGAGGCACATTCGCTTTACTTTAATAGGCTTCCCAGCTCTATCCAACATTGGATCCTTTGTGAAGTGATCCAGCATTACATCTGCCAGTGTGTCCATAATCAATGGGTTCACCACTGACGATGCTACTTGGTAGACTGATAAGCCTGGATGTTGAGCATGCTTTGCCATTGCAGCCAAAATAGCATTTACAACCATATCTGCCGGTACCTGTTAGACAAAGGCTTCAAACAAGTCACATGACTGAGACTAAAAAATCAGCCAAGAATACTGCCGGAGCAACTTTCCTTGAAGGGGCCTTGGGATGTATTCTACAATGCTAGGTCAAAATTCCACACATTGTTAAATACAGTTAACAACAATCATCTCAAAGAAGCTTCAGTAATCAGCTATTCAATTACGAAACCCAGTAATACAGAGAGAAGCTAAGCTTCAAAAAGGACTTGATAGAGAAGGCAGCAGGAAGCAGTCGACTGCAGGGTGACTTTTGAGGCACGCCCACAGAGGCCACTATTCTCAGACTCAACGTCTGGTAGGCAGCCATGAACTAGATCACCCCTTCTCTACCACACCTAAAAATCCAGCTTTATACTGCAATTAGGTTTCCCAGGTCCAGGTACAAACCACATCCAGTACTCCTCGGGGATCTACCAGGAATCCGGTCATTTGGCCTTTACCATACGCTAGTACAATGGGATCCATCATCCTGCAGTCATAAACAGGACAGATTTACCACAGCATTCAGAAAAATCAAAACAAATCTAGAATACAAACTCAATTAACCGTTCATCCAGCTGAGGTTGGTATGCTTTAGTTGATATGCCACTGTGGCTTGAAAATTTAATTGCTACAGCCCAGGGAGAAAGGCTTTCCACATAAAGTTCTTTTGCCCATACCTGACCTCTATATTCTTTTTAACTACTGAATGGCTATAAGCTTCTAATTTCACAGCACGGCAATGAGTATGAAATGGAATAATCTTGAAGCAGTCAGCACAGGTAAGGCCTAAACGGTTTGAGTCTCAGCATATGTTTCTCTGTCTGTTAGTTCTACAAGTGAAAGGATAAGTGTGCTGCTTTATTACCGGATGCCCTCCATCCAGCCTGAAAAAGGTTCTGCAAAGGTGCTCTCGACCACACTTGGCCGCAGCACAACGACGGGGACATCTTCACGGTGCTCATTCAAGAGCATCTCTCCCATTGCCTTGGAGAAAACATATGTATCTTGCCACCCAAACAGCTGTGCCCTGCTTACATGGACCAAGGATATCATTAATTGTTCTGACAGCTGAGGTTCAACCTTAACACTACAAGGAAGAAAGGTACTACCAGGTTGAAATTAAGAGACGACTAGACATAAATATCACATAAAATCTGTAAGTTCTCTAATGGAAAGACAATGTAGCGTGAGCAACAAGCAAGGTGGCCTATAAATAAAGCTCACCGTTTCAAACCCAGGTCCATCATCTTCTTGTCTATAAGCTTTCTCCCTGCATCTTCTTTAAGAGAACCACAATTACCAACATTGGCCTCAATGTCACTAAGCTCTTTTTCTGCCAATGAGAGTTCAGTTGCCACACTAAGCTCTGGCACTGCTTCCTCTCCCAGCATCTCCTTGGAAATGCTTTCACCCATCCTGAAGGGCTTTTCTGGTGTGCGACCCTGCCTTTGACCATTCACAAAGGCTGCAGGACAACATTAATAAAAGTGAGGACAAATGTATTTATTGGATCCCCTCACTAGACAAAATCAAACATATAGACATTTGCAAACCCAGAAATAACAGAGTACCTGCACTTCAAGATTTCAAATCCTTATGGTTGATGCATTCGCTACATAATCAAAGACTACTGTAATTGCCATCTAAATACAAATTTTGGCAACTTTGAAGAAAACATGTAGAAATTAATCAGAAACGTCAAATTACACATCAGAGGCAAAATTGGTGTTTCCTGGGAAGTCTGACAATTCATTTCCTACTCAGCCAATCAAGAAAAGCAGGTCGAGCCTTACCAGTTGAAACATGCAAAAAGAGTTGTAGATTTGGGCAGCGTTTGCCAAAGTCAAGTAATCTTTTGGGCCCCTGAGTGTTGATGTTCAATGCAACATCGTACCTGGGAGGAATTCCAATAATGGATGTAAAAAATGGCTTCAATACCAAAAACATTGTCCTACACCTAGAAACTGATTATACAGTAGCAAGACAACCTGAAGGGGAGCCAATGGAAAGAGGGCCAACAGCTAACCGCATCTTAAGACCACTTTACAAGGTAGATCTTGGGCAATCAATAAATGGCACTTGGAAAAGAGAGCTATCAAACTTATCTCACTGTGAAAGCCCAGCAAACCTATAAAAGGAGTGCGACAATTTGCACACCTTTCATCAAAGGCTGTGGTTGCAGCTGAGCTGACAATCACATCCACTGTGCTTGCAAGCTCCTTTGCCAAATTGCTTTCGAGACCAAGTCCATCAACAGAGATAGTGCCGTCCACAGCAGTGAGCTTTTCTTTCATAAACTTTTCATAGTCACCTTCATGTTGAGATCGTAAAAGCTTGAACAATGGGGAATTTATGACCTGCAGGCTCAAGAGAGGGTTAGAACTAATTTGGGCCACAGATGTCAAATCAATATCTATTCTTTCACAGCTGCTCAGTGAGGTTTGGAAAAGCGAGGTAATCAAAGCTACTTAGAAACCCTCTTTCAATTCTGATACTGATCAGGACAGTACAGTGAGAAGAAATGCATGTGGGGAATGATGGTAGGCCAACTGGATTGCAATTATGTGAAAATAGATATGACAAGCAAGAAATCTTCTAAATTCCACATAAGCTGGTGTGAAAGAGGGAGCTGTCTTACCTTGCTATGAAGTCTTTGTTCTGCTGTTGCATTACTGTGAGGTTGAATGAGCAGATAGAGCTGACCAACATCTGGTTGCACTCTCAATATCTTCTCCACGAGTACTATAACCATTCAGACGACGTGTCAGAAAACACTGTTACAAACGTTGCTGACAACAAGCTCACAAGTTACTTCCCCCCAGCTTACCCTGCACCTGCTCTTAATCAACAATATGCAATAACTTCAGAAGTCCAGATCACATCACAAAGAGCTTAGATAAATTGGCACCACATTTTCTAAAGAATAGGCAAAGCTTCGAAATATCAACAGACTGAAATGCTTGAACGGAATACCTTTAGCAAGGAAGCCTGTGGCCCCAGTCACAAGAATGTGTTTCCCCTTCAGAAACTTCAAGATCCCCAGACCTTCCTGTACTGGACTGCCAAAAGTTTCAATAGTTGTTCTAGGAAGGGTGGTGGTAGCTGCACCGTTTCCGTTGAGCTTGGTTAAGTCAATTACAGCTGGCGTAGATCCAACAGCAATAGGACGCGTCAATGGTCTACCGTTAGCTTTGAGATCCTTTGGCAGCTCTGAAAAACCCTCGTCTTCCTCTAGTGGCGGTCCTGGAACCTGTGAAGGCATTACGATAGGCCTCTTAGGCTCAATCTTCCGAATGGCAGTTCCATTCACAGCAGACATTCCGAGAGTCCCATTCACACCACTTCCCCTCAAAGCAGCTCCATTCACAGTTACTCCATTCACTGCAACTCCATTGGCTCTCTTGGAAGCAACACCATTAATGATAGCCCCATTTACAGAAACATTGTGGGATGTTGCATCAACACTGGTTCCATTCGCGGATCCGTTTTGTGATGCATTGTTAAATGACGGAACAGCGGTTGAAACAACGTAGTGAGTGACTCCATTGTAAGCCACCCCGTTGGAAGTACCATTCACAAAATCTCCATTCAGATTTTCTTCATTCGCGGTATTCCCAGCCACAGATAGTCCATTTACTGAAGTAGGGTGGACACCGTTAACAGCCTCTTCTAAGCTCCTTCTGGTCCGATCAACAGAGTCAGCCTGGGCAGAGACCGTTTCCTCAATACCTGCTGATGCTTCACTGCGGAATTCCAAGCTCCAAACACGAACATTCCTCTTGGCAGCACCACTTCTCAATAACAATGCATTGGACCTGCATGATAGAGCTGGAACCAACCCTCCACTTTTACTTCCACAATCCACAGCTGCAGACGCCAGAGATGACTGTTTTTTATTACTGGTACTTCCAACTGGAGCACACACTGCAGGACCAGTGGGATGGCAGATTGCTTCCATAGTACGTCACTTCAGACTCTGTCAAGATTACCCACAACTGTTGAATGTGTCCACAATACAGCCAGAGAAATCTATCCTCTGCTGCAAGTCCCTTATCCTCTGATAATAGCCAGGAACCAAAGAGGTAGCTCATACATAACAATGTCGCTCACAACTGTCTTCCTACATGTCCCGGAAAGTACTAGCTCTACTCGATACTGTGCCCGCCTGCTCCACAGACTCCTCGCTGTCCGTAGCTGAGCAGAACCAACAACGTTAGTTCCCAGCTCAGTATATATATGCGAGCGATTACAGCTTGGCCTGCAACTGCAACACAATTGCGACTTGCTGGACTACCTCTCGAGCTGCTCAAGGCTCCTTTGAGCTGTGGAGCAGAGCCAGAGCTTTGTGCATGCCCACCTCCTCGTCTCTCCCACACACATCAATCGCTCAGACGCCACGCGCTTTCCACCTAATCGCGCTCTAACTCTCCCCCCTCTCCCTCCCCGCATGCCCACCCGCGGTTGGGCCCTGCGCGGCTGACCGCGCGGCTGCCCAACTATCGCCATTCAAGCGCCCTAAACTTGGTTAATTGCGCACGTCCACGATCGTTGCTCCAATCCCTTCTCCTCGACGATCGTCCCCTTCTCGTGGGCTTCGACGTGGACGGCCGTGGACGATTCGCCTCTTTGGGGCACGGAAAAACTGAGAGAGAATCACGATTCCCCATCGTGCTTCATAGCTTATATGAAAAGGGGGTTCATTGTTCATTCTTCCCCCAGGTTTCCCTAGAGAAAAATAGATATAGAATTCAAAACATTCAACGTCTTACGTAACTGCCAGATTTGTTGTTGAGACAAGAGTGGACAGGGCTTCTGTCCCTTTTCTTTAAAAAAAAAAAAAAAAAGTGGAAGGGAAGCAAGTTCAGTACATATTTAGGAGTTGTCTTTGATTGATTCATTGAATGAAGGGGCATTATGTGACAGTCAGAATAGCAGAAATGTTACTACGTCCATTCTGAGTCCTGACTATCTAGCTGGCACCCAGTTCTCCCATGTCATTCACATCAAACACCCAATTCGCTCCCATCCATCCAGGAATGGAGGTCTTACCTACTTACCTCCCGGATGATGGATCCTTTTAAAGTCAAACAGTAGCTATATATGTGAACTGAATTATACCTTTCATGCTGTGTTGTCCAATCAACGAAACTGCAGGCAGGCAAGAGCTGACAGCAGAGGCACTGATGGGGTGCCACTAAGTGCGGCCACGTCACCCATTTTCTCATCTCTGCAGAGTCAACTGACATTGAAGAGCGGAAGGTGGTTGCAGGCCCAATGTCTATGTTGATTTATGGGTATGGCCCAATTTGTCACTGGGGTTATGGTCACTGAATTTTGAGCCCAAGGTTCCCTTCAAAATCACTTGAACTACTGCAGAAAGTGCCCTGCAAAACTACAAAAAGGATTTGTGTTGTTGGGCTGCTCTTCACACTGCACTCAAGGGCCTACTTACAACAAACAGCCCTGCAGATGCTACATAACTCCCTTGAAGGGCCGCCTAGAAATAACTCTTCAAAATCAACACGTCATTTACTCTGACATCCTTCACCTGGCCACCCGGGGTGTTTCCCTCACCTTTTCACTCCGACCAATAGGACAAGTAGTGATATAAGAATAGAGTTAGAGGAAGACAAGTGCGAACATCTGTCACTGCACACAAACGCTTCACATATATATATTAACGTAAAGGCACTGATAGACTAGATGAGTGGATCACTCAGTGAATGAAAATTGATGAGCCTGTAAGTAACCATGAAGGTACTAACTAGTAACAGTTATAATGCACCTCTGGAGTGCATGAAAGCAACGGTATAATTTGGATCGGCAGCAGCAGAGTAGTTATAATAGGGTGGGTCCAGCTCCGTGTCACAGCTATGTATCTGCATGAGTGAACGTGCCTCTAAATTTGGTCCTGATAGTTAACTAATAAAACTTCCACCATCAGTCCATCAATGAAGCCATTGTACCTTACATGGTAGGAACTCCATCAGACGCTAAACATTTTTTGCTCACTCCAGAATCAAGACATCCCAACGACCCAAGCGCTAAAATATTTTTTGCTCCCTCCAGAATCAAGACATCCCAACGACCCCAAGAACACATATAGGGAGCCGGCACTGATGGCAGGTATGCCATAAAAGGAGGGCAGATGCAGTAAAGAGAATCCTGTGCTATGATTGGGGTTGTGCTGGATCATTTAAGTCTCCAACCACTGTCCTACATCTATGGGTGGGGACTCACCATGGATGCACTGACACCACGGGTCAAAATCATTCTTAGCGGCCCCTTTCATTCAGGCACTCTGTATGGGAGGAGGAGACGGTCAAACTCAGGTCTCTGGGTTGACAAGTCTACATCAACAGTCGGACACTTGTTCCTTTCCCTTTCTTTTTCCCTCTTTTTCGCCCCTTGAAAGGACATCTAACGAGAAGTCAAATAAAGTTGTTGAAATGACTTTAGAGCATTGCCTAAAGTCTTGTAAAGCACCATAATTTACGCTTCCTTCTGCGTCATCCTTCTCATATTTTTATGTGTAATGCACCATGTTTACACTATCCACATACCATGCCCCCCCCAAGAGGAGACAGTAGCCTTAAGGCGAAGTGGCTCTTACTAGGGAGTCTTCTTCCTCCTCCTCCACAGACCAAGATTCGTCCAACAAACAACAACCACCACATTTTGGTTGTGCACTAGTTCGTGCACAAAGATAGACCAATCTTCCCATGTTCCTTGAAATATGTTTACTTATCACTCGCTCAGTCACAACATGGACCTCTTGGGCAGTGTCCCATGCGAAAGCCGGTTACTCTGAAAGAGGTTATTTTTCCCTCTCACATAATTAAGGGGTCTGATTTGTGAGCTGTCGCTCCCAGGTGTTTCCCTTTAAAATTAGTTTTTTGAAAACTTAAACATGACTGATGTATGAGATTATTATTAGGTACTCACTCCCATCGAGCAGTTGGTAGGGGCTTTATGCACTTTTCCTTTTCTGTTCCTCAAATTGACCCAAATGGTGTGGTAGGGCCATAAAGCCTTTGCATTTGACCCTCTCCACCATAACACCCTCCACAACATACACTGCAGCTACCATTTTAGAGGTCACATTCATAGGCATCGGCATTGTGTTTCTTTTTCTTTTTTTTAATAATAATAAAGGGAATTACCTGGTAGCAACCACAAATCAGGCCCCTTAATTATAGTGAGAGGAGAAAATAACCTCTTTCATGGTTAACCTGGCCATGAGGGGCCGAGTGCAAGGCTCTAGGAACACCGCCCAAGGAGTTTCTAATATCATTTGGCTTGCTTGCCCATATAAGGTTGAAGCCCAGTTATGTTTGCCCATGGGTGTGAAGGGTTTGAGGTCAAAGACCAGGCTCCTCACATGTGAGCCATGATTGGGAAGGACTTTGTGAATAAGGGGAGGGGTCACATCACCTGCTCTAAGTCACATGTAGTTATCTTGGGATCAAAATATAACTATTAGTGTGGCTAAAGTACTTGATGCCCCTGCATTGATGTGGCTAAATCCGGTCATTCCCTTCTTGATTTGGGCTAACCCATGTGGCCTTTGTGGCATGCTTTGCCAGGAATGATGGGATGGGTCCCAGGACTTGGAAAAATACTTTTAGGGTGTGGGCCAGGGATTTAGTCTGGGGGCTCTGTCCCCTCGATGCCTTGTGTATCATATCCCTTGAAGGGCATGAAGGGCGTCGACACACCAGATCATCAGACCATGCAAGTACACATGCATACATGTCATCATGACCTCATGCAATGGCATCATGTCCATCCATCTCATGTGATGAGGTATGTATAAGGCATAGGTCAGGCCCACCTAGGCTACTAATCCACCGGCACAATATAAGTTTAATTGATGTATATGTTAGTTCTCAAAATAAGAACAAAGTTCATTTCTAGTTAATTTCTAGCTGCCTTGGTATGGTGGGCCCCACCATCTCATTAACATAGTGTTCCTGCATGCAGATTAATCTGGTCAAGGAACTCAGTTTTAAGTAAATCTGGACTTTCAAAAGTCCAGAAATAAGAATTATACATATCATAAGAAATTAAGAATAACAAATATATAATATACCAATTCATAATAGATAAAAATTAACACTATTGGGGTCGCTTCAGTTGGGCACCAGGTCCACCTCCTCTGTATGTGAGGATGGAGGTTGGTCCCAAAGATAAAGTGAGGGGGTTAAGGAGAAGCATAAGTGCGAATTTAAAGCGCCCTCAAATATTAAAAGCTGTCCTCCCTAGAATTTTTCAAAAGTGCAAATTCAGCATTGACTTGCCTATGTAGCAAGCCAAATGAGGAATCTTGAAAACAACATCTAGGGCTCAGATTTTATCAAAATGCCAAATGTTTTTGGCAAGGCACTGTGTAATGTGTAATGCTAGTGTGCTCTTACCTACCAGAGGAATTAGAAAACAAATATCATGTCATGGCTCTACTTGGGGAAAAAGCCAAACAATGACAATTTACCCCCCAGATTTCACATACAAAGCACCCCCAAAATTTTGACAGATTCACCTGAAATTTGGCGTCAGGGGTTGGGATGTAGCACTACACTAGAATATGTCACTTTTTCTCCCAACAAAATTTTGCAACATTGATTTTTTACTTGGTCAAACATGAAGTTTTGGTTTTTTTTTTCATTTTCCAGAAAATGCACTATTTTCAATTGTTAGAATCTCCCAAACAAAACGGTGGAATCTCCCCAAATTTGGAGTGCTTGCGCATATGGTAGGTAGGTATGACTTTGTACGGTTCATCTACGCGGATGAACGGGGGTAGGTAGCTACAGGCTGACGTGCGAGGGTAGGTCCCGATTTTGTCCCAAAATCCAAAAGCGGGTCTAGTCGCTTATGGGTTAATAGGCGATTTAGATACTTTGGTTGATTTGTTCCCAATAATATACTTTAAAAAAAAGAAGTAAATGACCTCTCTGATCACAGTAGATGAGGCTTCATGAGGTATTATGTCATTAACGTGATTCTCCCTTTACTCAGATATAGGAAGGCCGTGCATATTCGAGGAAAGTAGGCAGATCTCCTGTCGTCCATGTCCCAAATAAGTGTCAATAGGGAATGCACCTCAATATACATAGAAAACTGAGACCCTAAAACTTGCATATATATCAAAGGCGGACAGCTTTATGCCCTGGGATGCAAAACAAAACGAACTACTTTTCATGAATAGAATCCACTCACAAAGAAAAATTTGTAGTATATTGAGGCACGGGAGATCACCCCCCCTCCTCAAGAGTGACAATATAAACAAGCTACTTTCCATAAATACAATCCATGCACGAAGAAAAAACTGCAATATATTGAGGCACGGGAGACCCCCCCTCCTCAAGAGTGACAATATATCATAACCATTGCATTGTACAACGAATAAACGAGACACATGCAAGATCAAACGCTCCATTGAATAAAAACACAAACCATTACACGCGTGAACAATATTCATTGTGGAAGGAAGAGAAAAGTGAAAGTGCGACAGAAAATTTCACTGAGAATATCGTCAAAATCAATATCAATTTCCAACTCAAAACTGAGGAGATGTCACATGAGGGTCTGGCATTTCTTACCATAGTGCTTAGAGGTCTTCCCAAAATACTTCCGGAGAACAACAATGTCTTTAAGCACGAAAGGCACTAGAGGAGAGATATAGCCTAGTGTTTGAGTGCAAGTATTACCAGATACACATGAGTTCCACCGAGTGGAGTTACAATCCATTCTGTGTAACCCCGAATGGAGTTACACACCTCGTCGTGTAACCCAGTGTAACCCCAGTTTTGGAGTTTACACTCCCTCAGTTCCATGTCACTCTCATTAAGTTCTTATATTATTCATATTGTCTTTCATTTGTAGGTAGGTCCCTTTTGGTAGAGCCCACCTCCAAAAAAGAGCAGCACTCGCAAGGGGAGAAGCTCTATATCGCGCACCTCACTTTTGTAACTCCCCTTTTAAGTTATAGTTACTCGCTTTGATGTACGCACCTAACTCCCAGACCGGCCGCCGGGCCAACTCGGAGCTTTGGCTGCTAACCGGGGCATAACGGTCCCCATTACTCCTCCACAAGACCATCCACCACTTTGGGGCTAGTGAAAATTCCTTTTGGTAGTTGGTAGTCCGACACCTTGGTTGCTTTCCGGCTCGCACGAAAAACTGAGCCCTAGCGAACTGCCCTTGTCGTAGATGTTCAGTTTCAATACCTATAACCCTAAACATTTTGTTGTCTCTTTTTGTTTGGGGGGATATTCAGAGGCGAGACGAAGCTGCAAAGGAAGATCCGGAAGACTTACCGAAAGGATGAGATGGTGAAGTCCGTAATGCGGGACTTGAGGCCGGGGGTTAAGTCGCAGTTCCGCTTGCACAATGGACTGCTCCGGTACAAGCAAAAACGCCTGTACGTGTTGAAGGGACGGCTCAGATATGGTCTCTTGAGATAATACCATTATGGCCCGCTTACGTCCCACGACGCCGTGACACTTTTGAAGAAAGAGTATTTCTACACCAAACTAAGGGAAGAGGCTGAGGAGTATGTCAAGACACGCACCACATGCCAGCAAAATCAGAGCGAGTACAAAAAGCAAGCGGAGCTGCTACAACCTTTGCCGATTCCAGAGGGGTCTTGGGAGAGTGTCTCAATGGATTTTATGATTGCTTTGCCGCTGTCAAAATGATTCGATGCAATCATGGTGGTGGTGGATAGGTTCAGTAAAATGGGTCATTTCATCCCTACCAAGGAGACGGCAATGGCACAGGAGACGAGGCGACTTTACTTCGCCCACGTCTTCAAACATCATGGACTTTTGGATATTTATTATTACCCTATAATTACATAATTTTATAATATGGTGAATTTTTTACATCTTATTTTAATTATAATTTTTTTTATTTCAAACAAATATTTCAACCAATTTATTTGGTTGGAATAAATTCATATAAAGCATTTGTATCATCAGCATTCAAAGAAAAATGTTTTGCGCTCTATCGAAAGGGTTTGTGACTGAACTAATAATTGAGCCTATATCTACTCACTTGTTGTCAATATGATCATATTTGGAATTTAAATTGTCCTCTAGCTTTTGAGAAGTAGTTTAATAACACCATAACTGGTGTGGTTAGTCATTTAGGAGATCAATAGGCTGTCGCGATATCCCCCACATTTTCATTTTTTGAATCCTACCTAGCCACCATTTTACCAGTAAGTTATATACAAATATCTATATCCTTCCCCTAAGAACATGGATATATTTTTGGAATTTTTCATAGGTATTATCTCAACCCTATAGTAATTTTTTTAAATAAAAATGAATCATTATTTTAGACCCTATATCAATTTAAATTTCCTGATCACAATATAATGTACCCTTTATTAGTTTTAAATATTTTCTGATTTTTCTCTTTTCTGAATAAATTGCACCCTATACTTTTTTACACGTCGGCTGGAAATTTTTGGAAGTGACTTCCCCGGGCGCAAAGTACAACATTGTCAAGGCTAGGAAGCGCTACGAAAGGCAAGCTAACCGGAGTTGGCGGGAAATTCAATTTGAAGCTGGAAGGGAGATGTGGTTAAACATCAAGAATTTTTTACTACCTCCGGAAGTGAGTCCGAAATTCGTACCTCCGTATGCGGGACCTTTTCGCATCCGGAAGGTGATGAATGAGGATGTGTATGAGGTGGAGTTGCCGACGAACAGTAAAGTGCATCCAGTATTCCACGTTCGCTCTTGAAGCCTTACTTCAAAGATGAAGCGCGTCCGAATCGGCATCAAGTGTTACGTCCGCCGCATGTGCTGTTGGATCACAAAAATGAACCGGAATTCGAGGTGGAGGCAGTGCTTGAGTCGAGGAGGTTCAAGAATCGAGAAACAAAGTATCTCGTGAAATGGAAGGGCTATCAACAAGTAGAGGCAACTTGGGTGCGGGCCTCAGAAATGAGAAACGCACCCGAGGGGGTTGCAGCTTTCGAAGGGTGACCTCAAAAGCTGAAGAGGCATTGATGGGGACATCAACTTTGGATTGTGGGAGATGAAATGACATGCTTAGTCCGGTTTAGCTAGCTCATGAATCCGATTGCAAAGACTTGTGTTGTACAAATCTTGTTTATAAAGAAATCATTTCCAAATGTGTTGTTTCATATTTTGTCTGGAATGGTGATGCATGGCGTGGTTGGCTAGTATGTAAAATGCATGCTAACTTACAAAAATAAGAAGAGATAAATTGGACAAGTCGTGTGTTTGCGTAGTGCCGAAATCGGGTGACTCATATTTAAGGGGCTATGAAACTTGCATATTCTTTGGGAGTTCACGTACTAGTGCGCACCTGGCGCGTGCGCGTACTATAACTGCGCTACCGATGGGGTTGCCTTGTAGTGCGGGCTAACGCGGAAGTGACGTGCTTTTGTTCACGTACTACGTCCATTGGAATTGTGGTGGGTAGGCCAAGACTCACCGCAACTCATCACAGGGAGTCAAGGGTCTAGCTAGTGGTGGTGCACCAATTTTGGATTTGGCTGGTTGTGAAACCCCTGCGGACACCTACAAAATTATATAGAGTAGTAACCCCAAGAACAGTGCAAGCCCGTTGGTGACCAAAAGCTCGAAAAGTGTCTTGCCACCTAATTTGTTTTGGGGACAACTTATGATATGTGGCAAAATACTTCACCGTGACATTGTCCGTGAACATCTTCACCGGGTTGGAACCAACATAGTAGCGCCACATCAGTGCACCACTGTTTTCATTTCTTTCTCATGCGTAGGCCACCGTCGCTCCACTTAGTTCAGTTTCTTACTTTCGTAAGCCAATGGATGCCCTTCATGCATTAACACACCCCCAATCGCGAAGTCCGACGCATCTGCGTGAATCTCAAACGGACGGTCGAACTCTCTTCAAAACTGGGATTTTCGCCATCCGGTGCTTCAATTCGGCAAAAGCTTGGCCACAAAAGGTGTTCATATGAACTAATATATGTCAAAAAAATAGGCATTTTTTTAAAAGTCCATAGCTCATCTTGTTTTTAGGATTTTGGGTGTCATTTTTTTTCTAGAAGTATAAAAACCTATAATCTTCAATGGCCAGGTGTCATATTGAATTTTTTTTGTAAACACTAATTTTTAGTTTTTCATAATTTCTCTAAATAATATACTAAAATATTTAATGAATTATCTTTAATATTTGGGATAGGACTCTTTACTAAATATGTTCAGTATACCATTATCTATCACTTAAAAAATATTTTGGGATAGTATCCTCAACTTTGTTTTTTTGGTCATGGACTTTCATGGAGCAGGATCTGCCGTTTTTTGTCCACTCAACCCTGCAACTGCCCCGACATCACATCTTGGTATTTCTCCAAGATCCCCTTGATCCAATCTGGGCTCGACTCCCTATTGACTTCTCCTTCTACTTGCCTCACGTAAAGCAAACACTCGGGCTCATGTGGCTCTTCCGCGGCCCACCCATTTGCCGTTATTAGGTTTATTTGTCCTCACACTCGGTTTGAATTAGGATGAGTGAGCTAGGATAAATTAGGATGAATGAACTAGGATGCAAGGACTCAAACCCTAGAATCGGGGCATGAAGATGTGGTGCACGATGTGGCCATCGACTACTATGGGAAGCGGCTAGCCACCTTCACGATGGACAACCGCAGTCGCAAGGTGTGGCTTTTTCTCAATGTACAATGTGAAGAAGTTTGTCCATCTTGCAAATGTGGGCTCTTGGCGACTATTAGTACCATGATTTGGTATTCTTCCTGTTGTTTACAAGGTTTTTGGAGAGTCAGCTTGGTCTTAGCAGGTCGTGTTTCAATCTCTGCTCGCTCAGCTGCACTGTGGTCGTCTTGTTTGTTTGTAGGTGGGATGACTCAGTTTTTGGATGCTTGTGTTGATGTTTTCGAGGATAAACTGGATACAAGCACTCACAAACAGGAATATCATATGGATGTGCAGATATGTCGATCAAGTGCTTTCAGTTTTTACCTCCTTTCTTTGATTGTCTGGTTCGAAGTGGCCACTCAAATATTGATGAACTTCAGGTAGGGAAATGAAATAAAATGAAACGAAATGGTACTTTCTAACGTCCGCGGAAAGCTCAATCGGAGAGAGTCGGTTTTGTCAGCACTTGGGTGGGAGATAAATGGGCTCCAGCAGCTCGAAGTCCAGCTCCAGACCTTCTGATGCTTTGATACCCAAGGTCAGCTATTCAACGAGATTGTCTGTTCCACATTCTCTCTCTCTCTTTTCTCTTGAATACAACTGATTGATGGGCTTTTCTTGTTATTCTATTTTGTCCTGTAGGACCTGTGGTCCCTGTGGACTCATCCAGTTTGTTTTTTTTTCTCTCCCTGCAGCGATTCTGGTCTGGTTTCTGCTTTACTGTTGGACTTTCATGGATGTTATAAAGCTTATCATGGTTTTGGTTTGCCAGCTTTCTACACTATTATTCTAATCTGTAGACCTCCCTGGCCAACATGATGATCAATTATTCTTATCAGATTAGCACTGAACAGTTGCGACTGTTTGTTTCAAGCCGCGTGCGATAACTCATAGAAAGGGATTCTCAACTTGGATAGTGTTTGAAGTACCTTACAGAGTTTTGCTGGTGCTTTGTTTCCAGTGGTACGTAAACTTGGACACCCAATGTTCCAAGTCCTTCTTTAGCAAACAAATATGGTAAGGAGTCTAGATCTTCACTTTGATCTATGTAATGTAATGTGTGCCTTCTTTTGGACATGCATAGGCAAACATGTAGTCCGTATTCTATAACACTGTGGTATGGCACAGTCATGCGGTGTATGCTTTGAAATTATTCTGTGTTTTCTCGATCATCTGTGCTTTGGCAAGACATTGATGAATGTGGACAATCTTGATATTTGAAGAGACAAAAAGAAAGTGTGAAGATGAAATGTAGTCGACATGATGCTGTTATGTGCCCTCCTTCACTGATGATGCTGGTCTACATATGGGTATGTGAATGTACAGGGGCGTGGAACAGTGGTCACAGGGTGTGTGGAACAGGGGATAATTAAAGTTGGCGAGGAAGTTGAAGTGGTTGGGCTTCGCACGGTAACAATCTTCCTTGCACAGAAACCTGGGCCCATATAACTTTCCTTCATTTGGCAATGTCAGTACATGGATTTGCTGTGTGATTCACTTCAGTTGGGTCATGACACAAGGTCAGGACAATGTGGTGAGGGCACCTTCTTCTTTGACCTATTTCAGCCTGTTTTGCCCTCTCACCAGACTCGGCCTCACTAGTACAGAAACTGGTTTTTTTAACGCCTCTTCTCACACATTTTGGTGTGAAAAAAGCGCAAGTTCACACCCCCCCCTTGGTGTTAGGTTAACCTAGTCCTTTGCACCACATGTGAACTTTCTTGGTCCTGTGAAAAAAACCATCTCACACCAAACTTGCACCTGATGTGGCAGTAGGCTTAGGTGGCTCTTTTGACGGATATTTTGACTGGTTAGTTCAACTACTATTTTGACTAAGTAATCTTAATGGTCTTTCTACGGTACTTATTACACCTCGGCGCCACCATGTTTGCCACATGTATGTCAAAGGGAATGCCACGTAATAGAGTCCATCAGAATTATTAAATAAATAATAGATATTAAGGGCTCTTCTTACGGACTCTCTCACACAGATTTAACACCAGGTTCAAGTCGTGGTGTGATCGCAATGACACTAGTGTGAATACTGTCACATCCACTGTTTTATTCCTATTGGATGAAAAGTAAACAATTATTATTTGTTGACAAATGCCAAAATGAATAGTCATATTATTATTATTATTATTCTTATAATAAATGGGATAGCACCCCAAAAGCCATTGCTGCTTGATTTAATATGTAATATATTATTGTTTTAGAATTTTGATTTGTTTTGTTTCATTTAAACAAAAGATTATTTAAAACATGGATAATAATTGTATTATGAACCACATTGACCAGTAGTAATGTTATTAATATTAAATATAGCAAACAACCAGCAAAATACCACATTCATGTCTACACAAGTTTAATTTGGCTTGATGTGGGAAAATGAAGTTGCCTTTGAACAAGGGGATCTTGTGATCATACATGAGAATAGCAAGAGCATCAATTCAAAAAATATTGTTCATGTCAGAAGAGCAGTTTTGTTCACCTGTCTCAGCAACCTTCAATCCATAAAGAAAACTAAACTAAACTTGTAGCATCTTCAATATCACGCGTGTTTAATAAACTTTTCAGACCATAAGGTGGCACTTCCCTGCGTGTCACCCAATGTGGTATGATTAGGGGTAACAGAGTAGTCCGGGTACGGCAACACAACCTCTGAAATCATGACCGATTTCACATGGATACGGTAATAGTTGTCTGGCACATTTGCTTTCGGAAATCCAGCAATATATCCCACACCTGCCCTTCTTTTTGGTGCACAAGGATCAAACAATAACACCTTGTCGCCGATCTGAAACTGCAACAAAAACCAGATTCCTATATCAGAAATGAACCCTGGAGAACAGAGACTGACAGCTTGGCACTCCTGCAAAATGCATCCTCGTTCTTCCAGCAAACACCCCAACCCTACCTATTGCAGTACTTCCAATTCTGAATTGCATTTGCCTGTCTCTATACTCCATGCTGACATGATCAAAGGTGGAACGGTGCCATACCTAGTTGATAGCAGGTTCTGCATGGTCAACATGGATGTGGTAGGACGATGTCACAAAACTACCTTTGTAGGTTGTCAATCCTGCAGCTACACAGCGATACATAGGGGGTGTATTGATCCAGCATCAGACAAGGAAACAAAAGAGGACAAAGGAAGTACTTACACTGTGCGGATTTTGTTGGTCACCCCATGGTTCAGTTACATCCACTGTGGTTGTAGTCTGATTGATAGCACATATTGTGCTTTCCCTGCCCATTGAACGCTTCACTGGTTTCACCATCTGCATATTGAATGACACATGATCAAAAAATGAGAATAGCACGAATGACACACATTGTGAAGTAGCATTAACAATACAAATCCACCCACGCGCCCAAGCATTGAATCTTTTGCTCTCACCTTTCTTTGATTATGCTTTGTTGTTGCATCGGGAGGCAAAGTCGTTGGAACTCTGGCAGCAGGAAGCCCTGGTTCGGATGCCTTTGCAGATTGTTGTGATCCACTACCCATGGCTGCAGTATTGAACAAGTAGTTGGGCTGCCCATATCTGTATGGGTGCCCTGACACATACTCAGGGATGTGTGCAGCCTTGGATACACCCTCTAACCAAGGCAGTAATTCTTTCATAAGCCTCTTGCAGTTTGGCTGATCCCTCAACTTCCATGGATACGGGAAGATGCAATTATTTGCAGGGTTGGGTAAGCAAGTGAGTGGGGAATCGTCCACCAGCAAAGTATTGGTTGGATTGTAATGGCTGTAGTCCTTCCAAAACTTACATAAGTTCTTGTACATGACAGTTTTAGAAGGATTGAGAGGGTCCACCATTCCCACAGGTTGGTCACAATAGTCTTGGTGAAGCACCATCTTTGGTTGCTTCCCAGGAAACAATGCTTTCACAACTGGAAGGACATTACTCAATGACATGGAAGACCATACACCTACATCAAAAATCTGAAGGCATCGGTCCAGAAACTCCTGACACCCAGGTCTGGAGGTGACAGTGGGCTCTAGGTGTTCCCTTGTTCGTAGTCTGCTCTCACATAACAATCCATTCAAGTCAAGTATAAGGATGTGTTTCTGCCTCTCAGTTGCCGAAGGGCAATTACCAACAACTTGTACATGATTATCATGTACAAAAGACACACCTTTCTGTGGGGCACTCTGCAAATTCATGGAGACCTCACAGGCATATTGAGAGGGTAGTACATATGCCGGAAGTGCTACTGGTGTAGGGGACAACAAAACGGATGAACACTTTGCAGTTGCCTCAACAATATGGGGGGATGGATTGAGTTCACCTTCAGACCAACCCTCCATGTCATCATCCCCCTCCATTTCTGAAAGCCCAAACAATGAGCCTATTGTGTTTGGCTTTGGTGGCGGTGAAGAAACTGCCTTGAACAGGTTGAGTGGTGAGCCCATAACATGAGAAATAGTCTCATTTGTTGTGTGTGGCGCAAAGGTGGTGCATGGTGGACCTGTAGGTTCCGAATCTGGCACATTCATGCCAAGTTTAGCTGCGAGCGCAATGTTGAATGCAGCTGCTGCCTCCAGTTGGCCTTGGACTGCTTCCAAAGCTGCCTTGGAGCTGGCTTCCATCTGCACTTGTTTGTTTTCCATAGCATCGAGGCGAGCTGCTAGTGAACCAATTCCCTGCCCCATCACATAGAACACCTCCAAAGTAACAATTCACTACACTGACTGATGAACTAGTAAGAAAACAGAACCAAACGGCAACTAGCAATGGCATGGAAATCACGAATATGTAATTCACACCAGAATTGGTACTGAGTTTATATACCGTTGTGGCTGCACTGCCTGTACACCCCGAGCCGTAGCCTTTGTCACTCCTGGCGCTACCGGCGATCTCCTGCAAACTTGGTGTACGTCCAGTCTCCTTCTCCTGTGATTGCAACAAACTTGCAAGTGTTAATGACTAGCATAGCACACTGCCAACAGTAAAGAATTATCTAGGATAGCGTCAATGACTCCCCCTCAATAAGAGTGCTTAGTTTCTTGCTGGCGCCCAACTCTGAGAAGGCCCCCAAGTAGTAGCAATGTGTACTAATTCAATGGTGATAGGAATAGACTCTGAGCTCCAGCCAAAAAAACCCAACACATAAAGTTTGTCAATGCAAAACAATGTGGGAACTTCCTATGTTGTAAGAGAAGTATACCAGTCGTGCTACAACACCGCTGATTCCACTGCGACCTGATCGAGATGTATTCTTCACACATCCCCGCGCCTTGACACCATTTGCCTGAAATTTCTTGAAATCAGTGGAACCCCAACTAACAACTAGTTGTGCCCATGTCTTGTCTGGCACATGATGGGGTTTGGGCAGCCCCACACTATAGTAATTTTTGAACAGCTTATTTCGTTGGTACTTGAGCTGCCCGCAAATTGTTTTTGTAATAGCCTTTATGTTAAGACCAGGAGGTCCGTATTCCCAATCTGAAGCCAGGATCTCCATGATCTTTTCAATTAAGTGTAATGGTTGATCCTGAGCATACAATGACCAGTCCAACAAACGTTGACACTGCCCTCGCAGAGCTGTCATCCACTGGTTCCGAGCAGGACCTTCAGGGTTTCCAAGTTCATCACAAGAAATGAAAAATTTCCTCCTCCCTACAGCCACATTCTGAGCAGCCTGGTCTCTCAGATCTTTTGCAAGTGCCCTTCTTTCCCTCCTTAAAGCATTTTTGCGTTCTATAGGAGTCACACCTGATGTCCCCCCAGGACTAAGGCTGGAATCCTGCAAGGTTTCAGCAGTACCATGCATGTTACCACCTTCACTCTGTTGGGGCTGGACTGCTGTCTCCCACCCCACAGGATGATGCGGAGCAAATGCATCCTCGGTCTGTTTCAGAATGCCTTTCCCTTTCAGGGTATTAGGTGTACCTGGAGATGTTGGATAAAGAGGTGGCCGCGGTGCAGTGAAGCTCGAAGGTGCCGGCAGTTGTACTCCACTGTAGTTGGATCCTGAAGGTTGGTGGCCACCATACTGGACCTGCCCCTGGTGTGGTCTTGCAGGGCTGGTAGGATAGAGGGAGGAAGTAGGTTGGTTGTACATAGGCCGAGGAGGATACATACTATGCCTGCAGGTGGAGCAAAAGAATTGTAATTCTGGCACTGAGAATCATTGTTTGGAGGTTGATAGTGAGGATACGGCATGTGCCCATGCAGATTATACCCTGACATGGCAGGATACTGTGGGTACATAAGCGGATACGAGGGAGGAGCCGATACTGGTGGATACAAGGGAGCTGGAACGTCAGTCTGTGGAGTGGGCGGGGCTGGTTTTTCGTAAGGGGAAACAACCGCGCCACTCATCACAGCAGTTGGCGCAATAGTTGGTGCACACTTTGCTGGAGTAAGAGACTTATGCTCGTTCGCATCCTTCCCTGCAATTCCCTTCCTTTTTTTGACTGAACTCTGCACACATTGCTCAACAGAAACATGTGAAACAATACGACCATACTACTAGGGATGGCAAACCACGTGGGTAAGCCAAGCCCAAAGGCCTATGCAAGAAGACCCTGTCAGTCAGACCTATGGTACAGTCAGCTGAATCGCATGCCTCATACCAGCGACCCTATGATAAATACCTGAATATTAGGAAGGAAGAACTCACCCTGCTAGATGAATCTGACGTGGAGGCTGAAGTGTCTAAGGCCATGTCAAAAGCATGAAGAATGTCCGAACAAAACAATGTTAGGCATAAACTTCCCTGAACTCGTTTCCAGTTTGTGACATGGGTGAGGACTTTGAGGATGATCTGAAGGGCAGACCTACCCTTGGCACTAGACTGAAAATTTAACCTCCGGATGGGGAGTCTACCTTTGAACAATAAACAGATGCAGAGAGGAAAGGGAGATTGTCGATGCTCACTGGTGTGGGTGGCCTGAAGACAATGTCCATTTTGTGATACAAGTCTGGGGTATTCTCATCAGAGAGCGACCCTCTTCAGGACCATCAAGAACATAGTCCCTGCACCTCTGTTCACCAACTATCAATATCTCAAGGCTGAGTCTAAAGCGGTGGGCCCTGTTGGGGTCTCATTGCTTGGTAGCCCACATACAACAAAACTGATGAACGTGTGAAGGGCTTTCTAAAAGGAATCTGGAAAGCCTGAACTAATGTTTATAACACGGTAAGTCCTACTAATGGAGTGAGCCCCTCATTCTAATGGCAGACAGTTAATTAACTGTCTAGAAGATCTTCAGCTTTTCACCTTGAATATCAGGACAAGAGGTGACCAAGTGCAGTGGACTCGTGAGAAATCCCAAACTGGGGAACGCTCCATTGTGGATTATATCATAATGGACAAAAATTTGTTCCCCCAGTGTGCGAATGTGTTGATCGACAGAACTGATATTGCTACCTCTGACCAGTTCCTGGTTTGGAATGAGATCAAAAGGTGTTTTCCCAACACCAAGAGATATGTGAAACATTCGATTCGGAAGTGGCGCATAGAAAAACTTCATAATGAGGAGGTCAAGGTTGAGTATGTCCAGGCCTTGCAAGAGGCTCTCCCTCTCGATGCAATCGCTCCAAGAACTTCAGTCTCGCTCTGATAACGCAAGAAATGAAGTCGAAAGAGCAGGGGACTCTTGGGAGAGTTTCGTTTCCTCCGTGGTTGACAAGATCATTGGGATGAAACTAATTGTCTGTGCTAGAGCTGTTAATTGGTGGACCAATGAGATTAAACTCAAGATAGCTGAGAGACGAGCCCTCTATAAAGAGTGCTGCAATTTGGAAACCAACAGAGAATTGTGGGCGAGGTACTACCAGCTCCGTAAAGATATCAATCAGCTTGTTAGGTCTCAGAACCCTAAATTATACTGGGACAAGTTATATAGTGTTTGAAACTCGGAACTTTGGTGCAGATCGCAAACCTGCTGATGGGTTGGGGAGTTTGCAGGGTGCTTTGCGCGCTTTCTCTTTGTTGGGGCTTCTTTCATCGTTTCCATCTCTGACTCCGAGCTGGTCTCATTCAAGTCTTCATGTGCGGCATAATCTTGGTCTCGCTGCAATTCTTGCTCTCGTGCCTCCTCTGTGTCTGACTCCGCTACCACCTGCGCTTCCTCCTCTTGCTCTACCTCTTTCTCCCGTTGTGACATTGCAGAGTGCAGGAGTTGAACTCTGTGACTTCGGCGAGGAGGACCTGTGTGTTTGAGGATTTCCTCAACGAGGCGTTTAGGGCGACTCAATCTCGCTTCGACGCTGCAAAGAAGAAGAAGAAAGACAATGTCAGCAGCAGCAAAACCCTAACATATCCTCTCTGCAGGTTTGGAGCTTTTAATGCGGTTTCATGGCTAGGGCTAGGTAGGGCATATGAAAAAACGCAAGTTCGGACCTCTTTGCAATGTCGTAGATCTTCAGTCGTGCGAAGAATGCCTTGTTCTCCGCTTGACGCTTTGCTCGTTCTACCTCCCTCGCTGTAGGCTTGCGCCCTGGTGTAACTTCTGGACACTCTATGTCTGTCTCCATTTCCTGACGAGTCTCACTCAGTCGCCAAGATGATCCCTCCTACTGCCCATCGATTGCAAAGGCGGACACAAGCAGAACATGACGATGACAGATTGTGGAAACTAGAGGAAGCGCGAGCAAGAAGACTGGGTCTTCGGAAAATTCTATGTCCATGCAATGCCTGTCATGGTGGGAACTGGCAAACCATTGGCCGGGCTAAGCGTCATCTGCTTTTGAACTTGCGAGATCCTAACTTGCGAGAACTCCCGGTGCATATCTGTGGATTCTCTTCCCTTAACCCTGATGCATACTTTGAAATTATAAGAAACAGTTCAAATTCCTGGTAGCGGGATTGTTGTAAGGTGTAGAGTATTGTACATGCCCGTTTTCCTATTGCCACGTGCCTGTATTATGGCACGTTCCACATCCACCATTTCCAACCCTAAACTCCCCATCTTATTGTGGATTGACATGTGGACTGATATGCTTATAAGCAGGAAAACTCTGGAGACGAACATGAGGGGTTTAGAACGGAAACCAGCCCTGCAGGTGGTCCTGATACCTTGGATCGTAATCTTGACATGCTTAGAATGCTCCGGGAGACATTCGCAACTACAGATAATGGGGTGCAAACTGGTGATGCACATGAGGAACCGGGAGATGGAACACAGGGCCAATGGGACACAGATGGAGTGCCAGAGCAGACTGATGGTGGACTGAAGAGCGATGGTGATCGTGGTGCAGCGAGTGCCTTACGTTTTGAGCAGGAGGCATCCAGGGCTTTGTATGTAGGGAGTTCTTCCTCTCGATTGTCTGCTACCTTACTGCTGTTAAATGCTTGTCAAACCCATGGTGTGTCAAACACCTTTGTCGATGAACTCCTTACATTGTTAGGAAGACAACTGTTGCCAGCAGACAATTGCCTGCCAAAGTCCCACTATGAGGCAAAACAACTCATAATGGAACTCGGGCTTCATTACGAGAGTATACATGCATGTCCGAAAGGTTGTGTGTTGTTCAGAAGGGAGCTTCAAAATTTGGAGGTTTGTCCAAAATGTCAGGCATGTCGTTATGTGGTGGGTACGAAGACACCAGTACCTCGTAAGGTCCTTCGACATTTCCCTATCATTCCAAGGCTGCTTCGAATGTATAAAGCCAAATCCATCTCAGAGTTATTGTCATGGCACTTTAAGAATCGAAGTTTGGATGGCTTGGTTAGGCACCCAGCAGACAGCAAGGCTTGGGCCCACATTGACCAAAAATGGCCTGAGTTTGCAGCGGACCCCAGAAATCTGCGATTGGGTCTCGCATGGGATGGTGTCAATCCTTACAGTGATAAATCAAACAAATGGTCAACTTGGCCTGTCATGTTGGTAAACTATAATCTTCCACCATGGCTGTGTACTAAGCCATTTTTCACGATGTTGGCTTTATTGATTCCTGGACCACAATCTGTGGGAAATGACAATGCAGATGTTTATCTGCAGCCCCTTGTGGATGAGCTGAAATTGTTGTGGGAAGTTGGTGTGGAGGCATTGGATGGAAGTAGCCTAGTGGGGCAACAGTCATTTCGCATGAGGGCCATCTTGATGTGGTCAATCCACGACTTTCCAGCTTATGGGTTGCTAGCAGGATGCGCACACGGGGGATACAAGGCCTGCCCAGCTTGCGGCCCTAATGTTGATTCCAGGTACTCCAAGGCATGCAAAAAAGTTTTGTATCTTGGTCATAGGAGATACTTGCCTGCTATTCATCCCTATAGGAATAACTCGTCCCACTTTAATGGACATGTGGAACATAGAGCAGCTCCTATGGTGGTCACTGCAAGTGAGCAATTTGACCGGGCTACAACCAGAGAGTTGTATCTCGCAATGGGAGGGGCTGAGGGGGGAAAACTGGACCCTTCAAAGGAACATGGCATGAAACGGGTCACTGTTTTGAACCAATTGCCATACTGGAAAGACTTACTCATCCGATACACACTGGATGTGATGCATTGTGAAAAAAATTTGTGTGAGAATGTGCTGAGAACCATTCTTGGGGAGAAGGACACAGCCACATCTAGGAAGGATATGGAACTCAATGTCATTCGTGAACACTTGTGGTTGAGACCCCATCCCTCTCACCCGAACAAGTTGGTCAAGCCTTTGGCCCCATATGTTCTTACTGAAGATGAGAAGGTGCTGTTTTTGGAAACATTGGCTGCAGTAAAGGCCCCCACAGGTTATGCTGCCACATTCCAGAAACATGTGGCTGACAATAAACTGTCTACAATGAAAACCCATGACTACCATGTAATGATGCAGCAGATTTTACCTCTTTGCATTCGAGGGGTATTGGGAAAGGGTCCACGGATGGCAATTATGAGGCTTTCTCGAGTCTTCCAAAAAGTGTGTGCAAAGATCATTAATCCAGCTGAGGTACCGGCCTTAAAAGAAGATGTTGCAATCACTATGTGTCTGCTGGAGAAAGAATTCCCTCCGTCATTTTTTGATATCATGACTCACTTGCTTGTACACCTTGTGGACGAATTGGAGGTGTGTGGTCCCGTGTCTAGCCGTTGGATGTATCCTATGGAACGGTATATGAAGACATTAAAAGGCTATGTAAGGAATATGAGCCGACCTGAAGGGAGCATGGCGGAAGGGTATGCTTTGGATGAGGCCCTAGGGTTTCTAACTGAGTATATGGCTGAATTTCATGCTACAAGCCGAAGGGTGTGGGACTCCAATGAAGAAGACTCAGTTAGTGGGGAGGTGGTTGAAGGATTGGGAACTGTACGAGTCCTCACCATTCAAGAACGAGACAGTGCACACGAGTATATTTTGCACAACACAGATTGCATGAAACCATTCCTTGAGTAAGTATGTTGCTTATCATATCCTGTGTGTTTCATTTCTGCCAATGGTATAAGCTGTAATCCTAATTTGCAATTCTCATTTGGACAGGGCCTATGAAGAGGAGATGGCACTCATAGAAGCATCCCGCACTGAGTTCAGAACAGCATACCTTTGTGGACAAGACCAAGACCACCACAATGGAGAAATTCCATACCCAACAGATATGCGCTTACTGGCTCCATTCCATGAATGGATTGAAGGTGCTGTCCAACGCAAGGTGAGTTCAGGTGAGTCCTATGATTTGGACATATGCCATTTATGTATACCACCAGCAGTACAGTCATTGGGCTTCAAGTCCATGTATGCTTACGGCAATCACTTTCGAGCAATAAGTGATGGGACTGGCGCCAGAGACAGGGTGACATTTGATTCTGGAGTTGCTCAAGTATTCCATCAGGAAAGCGAAAACAGAGCAGGTATGTCCAGACGAGTGTTATCCCAATTGGAATATGTGGGTGTTGTAAGAGAAATAATTCAACTGGATTACGGAATTCTTCACCCAATTCTGTTCTTGTGTACATGGGTGAGGTCACACATGGTGGGCCGGAATGCCACCATGAAACGAGATGATTATGGCTTTCTCTTGGTTGACTTCAGTCGCATGTTGCCTGGGATGGAGCAGCCCTGGACATTCCCTAGTCAGGTGGAGCAAGTTTTTTTCTCGGATGAAAAAAGTTCACGAGGGAACTGGAAGGTGGTCCTTCACAAGGACCCTCGATCCCGACGAGTGGTTCACGATATTACAGAAGTGGCACTGGGTGAGGGAGACATTTATGTAGGCATGGTGCCTCCTGAAATTCCTCATAACATCATGACTGAGCTTGCTGTTTGTGTTCCTTTGAGTGAGGCAGATGAATTGGCCATTGCCAACTTGAATGCACCTGCAAGGCAGAGGCGAAATGGTAGAAGGCGGAGGCAAGCTCCACATGGGAGGTACCAAGCCAGTTGTGCTATGGTGTAGAGTTGGTTTCTGCTATTGCATGTACTTTTCCAGGGTTTAGACTTGATACAGCATGGTACCTTCCATGGGTGGGAGTGACTGAGCTGTTGGGGTGGGCAGAATTCTGACAAACACACTTTCATTTGTGACAGTGAACCCTAAACAGTCATGAAGCTGTGGCATGAATACTTTTCTGACCCTAATCAATGGTGGCCCAATTGTGGGAAAAAGGTGAATGCATGTTGGATTATAGAGAGTAGCAGATGCAATTGAGCATAGGAACTAGTGTGAGAAGTTGAGTTGGGTGTTTCCTAGAACAAATGTAGGCTGTTATTGTCAGTTGCTACCAGCAAGGCAAAGATGTATGCATGATTTGTGAGAGGCATGGATAGCTGAAGGAGCAGGGATAGAGTGTGGGTCCAGATTCATCGGTGAGGGCCACATTTCAAGCACAACATTGCCTATGATTCCTTGTGGGAGAATTGCTACAAGAAACCTGCATGGGTAGATGGTCAACTGGAAGCCGCAGCAGCAGCGACACAATTGGTAAAATCAGGCAATGAGGCCACCTTCTTCAACACATTTCACCCTGTTTTTCCCTCTTATTAGAATCGGCCCTAAATTTCCATGTTGAATTCTGCAAGTTAGCTGGTGGTGGACACATGTATAGCAAATGTGGGAGCACTGAGGATGCGTGTTCAACACTATGGCTGAACGAGATTGTGCGTTTGCAGTGCGTGTGCAAGTCTGGCAGCTTTGGATGCATCACCAAAGTTGGAATTGTAACAGATGCGATCCAAATGTGGGGAGCATCAAGGGTATGCCAAATGTGGGAGCATCAAGGGCAAACCTGGCAGCTCTGGAAAAAGGGAAGAGGTCCATGGCTTCATTGTCAAAGCTGGAATTCTACCTGATGTGATTCTGAACAATGCCCTCGTGGACATGTATGCCCAATGTGGGAGCATCAAGGATGCGAAAGCAGTTTTCCAACACTATGGCTCTTGGAGTGATTTTGACATGTACCAGCGAAGGGGAGAAAGTGGGGCCCTCAGTAGACGAGTTGAAAAGCACTAGTTAAAAAGCATTGGCGCTTGATAGGGTGGGGCAAAATTCAGGCTGGGGTGATCATTGATATCCCGGACGCAATGTAAAAAAGACGGTTGTGAGTGAAGGACACCCGTAGCAAAAAAAACCCTGTTGTCTCAAAAAAGGAGGCAGTCACAATGAGCAAGGCACTTTGTCCAAGCTTCTCGAATCTAGCAACAATGTGGACAGGGATTGAGTCATTGGGAACAATTTATGTAAGGTGGCGAAGAAAACCTTGTCTGAGGATCACTGGATATTTCTCTAGTACGGTTGGACTAGTAGAGATTGAAATCCGTGCTCAGCTCAGCTTCAGACTGTCTCATTGTGAAGGGTCACGGTTGACTGGACAGAAATGGGATTGACATTGCCGGGCTCCCAAATCTCTGAGACGACATGTGGTAGTTTTATCTATAGCTTCTCAAAGCAATTGTTTTACATTGTTCATTATAGTGTGACATTCTCATAACGATATTGTCGTCAGCTGCATGAGCAGTGCATCTTTTTGGATTGTTGGTCCCCATAACCCTAATAACCTTTTTGAACTTTTTAAATTCTCTAAACAAAAGTCTATGTGTTATGTCGTCCAGGGCATGTTGAATAGAGGTGGAAGTCATTTTATCCATCCATCTTCCACCTGGATGGTCAATGGGCCAAGTCATATCCACCTTGATGGTCAATGTGCCACGCCATATAGTTGCCCCAAATTCTTGTAGGACATCTGACACTCACCTCACACTCCATGACTCATTTGACACTCATGTCAAATGCCCCATATGAATTATCTTGGTCAACATCTGTTGACCGTATGGGTGTCATTCGAGTGTGAAATTTGTAACACCGTGTGGCTTTTCCTACAATGATCCAAATCACACCTTTCCTCGTCTCACATGGGTGTAAGAAGAGCCGTTCAAAGTGCCAGGTGTGAACTATGGGTGGTGTTGGAAAAACCGGTTTCTGTAGTAGTGCCTTGAGATGCATATTGAATTTTGTAAGTTAGCTCGTTGCTCGTTGATAAGTAGGGTTGGGGGTGTTTGCTGGAACAATTCTAGGATGTCATTGTCAGCTGCTAGCAGGAAGGCAAAGATGTATGCATGATTTTGTGCACAAGCATAGATAGCTGAAGGAGCAGGGATAGAGTGTGAGTCCAGATTCATCCAAGAGGGCCGGATTTCAAGCTCCACATTACCTATGATTCCCTGTGGAAGGATAGATACAAGAAACCTGCATGGGTAGATGGTCAGCTGGAAGCCGCAACAGCAACGGCACAATGGATAAAATCAGGCACTGCTAATGAAGGCACCTTCTTCAACACATTTCACCCTGTTTTCCCCTCTTATCAGAGTCGGCCCTCAATTTTCATGTTGAATTCTGCAAATTAGCTATTGAGTGAATCTAGTTGGGAGTGACTTTGACATGATACTGCCAATGTGACAAGGATATGCATTGAACTCATTGGTAGCGGGATATTGGGATAACTCTTGGCCATATGCCATCGTCAAAGCTGAAATTGTATTAGTTGTCATTCTGAATACTGCCCTGGTGGACATGTATGCCAAATGTGGGTGCAGCAAGCCTGATGCGAAGGGAGAGTTTGACAACATAGCTAAATGAGATGTGATGTTGTGGAGTGCCATGATTGCAAGGTATGTGCAACATGGGTGTGGGATTAAGGCTTTGGAAACCTAAGAGCAAATGATGTGGGAAAGGATGAAGCTAGACCAGGTCATGTTCATTTGTGTTTGTAATATGCATATGCGAGCCTAGAAGCCCTGGGAAGGGGCCAAGAGGTTCATGGTGACATCATCAAAGCTGGAATTGTACCTGATGTCATTCTGAACATTCCCTTGGTGTACATGTATGTCAAATGCGAGCCTGGTAGCCCTGGAAAGGACGCAAAGGTCCATTGTGACATTGTCAAAGCTGTAATTGTACCACTAGATGTCTCTAAACACTGCCTTGGTGGATATGTATGTCAAATGCAAGCCTGGCAGCCCTGAAAAATGGTACAGAGGTCCACGGTAATATCGTCAAAGCTGGTATTGTATCTGATGTGATTCTGAATGTTGCCGTAGTGGACATGTATGCCAAGTTTGGGTACAACTACAAGGATACAAATGACATGCAGTTTGATAATATGGTTGAATGAGATGTGGTATCAGCCTAGCCCATAATTGCACTTAACTAGAATAGGCAATGAGTGAAGGGGTGAAGCTCGACCACATCTGTTTGTGTACGTTTGTAGTTCGTGTGCAGGCCTGACAGCCCTGGAAAACACATGCAAAGAGGTACATGGTTGCATCACCAAAGCTGGAATTGTACCAGATGTGATTCTGAACAATACCCTCGTGGGTATGGATAGCTGAAGGAGCAGGGATAGAGTGTGGGTGTAGATTCATCCAAGAGGGCCGGATTTTCCAGCTCCAGATTACCTATGATTCATCGTGGAAGGATAGCTCGAAGAAACCTGCATGGGTAGATGGTCAACTGGAAGCCATAGCAGCAGCGGCACAATTGATAAAATCAGGCACTGCTAATGAAGGTAGTGGATTGTTGAAGTTCAAGAGATGCTAGTGTATGCATCTTCTGCTTAGGCATTTGGAAGTCTACATAGACTTTGCAGCTTTGTGCATTTTTGTAGCATCACCGGATTAGATTATGGAATGGATCTTTGAACATTAAGTCACGTTATATTTGAATCGATGTTCCAATTTCAAATGTGCTTTCATATTTCAATGCTGCTAGAGTTAGGCCCATGACTACGGTCATATACACGACTACCTCCCATCCACAGAGCCTCCGCTACGTGCCACTTTCACCTCTCGTGTTCGCCCATACTCGTGCCACGTGCAGTATCTAGAGTACGCCATGGCAGTCATATGTTCCAGTCATAACGACCACCCCCATCCTGCATAATTTGACTCCACGTGTCATATCCAATCTTCTCCACGTGTTGTCCTGGGATTAATCTGCGGAAGTCGTATATGCCAGTCGTAAAGACCCTGTCGCCTTCCCTTTGACGTGACACGTGGCATATCCCTTCCGTTCCACGTGAAGCTGACATGGATTCGCAGTCATTTACTACGGTCTTATCAATGATTAGGCGTCCCCGTTGCCATGTCAACAGTGAGCTCCACGACTGGCAGATATGACTCTATGGCATTTACGACTCATTTGTCACAACTGACTGGGTTTATCTGACTGGGCAGTCATGCAGTCATAAAAGGCTGATATGACTGGAAAATATCAGAAGTAAAAGCCGGGATCTATTGTAGTGACTCCTCAGATTCCTCCCGCTCTCGAGCGGCCTCGCTTTCATAAGCATAAATCGCCTCTTCCAGTTGCCGCTCCGTGGACACGTCGCCCCCACCGGGCTCACCGGGATTATCGTCTTTCAGGCCGTTTCGCTTTCGCTTTGTCTTGCCGGACCCCATGGTGAGGCCGATCTCAAGGATGATTATGTACTGAACTCTAAACTCTGATACCAAGTGTCGCGCACCTCACTTTGGTAATTCCCCCTTTAAGTCATATTAGTTACTCGCTTTGATGCGTGCGCCTAACTCCCAAACCGGCCGCCGGGCCAATTCGGAGCTTCGGCTGCTCACCGAGGCATTACGGTCCCTCTTACTCCTCCACGAGACCCTCTACCACTTTGGGGCTAGTGGAAATTCCCTTTGGTAGTTGGCAGTCCGGAATAGCTCCCCACACCTTGGTCGCTTTCCGGCTCGCACGTTTACTCACTAGTTTTTGGTCACCAACGGGCTTGCACCGTTCTCGGAGTTACTACTCCCTATATATAATTTTGTAGGTGTCCGCGGGGGTTTCACAACCAGCCAAGTCCAAATCTGGTGCACCACCACCAGCTAGACCCTCGACTCCCCTGTGATGAGTCGCATTGAGTCTTGGCCCACCCACTACGATCCCAATGGACCGTGGACCGTGGTGAGCCCCAAGACTCCCCACGACTCCCACCACAAGGCTTCAGCCTCGTGGTGAGTCCTATGCCACCCCCACGACTCCCTACGGTACCACCACCCCACACGGATGGCCCCCCTACCGCATTAACCCGGTTGGTGGGGCTCCACCTAGTGAGTGTCTCCGCCTCCTTGAGTGCCTTTGGCACCCAAGGGTGCTTCAGCCCCTATCCCGATGCGCTGCCGTTGCCCCCACCACAGGGGCAGCCCCTCTTCTGTAACAACCCCTCGCCCTCAAGGCAAAGGGTTGCGACACTCTAACTCCAGTTGGTGTCCTATACATACCATAGTGGGATAGCCGGTTAGGGACTTGCCTGCCTAATAATTACTTTGGGGCCATTTGGCAGTTAGGCACTTTTGAGAAAAAAATTTAATTAGGCATTTTTGATGTGTAATTTTTTCAAATTAGGCAACTAAAAATAATGATCACAAAATGAGAACACAAAAATATAAAAATACAGCCGCTGCCATGGATGCAAATTTGAAAACTGAGTCCATGGATGACGTTTTGAATGAAAACTCAGCCGCTGCCATGGATGCAAATTGAAAATTGAGTCCATGCGGGATGACGTTTTAAATGACTATCATTATAAATGGATGTCATTTTTAGATTTGTTTTTCTATTTTAGATTTGTTTCTAATTTAAACTCAAGTTTTTATACCATAGGAACGTTTTAGATAAAATTTTGAAAGTTAAAGATAATCTTTCAAAGTTAGGCACTCTTGTCAAAAATACTTTTTTTTCAAACTAATTTCTGCCTAACCGGCTATCCCACTACTCTTGGACACCAAGAGTAAAGCCGCATCGCCATGCTCAAAACATCACAACTACACGCACACAAAAGTAGGGCTCATAATGGAAAGGGGGTTATTATCTCTCCTTCATCTTGTAAGAGCAATGAAGGCAATTGATGAAAGGGGCTTCCATTGCTGGTGCATCTCGCATTTGAAATATCCTACTTTCTTCTTTTAAGCATATCTACATGGACTTGCTCAAAGTCGTAAACGAAGGAGACAAGGAATGTTGTCTCCTGAAGAGCCTCAACTGTAAGTTGTTCCTACCGTTTCATTTTGAAAACATAGGCGGTACACCAAGAGCAGTGCCACATCTCCACCACACTCAAAACAAGTCATCGCAACCTCACGCACGTACAAGTACGGCTCATAACTGGAAGGGGGTTATTTTTACCATATTCTTGTAAGAGTCTGAATTATAAGTTGTTTCTCCCTGTTCCCGTTTGAAAACAAAAAATTGTCGAAGAATTTCTACCCAATGTCAGCTAGTCGCAAAATGGCACTGTCCTATTGTTGAATTCATTAAATCGTATCTATTACAATTATTTAAATTGAAGCTTTGCGGGATAGTTGTTTAAAAAAATAAATAAAAAATTATAGAAAGGGCAAGTTTGATTTTAGAAAGGACCCACATAAGATATTGTGAACTTTGAGACTTAAGTAGTGGGACCACACACTACAATTCAAGATTGTCTTGACATTATTCATCATGAAATCAACCATATGCCACCTCTCGATGGGACCCAATGCATAATTGGAACTTTGAGAACACAACCTCTCGAGGATGGGGGCCATTGCATTATTGGGAATTTTGAAAACTAGAGAGTGAGATGACGCTAGCCAAAGTTGGCAAAAATTTGAACCATTTTTTTTTTTTGGCAACAACCTCTTTCTTTTGCGGGTATTTGCTGCCTTTGGGGGGTGTGCTTATAAAACAAGCCGCAATCGGCAGTGGCTCCCTTGCTTTGGCAAAACATAAAAGAGAGGTGAGATTAAGTGGTATGACTCAACACAACACAACATAGCAATCCAAGCCTTGACATGGTATAAGGTCCTTTGACTACATTTTCCGCGTTGACTTCAACAAGATGCGTAATTTCACTTCTACGCAAGAGAGCCGACAAAACCTACTGTACTGCAACTTATCCGCTTTCAACAATCGAGTTGTCGCCCAATGGGAATGGGCACATACCACCTCGGAAGTGGTTGTGGGTTTAATCCACCTATTGGTATCACAAAGGTCTCCACCTTCCCGCCTGGAGGTAGTAGTCCCTTGGGGTGACGAGAGAGGCGGCATACATATCTGCTTTCATTTTCTTGTTTGTTAAGGATGAGTGCTCTAAGAGATCTGATTGCAGTAGAATGGGGAGAACTGATTACACTAAAGTTGTGTGGAAGGTCAAAGTTTTGTTTCAGACTCTTCCCTTACATTTACAGGCGGAGCCAACTTCTAAAGTTTGCTAGGGCTTCCTCTCTTTCTTCCCAAAAACAAACAAAATGCCAAAAACTACTAAAGGACAATTTTTTTTTTTTTTTTCTCTTTTTACCTTTTATTCATATTTGAAACAATTACCATACTAATGGTATGGGCATGATGAAACATGAGGTTCCGATGGATGGACGGTAGTGCGTCATGGTGGTATGTATGCATGAATAGAGAGTATGTGTATGTATGTATGTAGAGCGGCTGAGAAGCGTGGGGCACCAACCAGACCATTTTGTCTCTTTGTCCTTTTCCTGTTTCTTTGTTTATATTATTTGTTTTTTATTATTAAAAAGGGAAACCTGGAATAATTCAGCCGCTTACCAAAGGAGGGGGGAAATTAAACCCCCCTTTCATAGAACCAATGAAGCATACAACAGACACCATCAATCCCCAGCCACGAAACCATCGCACCGAGGAAGCAGGATTTGAGCCCCAAACCAGTAGGGCGACACAAAGTGCTCTATCCAACTGAGCTACCCGCTGCCAGTTTGCAATCCGACAGTAGGCGTAGATGCTGTTGGACAAATGCATGTCTGACACGTGACAGTGCTGGGTGGCCGATATGTAGTATCCTCTGAAAAAGCAACGTCCTCGCACGTCATACCGTATTCATTATCCAAATTCAACTGGGAGCCAGGTGTCACCTTCTCCGAAGCATACGTGGCACGTCAAAACCCTGGAGTTCGTTGGACGGGAAACAGTGCACGACAGTCCCCGGTATTCGCGGCATGCACGGTTGAAATGTTTGGTCGAGTCAGACCGAAACCCGAACTGGGCATCCTGGTTCGGGATTAGGTGTGGGGAAATCCTAAGCCTTAGGTTCGATACTCGAACCAGATTGGCGACAGCAATCGAATGAATGTTGAATCGCCAGAGTGAATGCACGAATGGAACCTGCATCGTCTTGCCTGTCTGCAGCGCAGATTCTCGACTTGGGTTTCGTCTGCCGAGCAAAGCAGATGGCGGCCCGTGGTGCTTTGCAGGGTGCGAGCAGAGAGTGAATGCCTGGCCTTGGATGCAGCAGCTTGGCACAGACATCGAGGAACAAAACATGGGAAGCTATCAAAGCTTCCGTTCAGCAAGCCTGCAGTAGGTGGTAGCGCCCCCTTACCACGTCATGCTAAAGTCGAGCTCCGAGCTCCGTGACCTGACATTGAAATTCTCGAGTGAACCCAGCCATGTGTTTTTAGCACCAGGCAAACTCCTTTTTCTGCGGGCCGGGCTCATCCCACATGGAAGGACGCTCTAAGGTCCAAGCTGTTGTTCCAAGGTTTTCCTTTTTATTTATTTAAAAAAAACTAGAAGCAGTTATGGGGTGTTTGGTCACATACACCCCTTTGATTAGACATACCCTAATGTCTTGGCAAAATTCACTGGCGGGCTTTTTTTTAGTTGGAAGGGGAGGAAGCCCTTAAGTTAGAGCTTTATTGAAGATTATTGAAGGGAAAAAAATTGGCGGACTGGACTTGGAGTTTTCCCTTAAGAGGCCATGTCTAAACCATCCATCCTTAAAGGCTCTTATTTTTGCTAACTCCAGTTGGAGTCATATATATATATATATATATATGTATATCCACAGGCCAAAACCTGCAACTAGTCTTATCATTGACCACCACCACATTTTGGTGGCTCATTCGGGGTGTGTCTAGAGTGGCCCTCCGGCAACATACTCTGGGAACAAGAGGGTCTCTATTTATCACTAAAAAAAATTCTATGAGAGGCGTTCCTGCATTTCCCTGTTATGATCCCATGAAAGTCTCGTCTCTTCTCTGCTCTCATCCCATTTCCTCTTCATGATCCCTTGTCTCTTCTCTGCTCTGATCCCATTGAGACGATCATCTGTTCGCGTACCTATTGCCGAGTGGCCCAACTACACGCTCACAGCATCTGCTTCACTGCGCCACACACTCCAACGGGGCAAGACACGCACAAATCAGGAGTGTGGTCTCTGCGACCTTCGAGCCTCCAGCAGCTTTTCGATATAGTATCCGACTTCTGGCGCAAAGCGCGCTTCCGGAGAAAGGACTAAGATCTCGCCATTTTTTCCTACACGGCTTGTCCAATCGGGGGATGTGATCTACTTTCTAGATTTGGCTATGGCTGCCTTAACAAGAGCCTTTGCCCCCTTCATGATATATTGAAGAGGTCTCAGGTTATGTAGTTCAAGCTGGTTTGTGCTACCGCACAATTCGCATTCCTTCCCCAGTTGTGAGTAGTCCGCCCCCTCTATCCACGCCTCACTCTATCACGTTCCTCGGAGACAATTGCTTGCTAGCTAGTAGCTACCACCTGCCTGCAGGTATGAGTGACTTTACCATTTTATGGGGCTGCGCTACCAATGCGCTACCAACACATGAACTCGTCCGCCGCCCCATGCATGGAAGTGAGAAGCATACCCGGCCATTTTTGTCCGTTTCTTCCCTTAAACGGTGGACTGGGCATAGGGCCACGACAACAAAATTGAATGGACCTTTTATTAGTGGCCGAGTTTTCCTATAACAACACCATACATTTAGATATCGGTGACATAAGTGGATGTCGTTTAGGTCAGTTCTTCATTTGCACTATAGGTTATCAACCAAAGAGACTAATTTCTTATCCAATTATGATGAAGAATGTCAAGAGCCTTGCCGTAGAAGACCTCGCCACTTATCGATTTCTTGCAACAGTCAATTCAAGTGTTCTTGACGTTTTCTCTTGTTCAGGCGATAGTTGAATATTTCCACATAGTATGCGCATCCATCCAGTCTTTGGAAAGCCCTCGATGAGTAAGGAAACTCCGACTTGGTTTCACAAAATTTGGACCTTGGGTCGAAAATCATAGAAATATGGCCAATTTTGGTCGCTGAAAATTCAACTAAATTACAAAATTAAGTGTTGGAATGATATTGGAGGTCGCACTTGGGCCTCTAAATGGTAGAAGTACTTGGATACATATGAGATTGCACTTGGGCTTAGATGGGTCTTAACTTATGAGACGCACTTGGATACATAGGAAATTGTTCTTGGTCTTCGATTTAAGTCTTTACATATGGGCGAATGCACATGCTACCCTAGTCCACTTAGATGAACCTTACAACCTCATCTCTACCGGAGACATGAACATTGTCACACAAAATCTGGGCAGGTTTTACCGTTGCAAATGGGAGATTATAACAAAAAGAAAAGACAAAATTTGGAACCCAAATGAAGATTACATGACAAAAAATGTTTGACCGTGGAAATTTTATATCCATAAAAAAAAGTATGACGCATAACTTATGGTGTCTCTTCACCACAAGGGCTATTGCCTTCCAGCTGAAACGTGGACACCTTCCTGGCACACCAGACCGTGGTTTGAGCCAGTGTTGTAGTGGTATGTCCATTTTGGCATACCCCACTAGTCTTGGTAGGTCCAACTTGGCTCCAACTGGTAGGGCCCGGGGTAGATTAGGACCGGCTAGGTTTTAGGATGGGTAAGGGTATTTCGAATTTTGAGATATCCTGGTCCTAGGCATGGATATGACGTACCGGGGGAAGCATGTGCAATGGTATGGTTATGGCTGGTATCTTCGACAATTATATTATATATTGTGGTATTTTAAGGTTAACTTCACGTTGTTTTTACATGTCTTATATTTGTACCCACAAACCCATGTTGTTAGTTATAGATTTATATTTTTGGTACATGGTTATATTATGGTGATCCATTTTGTAGTGGTTGGGATAGATGATGCCAGCGGCTCAAATCAATCATGCCAGCGGCTGGGAGCCCAAAGATATAGTGCTATATTTTTACATTGCACAAATGTGAATGAGGGTAATTACAAAAAAATTGTATCATTACACATACCCATGCTAGCTTGGCTTCATCAATCCTCAATACAGGTCTCCCAGTACGACAATAGTTTATACTTATACTGATATGGTAGGTAAGGGGGTAGGTCCAGTGTTCAAAACCCGGGGTCCAGGGTATAGCCGGGGTATACGCCCCAAGACATACCCAACTGGTATGTTCTACAATACCCTTGCTCATAGAGCGCACATACCCGGGCCAACTGGCACATACCAGTACAAAACTGGTTTGAACCCACAACCACATCCAACGTGGTATGTGCCCATTCCACTGGGAATATCCATATTTCGCTGGGGTGAATGGCCTCCGAATTCAACAGAAGATGCTCTCTGAAAATTTCAGAGTGAAAGACCTAAAATTTAGGGGGATGTGTTGTTGTACGTGAATTTTGGGGGGTAGATTTCCCCAATTTGCTGTAGTGAACCAAGGCTCCTAAATTGTCTAAAAATTCTTTCTGAAATCCAGGGTTATGCTTTGCTCCAATGTTAAGGGTATGGGGTTCAATTCCTTGGTAAGCTGCATGGCTGTGATACAAAAGGGCCTCTGTAACCGTGACTCAGGTTTCCTTCATAACCAACAAAACCATGCTAGCCATAAAGCATACAGAAGCTTCCAGGGACGGCCATACCAAGCTATTCTAATAAGAACAAGGGATCTATAGACTTGGACCCCCCTAGAGATCTACAGATAAAGGGTTGATTTTGGGGCTTGCAAACTCCTCGACATTTCTAGTTTATTCCATAGGCACTCCCAATTGCCCCTCAAGGAACTTCCCCCAAGATGGAAACTACAAGGGATTTGAATCCCTGACCATCATGCCAAAGCACTTGGCCAGAGCCCCAAGTATGCTCCTTGCTCATATTCCCCTTTCTCGGAAAACGACAAGATGCCACACCAGGGGCTGTGGCCCGGCAGTGGGGTATGACTGCCTGTGCATTGCCTTTGGTCATGGCTTCATTCCCCTGTGCTGGCTTCGGGTTGGGCCTCTGTCCCCTGTGTTGCCAGAGAGGGGGTTAAATTTTCCCCAAGGCCCAGTGGCTGTGGCTCCGGTTTACTTGGAAAAAGAAAAAGGAAAAGGAGACGATTCATGAGACTTCGGGGATGAACTCTCATCAACTTTGGAATTGGGATCATTGGTCTCTTAGAGCATTGAAGAGACTAGAGAGAAGCAAACACTAGCCTACTCACGAGTGAGATCAGAGATTATCTTGTTCAAAGATTTGGATGCAATTTTGTGAAGTGGAGTTCAGTCCTTCACTGATGAACTCCACTTGGATTCAATCTGTTCACTGGAGTTCGTCCTTCACTGTACGATTCCCCGTGACATTGAGTTTTCTGTGGGATCCCCAACACATGGGTAGGCGTGATCTTTGCCATTACCTCCTCGAAGACCGGTGGCCACTGCTCAATATCGACATGCCTATCAGATAATCAGAATACAGTGCTGTGCACAAGATGGCACCAACCGACACTGCGAATTCTGCATTCCACAAAGTTCATGGCAAGTACAAGGCTCACTATCAGGCTGTGCTTCGTTTTATATAATCTCATTAGGACCGTTGCTATCAACCCAGAAGCCCGTCCTTGGTTAATAACAATGTTGTGGTCTGGAGAGAGCAATAAATATGTTATTGGTATGCAGTGGGGCCCTCCAGTACAAGAAAGTCTGACATTGTCTTCCCTGCTTCAAAAGTCATTATTTTCCCTTTTTCTCTTTGTGTACCTTATGCGCTTAAGTTCGTGATTAAAAGTCATGCACTCCTCGGCATGTTCATGCATCCGCTTCAGTTAAGATTGATTCAAGAAGGGCCTAACATAGCATGTTCACCATCGGAATTTCCTGATAAAGTGCACAGCATGACTGACATTTTGCGCATGCTCTTTCTTTTGATGAGGCCTTGGTTTCTTGGAGTCCCATCAGTTTCATCTGTTCATTGTTTCTTTTGGAGACTGTTCCATCCTATTCACAAATCCCTCCCCCGTCTCAGTTACTTCTCGCTTTGTTTCTGATAATGCACTGCATATTGAACCCGTCAAAGAGGGTTAGAAGGCCCATGGAAACTTCTGCCTGAAGCCAAGGTTTCCTCAAGTCATTGGGCTCAATCATAACGGATTTCCATTGCTGCAGCTGCCAGCAGACATGGTCGTGGGCTGATCACATGAGGTTGTTTCAGAGTGACTGGCACATAATCTAGGAAATGAGTTTTCACTAGTTCAAAACTCTGACAATGCACAAGTGACACTGACAAGTGCCAAAGCCAGTAGTGTAACAGTCATTTTAGCCTGTATGAAGCTAGGAGTTATAGAGCCCGTTAAGAAAATGGGGATGATTGAACAGAAAAAGCAGTACTACATCATGACAGGGATCACTGAAGACAACATCATCTTTGATATTCTTCTCTCTTGCTTTCTAACTCCGTTTGGAAGTTTGGATGGCTGAAAACAAGGTGGGTTTGTCGGTCTGAATGCTTTACAAACTTCAGAAAACACAAATATGTTGGGGCCATGTTCTATGAATGCTGCCAATCATCTTACTCAGTTTCAATACTCGAGGGCTTTAAAACCCACCAAGGTAGGAAAGTCAGTCCACAATCATCATAGTACTGTCGAGAGCTGATGACAATCAGGTTAACGAGTGTTGATATCAGACCTGGCAATCGCATCATACGAAAAAGGACAACATTCTTTTCAGAAAATGCTACTGTAGCTTCTACCTGGACTCACTGAGACAAAGCCTGCATGAATTTCTGTCAAGAAATTCGTTATCTTTCACCAACATTCTTACACTCCCCCTGCTCTTCACAGCAGGATGCCTTTGCTCCTACAATTTTATTTTTGCATCACCATTTCAATCCTTGAAGTGGAACAAGGCTGACCACCTTGGCTATCAAGATCCAAGATGATGTAGAGGACTCTCTATAACAAGTCAGACTGGAATCAAGCAGAGAAAAAACCGAGATCACACTCCTAGCCATGGAAAGAAGGATGTACCTCTCAAAAGAACCGAGCTGTGAAAATTCATTCATGTGAGAATGAGTGAGGTTGTGCAATATCTGTATTGGTCGAAAGCTTGAGACATGCAGCCGTATGCTCGTAACAATGTCATTGGGGGAAGAACAGATCAGAGAGAGACAGACAGATGTTAGCCCAAGAACAAAGTGAAGTAATAGCTTGTGTTTGTCACCTGGGCCACTTACAATCACCAATAATCCCCACATGAACACACACCATTCTTGAAATGATGAAACCGGTTGGCATCCCGTGCAGTAATTGCTCGCCCAACAATTTTGGAGATGAACTTGGTGGCAGTGTGGCAATCCCCACACACCCGAAGGTTCTTGATGATGTGGATAGGTGTCCCTGGGGGAGTACTGATGAGCCCAAAAGAAATTGCGAGCTTTTCGCTGTGGTGGCAGAGAGCCAGTTCCTTTTGTTGCTGATTCAAATTATGCAATACACAGCGGGTGTCAGGCACATATCCTGCATCCTTCATCAGCCTACTCAATCCCTCCAACTCGGTATAGATCATCTCTGCAAGCGGGTGTGATCTGTCATCTGCAACGAACACATGTATCCTGTTGTCAATCTCAATCCAGCTGCACCCTGCCTCCTTTTTCACCCCTCTTTCCTCCATCACTTTTCTCATCTTTGCAACATCATCCCACCTGCCAGCTGCGGCGTAGAGGTTAGACAGGGAGACGTACACTAGAGAGCTCTGCGGTTCCAACCTCAAAATACGTGCTCCAGCACGTTCTGCCAGTTCCACATTGCCATGAATAAATGAAGCATTGAGCAAGGCCCCCAAAACTGAAGCACTTGGTTTGAGCAGCACTTTATCGATGAAGTCCTCTGCCTCGTCAAAGCGGCCTGCCCTGCCAAGGAGATCAACCATGGAACCGTGATGCTTTTCAGTTGGTGTGATGTGATGATCTCGACTCATGGAATAGAAGTAGGCTCGGCCTTCATCCACTAGGCCCATATGGCTGCACGCAGAGAGAACGCCAATGAATGTGACCTCGTTAGGCTTCACGTGTTCCCGCTGCATCTGCTCAAATAGTTGGAGGGCCTCCTTACTGCACCCATGCTGAGCATATCCTGTAATCATTGCTGTCCATGAGACCACATCTCGATTTATAATTTTGTCAAACACTTGCCGTGCATCCACAACACTCCCACACTTGGAATACATGCTGACAAGGGTGTTCCCCACATGGACATCTGAATCAGACCCAGATTCATTTATGTGGGCATGGACCCTTTTGCCCTGTGCCAGAGCTACTGGGCTTACAAATGACTTTAGGAGGCTAGTGAATGTAATCTTATTTGGCTTCATGCCTTCTTTCTGCATTTGCCAAAAGAGTGCCAGTGCCTCCTCACCACGACCATGTTCACTGAATCCTGCAATCATCGCATTCCATGAAACCACATTTCTTTCAGGCATTTTGTGGAACACTTGCAGTGCATCCAGCACACTTCCACACCTGGAGTACATGCTGACAAGGGCAGTCTCCAAATAAACACTTGACTTGGATCCATCTTTGATGATGTGGGCATGGACGTGCCTGCCCTGCTGGAGAGCTGCTGGGCTTGTGCATGCATTGAGGATGCTCATAAAGGTGATCATGTTTGGCTCCATGCCTTCTCTTTGCATTTGCTGATAGAGTTCAAATGCCTCTTCACCATGCATTTGCTGACCATATCCTGCAATCATCGCATTCCATGAGACCACACTTCGTTTGGGCATTTTGTCAAATACTTGACGCGCATCCAACACACTCCCGCAGTTGGCATACATGCTAACAAGGGCAGTCCCCACACGGACGTCGGATTCATATCCAGCTTTGATGATATGGGCATGGACCCACCTGCCCTTTATCAGAGCTGCTGGGCTTGCACACGCATTGAGGATGCTGATGAAGGTGACCATATTTGGCTTCACACCTTCTTGCTGCATTTGCCGGAGCAGTTCAAAGGCATCTTCACTGTGCCCTTGCCGAGCATATCCTGAAATCATCGCGGTCCATGAGACCACATCTCGTTTCGGCATGTTGTTGAATACCTGTCGTGCATCCACAGCACTTCCGCACTTGGCATACATGCTGACAAGGGCGTTCCCTGTGAAGATGTCTGGCTCCAACCCACTTTTGACAATGTAAGCATGGACCTGTTTGCCAGCTCCAAGATCTTTCGTCCTGGCACAGTCCTGCACGAGACGAGCATAGTTGTCGGGGTATGCCAGAATGGAGCGTTGGTCCATCAGACACAAAATTTGCTCTACGTCCTTCAGTCCCCCATCTTTACATGGTCTGGTCACCTGCACACCAGTGTGACAACACAACTTGTTGCCTCCTTCCCCACTTCGTTTCTCTCTTGGATTTCCATTGAAGGTAGGTGTCATAGTACAGACACCCCTTCCGCCACTCTGGTCCCGACTCAGCCAATGCCTCTGATTCCAGAGTTGAAACCCCGCCTCCCTGCATAACGATTAAACACCCTTTTCTATTACGCATTTCCTGCACTGCATATGTAGAAGGTCCATGCTGAATTCCGCAGACACCTTGAAGCAAGTGGTTCACAAAGACAGACCTTTTTAACACTAAATTCTTATCGAGAATTTCCTCTCAATGATGCACACACTACTGCTCAAATAGGGTCAACAAAGAAACGGACAGGAAACAGTGATTTAATCGTACCGGACACTCCAGGTAGGTTTTTGGCAGCCCATGAAACTCCGACGAGAAAGGAATCATGTTGAATTCTTCACAGCATGGTCTCCAATGTCATAAATGATAATCACATCTGTCTGGAAGGACCAGAAACGCTTGCAAATTGAAATGCAGAACGCCCTCATCGTATTGACACATCGTGCACCTAAAACAACCATTCCCTAACATACGGGCTCTCAATCCTGCATTGCCCTTCCTTACTCTCCATCCTGACTGCGCTCTTTTGAACAGTCAGGCCAGTACAGGAACTCTTTCCCCTTGCGTTTCTGCCTTCTTTTGGTCCCCAGCCTTGTGCTTTGAAGCTTGCCTAAGCTGGTAGACTCCTGGCTTGCTTCCTTGGAATCCTCCCAAAGTTTTGATCCTGCATGAACCCTTAGATTATGAAACATTCATCTAAGTACCAGTCTCCCGGAGGAATGGTTTGGTGGAAAGGTAAGGAGTGGTAGTTTTGCTCCAAGTCATGCATTTTTGAGTCTTGCAAACTTGCTCCCACCTTTTAGGGTTACCAAGCATGACCCTCATTGCTCAAGACTCTTGCCCAAGCAAGAGTCCATTATGGTGTTACTTCATCCCCAGGGGCAACTCCTTTCCATTTGGAAGGTGGAGCATTGCTAGTCTTCACTAATAGATAATCCACAGCATAGTGTGCAGAGTTGGCCTCTTCCATGTACTCCGGTGTATTGCCAAATCTGTCTTTGTCCAGTGGAATGGGTAGGGAAATCTTATATTGTCCATAGAAAGTCCAAAGCAGTATGACACTAGAGGGGAGGGAGAGAAAAACAGAGATGATCATCTAGCCCCCATTACTCACTGCAGCCCCAAAGCACCATGACACTCAAACTGGCTACCATCTCCACCTGTTCCAAACTAAATGCAGGGTTCCATTGATACTGTTGACATCATACTGTGGCCCTTGCAAACTGCAGAACAGCAGGATCCCAAATGAATCGATGAAGAGGTGACTTACTGTGATGATCCAGTGTTCTATGACAAAGACATATTCAGCAGGATTGTGCTACCAGCGATGAAGATTGGCAACCCCATGGACACATACCTCCAAAACGGCAGGTCCACATATAACACAAAATGAAATGGCTGACATACTGTAGAGGCGTATTTTATGGTGGATGAATGAGCCTTCCCTTCCAAACACAATGTGTGCTCGCCCCACAATGGAGAGATATTCCCTTTTTAAGAAAAGAAATGTGACCTCTCATACTAGTTGTCCTATGACCCCTACACCTCCCCACAACCCTTTCTTTTGCCTCATTTCGATGAATAGTAGTGCTAGAACTGCTCTCCCTTTACCAGAAAAATGAAACCTACATACAAGCAGCCCATCCTGTACACATGTAGCACTGCCACCACTATTTTCTTCTGAAAGTTTCAAGCCTTCAGATATTCTCTTGAACCTCTATGGCTAGTGATCGGGCAACTCAGAGGCCAGCTTGCAAATAATCACCTTGCTCTGCTTTTTCCTACTAGATGACTGAAAAATAAAGAGCCCCTCAAGACCTTCTGACTGTTCCTAAAAGTAAACAAAACTGATCTAGTTTTGCCTGTTAGCAATGAAGTCTGCAAGGCCAAGTAATGGT